>OX596005.2:7526177-8126177 GCA_951394115.2 Drosophila phalerata
GATGCCTCATGGCAGACCAGGCGACAGTGAGAGCCATGCAGGCCGCATAAATCTTGGCTGTCAAGTGCAGAGCATCTAAAAAGAGGCCAACAGAAACAAGCCAAATGAAAGGAGAGCAACAGAACAAAAGTTCATTCCCAATGTAAAGATGAAACAAACTGATGTTGGTGCAGTTAGGGAAGGTAATAATAATTATTCAGAATAATCATATATGCTGAATTGTATTAGAGATGAAACTTATTAAATTGGAATATAAACACGCAACTGCATGCCATTCATTTTTATGAATGAGCATTTATCATAATTAAAAATTCTGCTTTTGCCGGCAAGCGGCAAGTGGCAAGTGGCATGTGGCTGGCTTTGCCACAGTTAAGGCGGCGACGAGGGCGATGGCAAATGTTTCTGACCTAAGACATGCCACAACGAGTGCGTCACAGGCACGACAACAAGGACGAGGACGCTTACGAGGATGACAGCCGCGCATTAACGAGGAGCCATTGCTCCATTGGCTTCATTTCGCACTCAACAGCTGTTCAATTGGGACAACTTTGGGACTGTGGCCACTCGGCATGTGGCATGCAAATGAGCACATATTCACTCTCTCACTCTTTCTCTCTCTTAAGCAGCCTGTTGGTGTGACGCTGTTGTTGAATGAAGTGCGCAGGCTCAGTCCCAAACTCAAAAAAACACACCCAAATGCAAGCTTGCTCTTAAAAGTATGCAATGCTTTTTTGCCATAAACCCTCAACTGACGCAATTCTCTTTCTCTCTGGCATTCGGCTTTGTTGTTCGTGTGGCAACAGCTTCGGTTAGCTGTGGCACAGTTCGTAGTGACACGCTATTGCCAGTGTCGCCACTTCGAATGCCGTTGTCTTTGGCTTCAGTTGAGTCCAGGACTGTCGCGTGTGTTTTGTGTGTTTATATAGCGTTCTACTCGTGTCGTTAACGTGGCGTATGCTCGATTTAATCAGTGATTAAGATGCTGCTTTTTCCGCCAACCGAATGAGACAAGTGAATGTCTTGCGCCGAGTCATACCAGAAATGTTAAGTGGAATTCGAATATACATAAATACGTATATAAGTGACGTCTCACTGGCGGTTAACAATTGATAGTTAACGTGCCAAAGGTGAAGGGTGAACGGTGAATGGTGAACAGGAAAACGGTTATCGGGTGAAGGATAACGTGTGACGGGCAATCTGAATTTTTTGCCGCTCATATTCAGTCAGTCAGTCATGTGAATTTCAACAATAACAACAACAGAGCCCTGAGTCTCTTCATCAGATTATTGTGTGTCACTTTTGTGTGTGTGGTTGTGTGTGTGTGTGTGTGTGTGTGTGTGTGTGAGTAAGTGTGTGCGCGCGTGAGCCAGCATGTGTAATCCAAGAAAATCTGTCACGTGCTTTGGATATCTCTTTGTTCTACGCCACACGCAACGAATTTATTGAAAATAAAATATATAAAGGTGAGCAACAGCAACAACTAGGATTACTCTTACTTTGTACATATAAATATGTATGAATGGGAGACCATACATTTAAATCATTGGGCCGATTATAAGACGTGACACGTAAAGCCAACAGACAGACAGACAGAAAGTAACTGGGAATTCAATAATTAAATTTGTTGAGCGTTTCAAATGAGTGGAATTGTCTAAGAGAATCAAAAAATATAAAACAATATGTAAAGAAACATAATTTATCACAAACTATAGGAATTTATTAAATTAATCGACATACTCTTTATGGAAAGAATGGGAACTATGAAAGGTTTATTCATAGACGATTTATAGCTATTATCACTTAAGAATTCTAAGTATATTTGATCAAGCAACCGGCAAATGTTTATTAACTTTTCATTTGTGCTTACCCGGAAGTCAACAAATATTATCTTGCTGAGAAATAAACCCTTATTAATTATTGGCCACAGATCAATAAATTGTATCATGTATAGCAAGAAATTGACAATCGAAAAAAATTATATAAATATAAGTATAGTGAAAGTTAATGAATCAATTGAATCGATTAGCAACTTAAGGTGTATCGATTAATTGCACACAATATAAGTTGAGTCAGCAACAATTTTACATTTTCACAAAATTATTCAAAGGTTCAGTTTATTAATTTATTTTTTTTAAACATTTTTAAATTATTAACTTAAGCTTATAGGCCATTTTCGAACTCGCACGGCACAAGGTCTTAGCGATATCAACGTTTAGCTTTCATGAGCTTAAGCTACCCTTAAAATTAAATGACAAAATTTGATTATATTCATACACGCAACAAACAAATTTGTTGCCCTTTTTACGTCATGGGAAAACCCCAATCCCCGGGAGCATAAAAATAAAATGCTGCCATCAGAGCACATACAAATGCGGGGAACAGGTGTCTGGGAAACTGGCTAAAGTTTTGCCCCCAATTGTTTATTTAACAGCTATGAAAAAATCATTAAGAATTTTTATCATAACTTCAAAGGTAAAATTTTCATAAAAAATGCTGAAAAACTTTTTAATGCTCTGAACGACAAAAAAAAGGGCAGATGATTTTGAATGCAAAGTAAAATGACAAGCGAAAGTGCCGTACGCAATTTGCCCTCGAATTATGCTTTACTTTATTCCAGTATTATAAATTTGTCGTTGTTTTGCCGTCGCCTTTGCAAATGCTTTGAGCCAAGTTAATGTAATTTACACTCACATATTTTTAAATTGGTCATGTTTTCTGGTTTGCCGCGCATTCCAAATTTACTTCAAGTTCGTTGTGCATTAATAATGTAGTTATCGTTGTCCTTGTTGATATTGTTGTTGTAGTTGACATTGTCAGGCAGGCAATACTTCATACCCGTACTTCCAATGACTTCCATTTATTTCTCTCTGTTAGCCATGTAATTTGATTATGTCGACTTTGGGCTAGTGTTGAACTGGTCGCTATCTGTTTGTTCAATATCTGGGAAAATGTGGCTGCAACTCTTTGTGCACTTTTTATTTTCCATATGAAATTCGAGTCGTTAATGGATGTGTTCAGGTTCGAATACTCATACCTTGTCCTGGTATAAAAACACAACTGCACAGAACATTCAACATTGACCACAATGCTGCATTTTATTGGAAAAAACAATTGGCAGTCCTTGATTCAATTAATTGTTGTGTTACCACGTTAAATAACTAAGGTGACAAACCAATTTAAATATCAGGCACAACAGCTTTCGGATACAAATAGTGCAGTTCGATTATATACCTGTCCTGCTATGTAATTTAATTATGTAAAATGTACATACAACAAATTAGATTAACATGAAAGTTACACAGCATGTTCGATTTATATAAATAGTTTTAATGAAATTTAAAATGGGTATTTAAATTCAATAAAAGTACTGAAAAAAATTATTTATAATTTTCTGTAAATTGGCCAGACGTTTATTTTACTGTCTCTTTCAATATTTATATTTCTGAGATTCTTTGCTAGTGGCTTATTCAAGAAAAATGTTTACCTATTCATTAAACAGAAAATTGACGATGAGAAATATTAAATTTAAATTGAATTCTTTATTTCACTATCCTTTTAAAAATTTATTTATTTATTTCTTTTATATAATTAATAAAACACTTATTTGATATTTATTATATAGAAAATAGATCAGTTATTTAACTTTAACCGTAATTAAAAAACTGTGCTTCACCATTCTCCTAAATATAATAAGTATTTTATAATTTATGGATTAATTCAGATGAAAGTTTCCAAGTTACATGGAGTTCTTAAGCAATTTTATTACGCCAATATGATGAAATATATTTTAAAATGTTTTTATGTAGTAATCGGCTTATCGGTTTCATCTAAACCAACTTGTAAGACACTTTATGAAGACAAAGATTTGTCAATTGTTTACTCTTTTGTCTCTTTTTATCTGTAGAATCTCATTTGTACACTTGTCCATTGAGAACAATGCAATGTAGACAAAGAATCAACAAATTTCATGATAAATTATACTGAATGGTTTTTTTTTGTTGGCTTTGAATTATTTCCGAGTTAGTCTTCATTCTTGATTCTCGTCCTGTCAAACAGTAGCACTCATCTATCTTCTGTCTGGCGTTGCGTTATGTTTTTTGCCCAAGAGTTAGAACTGCATTTGCAAAAGTTCTCGAAATATAAAACGTGAAAAGCACAGCAAGAGCTCGTTGCCGCTCGCTTGCAATGTTGCTGGAAAATTCAGAATAATGAGGAAACTAACGAGCCAAGACTTTTCCATTGTTTACTGGCGCAAAAATTGCGCGATTATTAATTTTCTATGCTATTTTGTTGCTCTTTTTGCCGTCTGCTGCAGCACATCCTGCAGCCGTTTGGGCTCCTGCCGTCTGCCAGACGATGTCGACACTTCTACTTCGTATTATTCGTATTTTGCTGTATAACGCTGCCAGTTGGCCGCGTTTTCTGGTACTATTTATGCTTTGCCTTTGGCAGCAACATTTTTAATATTTTGCAATATTTGCCACGTTTTTCTTGCTTTTATTTTCGCCTGCTGCGTTCTTCCGCAAGACGGCGCACAAGTGCGAAAACTCCAGCTTTCTCTGCCTACCTCTGTCTCCTGCCACAGTACGCCACGCAAGTCCGCCATACAGGATACCAAAAAAAGAGTCACATGCAGAGTGTATCCAGTATTCGCCAACAGCTGTGAAGTGCTCTTTTAGGCGGAGTTCATTACATATCTGGCAAGACAACCAGAACATATGCAATAATCACTACGAATACGTAATATTCGTAACTTAACTTAAACAACTTAACTGACACAATTTCGCAATGTATCGCACGACTTTTTAAACAAATTTAAGAATCTGTACTAATTTTGGAATGGCTTCAGTCGAAAGAACACGAATGTAAGAGGCCCTGCATTTATTTTTCTTATTCACATGCAAACAATCACACTACTTTGCTATATATAGAAACTCACATTTTAACAGACAGACAGAATATCGAACCGACGTCTATATTGAATCAGATGTTGATGGTGATCAAGATAAATACTTTAAATAGTCTTCGACGCACTTTTAGTATGTTTTACCAATTTCACCACTTCCAAGCTTCAAAGACCCTTTATTTTTTTAGATACCATTTTCCGATTTGCAGCAATTGCTATGCTAATTGTTTAGAGCTGTTCCCAAACGTGTGCTGTAAACTTTGAAATGAATAAAACATGATGAAATCCTCAAAAAAAAAAAATAGATAACGTAATACAACTGCAGATGGAATATGTAAATGTAACTGTACATTTGGTTTACATAGACTATAAATAATAGACAGTTATTGAATGAGAAAATTAATTGAACCTTTGGGTTGACTGCACATTCCCATAACTGAAATAAATTGTAATGTTAGAAGAGATATCACGATCCGTGGGGCATAATACAAACTATAGAACAGCTGTTTTTATTCATACAACAATGACCATAAATTGTTCTCTTTTTCTTGTATTTTTCAGGTAAGTGCTGCGGGGGAAACTTTCCAACTTGTGACACACTTATACAGATACACACAGATACATGAATGTATAAACAAATTGTCACTGGCAGCGTCCTTCAATGTCCTGCGGTGGTCGCATTCGTTTATTTGGCGTTTACTCGTATGTAAATAAATTTTTAATTTAAAATAAACATGGTTATTAAGTTAGGCTTGAAGTTCCAGTGTATGTGTGATTGCGTGTGTGTGAGTCCAGGGCCAGGCAATATCCGTAGCATTGGGCAGAGAAAAAAATACTGGGAAATGGCATCAAATCCAATTAGTTAATATGAATTTTTGATGAAATCACTTCCGCTTCAAATGTAAAAAAGTTTGACTTTGCCAACGCTTAACATCATCATCACCATCATCATAATGGATATCAAAATGAACATTGCAATGCTGATAACGATGACTATGTATTTTAGTTTTTTGCTTTTGCCTGCTTTCGGGTTGAAAACTTTGACGCATGCCACTTTTTGCTGCAAGTCATCGAGTTATTTTTATTTTTCCTTTGCATAAAATTATTTATTGTGTGTTCGCCACAATAACCGCAATTTGCAACTTTTTGTGGCATTTTGTCGGCGTGTTGTCAAAATGTTTGTGTGCCTGAATTATTTAAATATTTCATTTGTCGCACGTTCGCGAGTCTCACTGCCCAACGGCAGTTTTTTGGGCTAAAAAGCAAATTAGTTTACTGCCATCGTCGCCTTCCCCTGAATAAGGTGTTTGCGTATACTTAATATGCGTATACGTAATATGTAGTGCCATTCCCATTCCATGACTATTTGGATAACACACACAGACACACACAGCACACTCGCATACCTTTACTGTTTGTTTGCAGCTGCTGACGTCCATGAGGTATTTTGTCCTTAATTTGCCCTCCTTTTCTCTGCATTTATAATTTGTTTTTTTTTTTCCTTTTTATGCTTATTTCGGTTTTCATTTCTTGTTCTGTTTAACTTTCAAAAAAATGCGTTTGTTGTTTCTGTTCGTTTTGTATGCAATGTATACAGCAATTGATATAAAATTTTAACGAGTTGTGGCTTGCCTTTTTTTTGCTCATCCCTTCTATTTTATTGTTTGCTCCTTAGCTTTGTGTTTCGCTAAAAATGTCACGCATTCTTTTATATTATTTTCACGTGCTTTGAGAAAAAATTTGCGAAAGAAAATATTTGAAATGTTTAGAAGAGATATGTGTACCCTGTAATTATGAAATAGTCTACAGGGGCGTAATAAGAGTCCTCTCTGACTTTAATTTAACCATGCAGTTTGTTCATCAATTTAAAATTTATTTTAGCTTTTAAAATTTTCAAACATTAATTAAATATTATTTTTATTTTACAATATTTACACAAAACAGCAATTTGATGTATTATTTAAATTTCCACCGTAATGAGTTTAATTGATGTTGAAGTCTTACAAATTGTTGCCGCCCATTTGAATTTATCGCTTGCCGTATACATCCACAGTGAAATTTTGTGGTTACGCCCAGCTGACACGAACAGTAGAGCCGCCCAATTTTACCTACTCTAAAATTAGTTAATTTCATTAAAAGGTAAAAACTATTTCAATCAAAAACATCAAAAAAAAAAAATAAAAAAAAAAAAAAAACGCTGAAAATTCGCGAAGAGTTAAAGTAAAAATGCTTAGACGGATAAAATATCCGTCTGCTTAAATGCTTTATAAAAGTATGCCACCGAAATATATGCAAATTTATGCCATTTGTTGAGCTGAGACGCCACAGCGTCTGGAAAAGCCCAACAATAAATCACCATTAAACAAATTATGTACTCAACTCAACAATTTTAAATGTCTTCGGTGTCCATTGTAGTCGGGTCCCGACCGCTTCCAGTTATTCAACACAAAGTACGAATACAAATACAAAAACATATAAGCAGGAGGAGTAACCTAAAAAAAAGAAAGGAAAAAAGTAAAAAAAAAAAGAAAACGATGGGATGAAAAAAGTATATGAATATAATGAAACTGTTGCACTGTGGGTTGATGTTTATTAAAAACTGAGACAATTGTCACCGACTGAGAGCAATCTGACTTAATAGATAAATATAATTGCTTATCCTCTAGCTAAAGAAAATAATCATTTATTATTCATTTTATAATTTTTGTAAGAAATAAAATAAAATATTATAATAAAATATACAATTAAGTGAAACAACGTTCTATAATTCTATAATTTAAACAACCAGAATATATCATGTTTTGCAATCCTAATTGATGGCACTTCTTATTGAAGCATCCCAGCATGTTGATCCCACTGTGCGGTTGAATGCACTAGTGTCCATTATGGTTATTACACTGTCGGTTATCAGTGATGTCTGTGCCGCATCATTGACACGTTTTCTTAGCTCCTGCCATTGCCAGACAGTTCCTTGGCCAAAGTTGCGTCTCAGGTATGAGTGAGGTGAGACTATACCCTGTGACAAGGTGTAAACACTTATGAAGGTTTTTTTGTGGCAACATTGCTGGCGACACAAATTTATTTCTAAACATTTACGGCGTTCACTTTGAGCTCATGTGTTTTGTCCCATCTCCCTTTGTCTTCTGCTGTTACTGTTTGTTGTTGTTTCTTGCATGTTGCCTCATGCCACATTTAGTATCTCACAAATTTGGGCATCCAAGCGCAACGGGGGAGCAGCTTTCAGGACTCCCGAACACTCTCCCCATGCAGCACCTGCCACCAACTGCGAACAGCCACATTCTTCAGCGACCACAAATTTTAGTGTACTTATTTTTCTTTCCCATGTTATTCTATACCCTGTAGTGAACTAAGAATGTTGAAGTTTCCTACTAATGGAAGTATCGTCATCGAGTAAACTATCTAATATTATTTTAATTATTTATTTAACGTCCACTAAAAATAAAATTAAGAAAATAAGATTTTTTCAATGAAATCCCGGATATACCCCCACGAATCAATCATTATTAAAAGGTTATACCTTCTAAGTCAAAAAGAAATTCAGTGGCAGAAAAAGCGACGATTGAATATAGTATTGGAATAATAGAATGAAATAGAGAGACACTTTTTACAACTAATCAATAACAAATATTAGCGAAGTGAGTTAAATAGAAAATAATAAATATTTTAATAAGATAGGCTTAACTTTTTAGAATTTAATAAAAACGAGAATGTAATTTCATAATCCGTCATGAAAGAAACATCTACTTGATTGAAGGGTGTCTAGCAGTTGAGCTTACTCGGATTAACACGTTCCAAGTTGCTTCGTATTCTGTTTCTCGCTTAGTTGCAAATGTGTTATGTTTTATTTTTACAACTTCCTTTTGCGCAACGCCACGCCCAGCCGACACCCGCCCTTCTCGATACCCCAACATCTCCCGAAAGTGAGAAAGTGCCAAAGAACAACAACAGTAGGAGTACATAAAAAAAAACAAGACAAAAAACAGCAACAAAAGCGCCAAAAAAGTTTAGCTGTTTTGGATGTTAAAGTGTTTCAATTTTTTGTCTTGTCTCTTCATCTGCATGTGAGTGCGTGTGTGTGTGTATATGTGTGTATATGCGAGTTGCTGTATTTTTTTCACTTTGAAATACGAGAGTATCTTGTTGTTGTTGTTGTTGTTGCCATTGGCACATCCGGACTTCGAAGTGCGTCGTCTTCCGTCTTTTGCTTTGGCGCAAATTACAACGCATAATTTTCACATTACGTCAACGCATTTGGCATGTGCCTGTGACTCACAGCCTGCGAGCTTGTGAGTGTGTGTGTGTGTGTGTGTGTGTGTGTGTGTGTGTAAGTGTGTGTGCATATCCTGCGATTGCCTCAAGAATTTTTTTTTTGCCGAGACTCGAGTGCGCCCTTGCGTCCTGACTTTTGTAATATTGCGATATGGAAATCAATATTCTTAATGGCTGTCATGTGACATATATACATATATTACATTCATACATTTATCAACACATAACATTTATTATGAATAGCTGCAGAAACTCAGAAGGCAAATATGAGAATATTAGGTATTTAAAAGGCCTGAATCACAATCAAACAAATTAAATTATTAACAATAAATTTGACTTTAAAATTTTCGATGATTATGTGTAGACAAGACAATTTTAAGATCGTTCGACGATGATATCAATTTCTGCCTTTTTTGAGAATCCTCTTCGTTGAGAGTAGGTATACAATCGATAAGTTTATTAAAATCTAACTCCCTACTATCGATAACTTAAATATATTATCTAAATTCGACAACCACAGCAAGAATTCCATTTAATCATTTGATTCTTAGCAATTGTGAAATGCATTTTTATTTCGCTGTCAGGAAGCTCAGTAAACTGAAAAGCTTTATAGTTATGAAGACATCAAAGTTCGTTAATATAAAGATACGTACGCATTTGTCAGAGACAATTTACGAGCCTTTAAAATGGTGCTAAACTTTTTGTGGCATACCATATAGTGTATGCATATGTATGACATATCGCCCTTTCTCCATACACACAAATGCGCAATTGGGGATGCCATAATAAACTCGTGGCAATATGGAGCCAGTTGGGTATTGGTATTTGGTTTGGTGCACGTCGTAGCACGCTTATCATCTGAAATCGAAGAGATAACAATGGGGCAGAAGGGAGGAAGCGTAAAATGGAGGCCGGAAAAGCTGAAAAGTAAGCTGCTAGTGGAAAACAATGTGAAAAAATGGCGGTAATTTGAACCTTTTTCCGTTTGAATGATTTTTACTGTGGATGCGGGCGCTGTGACAGGCAAAGTAGTGAAGCAATGGGCGAGATGGGCGTGGTAGGCCCATAGCCGGCATAGAAATCAAATATCAAAGAAAAACTTTTGTTCTCTATGTATATGCCAGGCCGTGTGGATTCTGCTGCTTCTTCTAGTTTTTTGTCGTTTCTTTTTCCTTGCATTGAACGCACGGGTAATCCCCTAGCAACAGGTTACCAAGTTTTTATTTTGACAACCCGCCGCCTGACCTGGCAATAACGAACCAAAATAAAGACCGACAATTTAAAAAGGGGCGACTCCCAGGATCCCTGCTCCGGATACCGGCTATTTGGACGACGAAGAAGACTTGCAGTTGACTTACCAAATCAAAGTTCCACGAAGCATTGCCAAACAATCCTAAAAAGAAATGGATAAGACATAGAGATTGGTTGGGAGGGGGGTAGGAGGGCGATGGGCAATAGCATTGACATCGCATTAACGACAACTAAGGAGAAAACTTTGAAAAGCGTTAAAATAAAAGGATTTACACAATTTAAGCAACTCAACTTAACGATTTCGATTGAAATAATCTACTTTTTGCCTCCATCTATCTGTCTGTTGTAATGGGAATTGATTTTTATTCAAGAATTTATTTGGTCCAATATAGAAAAGAAATAGACAAAGTGCCTGCTGAATCGACCTTAATCTTTCAACTAAATTTCTATTTCGAGTTATATATAGATATAACAAAGTATCATTTGATCTCAATTAAGGTTAATATGTATATGTAACTTATGTCCATACACACTAAACAATAAGTATATGACTAACGGATAATTTGGGAATAAAAAGAAAATCTTGTAAATTCTTTCTGTGAGTTTATCTCATAGTATTTAAAAATGTTATATTTGTAAGCTATTTATAAATGAAAGATTTTTATTAAGACTCGTTCAAATAACTGGAGACTATTAGAAGAAATTCGGTAATTAATTTGTGAAATAATAAAGAAGTAAATAAATGAGGCTTGTGGCTTAAATGCTTTCTATTAAATTATATATATTTTTTGTGAGCAATGCTTTAAGAATTTTTATAGTGTCAATAGTTACTTTTGCAAATATGCACTTTTTGTAAATCTTGTAAATTCTTTCTGTGAGTATATCTTATTGTATTTAAAAATGTTAAATTTGTAAGCTATTTACAATTGTTAGATTTTTATTAAGACTCGATCAAAAAACTGGAAACTATTAAGAGAAATTCGGTAATAAATTTGTAAAATAATAAAGAAGTAAATAAATGGGGTTGGAGGCTTAAATGCTTTCTATTAAATTCTATATATATTTTTTGTGAGCAATGAATTTTTATAGTGTCAATAGTTACTTTTGCAAATATGCACTATTTTGTTATGTTCAAAAAGAAATAAAAAAATGCTTCGTAGTTCTTATATTTAACAATTAATATCATTCACAAACAATTATAATTTCTTTTATCGTTTTTCAAAATGACAATTATTGCCATCCTTGGGTATGTTTCGGTATGTGGCTTATTCCATTATAAATGTGGGTCGAGTGTACTGCAAACAATAGTGAATGCCTGAGCCCACTACGTACACACGTACACACACCCGCATATATTATATATCGCTATTCACACATATGAATCTGCCTGAAAATAAACCAAAAATCTACGATGCAGCAATGAAATTAAACACGTTTCGCAGAATAAACGTCAAATAAGAGAGTGAAGAATGAAAATCAACCTACCATTCCCATATCACACTTTCTCTCTTCTCCCCATATCAAGTATAAACAACTAAAACATCCCATAAATGGAATTAACTTCTCGTCTCCTTCTCTCTTTTGAACACTGGGAGACAGACCCATTTAGAAGCATTCGCATTTGCATTTGAAACCAAAACCAGCCACATGGAGAAAATGAAATCGACGCTCCGCGAATTCATAAAATAAAATAAAATAAAAGATTTCCTAATTGCCAATTTGCATGCAGCCGCTTCTAATTTTTGCCCATTCGTCGGATAAATAAACTCCATTTTGTGCTCGCATTTCTCTTTCGACTCTTCAGTTATTTTTTATGCTCTGCATACCCTGTACTTAGATATGGAAGATCCTTATCTGCTTTTCGATCTGCTTTGCTAAAAGAAAAAACTTTCCGCGATTTCGAAGAAATCTCAATCCCAAAGGGCTTTAAAGTTTGCTTATCTATGAGATTTTAAAATGCTGTACGAAATTTTAGATATAAATATCGCTTCTAGTTTCGCTTATGCTAGAATTCAAGCACTTTCCTTTTTCTTCTTCCATCCTCTCTCAGCTGTTGCTCTTCATCCTTGACTATCCTTCCACTGGGTTGCATAGTGTGAAACAGGGAATTTTCTAGTCGGATTTGCTCAATTAGCAAATCTTGTTGCTTATTCTTTTTTGCGGCTAGTGCTCTTTGTTTATAAATTTGTTTATTTAGTAAGGTGGCTTTGGTTTGGTTTGGGTGTATTCCGCTTTCCGGCTTTTCGCCTCCTGCTGTGGCTGGTGGTGGTCGAGTTACAGTTGAACTTGTTGTCGTTGCTGCGTTCGCGTTTCAGGGAAATCTTATTTACACAAGGCCCTCAGCTTGCTTTCATGTTGATGTGGTCCTCGGATTGGGTTACATGAAATTCCAAGAGCTTGTTCGCTTTGCTGCGTTACATACTATATTCCCGTAATGCAAACGATTTTTAATTTGCCCAATTCCGGACAAAGCATGTATATTATATTTATGCCATACAGTCATACATATAACCTACCTGCCGCCTGCTTCCTTTTGCCTGATGCTCTCGTGTGTTATTTATGCAAATGTCAAATATTTTGAAACGCCGCTGCCATGCGAACGAAAGCAAACGGAAGTATATTATAAAGTTTCTACCCGTCAACGATTCACCCAACCAATCCTCCACAAGTTATACAGTCCATGCCAATGTTATTTGGCCAACAAGCAGACCGAAATGTGCCCTAATATGACCAGCCCAGACACACCCATTGACCCACTGCTTTCCCCTTTTTATTTCGCCAGCAACTACTACAGTAATTATGGCATTTTTGGAATGCAAAACTTGTTGTTGTCGCTCGTTCATTGGGGCACTGTGCCAGGTTGAAGGTGGAATCAAGAGGTAGTCAAGACTACTGTTACCAACCCTCTGTTATTTATTCAGGGTTCCGCAAAATAAATTTTTGAAATTATTGGCACGTTAGGTAAATTACATCGCGGAAAGAATTTTTAATTTTAAATGTCAGCACAAGGAAAGACGAATGCAAGTGCGTGTTGAAAACAGTTTGAAATTGTTTTGTTTTCCAATTAAATATCTAATGCACAACTTGTTGAATTATGAGAGATAATATTAGGATATATGTGAATTTTAGTTAGACTAATAAATGCGCTGCTTAACCTGAAATTCTAATTCAGTTGACCAACTGACCAGGCTTACAGCTGACACCAAGGAATATAACTAGTTGTGGCTATCAACAATTTGTTTCAAACTTCAACCATCATCATTCAACTTCAACACTTGATTTAACAACTTGTTGTTTTTGTTTTCTTAACGCTTGAAATCACATCGCACATTGAACCCTTCGTGGATAACCATTGCCAATCTCTTCGACCCTGTTGTTAACTGTTTTAGAAAGAGGGAGAGATTTACAGCTGATTTAGCCGCTTGAGCTATGTCTAATGCATAATAAACGTTTGTTGCCGCAAACTTTTACACCACATCCTATGCCCAAAACAGAAACAAACACACACACATTCACTGAACGGCTAGGGGGCATGTGTGCGTGAGTATTGGCCAATTTTTGAACCTATTCGCTATGGCCGGTTGGCCATTCTATTTAAGATAGGCATCATGTGCAGTCATTAGATTGTTTTCGATTGACGTGACACGATAATGAATGATATCGCCTAGTTTCTTACATTTTTCGTGTTTTGTTTGGCCAATTTTTTTTGTGAATTCTATTGCCTACTTTTTGGGGCAAGCGCAAGGGACAGTAGGAACAAGCAATTTGAGGCAAAGTGTTGACTGTTGCTGGCAGGTGGCAAGTGGCAAGTGGCACTTTCGGTTTGTTGGTTCATTTGCTTATGGTTGGCCATAATGACCGATGAAGTGGTCAACGTGCTGGTTATGGTCCAACTTTTGCGCTTAAATTAACGCGAATTGCAATTAAAATCCGCACGATAATTCCAAATCAACACGAGCACATCTGGCTATTCATTTCAAATTCAATTACGATTCCTCGAAATGCTACCATATAATCGCAATATAATTACAGACAGAAAGAAACATGCCAAGCCCAAAGGGTCATAAACATTTAACTGCTCGGCTTGTTTATGTCTATGCAAATGAGCTCACTCCATTCATGGTTGATTTGTGTCCTTGACAGGTTTAGAAGGGACAACTAAGTGGAAGGTCAAATTTTAAATACGTGTAAGATAAACAGGTGTGTATAAAATGTTCTTAAATTATTCAAATTGAAATGTTATAACAAAAACTAGCAATATAATATGAAAATATTGAGGAAAAACACAGTATTAGTTAGTGTATCACGTATCAAACATTATTACTGTCGACATTTCCATTTGTCTTTCTATAAGAATGAAATGAGTACTTGGGCCAAAGCACTTTGACAACAAAAGTGGCTGAAAACACGCATTTCTTGTTCTTCATTCGGTTAAATGCCCTCAGCTCAACCCAACTCAACTCAACTCAACTAGACGCGCCTCGATTTTTCTCTTGTTTTGGCTTTAATTAATACGCGTTTTTGTGTTGGCAACGTATACACGCTTGACAGTAGCTACCCCTCTCCTCTAACTCCCTCTCATCCCCTACCAAACACCATATCCGGCTTTACCCTCCGCCACTGGCAACTCAACAACTGACACGCAAATGCAATTTGTACGCCTAGATTACATATATCGTGTCTATGTATTTATGTCGGGGGTGACATAAGTAAAATTCTGAACCGTCTCATTTGTTCTCTTTTTTTATACAATTTTAATTAATGTAATATGCGGTTCCCATATACATAAGGAATTTCTTTTAAAATTCCTAAATGCAAAACGTCCTCATAAAATCTGTACAAAATCTTATTTTTAGCCAAACAGAATGAAACTTTTGTATGTTATGCAAATTATGAAAGAGTTTAATATGATGTCGTATATAAATTAAGAAATATCTTTGAAATACAGTGCCTGCATCAAGGGAAAAGTAGAGTAAATAGGCGTTTATAATGAAATTTTTGACATTAAAAGATACATTTTCGTGTCAGCGAAAGCAATGTGCAGAAAAGCATTTGTTGTTTTTTTAAATTTAATATTGTTTATGGGCGTTGTAGTTGTCTTATTATGATTGAATCCGCAATTTGTTGTTACGTAATTATAAAGAATAATGCTGTAAAGCATAAATATTATACAAGCAGCTCATTAAAATTGTTTATCCTGCAGTGTGCCAATAAAAAAAGTGAAACAACAAGATAATAAAATATTAATTATGCCAGTCGAAAGTATAAAATGTGAATTACAATACAGTATTGTAATTCAGCAATTCTGCGGACGCTAAATTGTGCTTCCTTATGTATTTGAAGTATAAGCTTATACATAGTAATATCAATTACAATCTGAGTTATAGGCATATGAGAGCCATTCTTTTGATTTATGTATTTTAAATAATTTATAATAATATTTCACAATTTGATATCTATTCACTTGTATCAAATTGTAGCATTTTCGCTCTGACGCGCAGCTTTCATTTCCTGCCGGAGTGTGTGTAGGTGTGCGTGTGTGTATGTGGTGTACGCTAAGTAATTCCTTGACTCTTATGTAGTCTGTTGCACTAATGTGCTTGTGATTTCCATTCGTGTTCAGTGAATAAACCGTTAATTGATTACCATTCCGCTATCTCGCTCTTGCCTTTACTTACACGCTACTTCGCATTCTCTTCTCTCTTTCTGTCTCTCTGTGCGGAATGGTGACAAAATCAAGTCATATTTAATTTAATTAAGATTATGATTTAATTTGAAGTCTAAGCATGAAAAAAATTGCTGTAATGCTTGTTTTTAAGAAAAGTTTTTCCACGAAGCACCAAATTATCTTATTTAAATTATATTTAAAATTTATATATACTCTGGGCGAAATAAAAAATCGAGCTTTTAAACTCTAAGCTTAATGCTTTGAATAAATAACTACACTTATACGTATAAAAGAGTCTTTAACAAATAATATAAAAAAAATAAAGCTTAGTTTGACTAAAAATGACTAAAATCACTAACTCAACTTCCTTGGAACGGCTTATAGTACAAACAAATAATTTGTATTCGCGAAAAAGTTCCCGGTTGCTTAACAAACATTTTAAAATGTAAAAAAAAGAAAAAAAAAGCGCTGAAGAGAAATATGAAAAGCAAGGCCAGAGCTTAGCATAAAATATTTCATGAATACAAATTAATGGCCAGAATTGGCAATATGCAAAAGCAAGTGCTAACGGCTTAAGGACAATGCTAACATTTTGCATGGATTTATGTAAATTTGTAATATACACATGTCTGGTTTTACTGAGCTGGCAAGTTTACAATTTTCCGCCAGACTAATGCCTTTAGCCTGTTTTAATACCACGCCTACGGCGTGCGTATACGCAATAAGCATAATAATGCGCATACGCACAACAAATTGAAATGCACAGAAAAAATAGAGAAGGTAATGATGGGGTTTACTTTTTCGACCGTGTTATCTTTAGCCCCAACATGTGAAGGATGAAAACGAAATCCGAAAATACAACCCAAAAACTGTGAAATGGCAGACTTATAGCGTGAGCAAATTGTTGACTTTTGCACGGCTTCGATATTGCGTGTTCGATCAGATTACATTTGGGATTGGTGTCCGGTTCGTGCAGACATTATTTTCCAATAATCAAGACATGCAATCTTCTGTGGAAATGCATCATTAACGACTAATTAGCGTTTATACAACAAGTTGACCATTGCACTTAGCAAGTTGAAGTTGCAGCTGAAGTTGACGTGACGTGACGAGCGTGGTCAGAATGCATGAGCTGCTAAATGCAATCAGTGTGGCAGACAAATGTGGCACGTACATATGTAAGATGAAACACACAGTTCCACACAGCAGTTACTGCGCAATCTCAGACTGCGACTGCGACTGCAACTGCGACTGCAACTGACACTGAGAATGAGACTCTATAATCCTCAGCCTTGGGAGTGCATTAAGCAGTCAAGCATTTGGAAATTAGCGTGCCACCAATGGCACTCGAGTGCACCGTTAAGCTATGCAGCCATAAATGGTCCACGTCTGCCATACCATGTGCCACACAGTGCCACACAGTGTGCCACAGAGCACAGTGGAGTTCAACCCTGGCCATGGCCGACCGTTGGTCGGGGCCAAAAGGCCACTTAAAGAATTTATGCGGCGCGTGCTGCAACGTTAAGTGCAACGCTGTGGCAGCATCAACATCAGCATCAGCTGGCCTCAAATGTTGCCTTTGCCCTTTTACGAGTTATTGTTATACTAAGCGAAGCGTTGTTGCTACAGCTTGTCGCTACGCGTATCATACAAGGCGTATACGCAATAAAATGCACTTCAATAGATTATAACGCGCTCTTAACTTTAAACCGTACATCGATTACTGTCTTTGGACTCGACTGTCTAGCTACTACGGCAAAGTTGCATATAATCCACGGAATGCACAGCACGCGCATTAAGCAGGCAGTAAACAGAACATTTTCAACGTCACCGGATTCTTGCACAGTGGAAAAAGTGGGCATAACTTTGAAATTTTATTTTATTTCTGACATAAGTGCTATTGAGTTTTTATTTTTACTGGAGAGCTTAAAAATTAATCTCTATATATTAAAAAAATTATACACAATTTATAAACATTTATCATACGAAAATTTCAAACTTAATCATTGGATGAAATAGTTGATTAAAATTAAAGAAATTCGAAACACCTAAGAGTATTTTAATGAGAAACTAGCAATATTCTAAACTGTTATATATTTTTTATATGTTACAATGCTATATTTTCTAACTCGCTTTTAGAGGCAAATGCAATTTCAATTCTATGTAATTTTTTTATGGCTCTGAACCACTGTCCAGCGAGCATCTTTAGGGGTCGCTCGTGCTTCTCGACATTCTGCGGTTACCCCAGTGCGTTTATTATGCCATTCGCAGTTTAATAATGATAATAACGGCAGGATATTAAGCTTTTCCTGCCTGGTCTGGTGAGCAGAGACGACGACTACGACCTGGTCGGAATAGTATGTACGGTATGTGGTTTTGGTACTGGTTCAGTGGGTGGTACGGTCGCCTGTGCGGCATTAAAACTATAATCAGTTTATGTAATAAAGTAAATTGTGTACGTAATGCGTGGTGATGCTCTCTTTTATTTATTTATTTTCTTATACGCTACTTTTTATTATTATGCGCCAAGCTTGCTTAGCGCAGTTAACGCCTTGTGAGTGCTGTCGAGTGCTGAACGGTCGTGTGGTTGTCTCTTCGGCTTCTTTGGGGTCGCCGGAGGCAGCTGGCGTTCCGCAATAATGTTCAATATTAATAAAACTTTGGGCCAAGTTAATTAAATTTGCTTTTTAATGTGCAGCCATGCATGAGGCAAGCGCCAATGTAATAAATTGACCGTACGTTTCATAATGCCCATATCCGGCACATCCTGACCCAGTCAGGCCGCGGCTGCTTTTACTTTTCAGTTGCCCGAAAAGTTTTCATTCAATTCTCAGCAGGGAAAAAAGGAAATGAACTCATAAACTTACATTTGCTGGTCGCCAGGTCTCTCAGCGACCCACTGAAAATGACAGATTTACGGGTATATCGCACCTTTTCACCCAATAATTATTTAAATTGAAATGAAACTGCTCGAATTGAAATGATGGCAGTCCCTATTGATATCTTATATCTGAAATAAAATTGAAAACTAGTTGCAAAGGTCAAAACCCCGAATATAGGAATACCCCTTACATACCTTAAAGAGCTTCTATTAAACCGATCATGATGTACTTAGTTAATTTGGATGGTATAATAGATAATAATAATATCTAACGTTATTTATCAAATAAAGTATTATATCTGTTTTATCTGTTGGTGCTGATCAAGAAAATATATACATTATAGAATATTTTCTCCCTGTTATATAAATTCCAAAGTTAACAATATTTCCTTTAACTTATTTATTAAGCAAGAGTTATTCATAATCATATCTAAAAGTGATGAAAACAAATCCACAATTTATCTGCTTTAATCAAGTGTTGCTTAGCAACGATTTAACAGCCTTTCTATTTAAGATCTAAAAATATAAAATAAATATATTAGAAATTAATGTTAAAATGTTAATGTAGCGTATTTCGCTTTTCTTGAGTATCTAATTGGACATTTTAATGCTTCACCTGGCACAAATTCGTATTTGATGTTATACACTAGACACTCAACACTCAGACTGCCTCCTACCACATTTGGGATGTCTTGACTTTGGCCTTAATAAAACAGATAAAGCGGCATTAGAGTGATAAAACGACGATGGCAACAAAGTCACCATTATGAGTTCTTTTGTGGCCTTTAGACCTCTTTGGGCGCGTCAATATTTAATGGAGCCTCGAGTCGCTTTCAGTTTCGCTTAAATCCATTGTTGAGCGAGTGTTAGTCTTGTTTTCCTGCGGCGGCAAGGAGGAACTTTTTATTTAATAAAGTTGGCGCTTTCATGTCGCATCTTAAAGATGAATTCCTTTGGAATTTGTAATATTGATAATAAGTATTTAAATGCCGCCAATCAAGGGCCAACTGAAGATATTTTAAGTGTTTGCAAAGTGTCAACTTTGAGGACATTCTAATTAATATAAATTAGTAGCACTTTATCTATCAGCCGCTCCCCAAGTCCCGCTTGCCCAACTCCCGCAATTCTCCGTGTGAAGCAAAGTAAATCGAAAACAATCGAAGCAATCAAGCGAAATCATTGTTACTGGCACAAAGCGTGCACTGGATTTCCTGCGAATTAAAGTCTTAAACACAAGTGGGCGTTCGTGGCGAATAGGGCGTGACCCGACAAAGTTTCTGCTCGTGCAACGATGAACGTGGCGTATGAGAAACGCACACAACCATCTCAACATCTCAACAATTCAATTTGATTAAATTTCTGAACCGGATAGCTAATCCTCTATCTCTAGCATCCAGAATGCATTAGAGATTTCAGGAAATATTCGTATTTAATGCCGATTTTAATTGAAACAAAGCACAAATGGCTCGAGGTCAGGCCTGCCTTGGATTGTCGACAGATTTATGTCCAGCTG
The DNA here is from genome assembly GCA_951394115.2 of Drosophila phalerata. Classification (NCBI taxonomy): domain Eukaryota; kingdom Metazoa; phylum Arthropoda; class Insecta; order Diptera; family Drosophilidae; genus Drosophila; species Drosophila phalerata. The sequence goes on from OX596005.2 coordinate 7,546,687, forward strand.
GCCACAGGATACTTAGAGACTTGACAGCAAACCGATCCGATAACATAATTTAAAGCATTCTGCCATATGCTGAAGGCTAAGAGAATGCTGCATTGTATATTTTGTCATTTGAATGGATTTAACTAAATTACATGCAGCTCCGGCCACAACATACAATCTCAGTCCGGCAGTGCCAATAATGCACAGGATTCACAGAACACACAAGCGAGTCATAAAGCGAATATCTCACAGCCAGAATGTTGGCAAAAATGTCTTGGCCCGACTGTAAAGGCGAACACAGTCAGCCATGCAGCAAAATTATGTAAAAAGTCAACAGTAAACACTGGCCAAAAGGAGGAGGGACGACTGAGCCGGGAGGAGGCCAAGGCTGACAGGCCAGGTCACTGAAATTGTCTGAACAGCTACAAAGTGAAAGCGAAAACCTTAAGAACATAACCTACAGGGCTTCAGGCCAAAACGAAGACGAAATTGTAGCAAACTGAAAATGAACATGCGACATAACATACACAAACACACACACACACACACTCACACTCACACAAAAAGGCATCCGCAAGAGAAAGTAGACAAGAAGAGCAGCTAAAGAGTTTAACAAAATTGCGAGATGTGTGCTTGAATGTGGTTATATATTTATGTTAAAGTCGCAATGTGAACCTGACTTAAATAAATACAAGTGATCTGATGAAATTTTCCATTACCAATTAAAGTTTATCTTCGAGATTTTTGAAAGATTTGAAGACGCATCGGAAATACACTTTAATGCTATAAGATACAATAAAATGTAAACAATACTTTTTCTTTATTTGGAGTAATAAATAATTATATCGCGCTCTCTCTCTCTCTCTCTCTATTTAATGTTAATCCTTGAAGAGACGTGCATTTCTTCAATAATAACATTGTCTATTCATCTGATAGTCTGCTCTATCTGTCAAGTTGTTAAGTTTTGATTACCTCCCTGTAAACATCCCACCGCAAGCCCATTCAAAGTTAATTGGTTCAATGTGTAGTACACGGAAATTTTATAGAGGTGTCTGTCAGAATACAAGGAAGTGGGAAAGACTTACAAATGAAAGTGAATTATGTGAAATGCCGCCAAGCGTCGAGTAATCGCAACTTGCTGCTAAATTATTAATACATAAGACTGGCGAACAGCAAGCAACAATGAGAACAACAATAGCAACAAAGCATTTGGAAACTGCCAGTCATTCGCAGGGAATGGGCTACAGAAAAGGGCGGGGGTGAAGGGCAACCGCAGTTCAACCTTGACGCCAAGGTGGATGAGACCATAGAAATTCCTTCCGTTCCAGAAGCCGTTTTCTCTCAACGTCCTGGACTGTTAACAAGCGAAACGAATGACTAAACAGCGGCCTCAGACCCACTGTCGACCTGGCCCCCAACTACATTGGCAACATCATGGCTCAGAATGTATGTGCCAGTTGGGACTTAAAGGGGATGTGGGTGTTGAGTGAGAGTTCTACTAACTTAGACTACATAATCTGCTGATGCCGACGCTGCTGAGGTTAAGGTGAAATGTGTAAGGAATGGAGTTTATGAGTGTATGTCTGTATCTGTGTTTGTGGGTGTGTCTGTGCTTGTGTTTGTGGGTGTAAAAGTAACTTAAAGTTTGACTGCGCAGCTGCCTTTAATTCATTATGTATGCTTAATGTTAACAATTTAGCAGCCATTGGTTTATCTTAATGAAGCTGTCTGCCCCCGTTAGCAGTTATCCAGCGAGGCAACCTAAATACACTCACACACACACACTCACACACATATGCAGACATAGGGATTGACACAGTTGAGCGACCTTCCGGCCTGTTTGCCTGTCTTTAACTTTTATGACGCTTTCCAAATCCGCTTGGCGTCGCTTCGCAACATTAGGCGGAGTCTCCTTTCGCCATTCTCCCTTTTCCGACCTTGTCTCCGTCCCACTCTTCACTGACAGCGTTTCAATCCCTCATCATATTTTACATAACGCTGTTAACTGGGCCGCGTTTTAGCCTTTGTCTTGTGCCTTTTGTGTGCTGTTTTGTGGGTCTTTTGTCTTTCATTTTGTTTGTTGTCCTTTGCATTTTTCAAGTCGCCTTAAATATTAAAGTGCTCATTGCGGTTTTCATCGTTGTACCGGCGAGCTGCCACTTCCCCAGTTAACGCCGTCGAAAAGTGTTGACACTCGTGGGAAAATGGTTTAATAATTTGTGTAAAGAGTTGACAATATTTCCCGAAAAAGGACCACGACGCGAGTCTTGTCAATGCTTCAAAATTTAATTTCTCTAGGCTTTCAGCCACAGGTCAAATAGGTGGTTAACATAAAATATGTATGGAGATATAAATTTAGAAATTTGTAGACTTTTTTTTGAGCTTATATAATAATTAACACTTTATGTGGAATATTGTGCAGTTAACAAAATTCAACTTTACTGATAAGAATAATCGGAAAACAAGGAAATGAGGGAAATGCAAGAAATAAACGCATAAATAAACAAACACTGTGCAATGCTGTTTAGAAATTTATTAGCAAACAAAAGATTTATTAATGCGAAAATTTGCAGCATCAGCACACAAAGTTTGTTGCCTCAACGAGTTGCATTTGCATTTGCAGCTCTGCCAAGCCTAATATATGATACTCGTATTAGCCCATTGTTGTCAGCTTTGCTGTTGCTGTTGTTGTTATTGTTGCTGCTGTGTTAAGCAAACAAAATAAAGCTTAAGTTGCATATAGTTAGGCAAACAGTAAACTTACACTCGGATGCAAGCTCTCTGTGTGTGTTTGTGTGTGTGTGTGTGTGTGGGGTGAGTCTGTCTGCAAAAATGCACTTAAATTTGAATTAAATTTTGCATTGAATAATATCTATATCTACCAAATACCAGACTGCTCTGTCCTACACGCAATGCAATTAAGCTGCATTTAAATATAGACACCATAGAGTGACACTCTGGTCAGAGCCAGTACCCAAAATTAACAGCGATTGGCCACGAGCTCTAACATTTTAGTTTACGAGTACATGGCAAACACGAATTCCACCACCTGGTCGCCATTAATTGGCATGTTCAGTTGGGCCACGGCGGGGAGATTTGAAGGTGGCTTAATTGGATTGGGCCTTTGGGGAGGCAGCATTATCACACTCTGCCACACTGTACGTTTAGAAACTAACGCTAAAAATATACGCTGCGTATTTGCAACTTATATATAGCATTAAATTAAAAATTATATATTTATTTTGTATTTTTTTCTTAGGAATTTTCAATTAAATTAATTCCGAAATTGTTCTGCACATATTTAGCATGCTTGAAAAATGATTAAATACTGACCATTTATTAAGAGATCAACACTTAAAGCATATTCTAATCACGTTATAGTAGCTGAGAAACAATAGAAAAACAGGAGAAAATATATAGATATTTTTTGTTCTCTCTAATACACTTAACTTAGATAAACGATGTATTTAAAAGAGCCCCTTCTTTAGGTTGCAAGTATCTTTGAGCTTCGATAAGCAACGAGAACAATCAACAAACTACGCACTGTGTCCATTACCATTATATATATAAATTTACTATATATATTTACTATATATAAACCTGAGATTTTTATAGTCAACTTTATTTTGTTGCTACTGCTGCTGTCAGCTTGGTTTCTTGTTGCTCGAAAGCTTGCGAAAGCTGGCAGGCAGCAGGTTTGTGTAGTCGATGGAGCAATTTTTTCTTTTATAGACTTTACGTTTTGTATCCCAGTTGTATATGTACAGTGTACACCTTTCCCTTTCCAACCTTGTGACCTGCTCAGACATATTTTAGCTATACTACAAAAGAATGTATTGCATTTATATTGGTCACCCACATACATACATATCTTTCAGATACATTCTTGTGTGTGGGCAAAGTTTCAGAAAACGTGACCAGCGTTCAGCTGTCTGTGACCTGAGGTCAGCCATATGGATTATGAAAGAAACATGGTCAGATATTCCTTTGGTTCTCATAAACAGCTTAACATATTTCCAAGTTTTGTTGTTGTCTGGTGTACGGTTCCATTTTCTGATTGCTTGGATCACAGCAGAGTTGGGAAATATCTAAGGACAAACTTATATACGTTTTTGATCTCAGGAAACTTAAGATAACAGGCAATTGATCCTTATTGATCATAATAAATAATTCTCTCACTTTTCTCTGCCATTTCTTAGACTGCCTTTTTAAATTACAACTTTAAGCTTCAGTGTAAACTGGAGAGGCAAATGATGAGCATAGCAAATATATCCAAGAACATTACAATGATAGTTGAGAAAATAAGTATACGAGTGTATGCTTGTCTTTCAAGCGAAAAGCCTTTATATAAGCAACAGAACATGGTGATAGGCAGATGGATAGACAGATGGATAGAAAGACAGATAGATAGACAGCTGGATAGACGGACAGGCAAATTGCATGAAAGCAAGTGGAGAGAGGAGGGTAAAACTATTTGACCTGGTGCTTTTCTCATCGTCGTCTCATTGAGCAGCTGCACGTACCAGGAGAACGAACAGAGTGATGAAGACACGAGCACAGGCATGGACTGTTTGGATGTCAGAGAATAAAGTTTGTGCAAATTTCTAGAACTATAGTAGAATGGTCACTCGTGCCAACACATGTGATGTAGACATTGTATACACATGTATAAGTATGTATGTACATGTAGATGTGTCTATCTAGATGTGAAGATGTGAAGATACCATACGCATCTCATGACGCTGTCACAACAAGTTTCTTCTGCTGCTCGTTGGGGGTCGGGTTAAAGGGAACAAACATTAATTCAGCTGAAGGTCAGAGCATAGAGTTCGTTATAAGCCAATGGGGAAGGTGAAGGGGCCTATTCGAAGTCAAGAATTGGGGTTGTGAATGGGTATTCCGGTCGTCAAGGCTCCCTTACTTCCGTACATTCCTCCCTCTCTCTCTCTCTCTCTTTCTTTCTATCAGCTCCACTCACTCTCTTACCAATAACATAAAAATTTGTTGTTGTAAATCTGCGGAGGCAGTTGTGCGTGAGGGTGGTAGAGTTTAATAGCTACTCACACACACACACACACTTACTTAACTACAGCCCTGTACACGTAATCTGTTGTGTAATGTCTTTAGTTGTGTCAACTGCGCTGCGTGTTCTTGCACTACATCGAATTGTGGGGACCGAAGGAGATGTGAAGAGGGGACAACGGGGATCCTGGACAAGGCACTGTCAATGTACGCTGCAAAAACAGATTCTGAGTGAGTGTGAAAAATGGATTCATGCAGAACTCTCTCACTGTTCCCCTCGGGCGTCGAACACACAAGTTGAAGTTTTGAAACAACATTTAGATAAATTTCCCCAGAGAGCTGGCCAAAGCGTTGGGCAACATAAAAAACAAAAAAACAAAAAAATAACGCCAACAACAGCTAAAAGAATGATGTAGTTGCTATAACAGCAATAACAACAATGTGACTAACCAATTGCAGTTTATATATGTATGTTTGTCTGTACACAGTTAGATTCTGAAATAGAGTAAACAACTTTCAATCTTGTTGGCGAAATAGAAAACAAAAGTTGAAAATTTAAGTATTATTTACTTCACTTCAGAAATTCCATTCAATGTGTTTTTTATTATTCTCTGTGTTGTTTAAATTTTTGTATTTCATGCCAAATCTGTAGACGACAAATCAGAAGTGCCAAATCATTTTACCTAGCTGTCAAATTTGATTAGAAATTCAATTAAAATTTTAGAATTATTATAATTGTATTCAAAATAAGCCCTAATCAATTATTTATCAATCAAATAAGCGTAATTACAGCATCACCATTAATTCGTTTGAATAATAGAGCTTAATTAACTTTAATGAACTTTAGTATATTATTAAATTTAAATATAATATAAACACTGAGTGGACGGAAATTTGAAAGTATTTCATTTATTCATTCTCTAGATGAAAAAATATCCAAAACTTTTTTGGATAATTTCTGGATAATCTTTTCCAGCTACAAATATGATTTAGATAACTGATTTTGATAAAATGTTCTTAATAATTGTGAGTCATGCTATAGTATTTCCTTTGCTTAAATATCATCAGATTCTTACATATCTATGAAACTGTGTTTCAAACTCCAATTAATAGTTTAAACTTTCAGTTAGTTTGCAGTTAGTTGCGCAAAGTGCCTTCAATTTCTGTGAAGTTGCCGTAATGTGAGCTCTTCCAACTGAACTGTTGCATTTGTCTACACGTATATATATGTGCCATATATGTCGCAGATGATTCAACTGTCATCTACAAATGTACCTAGACACTTTTCAATAGTTGAATGTCGACGAAGTGACAGGGAGTGGGAGGGAGAGAGAGAGTTTGACATGATGTCGCTCAGTTGGAATAAGTATGAGCTGCTCAATTTGGTTGCTCTACTGTGTACTTGGTGGTTTAGTCATTAAGCTATTATGGGGGTAATGGAACTGGTTCTTTTCATGGTATTTCGTTTTGTCAAGGAAAAGGAAAACCGACGACACGTGCGAGACGGAAGAGGCGAAAGGAAGACTGAACCAAATTGAGTAACATTTGTGGCATTTTGGCATTTCGTTAGCTGTTAGCTGAAAGTTGTGCAGCTCGAAAATTTGATGGAGGCAAATGTCAGGTCATTAATATTCAAACCGTAAAACCCCACATTCCACTTGGAACTCATGAAACTGTTTCGACTATTCCGTAGAAGCAACACAACAGCTCAATGTGGGCGACCGGCAAATAATATTTAATTAGAGAATTGTTTAGACAAACTTTTTAATTACGTTCATCGTAATATACATGTATGTGTGCGTTTTGGTTATCTTCTGGTATGCGTGAGTGTAAGTGTGTGGGTGTGTGTGTGTGGGATATTAAGCGACCCGCATAAATCTTCAGATGTGGTTGGGGCTTCAAATTTTCGTGAAAAATGCCCGCTTGACTGCCTCCTCGTGCAACGCCCACTTGTCTGTGCCCTCCCAGAAGAAGGATGCATGGTGGCACCTCTATCATCCGCCTCTCCACTAATTCCCCCTCTCTCACTCTCACACTCTCACTCTGCTGACAGGCTGACAGCCTGGACGAGCTGTAAGCGTCAGCTGCATAAATTTTAAGCGACAGCAACATTAAAGTCAACATTTTGCGAGTGGCCTACATTCGAGGCGTGGCATCTGCTCACATTATTGGGAGGGGAACTGTGACTGGGAGCAGTTACTGGAACTGCTACCGATGCTGTTACTGCTGCTTCTGCAACTGGCTGTGTCCTTTCAACGCTCCACTCTTTGCCACCACTTGTGTCTTTCACTTTCGTTGACATTCTGCTGCGTTGCTCACACACATACACACACACACACACACCTGTATACTCACGTCATACGTGCATATGTGTGCGTGTGCTTATGCAGATGAGTTGCCAGTATCGTGTGGAAAATTATGAAGATGAATTTGTGTTTGCGCACAGCAACAGAAAGCATATAAAAATAGCAAAAATCGTTAGAAGCTCAAAGAGCGTCACTCAACGGACGGATGGACACAACGTCAGCCATTTGCTGGCCAACAGATGCTGCTGGCAGACAGCAAAATGAACAGAAATTCTGTGAAAAATGACATAGCAAATTCAACGCAAAAGTTGAATAATCTCGGGGTGCGTCAGAATTACACAGAACTTTGGTGCAGAAAAGAAATCAAAAAGAAATAAAATTATAGGGCAACCAAAGATAAAACAAAATAGTTAACTTAAGAGCATTAAATTTACGATTGGATTAAATTATGAAATACTTCATATTTTTTGTAGTATGAGCAAATGTCAGCAAATATGCATAAATAAAGTGTATGCATATATTAACTGACAGTTCTGCTGTCTGATTGTAATTGAAGTCAATTGTTCTCAGCTTAAATTGTGTTTGTATCGACATTGAAAACACTGGTCATGTTCAATTAGATGGCGAGGGGAAAGGACATGAATGCATTTTAGTGATATGTGTTGTGGCATTGAATACAAATTGCATGGACAGTGGTAGAAACAGTGGCATGTGGCAAGGCCAATTGGGGGCAATAAGTCCGCAAATGGCGTAACTTGAGATAATTAATTGAGCGCAAAACTAAACACGAAAGCAGCAAAAGCAATTATCTACAATAACAACGAGTTACACACACAAACACACACACACATGCATGGAAGCTGACCACGGCTTATACACACACAGACACACAGGGACAATCCCTAACAGCGATATAACTAAGTAGAGAGAATCATTTGGCATTTAGCAGTCGAATATAAATCGATTCTCTATTAACGAAACATTAAAAATCCTGATTGCCTTTTGTTTCATTCCAGATAAAATCTTCCCGCACACAGATACTCTCTACCACACCAATGCATACAAAGCATCGAATCCAAAGGATAAAATCAAACCCGAAACTTAGCCAGACAGATGTTGCCGTTGTTGTTGTTGTCTTAACTGCTGAGTGGCTCCAGAAAAAAACACAACTGAAGTGAGTGGGAGGAATGCTGAAGGAGCTTCAAAAAGGACTTGAAGCATGGCAAACAGCCAAAGGTTATTTATTAAGCAGCGTAAGGAGAGCTCATAAAATACATGAATAGCCAAGTAAAACAAACAAGCAAATGCATCACCGACTCAAACTAAAATAACTTTTGAGATAGTATATATAAACCAGTGAATATGCAAAAATCAAGTGTGAAAACAATTCGCGATTAAATTGGCAATAAAATCCAAAACCGTCCGACATAAATTGCCGAATATTGCCATTTCTATAAACAATATTAAATATAACATTTATTTCGCCAAAAGTTGTTTTCTGGAGACGCAAACCAAACTGAAATTGTCATCGTTCGCAGAATTTAGATTAACAAGATTAAAAACTAACCAAATATATCTTCGCGCGTTGCGTATACGCCTCGTGAGCCCCAGTTTTACTACGTAAAGGCATCGTGCAGTTTCAGCAAAATAAAAATAATAAAAAGCCAAAAAAGAAATAAACGATTTTGGGGAGGTGTTAAATGCGTTTACACATCTGGGACGCGGCAACTGCCGCCACCTTCGCTGCATCGGAATACGAGTAAAAGTGCCGAGTCTTGCATTATTTCTGCGTAGGTGAACATTTATCGCTCTGGGGAGCACAGCATGCTCTTGTGGAAAAATCGATCCAAAATGCGAATAGCCACAATTGGCATGGTGCCCACCGCACACCACCACCGCCCACATCTGGCCCAGTTACTAATCGGCGGTATTCTTTATATGACAATTGGTAAGTTCCTAATTCTAAAATATTTAAAGATATTGTTAAGGTAGATTTAAAAACTTCAATGCATATAAAACTTTTGGAAAAAGTAATTCAAAGTTATTAATGATATGATATGACATGAAACGCATGGAAACATAAATAGTCCAACTTAAGATTATTCTACGGTTTAATCCTAGGCGTAATACTTATTCAGCTTTTCTGGAACTAAAAGACAATTCCTTCGATTGAGTAGTCTAAAATGGTTCATTACATATTAATTAAGTTTCTTAGGTATAAGCTAGATAAAAGTCTAATAGTTGCTGAACTATTTTCACCATTGCCTATTAATTTTTCATATTTCTTTTGCAATCTCAGTCGTTGTCCAGTTAGCTGAGTGACATTTAGTCAATGCTTCGGAGAACCAAACAATTTTACGATGTTTTCATTTCAAGTAGAGCCTCAACTGTCAGTTATGTCGTACATCCGTATATGTATGTGTATCTAGAACATGCATTAAAAATGAATGAGTATCTGTCTGATGCTCATGTTGTTGTTACATGCTTGTCGACTGAAGTCCTCAGAGGACTTTACCAGCTGTTGTTATGCAGTTCTGAACGCTGAAATTCACAAATTTTCAATTGTTAGCGCCGCATTTCAGTTACAGAAGCGACAATAATATGAAATACATAAATAACAAGTGGGAAAGGCTATAGTCGAGACCCCGACCATAGGATACCCGTTACTTATTTCAATACATTAGCGATTCAATTCTAATGTCATACTTGCGTTGCCAGATCTACTTGAGAATTTGAAGCATTCTAATAAGGTTTAACAATCCAAAAACTATTGCATACTCTAGGGGGCACCTGTTGATTCAACAACTTAGGCACGCAATAACTGCTGTTCTACTTGTCCGATCTTGTTGCGATTCAGTGGGATAATAGATAATAATAACAGATATCGGTTATTACCAAAAAATACGTATTATATAAAAAATTGTGGGTGAGGTGGTTTTTCGCGATTTGCGGGGGCGGAGGGGGGCGTGGCTTAAATTTGAAACAAACTTGATCTGCGTGAGGTATATATAAATCTGTGTGACAAATTTGGTTATTCTATCTCTTATAGTCTCTGAGATCCTTGTGTTTATACAGACGGATGACCGGTTTTTCGCGAATTATGGGCGTGGAAGGAGGCGGGTCCAAAATTTGAAACAAACTTGACCTGCTCCAACGCCTTTGTGATCTACGTGTGAAAGTTTGGTTACTCTATCTCTTATGGTCTCTGAGATCTAGGCGCTCACACAGACAGACAGACGGACGGACGGACAGACACACATGGCTATATCGACTCCGCTATTGATGCTGATCAAGAATATATATACTTTATGTGGTCGGAGATGCCTCCTTCTCCCTGTTACATACATTCCAACGAACACAATATACCCTTATACTTATTTTTTATAAGTAACGGGTATAAAAAGTTCTACAATCAGATCAAAGAGCGAAAAACAATATTGTAAAAATGTGGGCTATGATAGAATCTGAATAATTTGCATTACAGGCACCACCAACGATTGTTAGATGAGCCTTATACAGGGTATCTTTTCCTTCTAAATAAGGAATGTATATGACTGCTGCAATTCGTGTACTTTCGTAAGTTTAACAGCCGCAGTTGACAACATGAATTCGTTTTTATGCAGCACGCATAACGTATACGCCCTGTGACCGTCGAGCTGTCAACTGCTTTCCAATGATTGCAATTGCCACGTACACTTATGCAAATATGCTCTCATATGCACTCGTATGTGCAGTGCACTTAATGTCAAAACAGTTAACTCACTTAGTCGAGTCGAGAGGCTGACAAAGCGAGAATTGTGCGGTATCCCTCATGTAATGCCGTCAATTGAATCACAGATGCTTTTCCAAATTTTCGTATCACTAAAAACGCAATTTTATGCCTTGCCATAGCAATAAGCAAGCATAATGACAGACTAATTTTGTTTGAAAAACTGGTTTCAGTTGCACAGGTTCATTTTAAATTTTTGGCACAATGCCCAGTGTAAGAAAGGTCGAAAGAGAGGGAAAGCTGTAGTAAAGAAAAATTAATACTGAAATGCTTGTCTGATTTTGCTTTTATTTTCTGTTATAAGAAGCTATTAGCGTACTTTAACAGCGTACACCACAGACTTGAAGTTGGGATCCCTTTAAATAGAGAAGAAGTGAAAAGCAAAACATAAAAACATAATTCATGAGCTCGGAAAAAATGTTGAATTGTAAATGATCAGGCAGATGTAGACTGCCTCGGGGTAAAGAAAACTTTAAGCCCGGGCAAATGAGTAGACAAATATGCCGTAAAAGGGATGGAAAGATTGAAAAAAAAGTAGAAATAAGTTGAACCCACTGATTGGAGGCCATAAAAGTATCGTATTGAACTTTAAGCTATAACTAAGAATTTTTTTTTGGTGTTGTTATTTATGCTCGAGAAAATCTGCACAGCTGACCCAACTTCGAATATTCTTTGTACTTATAAAATATTATATTGATTTTCTCTCGACTGTATGTGGCTGCAAGTCTCTTGTTGCTGATTTTACTTTATATTCCAGGCAGCCAGGGCAAGTTGGGAAAGCCTCAGTGACTCTTATTTTCTGCTGGTGTGGCGTAAGATTGATTTATTTGCCATTTCGTTTGGAGTTTCGTTTTATTTTTAAACATTATTCATAACTTTTTCATGCGCTGCGGCTTTGTTGTAATTTATTTCGAAGTAGCGTAAAATAAATTGGCCGAAATTTGTTAGCATTTAAAAATGATTTGCATTCGGCCAGAACTTTGCTCTTGCTTTCTCCCACTCTCTCTCTCCTCCTCTGTCACTCTCTCTTACTGTCTTTCTTTCCTTTGGATTGGCCCAAAATTGAACTGCTTCAATGTTTGCCGAAGCTCAGGAGAAATTAAGACTTTGGGACACTTAAGTACTCTAAAAGCGCATTTAATGTATACAATCGTATGTATGTGAATTTGCGTCTGCTGTATATCACGTATACGCTACCAAGTCCGGCTAGTTTCCCCGCTACTGCGTGCATATAAATTATGGCAATAAAAATAAAATCAACATCGTTCTTCTTTTTTTTATACCCGTTACTTATAAAAAATAAGTATAAGGGTATATTGTGTTCGTTGGAATGTATGTAACAGGGAGAAGGAGGCATCTCCGACCCTATAAAGTATATATATTCTTGATCAGCATCAATAGCCGAGTCGATATAGCCATGTGTGTCTGTCCGTCTGTCCGTCTGTCCGTCCGTGTGAGCGCCTAGATCTCAGAGACCATAAGAGATAGAGATACCAAACTTTCACTAAAAGACTTCTATATACCCCACGCAGATCAAGTTTGTTTCAAATTTAAGCCACGCCCCCCTCCGCCCCCGCAAATAGCGAAAAACCGTCTAAGCAAAGAAATCTCAAAAACTAAAAGAGATGAAGTGATCAAATTTGGCACACAGATTTCTATATACCTCACGCAGATCAAGTTTGTTTCAAATTTAATCCACGCCCCCCTCCGCCCCCGTAAATCGCGATAAACCACCACACCCACAGTTTTTGAGATAATACGTTTTTTGTGATTATTAGCGTTATCTATTAGCGTTATCTATCATCCCATTGAATCGCATTAAGATCGGACATGTAGAACGACAGTTATGGCGAATTAAAGTTTTCAGATCAAAACAAGTATTTTCTTTAAAGTACTTTTCAATATATTAAAGTAAGTAACGGGTATCATATGGTCGGGTTCTCGACTATAGCCTTTCCCGCTTGTTTTTTTTTTGGTTTACTTAGAATTTTTTTGTTTTTTGTGTTGTGGACAAACTTTTCACTTTCCTTTTTTGCTTGGGACATTATTTTTCTGGTTTCATTTCCGTCTGTTTGGTTTTATTGCAGTTTTCAGCTGTCGTTGTAGCTGGCCTTATACCTACCTTCCTCCAATTCACTTCCTTTCTCTTTGTTGATTCACTTACTATTTGTGCGCTTACATTTTTCCGCCGAAATAAATATAAAAAATTCGTATCCAGTTCCGTCTGCTATTTTCACGAGTTTTCCTTTTGTACTATAGATATTTTGTGCCCGTTGCCTTTTGCTACTTTAGATTTTCGAGAGTTTATCCATGTGCGTTCGCGAATATTCCCACGGCACCCAATGAATATGGACAAAAAAAAGAAAACAATGAAATGAAAAATTATAGCTGACACCTTTAGTCCCCGTTCCCGTTTTTTCGTCCTGCAGTTTGACAGTTAAATGTGTTTTTGCCATCAATTTTTATTGCAAGCAGAGTGTATCAATAAATTTAATAGCAAAGTGCGGATTTAAAAGCAAAAGTGCATCAGCCTTTTTCTCACCTACCTTTGTTTCTTCCCCACTTGACACACACTTCGGCCCAGATAGCTATAACGGCTCTTATGATGTCATAAAATATGCCATAAAATTCTGTTTCTTCTATGCTTTGAATTGTTGCTCAATTCACCTTCAATGACATCGTCTTTAAGTCCTGATTAAAATTCGAGATATATTTCGAATATATATTTCGACGAGTGGTTAGCAAATAAATCAAATCCATTTATCTAATGTTTTTAGTATAGACAAGAAGAATAACATAAATAAAATCAATATGCTTTATATCAATATTAATGACGCTGCAACTCTGCACACACTGCCAACCAAAAGGCGGGGTATAAAAAAGAGTGTTGACAGCTGCTTTTATTCACCTGTCAGGCACAGAAGCCGCTAAACTGTTGATAAGCCGAAGACTGGGCCGGCAACAGTGTGTCAGGATGTGTGGTCCTCTCCTAGCATCTATGCATCCGGCTATCTCAGTTAACCAGGAGGGTTTGTCTGTGCCATCAATTCCAGGGAGTCAAGCTGGAGACAAGTCTTGTGACAGCAAAGCCAATAAAAATCCTTCACAATCATTTATCAATAAGTTTCAGGACAGGGCAGTGATACAACGCCCACAACAGAAGACCGCCCATGCCGCTGTCTCCCATGGGCTTGAGTTCTCTATTTGAGGAGAAAATATGAGAATATTTATAAAGTATGAAGAAAATACTTATCTCTCTTTATACCGAGGGATTGCTGAGAAAATCATTAACGAGCAGAGCCATGGGCTGATTCATGTCCAGCCGGATCCTGTCAGGCTCTATATGGGTCACAATGCTCGAACGAATATAAATGACAGTGTGTTACTTTTTATGGAATCAGCTGATAAAAAGAATAAACTAGTGTAGCAAAAGAAGTGGCATAAAACTGTAACTTTTAATCGGCTTACATAATTAGATTTAATAACAATTATTACACAATGTTTAAATTCATATTCAAAATAAATAGTGTTGTACATATTAAAAAACTTTTGCTGGAATTTAATGCGATATATACATTTCTCTAAATATTTTTAATTAGCTGGGAAATTAATGTATCAAAATCAAACTCCAAAATTAACATTTAATCAGCTTAAAATTACCTATTGGAATATTCAATTGGTTTAATAGCTGCCCAAACAAATGTAAATATTTGTTTAAATTAGTTCATTGATTTTGGTCTTATTATCTTACAATTAAAACAATAATATTTTCTTAGCTTTCAGTAACAGTAATTTGAAATGTGCAAGTATTGAATTTAATTACATGCCTGATATTTTGCTAAAAATATGCAACTATTCGAAATGGATGACTGGCAGATGCATGAGACTCATAAGTCTCAGTCCACAAAAAAAGAGAAAAAGAATCTGCCACAGACACACTGATAAAAATATTTAATTAATTTGTATTCTTGCTGCCTGTCTGGGCTTTTGGCTTTTGACGGGCCTTTTAGCATAAAGTGAAGTGAAAATGTAATTCAATTTCGGCGAGCAACAATGACGGCGGAGTAAAGGCAGGAAGGCAATATATGGAGGACCCACTGCAGCTGACAGTTCAATTCGGAACAAGTGTCTCTGAGCGCTATTTGCTGTCGCCTTACTATTGTTTACAACGATCCCGAAGCGGCGAGCGTCCTTTGCAAGGCAAATGAGTGCCAAGTGCCACGCCCCCAACCAGAATCAGAGCCAGATTCCAGATTCCAGATTCAAGCTCTCAAACAATATCTGATAAGCTGCATCATACATTTGCATACTTCCGGCAATTTGTTTTTGTGCGAACCAAACGAATCGAGACAAATGCAATAAGCGCACAGCATAACAACAAAAAAAAAACAGCAAAAAGACAAGAAGCACGAGCAAAAAGAAAAAGAAATAAAAAATTACACGAGGCATAAAGATAAAACCGAACGAGTGGGTGCACTGCCGCATCCTGCTGCATGTCTCTGCATTTGCAGGCAAAACACATAACGGAGCACGAGCTCCGGCTTGCATTGTGCATTCAAATTACGTTGCCGCATTGTTCCCTTTCCTTCCGCAGCAGCTCCACAATTCCTGATACGAGTATCTCCAAAAACTGAAGCTGAAACTCCACCCATCTGCGCGTTGTTTATTTACGTTGCTTGCCATTTGTTGTGCGTCGTCTCTTCCCCTCTTCCCCTCTCCCTCTCCTTTGATGCTACATAGTTTTCAAAAATATTGTTGCCCATAAATTTGGCGACACGAGACGCAACTGCATAAAGGACAGCATCCATTGAGAGCTGCATTTGTACACTCACAAATTCCGGCATTTGTTTAGAAACTGCAAGCGCGCCATTTAATATCAACTCGACCAAAGTCAAGTGCAGTTCCTAACAGATCCCTATACGTATCACTTATTGAAATAGTTACATATAGCGTCCAAATTACTGTAACAGTTACATGTCTACTTGAAATCTCTACAGCTCTTGAATACGTATCATTTTAGTCATAAATTTAAGCTATCGTATAGGAGACAGGAATATACTTTTCTTTGTACCTAGGCTGACAATCTCCCCTGAATAACAAATATATATATGACACCCTAACCAGTTAGTTATCTAGTTAAAATATTAATAAATAAAATTATCAAGAATATTTCTTATAATATATAATATGTACTAACAAATAAATTATTTAAATTTAATCAAATAAAATAAAATAATCAAAAGACACCAAAGTAATAATGCATTAGACAAGAATTGTACTATGACAACTGTCATAGTATTGTTTTCCTCTTTAAGAACGAGTATAGTAATTTTCTTTTGTCAACACCACGCGACACGTAATGAAAACTGAGGGCCTAGAAGTTATTACAAATTGAAATGGCAAATACTCAAATGGAAATACGTTTAAAAGGATACCTCTAATAAAAAAAGACATTTCCATTACTGCGATTAAATCGCCGGGTTGGCCCATATATAGCGAGAAGAAGTGAGAGAGAGAAAAGGAGTGGGAGTAAAAGAGAAAAAGAGAGAACATATGAAAAGAAAGAGACTGCGACGTTGCTGGATTTGGTTTGTAGTCCTTCCACATCAACGGCGTCGAATCTGAGGATAGGATAAAACTGGATACGGCTTTGCTATTATTTCAATTGTTATTGTTTATATTCATTGGATGCGGCTGCTAGGTTTGTTGTTGTCCATTACAGCGAACATTTTATGTACAACAAAAACAGAAAAAGAAGATGGAAAAGCAGTCGAAATCAAAATATTTCCCATAAAATATTTTTGCTTTTGATGTATATTTTTATGGCCCGCAATATTAGCCTGACATAATTATCAATCTTTACGGCCTTGAATGGCCGCCATAAAATGAATCATAGCGAATAGATAGCAACGAATGAACGAGAGCACGAGTGCACGAGAGATTCGATAACGTTGCGTATGCGCAATGTAATGCATGCAATTCTATTGCTAAAGGACTCGCCATCATACACGTTCACATGCCGATCAAATTAGCAATTCCGAACCATTTGGTGGGCAATATTAGCAGCTGATATATTCATGCTGATATTGCCAGCCAGTGCACAGGGCGTATGAGTGTTGCACAGACTGGTATGTCTATACACTGGGGCAAACCCTGACGCTGCAACAGTGAATGCTTTGTGGTCTTCCAGGGGCCGCTGTCAATGACGATGTACCAATGGATGTGGGTGTGCGTCTATTTCTATTGCCAGTTCCGCACAGCACCGCATGGTAAGCCACACAGTGTACAGTGTACAGTGTGGTGCAGGCAGGACGCGTGTCGGAGCATCTCAGTTGGAAAATGGGTGACAATTCATGACAGAGCAATGCGCGTAATTTGCATATAAGGTCGGATGGTCTGATGCTCGGATGGTGTGATGCTTGGGCCACTCGTTGGCTCTGCTGGTCGTTTGGGCTCCCAGGTTGCTCTTTTTGCCAGGCCGCAAAATTCTCTGGTGAATTTGTTACCCGTTTCGACTTTGACTTGCCATACACATACCCACACACACTTCCCCAGTCAAGGACATTATGCAAAAATTCATTTTCATTGCATTTTAGCATCGGAATAAAAAGAAAACTCGTTCGAATTCTAAATGCAAATGACACCCAAAGGAGGTTGAGTGTTGTCCACAGCCTGAGTTGGAAGAGAGCGGCAGGCGGATGTTGTGAGCTTTGACAAAATCAAGCATACAAATTGTGGCTCGAGCTGGTAGATTAAAAACAAAATTAGTTTTCTTTTAATAACTCAAATGCAGCATGGTAAATTCAGTTAGTTCGAGCAATTTCAAACCAGAGAAACCATAATGGCTAGTGGTTTTTGGTTATTGTGGAGATGATCTCCTCATCGATTGCAATGGAATCACCTAAAAGGCGTAGAGTGAATTTACGAAAACGAATTTCGAAATAACTTCTTGCGAATACTAAATTTTACAGAATTTTTAAATAAAGTTTCCCTCTATCTGCAGCTCGACAGAAATTTGTAATCAATAGTGAGATATGAAAATAGCCCAATAAGTTAAGCGTTTCAAAAAAGAATATATTATACACGTATTTGTTAGAAAAATTCGCAAAACAAAGATTTAAATTTATTATTTACACATGGTATTTAATTTTGCCATCGACAAGCCTTAATATTTATTAATATTGTTAAATTTCGAGGGTTGAATATTGTAATTTATAGAACTGGTTTTCTTCTGAGTTTAGCTAAAATTAATCCATTTGTATTCTAAATTTGCTCGAATCTTTCTATTAATAAATATGTGTATTCAAAAATACTTTAATTGTCATACGACTGCAATTTAAGTAAATAATAAAACTTGCATTAAGGTCGAAAGCTGTATGAATATTTGGGAAATTATTTGTAAGCCGCAGGGAATTGCTTGCAAAAATTCCCGAAGACCCAGTGCACAGCCGGGATAATGGCACTCTTTCATTCACACTACGGCTCCGACCACTTGAGAAGGGGAACCATATAAACAGCGTCGTTGCAGGCGGATTTCTTTTAGTCATTTTATTTGCTGGCAAACAATGTGAAATACTTGCGGTCTGAATGTGAGACCAAACACGCCAGTAAGTATGCTATGAAAGCCGGATATGCTAGCCGCAGTTGATGCTGGCTTTGAAATCTATAGGTAAACATAATGGCCACCCGCGGCGTATAAAACCAACCCCTGACTACAGGAAGCAGCCAACCAGTGCTCCATTTTCTAAGAATTGGCGGGAAAAAGAAAAAACCCAAGAACTTTTTCTGATGCTTTCACTGTAGTTGCATTCGATTCATGAGTGCAGGAAATGCTTTCTGAGTTGGTCGACGTTTCCTATGCCGCATAAACAGTGTGCTGGCGAATTGAAATTTCACTGTGACTCCCTGTCGAGTCTGGCAACAAAACTACCCAAATTCATAACCAAAACAGCAGCGAGTCTTGACTTTTTTCTCCCCTCCACACTTTCTTCACAAGTGCTGGTATTTCTCATCGTCAAAGACGACGTACAGCCAAAATGGCGGCGACTTTGACTGAATACAGCAGCCAAAGGCTCTAACTGCTCATAATTTATGCTAACGGCAATTTAAACTTCGCCCGTTATTTATTAAAGCCGCGCAAAGTCCCCAACAAACCCCTTCGTCCAGACATTGTAAATCGCTCTTAATATTGAAAATGGCAACCGAAGAAGCGACCTCACAGTGGGCACTGCAGTAAAATCGAGTACTCAAATACTGTAACTGATCTGGGGCAACAAGATAGACAAATTAAAAGCTTGATATTATCATTAGAAAGATAATAAATACATTGGCATATGGATTGTTGAATAATCCCTTAGATTGAATGATTTATTTATTGACCAAAAGATAAAAAATAAGCAAAAAGATAAACATATTTACAGTAAGTTCGATAGGTACAAGGAGTGTTTAATGAATAATAATAGAATTAAATATAAAAATTACCAAATATTTTGATAAATATACATTAATGCAACGAAAGTTTCGTGATAAGATAGGCCTTTAAGACGATATGTAACTACACAGATTATAAGATATGTTGGTAAGAAATATTGACATCTGAATCATAGATACACTTTTTGGTAAAAAAATTTAATTAGTTGAGATTAATTTAATAGCTATAATTTATAGATCGATTAATAGATTAATAGCTAAGCTGACTTAGTGATGAAAATAAAGATAGATATTTCAAATGGTAGAAATATGATACACAGTTTCCCCTTTTAATCAGAAATAATGAGTTTGTTTTAAAGAAGCTAATGTGGAAAAAGAGAAAAAGTACGAATTGTAGATTTTAGCCTTATTTATTTAACCTTTTCCTACTGTTTGTTATTGGCACCCAGATGGAACGACATTTGGCTACTGTCTGTTGCCAAAAACTGACCCAAATTTACAGGCAGTCAGCGGGGACTGTGTTCTGTCTGCCTCTTTCTCAGTTTTCTGCCTGACTCTGCTGCTTGTTTGCTTGCCAGTCCGTTCGTCAGTCGGTCGGTCGGTCGGTCTGTCGGTCTGTCCCGCAGTCAGAGTGTCGCACAGGGCCATCAAATTGTTGCTGCCACAGGGCAACGACAGACTGAGTGTGTGCGAGTATGCAAGTGTGTTGTGTGTATTTTGGTTTGGTTTGAGGCATCTCTGGCACGTTCCGTTCTACAGTGAGTTTGAGTGAGTCACCGCTACTTTTGAGCGGTAGGGGCAGCTTCAATGCCAGCGCGAGTTTCAGCTTCAGCTTCAGCTTCAACATCGGCTTCAACCTCGTTGCCTGCAGTTGAGTTAAGTGTTTTATATTTTCGTTTAGCAACTGAAAGTTGCATCCTTTGCTGACGCTGAAGCTGACGCTGACGCTGACTCTGCTGCACTAACTGCTGCCGGCTGCGTTGTTTTTATGCAAAAGTTAAAAGGCAGTTTTGTTGCTCCATCAACAAGAAGAACAACAACATAAACATACACCATACTCTCGACCACAATATGGAGCCAGAACGCTTTTACTTTGCCATTGCAGTTTAAAGCGCTTTCGGCTGAGATTCAGCTGCAGTTTTATTGGTAAATTGGACAGATTGAGGTAAAGTGATATTAATGTTGATGCTGCTGAGGTGAGACCAACTACGAGTATAACATATAACATCAAACTGAGCAAAAGCTCTATAAAAAAGTTCACATGCAGTTAAATAAGTTTGTCTGCACTTTGCATTTTTCTTTAACGAGCGTAGTTTATCTTTATTTTTTTTCTATCTTGGGTATAAGTAAATTAGTTTGTAAGCTTTTGCTTCAGCTTAAATCACAGCAATGCAAACAAAACAGCTTACAACAATTTTACTAAGCCAAGTAAACTGCATTTAAGGACTTCTCTCATGTATCAGTCATTATTTCAAATATCTTAACGACTTTTCATGGTTGCTGCACTCGCAAGTATCTGTGAAATATATTTGCAGCAATTATCTTTTGAGTTATTTGCGTGACAGTCGAGGGATAGTAAAGCAGTCCGCATAATTGACATAAAAAACAATTCCATTTATTTTTATTTCATTTTTTTCGCAAAACGTGTTTAGAGCGCGTTACATTTTTCTTCATGCATGCTCCTGGACTCGCAGCTGCATCATTATGTGGCATAAAAAATATAAACTGCTCTCAAATGAAATTTCAGCTGCTATCAACAAATTGCGCTACTTTGCAGGTTAACTGCAGCGGAACAGACAAGGTGTCCGTGACGTGGTGAGACGAGACCAACTAGCAACTGCAACAACAAAGCAACAGTGACAGCCAACAAGCGACAACCAACAGCCAACAAGCGACAACCAACAACAACAAGCGGCAACAACTTCACTTGATGTGCATGACTTGCAACAAAACGAGTTTCTCCGCTTGTAGGAGTTTCCCTATCTGTGTGCATGGGCCAGTGATTGTGTGTGTGTGTGTGTGTGTAGTTGATTGCTGACTGTTGTTAGTGGAGAAGGGGTTTTCGGGCTGGGTCTGTTAAAAGCTCCGAGTTTACGACGTGTTGGAATTTTTATGCGTTTTAAAGTATTTGCAGAGCATCCGGCAATGTTGTCGCTTCTGACTCCTGACAGCGGAACAGGAGCGGCATTTGAGGCTGGGGAGAATGAAAGTGAAATGGGGGTGAGGGTTGGGGGAGGGGGAGGGGGAGGTTACAACATGGCCCGGATGCTGTGCAATGCCCGTAAAACTGTATTAAGCATAGAAAACTAAGTTATGCGACGTGGCGTTGAGTTACGGCCAAAGGCGGTCGAATACGTGTGAACAACGCATGCCCACATTACCATAAAACAACAAATAAGTGTAGACTATTCGACTATTAGACTCTAAGACTGTTAGACTATGGCATACCCTAACGTATAAGTGTTCTGTATAAAATATTATTTCGCATTGTTTGTACATAATGAAATGACCATTTTTTAATAGGGTATACATAAGTCTGCATTCATATAATAAAGTGAGCCACCCAACTGTCACAAGATATACACAACTTGCGGCTACAGGGTATTATAGGCAGCAGCTCGAGGCGAGCCTACGTGTTTGCTGTGATGCTGTGATGCTGCTATGCACTTTATGATCAGTAGATGGACTCGGAGGGGAAGAGGCGAAGTAACAGTATACGAGCGGTCTGAATGACACGTTGCGGAAGTTGTGGCTTAGTTAAAATGTGTGTGAAAAGACGACAGTTGAGAGCCGACAGTCGACAGTTTATGTCCGTTGTAGACTCGTACGTTGAGCTTAGCTCAAAAATACGCCAACTTGTTTGCTTAAAAGGCATAAAACATAAAAAAAAAGAATCCCTGAAACGCCGTACCACACTTCACAGCAATTCAAAAGGGGAGTCGAGTGGAGAGGTGCGTGCTTTTATGTCACCATTACCGCATCATAAAATCCTTTTTGTGTTGAACTAATGATGGATGAATGTAGCCACAGGTGGAGATTTACACCTACATAACACGTAGCACGTAGGTGCACCAATATTGTGGTGTGAGTGCAAAGTGAGTGCTATTATGTCTGTATCTAGAGCACTCACGTCAGTGTCCATTAGGAAATTACATAACGCTGAACTGAACTCGGCTAATTTGCCACAACAACAACAACAACAACAACAACAATAACAAAATATGTTGCATATGCAAAATATTCTATTTCATTCCACTCATTCATTATCAAATGCATTATGCGGATGTGGCAAAGTTTGTTAATCCCCCAACAGTCCGCCAACATTTCAACAATTTGTTTACCTCTCACAAATTGAAATCTAATGCAAGGCCATGTTCATTTGGCAATTTGCAACATGTTTTGCGGTAAAGCTGCGAAATTAACGTTGCATTTAATAAATAATATAGAATTATACACACACACACACACACCTACAACAAGAGGAATTAACATTTTCCAAATTATTATATTTGCACTTTACTTGAATTACAGATTCCAGCTAAAGTCCAACTTATAAGCACATAGAATATATTTTTCGTATGCAACTTAATCCTTTATGTTCTCTTATGTGCTCGTACAACGGCCATATTTTAAAATCAATCGATGACGCACTTGCGTATCAAATACCTCATTTTTTATTATATTTTAATATTAAGTGTACAAGCCATTATCATGAATAGAATAAAAGCTGGCAATCTATTTGTGGTTAAGGGTAAAAATTTGAACAGGAAGCCGATAAACACATTATTTGTTGCATAATTAATAAATAAATAGAATTATAAATGGATTGAAACCAAGCGACAAATGCAAAATACGTGCTAATCGATGCTCCAAATGCATTTCTGATGGACACTCTCTCTCAGTGTCAGGGTGAGAGTAAAGTGAGAGTAAAATGCACAAATTGCGATACCACAGACTATTAGGGTTTATTAAGCGTGATCTAATGGTTGTCAGAATACAAATGTTGTTATATTTGTTTCTCTTCTCTTTTTCATCTGCATATATATATTTGTGGTTTTTTTCAACATTAATATTTATTTATTTATTTATTTACTTGGGTTTGCATTGAAACAAGTCAAACGCAGTCGGACTTGCAATATGTTGTAGTAATATTAACCCAAACATTGGTCATCACGTTTATCTAAAGCATAATTAAAATTTGGTTTACACAAGAAATGAAAACATGAATGTATTTACAACATATCAAATATTTATGACAACTCCAGGCAACAAATATGTCAACATTTTTTCTGATTTCTGTATTAAATACAAAGAGATAGATACAGATACGCCTGGCTGTTGTGAGTGGCATATGTTTGAATAGTGAATAAATTTAGTTTATTCATTGTTGAACATGAATAAATTGGTCTATATGCATGTCAAATATAACCGAAATTCATTTATTTTAACCCAAACAAAACTTGATATAGATTAAAACGTTTTATTTATTTTATTACCAATTCTCATTTTTTTTTCATACTGTAGGTAAAAATTGATTCGATTTAATTTGTTATAGAACATGTAAAACAATATTCCTGTACTTATTTTATTTATATATGCCATGCAACTTGTTGTCCAATTTGAAGTCTAATGTCATTGAACAGAAAACTAGTTCTCTCCGCTTTTGATTTCTTTAAATTCATCCAAGTTTTCAGTTGCTTCTTTCCTCTCTTCTCCGAAGACCAATAAATTTGTCAGGCTACAGCAAAGGTGAAATAAAATGAAATCAAGGTACACACGTATTGAGATTGAGTGAACTATGATAACGAGCTACCTCAAAAGGGCCGTACAATGCCACGCCTCAAGTACACAGTCGAGCTGACATTGTAGCAGGTATATGTGTATAGCCAAAGTGAGTGCAGAGTAATGCAGAAAAGAGGGGGAAACAGTCTAAATTGGATTTGCCATGTTACATGGTGTAAACATACGCAAGGTACACATACTAAAAGTCACTTTTTTTCCCTTTTCCTGATCAAGAAAAATCTTTAAAGCAGGCGGTGGGTGATGATATGCAAATAGGTTTCTGGACCCGTCTGTCTCCTGAGGCTTATTTCTAACTACGTATATGGGCATTAAATAGGGCAACCTTGTGATATAGCAACGTGTACAGTAAAGTGTCGATTTCTGGTGTAATTAAAACAGTTAGAAATACTTGAAAGAAGAGACTGATAAAGTGAAAGAAATAAAAAACGAGAGCAATATAGATAGGGAACTAAAAATGAGCTTTTTACACAAAGCAACTCGCATAATTGCTGCCTTCCGGCCTTCTGAAAACTCATTTCCGGTTTGTCTGCTTCTGCTGATGATTTTGCTGCTACTGTGTGTCGCAGCGGAATGTAAATTGTCCGTCAATTTGTCGTTAGTCAATAATTGTGACTGTATCTGTGTGTTTTTCTAACATTAATTAACCCTAATTAAGTTCGTTGTAACTGGACCCTGAAACACAGTTGCTGCACATCTGGCTACGAAAGAATGTATCTGCATCTGTGGCATTTGCCTGTATTTCTATCTCTATCTATGTATATATATATTTGTAAATGTATGTTTGTACTGAGTCTGCCAGAATATGCTTTTGGGCATTTTCCAGTGAAATTGTTAAGTAACTGCCGCAGAATGTCGAAGGTTGTTACTTAGTTGGTACTGAGAAAAGTCTGCGGGCAATTTTGCGACATTTAACAAGCATTTATTTAAAGTTTTCCTTCGCTTGCTTTGGCTCTGTATCTGTATGTGTGTGTCTCTCTATCTCCTTCTCTCTGTATGTATGTGTACATCTGCAATGTAGAATGCTTAATTAAAGTATGCAAAGTTGTGTGAGCTGCCGCTGACTGCAGCAGCTGTAAATAACATCCGGTTATGCGAATACGAGTCTCTCACAGATTCTTGAAGTTGTCAACGTTGACTTTGTGCGTATCCCCCAAAAGCTTGTTAGTATTTTCTGGTACTCATCTTTCACTGTTTATGTATATCTGTGTGTGTGTCTGTGTGTGTGTGTGTATGTTTTTCGTGTTTTGTTTTCTTTTCGTGTGTGTGTGAGCTGTGTGTACTTTGTTGTCGTGTAGTGGCCCTGCCGTGTTGCTGAAATTGATATTTTAATTAATTCTTCGTACACAAAGTTTTGTTTACTAATTCACATAACTTTTAAATGACCAACTTAAACCTGATCCAAAGTTACACAAAATGTTTCGTCTTATACCTATATTAATATGCTGCCACCAGCAGTTTCTCTTGCCACAACAGAAAAAAAAGCAAACAATGCAATGTCCAATAAATGAAATACACTTTTGAAAGAAAACAAGAAAAAGTTTTCATAAGAAAGTTTAATTTCATGTATTGTTGAACAAATACTTCTTTGAATTTATTATCTCTAAAAGTGTCCCAGTAATATAAGCACTGTTGTTATTTGATAAACTATTGTCTTAAAAAGACATCTGTGCTCCATTTATTTAACCGACATTAGTTACAATATTTTAAGATATCAGAGATATCAGAGACATGAATAAGATCTTTTATTGTCTTTGAAATAAATCACCAAATGAAATTAGTTACTATCAAAAATAATTTTTATTGTGCGAAGTGTGGATGTTATATATCAATTCTCTAACGGGCTATATCGAATCTATGTTAGTACTTGTGCGCTCCACATGTACAGTAGTTTAAGCGGATGACGATCGGTGGGTTAGCAGCATTTTGAGCCACAGCATGGACTGCAGCAAGGTCCACAGCAAGGACCACAACAGGCCCCGCAGCAAGGACTGCAGCAGGGTCCAGAGCATGGTCCACAGCTTGGTCCACAGCATGGTCCACATTTTCCACAACAACCGCCACAACATGGACCGCAGCAGCTACCGCAGCAGCCACCGCAGCATGCAGGTGAGCAGCACGGTCCACATTTACCACAGCAACCACTACAACATGGACTGCAACTGCTACAGCAAGGTTGACAGCAGGGTTGACAGCAAGGTTGACAGCAAGGGCTACAGCAAGGTTGAAAGCAGGGGCTACAGCATGGCTGACAGCAAGGGCTGCAACATGATTGACAGCAGGGTTGGCAGCTGGGTTGACAGCAGGGTTGACAGCATGGTAAGCAGCAAGGCTGACAACAAGACCCGGAACTGCACATCTTCAATTCGAAAACTATAAATCCATTCCAGAATTACTTATGATCGATTTAAATAAATAAAATTTTATTTCTTACCTTCAACCCGTTAGAGAATTGAGTACAGCTTTCGAATTTTGGGAGTTTGTTTATTATACAATTTTAGTTTGTATATTAAAATTTGTTTATGCAAGTTCATAATGCTATATATCTAAAAGACACCTAGATTTCTATGTGTAAAACTTAATCTATTTTTAAAGACAATACATTTTACTTTATTTAGGATAATAAAAGAGTAGAAGACTCTTTAATCTGCTATGGATATTATTTAGATATCCCCCTTCTTATGAAATGATAATTATCATCAGCATTTCTGCCATTGAGATTAAAGAATCCACATCTTCTCTTGGCAACCACCAAGATTTAATGCCCATAAATACATTTCATATCGATCTTAAATATTCTTATTGTTTCATTTTAAAAATTTTCGCCGACACTCCTTAAAGTTCTGAACAGAATTCATATTCTCCTTCTGCCTGCATAATTGCCAGTTTCATGGTGGAAACTGCAAACGCCACAAATTTTTGCCACTGGCACAATTGAAGCAAATGCTGAACAGAGCCTAGGAAAATTGTTTGAGTGCGAGCTGGCCCAGGGGCAGGACAAATCATGGCGTGCTTTGACAAATCACACACTGTGCCTGTCGCTTAACCAAGGACCGGGAACCCGCATTGTTGCCTCCACCACTCCACACCACTCCTCTCCACCTTAGTCCCTTACCACTTGCCCCGTGCCACCTGCGAGGCTCTCAAGCTTTCGTCACTGACAATTGAACGGCTTTGATCTTTTCAACGCGTCTCCAATTTTTGCCTGTCGATAGCAATGCTTGTGTGTGTGTGTGTGTGTGTGGGTGTGTGTGTGTGTGCTGCCTCTAGCTGTTTTGTATCTGTGTGCGCATGTTTGGATGTTATGTAGGCACTCGTGCGTATATTTGTCAGCGAGGTAAAGGCGACTGTAGAACATTGCGATAGGTCCCCGGCTGTGGCATTGGTTGCATGAAACCTTTTGTCAATTTCGTTGCTTCCACTTTTGTGGTTCTGCCACACGCTGTCACTGACAGAACGTTCCTGCCAAAGGCTGAAGAGTAAAAAAATACGCAAAGATGAAATGATTGCTGATTTCTGGCACAGACGGAGCCACGTCTACCCCTCTCTACATTCAACTGACTGTCAGCCCTCCAGGCGTATGGCAAACACATCCATTGACTCCCTCATGTCATGCCTCCACCCATTCCAACACTCTAACCCAACTGACGTTAACCGTCAACCGTTTCCATCAAAAGGTCGTCGCAATTAAATTGACGTACGAGTTGTCAAACTCGAAATCAGTCGCCGTTTTAATTGGAGTACAAGCTCCGATCAAATCGCTTGTCTAAAGGGCAGCAGAATTTGGCCTTTTTTTTAATTCTCATATTGTGGCTAAACTTTTGTATCTGTATGTGATTTGGTGTTTAAAGTGTAAGTTGTAAATGAATAAAACGTTGCTAGAAGTCCGTCAATAAATTGAATTCTAATTATGAAACCATTCTAAAATTTTACATGGGAAGAAATACATTAAAGAAATAATAATTTATGCAATATCAACAAAATTAACATGAATACCAACTTTCAATATTGATTGGCCCCAGCTTTTTATAAATGAGTTTTATTCAAACTAAAGTTAATCTGCAACAATTGCATACAATAGGTTGCCACAAATTTTAAAGCCTGTGAGATGGTTTTTCTATAATCCTACTTTTGGCAGTCTCTTTTACGGTTTACGCGGAGAGTTGATTTTAAAAATTCTACACTCTGTCGATCAGTCAAATATTCGCAGCTTTTATTGAAAAGTCCTACTTATTCTTGAAGATTTTTGATTTCCATTCATAAAAGCTTTCTGCTTGTATAAAAGTCTGCGTATCAATACAGGGTATCTATAACTCAAATGCTCGTTGGTTGTTCAAATACACCGATTAGTTTTAAGCTGTACCTCAATGTGCAACTCTAATACCCCAATCAAAAAATACGCAATTAAAAAAATATGCAAACGATAAAAAATTGAAAAATAAATATTTTGCAATTTTTTCATATTTCAAAGATTGTATTTCCAACTGAACGGGCATTTGGGTCAACGCAAAACAGATCCCGATTCCAATTGCCAGCAATCGAAGTATCTAAAAGTTGATGGGTGCGTTTTCAATTTCAGCACACGTTCATTTCAAATCGCAGCTTAAAATAAAGGCAAAACTGAAAAGAAAAACAAGTGAAACTGTCAGTGACAGGCGACGGGCGTCAAGCGACAAATGCGTCAAATTCAAAAGTTGGCAACAAAGACCCGATTTGGGGCCTGGGGCATTACGAAAAATACATTTTTACCGACAAGTGGGTTGTGCAGTCATCAGACAGGAATACAGTCAACTAAATCAATTCAAAAACGGGCAAAATCAATGGAAATGTTGTCGGGAAAGACGAATGTAGGGAAAGAGGGGGTTTTAGCCGAAAATCATTTCATTTGGAGAAATTGTTGGTTAATTGGCGATTCAGCAAATATCAGGCATAGCAGCTACCATTGCCAATGCGCCTGACCCCTGACCCCTGACTCCTGACCCCTCAATCCCCCTTAACAACTCACCCGCAGATGAGGGTTTTTGGCTCGTACCGCCAAGTCATCGGCTGTGGTGACGCCGCAAACAACAATCAATTTTAATGAACGCCATTCATTACAAAAAAAAAAACTTTGCAGCGCGAAAATCACAACACCACTGTCAAATCGAGTGTTGCGTCGGCGTGTGTGTGTGTGTGTGGGTGTGTGTGTGTGTGTAGGCCTTGGTGTGATGCAAGCGACGGTGGTGGTTGCTGAGTGGTGACGACTCGTAGCAGCCACTTAAACGCCGTTGATTAATTCGAAACCAAAAACTGACAGTCGCCACCAAACAAAAGCAGACACGCCATGTGCCGTCACCTGCAGCTGCCTGCTGTGTCAGTGTGTGTGCGAGTGTGTGTGTGTGTGCGAGTGTGTGTGAGGGAGGTCCTTATGTCTGAATGGCTGACTTGGCGGTTTAGCTGTTAGCTCGCATTGCGGGTTTTGTGTGAATATGCGTCATGCGCATATTTGCCACATCGTCAATTAATGTTGTTATATTAATGTTGTTGATGTTGTTCTCGTTAGAAGTTGGGTGTTTGTATAGGGTGCGAATCCCACTGGGCTCAGTATGTCAATCTGAGAAGCCACATCACACGAAGTGCGAAATTATTTAATCATTTATGTCAGAAAAAATTAGGGCAAAATGTATATATGATTTATATGTTTTAAATAAAGCAATATGCTTAATACTTCTGAAAACAATAAGATTTTTGGAACTGCTTAACAGCTTAGTAGTTCAATTTAAATGCCAATATTTAATTAAAAGAGAAATCCAAAGTTGTATTTTGTAGTTCAACTAGTTTGGTTAACGAATAAAAAAACCTTATCTTTAATATGTACAACTTAAATCATTCCTATTACTACTACACACCTTTGCACC
The DNA here is from genome assembly GCA_951394115.2 of Drosophila phalerata. Lineage (NCBI taxonomy): Eukaryota > Metazoa > Arthropoda > Insecta > Diptera > Drosophilidae > Drosophila > Drosophila phalerata. Next base: position 7,576,890 of record OX596005.2, read on the forward strand.
TCACGTGTGCTATGTACGTGACAGAAGCCTTGCAGAATCGTAGCTCAAATTGCCATTTTGATTAACAAGAAAACAACTTTCTTTTTTCTGTGACCAAATCAATTTCAGTATCGCATCCACAGACGACAGCAGCAACAGCAGCAGCCACAGCATCCGCCAGCTTTGATGAAAACGGCATGGACACATCATCCTCATCATCAGCATCAGCATCAGCATCATCGTCATCTTCCTCAGCGTCAGCAGCATTTATGGCGGCCCAGGGCTCGTCCTTAATGCCCGAGGTCGGCGCCCTGGTGGCGAGTGGTGTCCTTGTGGAGCCCTATCTGGATGGCTACGCCACCTCGAATGTGACCACACAGATCGGTACCCACGCGTATCTGCCATGTCGGGTAAGCTCAACCCTAACTCGAATTAGTAGAGCTATTATCGGACTGCTTATGCCGCACAAAAATTTCTTTAATATCTAGTTTTCGTTTATTTGATTTTTATTGCTAGTATTTTCTATAGCTTTGCGTGCTCAGAGTCTGCGTGCATGTTTTCCTTTGTAATTATTATTATTTTCACCCTCTATTGCGCCATTTCCGCCCTTTCCCACCACCCTCTCGCTAACCATTAGCATCTCACCCATAGGAAACACATTAAATTTTATTGCGTAAATATTTGCGAATCAACTCGAAGCTCTCGGCCATGAGGTGTGACCGCATCGTGTATTTAACACAAAGCTCAAAAACAAATGCCACCAAATTATGGCCCTCGGGCGTGGCAAGGGGGCAACAGGGACGTTTTCTGTTTGCGCAGGTGTTTAAAGGTCAACTCTGTCCGTCGAACATGCAAATTGTTTGCTTAGAAGTTGTAAATATTGTATTGCGCTCACCGAAAACCCAAATTAAATTTAAACAAATTAGTTTTATGGCATTACGTGACGGTTGCTCTCTCTCTCTCTCTCTCTCTCTCTTCGAATTCAACAAATGATATAATATCCCTAGAGAACTTTAAAGTAAGGCTCACGTAAAGCAATTCAAGTCGATTCCCCATTGTATTTCAGTGAACAAATTGAAAATAAAACTTTGCTTTAGTCATCTGCGTGTTGTAAAATATTAATTATAAAAACACATTGCATTTAATGAAAAGATAAACATTTTAGCTATAATATTTAGTCTAATAATATAAAGTGTTAGCTGGCTGACTAAAAATAAAGCAAATATCATAATTATTAATTAAATTCAATGTTTAACAATTCTCATACTTTAAATAAAGTACAGGTTTAGTTTAGTAGCTTGAACCAGGAAGAACCTTATAAGGAAAACTTATGTTGATAGCGTAAAAATGACATATTTGAAAAATTAATTTAAAAGCATAAAGAATGAAAAGAGAAGCTACATTTGAATTTAATCTCCTTCTCTTACAATAAGGCATCGAACAACAGAGCTAATTATCACGCACCAGTCAAATTTATATTTAGAACAAAGCAAAAGTGAAGTTGAAGGCATATATTTTTGGCATTCGCTTGAAGGCCAGAACAAACAGCACGCCCACTAATTGGCCTGAACATCACAGCTCACTGGCTGAATGAAATTCAAATTCTTGTGCAGCTCGCACACAAATTGTGGCCATGGCTATTAATCGTGGGGCAGACTGGTAGTTGGTAGCTGCCTCAGATGAAAAATATTTAATGCATGCCTCCTTGCGCTGAAATATTCCATTGCCATAAAGGAACAATGTTAATTTTTCGTTGTCATGCTCAATTAAGTGCCACAATATCAAAGACAGTTGCCTACCATCTACCGCTGATAAGTGAGGAAGAAAAGTGAATAGCTCGCTTCTCAATGTTTGTCAATTACGAGTACTCGTACTCGTACTCGTACTCGTATCCGTACTCTTAGTCGTACTCTTAGTCGTCCTCATACCCGTTTCTTTTACACTTGATGTCCAGCTGGCATTGCTGCGACTGGCATACCATGCAGTTCTTTGTCCAGCTGCCATTTTAAGTGCCACAGTTGTGCGTCGACTTGCCTCATGCCTCCATTCCATGTCCGTGCCACAAGCCTGTCGCAGGCACAGTCATAGTCGAAATTGGTTGCACTTGTCCAAAGGCAGGCTGAAGTTGCCTCGTCAGGTGAAGTAGGTTTGAGCATCCTTTTGACTCCGATTCAGGTAGCAATTGGCATATTTAAAGTATCTTCCCACACAGACTCGGACTCTGTTCTTTACAGAAATGGCAGAATATATTAAATTACAGAATGTCTGGGGATGCTGAACCATAATTAAATCTGACACATGCAACGAGTGCCTAATGAGTCCATTACATCCAAATTACAGAACGGCGACAAATCAGCACATTTAATGGATCAACTACCTATGGTGAGCCAGAGAGATGGAGAGGATGAGGGAGAATCTAGTAGAATCTGCGCCCAAGTGTTGAATATACAAAATAATTTCCATGTAAATGTGAATACCACAATGCACTCGTATACAAGTATGTGTGAACCTGCCTATATTGGAATCTATGGGTGACACAGCGCAAATGCATTTTAGATTTACTAACTACTAAACATTTCGATTATATGCACTAAAGGAGTGTGCGTGTGTGTTTCTGCTTGATAGGATTCATGTCCATTTTGGTATTTAATTACATTTCAATTTTGTTGTGTTGTGTGCGTTCTATTTACAAGTGCATTGGATAGATTTTGGGGCAGTAATTTGCTCTTGCACTTGATTCATCTGTGGTCACTTTAATGTCCCTTATTGACCTTCTTTGATCCCAGGCTGTCAGCTACAACACTCACTTGTTGATTATAGTATATGATACCTTAAAAGTGTAAATGCTTGAAGTTATTTTCTTGCATAATTTAAATTGATTGCAGCTGTTCGTTTGAGTAAGATTAAGATTATTAATTTACTTGACTTTTCTGAAATTGATTTAAATTTTGATTTACCACTGATTAGAAAAATTAATCAATCTAAAAACTCATTCTCAAATGACGTTCTTTTAAATTATCTTAAAATTATTATATATTCATATTTTCAGAATAATTTAGTGTAAATGGTCTAGCAAGAATTTATATTTAATTTAAAATTATTGCTTTATGACAGACACATTATTTCAAAGAATATTTCCTTACTTATCTTCAGGTAAAGCAACTCGGCAACAAATCTGTATCCTGGATTCGACTTCGTGATGGACACATACTCACGGTTGACAGGTAATTAACAAAATAAATTTATAGCAACTAGTTGACATATGTTTCCGGTCCTTTAATGGTAAATTCATTAATGGAATACATATTTGCTACAATTTAATAATAACAAGCTTGCTATTTCATCTGGTCAATGCAATATTAATTACAGTTTGAAAATTGCTTAAAATAATTATTATGATAATTACTAATGGTAATATATGTAAACATATGTTCAAATCAGATGAGCAATTGACTAATAAATTATAAATGTGAAATGATGCTTGTAGTCATCGCAAAGAAATGCTAATGAATCCCTGGAAACAGAAATTGTATAATAATTATTATGTTATGTGCGTTGATAGAAGATAGTATAGCAAACTAACAGAGAACCACAAGCAAACGTAAAATCTTAAGCTGACAAAGGACACTCACAACCTCTTTGAGAAGTCTGTTAAATCCTCTTTACACGAAAACAATTTACTTGAAAATGAATTAAGTGGGCCAAGTGGCAACATGTATTTCAATTTCGATCTGCGTGTCCAATAACAAGCTAACCATTTTGTCAGGTGGCATCTACATGCAGCCAGTTGGCAGTCGTGTGTCCTGTCGATCCCATGAATGTGTGTGTTTGTGGCATACGAAGTGGAAACTCGAGACTGCAATTTCATTGCATTTTTGTGAAATACAGGAAAAAATAAAACTTTACTTGAAAGTGTCTTCCAATTTTGTGCTTTCTTTTAGCCAACGTTGCCATTTGCCGTTGCAAAGAGGAAAATAGAAGTATGGGTGGAGAAAAGGGGCAAACATTTCCAGCTTATTACTTTGATAGAAAAGTAAAACCAATGAACCTTTCACATTAGATAAGGCGACTGCCTGTTTGTCTGCCAAACGGATGAATGGCTGGCCCAAATGAATGACTGTCCACACCGGGGACAACTGACTGCAACCAAAGGTGCAGCAACTGACTGGAGTTAAGGTTGACGATGATGCTACAGCTGCAGCTGCAGCTGCAGCTGCAACTGGAGCACACAGAGTACGATTGAAATTAAGCTCAGATAGTGTCTTTACTGATTGCTTCCTGTGTGCCGGCCAATGTAGTCAGCCTTCCTGCACAGCCACTTCCGCTCTCGTGTGCTCTTCCTCATCGTCTCATCGTCTCATTCGTTGTCTTCGGTTGATTGTGTGCGTGTCCTTTCCTGCTTCAATGTCTTATGCCACATTTATCTAGAAAGTTTTCTTATTCAGCTCCGCAACGAAAGATGTCCTCCACATCACACATAATGGAAATAGATTTCAAAAACTTTTAGCTACTGAACATTGTACAGTCCAGTGTCTATATGCGGATCTACGTACGGGTCTTGGCACGAGAATGTGTATTGTATAATAGCTCAAATGATGTGTTTACACTATAATATAAATGTCACGTGCTTGGCGCCCTTTTGTTTGCCCGTTGGACACAACCCTTTGAATTTATAGCCACGCTCACACAATAGATTATTTCTGTTTGCACTTGGCCTAAAGTGCGGCCAAGACAGGACAGGACACACATGTCTGACAGACGTCCTGTTCTGTTTGTTCACTGTATGGGTTGGGTAATTACGTCACATGTAGCTGGTGTCTACTTGTTATCTATTATCTTTGCACCTGGGATGCGTGTCATTTATTACCAAAGGGAGCACTTAAATCAACCCTCAGCTTCCTACTAAATTCTATATAGATTTCAGCTAAGCAAATATTTAACACTGACAGTTGACAAGACGATTCTCATTAGGGATTAGAATTAAAGACAAAATTATTTGTATCCAAAAATTCAAAAACGAGTTGTATTTTTAGACTGACTTTCAGGTTGCATATTTTATAAGTTTCCTAGAAAAAGAATTGTTTCTACATCTATATAAGTTGAGAACAAAGTAATTTAATTTGTTTTTAGCTTTATTTACGAGTTTGCGTTTTTTCAAATTGAAGTTATAAGAGAGTAACATCCAGTATTAAAACTCAAGGGACATTTCCTTCCTGAACTACATCTGTTGTGTGTTCATGAAAGGTAATTGCTCCAATTTCTCTATATAATAAATTTTAATTTAATACATTTTCTAAATGTTGCTATACTGAAGAAAAGACCAACATCTAAAATCAAAAACATTCAGCTTAAATATTTAGTTTATTTTAGGACCATTTTACTTATACTAAAAATATTAATCTAAATAATCAAAGTTCTTATAAACCAATTAGTATTAATTGTTAATATTCCGGACATTTTTTACACCAAAATTTTTCGTTTTGAGACCAAAATCTTGATTTTAGAACAAAAAAACAAATATCAAGAGAATATATGTAAATTTTACTCTATAATAACATGCTTTTAAAGTAATTTTCCCTATTTTAATATAAATAAATGGCAAAACCGAATGCTCATGAGAAAACTTATTATGAAGCCCTCACACAAAATATGCATCTACTTTTGGGCATAAACATAACCGCCACATGAAAGTCGTGTATTGGGATAGTTGATATCCTGATACTTTCGTTAAAAAAGCTGGTCAACTGCAAAATAAATGTATAGAGAATGAAATGTGAGTTGGGAAAGAAAACGTTATAAAAAATATGGAAAATAATATGAGGAAAAGTCAACGGAACAGAGAGAAACTTTTAAATCGAGATGAAAATTATAAAGTAACTACAAAATCTGGACAAGAAATACGTCCAAAGCTTGTGAGTTTGAGTAGAGGTTAAAGCCCAGTTAGGAGTGAGAAAGAAAGAGAGCGAGCTTAGTAAAAAAGAACGGGGGCAAAGGAAATGGCAAAAGTCATAAAATTCCGAGTTTTACGAGTGCAAAACGCAAGGGTCTAATCTGGGTTTAGTATCAAAACTTGTTAGTGCCGGAGTGGAGCAGGAAAAGTAAGGAAAGAAAGGTCCAAGGTAGACTGGGAAGAGTGCACATAATAAGCAATGTCAACGCATGTGAAGTGTGGGCGTGTGGGCGTGTGGGCGTGTGGGCGTGGCATGGGCAGCTTTAGTTGCTGCACTTTCAACTGGAGACGGAAGCATTTTTGCACTCTGTGTAAATGGCAGAGGAAAATTTCGAAAATTGCAACAATAACATTAAATGAAACTTATTTCAGTCACGTCCCCCTCCCCACCCTATTAAGAGCTCGACAGCAATGCTCACTCCCCCTTTAAATCTACCATGCACCCTCTCATTTGCATGATGCAACAGTTCATACACAACTTTGTTGTCGACTCAAGAGGAGGGAATGTAGGATTGTGGGCTGGGTTGATGCTGTTTAAATGCCGCAACTAAATAACTCTGAGTGTCCTTTGAGTGGCCATTAGCAGCGGAGCTTAGCGAGTAAGTGGGCCTGTTTTTATTGCCACTACTATTGTTTCTTTTGTTCCGGCCACTTACGAGTGTTACTGCACTCTCCCAGAAATGGTTTTCTCTTTGCAAACGCACAAGTTGAAATATGAACTACCATTGCAGTTGAGACCTTTAACCTTAAACCATTATATTCGTTTTAATCTTCAAATAATTGCTATAACTTTTTGAGTTAACTTTTGGCAGACATTGAAGGTTCTTAAGATATTATTTATATAGAAAATATCTGACATAGTTAAGTTCGGAAATAATGGTTGAATTAACTTAAATATAAATGTTTTTATTAAATTTTTATTCGTTTATTTACCTCTTTTTCTAGAGCTGTCTTCATCGCAGATCAGCGTTTCCTTGCGCTGAAACAGCCGGACAAATACTGGACCCTACAGATTAAATATGTGCAGGCGCGCGATGCTGGCACCTACGAGTGCCAGGTCTCCACGGAGCCAAAAGTGAGCGCACGTGTCCAGCTGCAAGTTGTTGGTAAGTCGCGGCCAGGGACAAGGATAAGGACAAGGACATGAGTCTGGTTCTTGTTCTGATACGAGGTCAGAGCATATAAAGTGCCTGCAATTAAAGTATAATGTCAAAGGTCAAGTGGCCGTATATATATTTATGTATATACATTTATATTCCCATCTATGTATAAAGCAGCATGCATATGGGAAAAGTTTTCAGTCAGACTGTGACTGTACTGGGGAAAGGGTGAATTTGCATAAAACTTGCATGCGGTCGCTTTGCTTTTGCTTTGGCAATTGCTCACAAAAATTGCATTCAAATTGTGGTTTCGCTGAGTTTTCATTGAAAAACATCTGAAAACTCTTTCTGACCAGCATAAAGAAAATTTTCCTATAGCTTTAACAAAAGTTCTTTTTTAACGAGAAAAGTTTTGTGTGAGATGTTTGTTGGTTTGACTAGAGCACAATCCTTTGGCTCAGGCTAAAACGAGTTAATTAAATTTCATATTTCATACACTACAACACACAAATGACTGCACTGCACTTTGGGCCATAAGTTAAGCACAAGGGTTAAATTTTAATTGAAAATAAATTTTTATCATAAAATGGGAAATAGGAGTCCACTAACAGGATAAACATTCCTGTTTATATCAATGTTAACTCAATATTTAATTACTCTGTACAGATATATTTTTCTTGTTCTTTGCAAAGCTGCTAAATGTAACGTTAGTATAAAAATAGCGAACATATCTTATTGACCAATGATACAAACTGTCTATCTATAATATTTTATCTCAAGTATCATAAGTTGCACTAAAAATATAAAAATTGGTTTAAATTAGGCCAATCTTTGTTGATTTTTTGTAGATTATAAGTATAAGTGCTTAGACAAAGAGCGAGAGCGCCACCAAAACATGGGATTATTTCGAAAGCTCGACTAGGAGCTGCCAAAAGTGATTTTCTCATATCTTGTTGAGTTAATTTGTACGCTAAGCACCAGTGTGAATTTCCTGGACGTCACTGTAATGCTGAGGTCAGAGCATCGACAATGGTGTCCAACAGGTTGTCTAACGAATGGGAAACTCGTGCCAAATGCCCAATGAGCAGAGCGGTAAACGGGATAAGAAGGGGCAGGATAAGAGATAAGGGATCGGCATAGAGGGAAAATTATGTATGCGTGGCCACATTTTGCGTTAATCCAACGACAAGTTGAAGCATAAAGGATTTCTATGCGTTGCTATCGAGAATTCGAATACAATAGATTTTTGGGGCCCAACCTCACTTTTGTCCGGCGGTCTGCAGGCGTTTTTTCATTTCCATTTTCGAGGTTTTTCTTGGCCAGGAACAGCATAGTCATTATTTGCAGTCATTTGGCACTGCGCCGCCAACTCGGGGTCCCATGTCCAACTTTGGCTTTGTATTGTATTGGGTCTGGATTGGAAGATGGAGATGGAGATGGAGATTGAACTAGAGCTGAAGCAGGAGAGGTAACTGGTTGTGGTGTTCACTTGGTTGCCATAACCATTATCGGCAGCACCTAGTTGTCCTTTGCCTCGGCTCCCGTTTCCTCTGCAGCTTCCTTTTCTTTATTATTTTTGTGATTTTGTGCCCTGCCATGTAATTTGTATTTATTGCATCGTTTTGTCTGTGCAAACGACTAAAACTCCCTTTGCATGTTGTCGATTCTCGCCTTCTCGCCTCTGTGGACTCTGTCTTCGATGTCCTGCTCCGAGTGTTGGTCATGTTAGCAGCCATCACCACAATGCCAGTGCCCAATGCCAATGTATTTTATGTTAGGCTCTATTCCTGGCTCTCCTTGTATCTCTGCCTCTGCCTCTCCATCTTCCTGATGCTTGATTTCTGAGCCCTCCTGGCCATTGCTCGTTGGGGTAATGGGGTCGTAGTTTTCGGTCAATTTGTTATGCCAATGCGTGTGTTCATGTATCTACGAAAGTGTGTGTGTGAGTGGCTGTGTGTGTGCGATTTTGTATTTATTTCTGTTGTTGCTGGTTAAAACGTCAGTTTCTTTTGGTATTGGTTCATTTACTTGATGTTTTGCTGTACAATGGAAGGAAACGCAAAAGGAAGCAAATGAATATATCATGAATACTTCAGTTATCGGTCAAAAAATCTCTATTGAAGCTACAGTATTATATACCTTGTTTACCTGTTGGCAAGAGATCAGAGCTCAGATCAGTTAAGACGCAGATCTCTAATCTATTTTATGCTTTAAATAAATATACATATATACTTAAAAGCTTTTCACAGAAATAATCAATTTTCGCCCATTGTCAGTCGCACACAAACATACACCCACCGAAATGAATGAATTTATTTTTTTCTACATCATTGAACGACAAACTAGATTTGGTTTTACGAGATTTGTTTTCGCTCGTCTCGTTTGATTTCGCTCTTTTTTTCTCTTCATCCGTCTCCTCTGCTCGACTCTCATTCATTGAGAGTATTGGGCTCTGTTCGTCTGCTTATTTAATTTGCTGCTAATCTTGTGTAGTCAAAGACAATTTTTTCTTTTTTGTTAGTTGGAGGGAGGGAGGCAGTTTTACTTCTGGACGGTTTTTCCATTGGCGCTTTTGGTTTAATCTCGCCATCAAAAGTGACAATTTCGCAGTGAGGTTTATACGCAGCCTCTGCACCCGGGTGCAAATTTGAAACTTAACTAATTTCCCTAAAAGCATTTCGCCATAAACCCAATTAATTTAAGTTGCTCTCATTTGTTTCACACTATTCCCAATCTTCTTTTCCTTTTCACTTTCCCACGGGCGACTTGCCGCATTCAACATAGAATTAACAGATATTGTGGTTACCGCTTTGCTAACTTTTTGTCTCTTTATACCCGTTACATGAAATATATGTAAAAAAGTATATTGCTAAGGTTGAAGTTGCTGTGAATTTCTTTCTAAGCATAAAGTACGAAACATTAACTAGGACAAATTTAACGAAATGGAATAAAAAACCATGAATGACATAGAATGCCTTACTGTGTAAATTATAAACTATTCTTGTTTTTTTTTAAATTTTTTTTGCCATTGTTATATTTTTTCAAATATACGCTAAAAAAATGCATTGTACATAACTTTAAAGCCCCCTTTGAATATTGAACAATTTGTTCTTTCAACTTAATATTTTTCTATGAAATATAGAGTCTATTTTCTAAACAAATTTCCAATTTATGTTGCCGCTTGATGCCTGCCTGAGAGTGCAATAACTTGTGCATTGTTTCTTTTTTATTTCAAAGAAAAAACTGAAAAGTAAATGGAGTGTGGCAGCGGAGCTAGGGACAAGGGCAACAGTGAAATGGACGAAGGTAGAGGGAATAGAGGCATTGGCTAATAACATTGCATACGCTTTTTGCAATCGCGCGCATCTCTAGTCAAGCAACTGGAAAACTAACATGCACAACATGACGATTTTGACAAGCTGACACAATTTGGTGTCAAACCAAAAACGAAGAGCCCCCAATATACACACACACACACACTCGCACGCTCAGACAGCATTTTGTGCAAATTCTCAGCACACACTCATTTTGTTCAGAGTTTTGTGTGTGTAACAGCAGGGAAAACCCGGCGTATACGTGATTTTGTCGAATTTGAAAGCGCACGTCGCACATTGCTGTCCAATGGCGAAAGGGGAAAGCACGCGGGGTCGAGTGATGTGAGAATGTATGTGCCAACAATTTCAACTTTTTCTATATGGGTTCTCGAATTTTGACACAACTTGTAACTTGTAAATTGTAACTGTAACTGTAGCTGTAGCTGTAACTGTAACTTGCCACTGACTGAGGCATAGTTCGTTATGCAAGTGCGTGTCAGCGGGAGGGAGGTTGAATCAGTAAGTGAAAAATTGAAAAGTGGATTTTCCTAGTGCTCTGCTCTGCTTTGCTCTGCTCTGCTCTGTACACGACCCGAAAAGGTGCGCAGATTTACGTGTGCGACGTGACTAGCAGCTGTTAATTCAATAGATTAGCGCCAATGTCACAATTTCACAGAGACACGCGTCGCATTTCCCATCGAATATCCCCCATCATCATCATCATCATAATTATGAGCACCATCACGACTCATGTATGTATGTATGTATGTTTTGGCCTTCTCTTTGCAGTTCCTCGCACCGAAATTCTGGGTGAGCCCGATCGCTATGTCAAGGCTGGCAGCAATGTCGTCCTGCGCTGCATTGTGCGCGGCGCCTTGGAGCCTCCAACGTTCATCATGTGGTACCACGGCGCCGAGCAGCTGGCCGCAGACTCGCGACGCCATCGCACACAATTGGATCCGAATCTGCCGGAGGCAAATGGCGAGGGACAGAGCACGGTGAGTTTGTTCGATTGTTCCCTTGTTCGTTTTAATTTAATTACACTTGATTTCAAATTGCGCCTTGTTGTCCGTGTGCTCACGTCCGTCTGCCGTATCCTGCGTATCCTGCATGCCTCTGAGCCTCCTTCCCGCTACCATTGTCCGACTACTTCACAAAATTACAATATTGTTTCATACAAGTTTCATTTATGTCGCATTTTATTTACCAAATTGCCGGAAAATAAGTTCGTGCCGTGCCCAAAAGTCTTGCAAAGTCTTTTAGCCAAATAACATATTCATTATATCTAGAAATTAGCCATTGCAAACGTGCCACAAGCACACGATAAATATTTAGCTAACGTGCCACAGAAATGTTATAAATGAAGTTGCCTCTTCCCCTCTTTGTTGTTGTTTATCTCTTTGCTTGAGTTCCTTAAAACTTTTTGGCTTTTTGGGACTTTTGTTGACATTTTCCATTTCTATTTTTCCCGCATATCTCTGTGAACTACAGATCGGCTCATTAATCATCGAGTCGGCCAAGAAGCGTGACAATGGCAATTACACTTGTAGCCCCTCAAACAGTCCCAGTGCGACGGTAACGCTCAACATTATAAATGGTAAGTTTTTCAAGACATACTTTAGTATATAAATACAGCCTCAGCTCCATTTAATGACTACAGAAATAACAATAATATTTTTAGAAATATATGATATGTACGTTAAGTTACACTATTGGGAAGGCAGCTGATTAATTTTCAATAAAGTACATAAATTGAAATAAATATATAAATTTATATCGATCGAAAAGTTTATTACTTAAGCTAACATATTGCAGCAAACATATTTTTAAGCGAGCTTAAAAATTATAGTTTAAATAATCTTTAATGGTTCTTATTGTAAGTTTTTAAACTCTGGTTCTTAGCTTAAAAAATGTATTTGTTTTAAAAGTAAAATTTAATATTTCTATGAATTTAAAAATATTCGTTTTCCATGTGGTTTTGTTTATCGTTATAGGGGAATCATCTGCCTCGGCGGTTACCTCATCGGCTCCTATAACTCGTGCTTATACCCTATGCATCTTAGGACTGCTGCTGAGTGTTATTGTCATTGGGGTTGGACACAGGACATGACATGTTGAGGATGGGCAAAAGGATAAGCTGATTTAATGGAAAATACACATAAAAGCAAAGCCATTGGTTAAAATAAGCAAAATATTCGGCCAAGAAGAACTATAAATAAATAAAAACAAACGAAAATACAACCAAATTTATAATATTTAAGTGAAAATAATATTATGTCATATGATGTATAATCGCGAGTACATGTTGTAAGCTAGTTGGTTTTATCTGCTGACTTATATTATTAATAGGAAACTGTCGTAACAAAAGAGATTGTGCAATGCAAAGTTTGAGAAAGTAATCCAACTAATTATAAGATTTGCGAGCTCTAAGCAACTATTCGTAAAACTTTAGACATATGCAGAAAAAGAATATATATATTCGAACACGTACTATGTGTACTGAATGTGTATCTGATTTGACTTTATTCTTTCAGTTATTGTTGAAAATATGAGGATAGGTATGTTTGTATGAATGCATAACCGTAAGTATTTATGAGGAGGAAAATTAAATGACATCGATAACCTTGTAATCCATTTTATATTAGTTTTTTTAATAATCCGAATCATAATTGAAATTTAAAATTGCAAAACCTAAGGTCAACTTAAATAAGCAAACTAAATTACCTTGACCAAGCTGTTTTCTTAAATTATATTTATTGTCACATTTAATGAATTGAAGATTGTTTATTTTTAACAGCAACTCAATTATTTTCTCATACAAAATTTACATTCAACTTATATGTAAAACATTCGATCCCAAAAAATTGGGCAAAATGCACATTCGATAAGATCAAGTGGTTTTTTATGATTTCTTTTTAATTGAATTTTAAAAGAGTTGTAAAAAACTCAACTTAATTTACTGAATCCGTTAAGTCGATAATAATTTCGAAACAAAATTTTCGCTTAAACCCTCTCACAAACTATGTGGAAAATATGTGAAATACTCTTCAATTTGCACTGCAACAACAGCAAACAATGCATGGCAAAATATCCGAAATTAATTGATAAAGAGAGACTTGCATCAATATGTACGTAAGCATTTAGAGGATAAGGGTCAACTGTACATACGCGAAACATAAATGTAAATTAATTGAATATAAAAATGCAAACAGAAAACGAAAGAAAAAACGATAAATTTGCCTATGGGCAACAGTATTTAAAATACTAATAAATTGCATTTAAAACGATATAGAAAAATGAAAGGAAATCTAGTTAAATATCGAATAAAATGTTGTTTAAGCAGCAGGCGAATTGCATGAGTACATGAATTTATTAACACAATAGAATCCATTTTAAATAAAACAAATAAGTAAATAAATATTCATGTGCTACCAACAAAAATATGCTTCGAAAGAGAATACCAAGGCCGTTAAAAATTATTTTTAATTTTTTTAAATTGATATGGTGACTGCTCAAAAATTGCAAATAGGTGGAAATCGAAACAGAGAGCCAAATAAAAGCCAAAATGTTGACACAAATGCAATAAAGAAATAAACGCTTAATTGCAATTAGTCGCTGCGCATTAACTTAAAGTCCAAATTATCGAATGTACATTAATTACGCTCGATATATAAATGAAAACAATAAAGAAAATAATGCCAAATGGCTTCACACGGCGTTTGTATGAGTTACTTGTCGGTCATTAATAAAATCAACCGCAATCATCTGCGCGTAAATGAGGCAACACTGTGGTCAACAGCCTGTGGCACTCCGCAGTTTTTTGTAAAGCCTTTCTACCCTTTGTCCCTGCAATAATCACGTATCAAATGTTTGCGGTCTTTGTGGTCAACCATCCGTCTTTGAATAAACCCCTATCAAGTATTAGACCATTTATTTTCCAACAGATCAATCGAATTAATTGAACTCCATTCAATTCACACTCATATAGGTAACTATTTAATCAACATTCATTAAAATGTTAAACAATGATTATATATAGATTTTAAGAGACGAGTAAAAATACTTCAAACGAAATCAAAATACATTTCTAAGCCCTTAAGTGTTTTTCATATAACTAATTACGACTAATAACCAACGTGACCCAAGGTAAGCTTAGGCACGTAATTAATTTAATTAAAAACTTATTAATCGTACATTTAAATGAGATCAAAACTGATGGGAAGAAATTGAAACTAAAGCTGTTTCAGTGGATTAGCAAAATGTTGAAATACTTCTATGTAAATATATGCCACAATACAAGTACGAAAATTATACGAGAAACATTTTAAATAAATACACATACATACACGTACCCTATACATATGCCTACATATAGTAAATTATGTGTAAACGTATAGCAAAATTACCATTAAGTACCAACTAATAACTAAATACTTATATGGAAAAACGAGCATGAAACTATGTGAATCTCTTAACTGAGAAAATTTATTGCATTAAATAAATAATAATCCAAATAACTTAAAGCCATGCTTTTATTTAATTTTATAATGACTCTATAACATATGCTACAAGAATAGAGATGACTCCCATTGTCTTGTTTTACGTTTAATTTTTCTATTTTTTAGACTTCAATGCATTCTCTTCGTTTTTTTACAGGAACGTGTGTCACACTTTGAATCATGCAGGTATCGCATGTTTGTAATATTATATATAAAACCGAGAATTTTCAGCACCGAGAAGAGCAAATATGTGAGGTTGTTTTATTTGTTTCACAACACAAAAGAGGGAAAATGATTTTCACTTCAGCCGCATCCCAGAAACTCTTAAAAAATTAACTCACTGTACATGTACATATTTGTATTAAATATGTGGATTTCAGTCCTTATATAAATATTCAGGGACAAAGTAGTGTACTATATGTAGGTAACAGCGGCATGTGACAGTTTACAGAAGGACAAAGCTCAACTGGGATAAAATCTATGCTGTGAAACATAGTCGAAATTTGTAAAAAGAATAAATTCCAAATATCGATTAGAAAAGCGTAGTATAAACTAGCAAAGCATTTAAGATGCTGAATAACATTGAAAGCTTTTATAATAAAAGTACGAATTCCTTTATTTGTTTTTTTTTTTGATAAAAATACTATAGATAGATTTGAAGTGAATGAAAACTGGATAGAGTATTTCAAGGCTTAACAAATATAGAGTTAACTTGTTTTGTTAGGGTATTTAACTAGTGTCCGTTTATCAGCTCTGTTTTGTGTGCAATTCTCATTGAATAAAATTGAAGCAACTTGATGAAAGTTTCAATACAGGATGTATAGCACAAAAAAAGTCAAATTAAATGTTACAAGGCTGTTGGAAGCAAGGCCAAGCCAAGAGGGACACTGTAGAAAGAGAAACAAAAATCGAATGCTCAATTTAAATGGAGTACAAAATCAAATGAATCTATTTGAATTTAAGCTAATTAATTAACGAGCCAACCAGAGCATTTGACCGATTCATCAAGTTGAGAACGAGACATGGATATGAACGGGTAGGAATTTTGCAATATCTATTTCAAATATTTTAGTTATATTGATTTGTGCTAAATTGATATATGCCTTTGATTGCATTTGATTTGCAACTCGCTATTCTCAAATCAGATGAAAGATAGAAACCAGCTTCACCAGTCAAAGAATACACAATTCATTCTCAGATCACAATATCACGTGCCAAAGGATGCAAAGCATATTATGATTAACTTTGCCATGGCGCCTTGAAATACAGGAGGAAGCTGCAACAGATTTTATATAAAAACTAATGAGCACGCATTCAGTCAGAGGAAACTTACAGGAACACTAAGGCTATTACACTCGCCAACTGGAGGGCAATGAGACGCTCAGCTGGTGCGGCCGAGGGTTTTAGTGTTCGTAACAGGGTCAAACTAAGAAGGAAATGCAAAGTGCATTCACACTTTGATTTCATTATTTGCCATTCACTAAGGACGCCTTACTACAAATCTGACTTCCGTGTTCAGCCTCTTACGCCGTGAGTGTTTGGGCTGCTTTCTATGGAGCCTATTATACTAACACACACACACACACAAACACACACACACACACACATAGACACACACAGACACACACAGGTATGCTCTCGTCACAAGGTGTAAGCATTGAAATCTGCCTAAAGGAGCTGAGCTGGACGTGAGCTAATGCCTATAGAAAGCAAGGCCGGAAAAGTTGGCCGCAGCCAGCGAGTACCTTAAGTACAAATACTCATTTCAGTGTCTGGGTGCTAAACTTTTGGGAATCAGTGTTAGTTGGCGCTTTATGTGAAAGCTGTGCGGTTTCTGAATGGGATTTGCATTTGTGCAAATCACTTCGAAAGCGATTTAAGAGCCAACAAAAATATCTTTTCACTGATTTCAGTGTTTCAGACCAATTAGAGACTTGCGCTTTCAACTGCAGTTTTCATTAGGATTTTTAATACCGAGGATTTAATACCCTACTGTTATTTGAAAAATATAGACTTTTTATTGTCTTGACTTACCATAGGTAGTAATATGATTTACTGATCCAATAAGGTGATACATTAAGTTTAGAAAAATTCTATAAACTCTTAAATATAAAAAGAAACATTTGCGATATATCTTAATAAAAATATATTTGAACAAAATTGTCTGTTTAGCGTTTATGAAGTATATAAAATCATTTTATTTAGCTTCTTGTTTTTTCTTTAATATAAACTTTTATTATACCATAAATCATATAAAACAATAAAGAACTGTTGTCAGCTTTTGGTTGTGAAAAAAGCTACACAATATTTCGAAATTATGCAAAAGTATCTTGAATTTGGTTGAATTTTCTCCAGAAATATTTATGGATGTGAATAGAGGGGTAGAAGAAATGTCAAAAAGAGGAAATATGCAACACCATCCAAGCTGTAAGTAAACAACGAGCATGAACAGAAAGGACATGCTGGAAAGGTCGTCGGACAAAATAAAGAATTTCCGTATAAAAAGTTGAGTTGAAAAGTTCTGCATCAATGGAAAAGGGATTAAAGTTTCTCACCCATTAAGGTCCAGCTTTCACAAAAAAGGGTGCCGAACGGAAGCTCCAAATGGTGACACCGGACACGAAATAATTTCAATTTTGTGCATTTCCTTGAGCACCAGATTGCTTGAAGAAGGCACAAGTCAAAGAAAATATTAAAACTGAATTTAAATTTTTAATAAACTTTTGCCGCAACTTTCTGACTTTGTATCTCTTTCTCTTTCCGACTAGTTGCAGTTGTTGCGAGCAAATTTACGATGACTTCCCCTCCAACCCTTGTTCGGGTCTCCACGTTTTAAAAGCCGCAAAGTGGCGCTGCCTTTGCCACTGGCTGTCTTAAATGTCCTTTGGGAATGAGGCGTCATTGCTTTACACTTTTCTTCAAGCGCTTTTCATTCATTTAATTTTGCCCCTCTGTTCTTAGCTGCCACTCAAGAGTGTAGGGCACTGTGCAGTGCAGGGGAAGGTGCAACTACTGGCTGGGTATCCAACAGATGGCACTCGGGTATTTAACGTTCGCTAATGCCTCCAGTCGTTGCCGCTGTTGCGGTGTAAATGGGGCGTGGCTTTTGCCGCAGTCGCCGGGCACCAAAAACGAAGGCGACAGTTGGCGGCCGTTTCCTAATTACAAATCAGCGGTGGCGCCCAGAAAGGAGACCAAAAAATATCCTTGCAGCACAAAAAATAAATAAGAAAGAATGGAAAAAGTGAAACAGAGAAATTATATTTTTGTTGTTGCTCTTTTTGTTTGTGTTTCTTTTTTCATTTTGGTGCTATTTTGTTGTTGCTTTCCTTCGACTTTCTGGGTCAACAATTATGCAAAATACTCTTATTCGCGGCGCAGACCGTCGCATTTATCTGTCCTTTTGGTTTTGGACCTTAAACAAAGCTTTAATGCCCCGCACATCAACCGACCAAGGGGACCCGTCGCATCCGTTTTATAATTAGTTCGCTGCCCCGCAGAACACCCAAAAAAAAAAAACAAAAAAAAAAATTGAGAAACAGCATAGAAAATGTTTTTAAACGAGTCTTAAAGATTTAATTGCTTGAAATTTTGTTGAGTGCTTGGACCGATTATAGCCTTTTTTATCATTCCCGAGGGACAGTCTTTATTTCTACTAATGTGATTGTTTTCAGATTGGCAATTAGAAATTAGGCAAAAAAAAATAATGAAGAGCAGACTTTTCTGCATTTGAATCGATAAGGTTAACCTAAACATATTTGTCTATTTAAATTTTTTTTTATATATTTGTATTATTATTATGTTTTATTATATGAAATGTCTCAAGCTAATTAATACACAGCTTTACTTTGTTGGCTTAAACTTAAGCATTAATCAAAAAAAGCAATCAGTAAATTAGGTATATGTTCAAAAAATATAAGAGTTCAAGAGTATTTTTAACTTACTTTATTTTTATGCACTTTCTCTCTTTGAAACTCTATCTTGCACACACGCATATTTAACTTTCTTGCCTGAACTCGATTTCTCGAGAGAGAATTTAACTTTTTGGTTGCTTCGACTGCAGAATAGGAATGAACTTGCTTTTATGTGATTAGCAGAATTCCTTAAATAAGCATGTGGATATAAAGTTAAACAAACATATAAGGAACAATGTGAATTGACAGTCATATACAAATTTATCAATAGCATTTCGTCCATTTGACTCTAAAATTACTCACTAAATCGTTTTATATTTTTCCCACTCACTTTTATGGGTATGTGGCTTTAAACAGATTGCAGGAGAAGCAAAAGGTTGGGAAAGCAGCTTCGTTGTCACTAGAGAATTGCACTCTACTCTTATATGGTTGTGGGTCTGAGTTTGTCTCTCCGTGTGGTTGCCTACGGCAAGTGCAAGTGACATCATTAACTTTTTCTTGGCTTTCTCTCTCTCGGAGTCGGCTTGGATACATTATGGTCTTGCAGTTTTCCGTTGCACCTTCCGTTTTGTTGGCTTGCCAGTTTGCCAGTTTGCCGTTTTCTTGACGCTGAAAATCAGGAAAAATAAAATGTCTAAAAACTTTTACAGCAATGTGGGCAGTCAACCAGTTTGCGGTTATTGTTAAGGCTGTACAGTCTACAGTCTACAGTCTCGAGCTGCCCCTCTAAGACCCACAACCACAGCAAGCTGCCTTTGTTTCAGCTCAACATCAACATCCTCGGGGTGTTTATTGATTTGTATATTGAAACTGCATTACAAGTTGAACAGTTCTTTGCCGTAGTTTATTTGAACTTTTTCATTTCGTTTGGCAAAGTTCTCAATAGTGTTTTATACCACAGTTTGCTTGGGTTTATTTGTTGAATGTATAAGAATGTTGGAAAACTTAATCAAAATAATAATAAAATGTGAGCAGAATACAGTATCTTTCTGGCATATAACAAATAAAATACAAAATAAATGGCTACCATGGCTAAGAGGTAACTAGTATGGCAATTCCTGTAATAGAATCAGTAGCCCAACAACAAGAGCTGACAAAAAAAGTGCTTACAATTTGCAAGCACATATTATGGGAAAACTATTTTGCCTTTCCCAGAATGCGAACGCCTTGAATGAATGAGCCCCAGTGAATTTGCCTGTCTCTTATGGCCTCGTTCGCTGGTCTGGCCTACCGCAGCCAGTCCGCAGTCCTGACCTGGCCCAAAAAGGCAACCAACGAGACATGATTTTGAACTTGTACGCAGACTGCCGTTGAGCGAGTGGCATTTGGAGCTGACATGGAAATACCTAAATGCACACATGTCGACTGCTCATGGCGTACAGCCACGCCCACAAAAATAGTGGGGCTGCCCACGTGATGCGGCCTCCCGCTGTTTAGCAACCTCAACCTCGTTTACTGCACACCGTTTACCATGGTCAAAGTGCTCAATTCTATCGCTCAAAAAGTGTACGAGATGATTGATGATTAATTGATTGTTATCAGTTCTATCTGATTGAATAGATGGACTTTTATGTATGGGTTGTTACCAGTAAAGAGAGTGTGAACTAAGGCAAGTACTGTAGAGATGTTAAAAGAGCCTCTGTTTTGAGCTATTCTAGTTTGATTTTGTCCCTAGTACTTTGGTGTTATCCATGCTGGTCCCCTTGTCACACAATTTCATTTGTTGTTATGCACTCAAGGGGTCGTCGAGTACGTCTCCGTCGACGTTGCATGATTACTTGCCTGGTCCCTGTCACCGTGCGCATATTCCTTCCCAATTTGCTCGACGATTGCAACTTCCCCGCCCTCTTCATTGGCCTGTCCCTCAGATGCAGAGATCCTCGTCTGCTCGGCGCGTGTGGCAATTGTTACATATTTCTGAGGTGCCCAGCAGCGTTGCATTCCAAAGGGAGCAACGCAAATCCAATGTGCGGCTGTGTGTGTGTGTGTGTGTGTGTGTGGGTGTGGGTGTGTGTGTGTGTAGGGGGAGCGTCGCCTAATCTGACATCGTTGCATATCGAGGTTAAGACTTGACAATAGTTCAACTCGACTTGCTGCACTCCCACGTCTTTATAGTCCTTAGCCGTTTTTAGCCGCAGCTCAACTCAGAGGTTACGTATACGCCGCGTTAACATGTCGTCCTCGCCATCGTCGTCGTCGTTGTCGTTGTCGGCAACGCTCGACCAGCAATGCACCCTTTCTCAATCCTGCCTCCTTTCTCGACCCAGTGCAGATCGTGACCCAAATTATTTGCACAAATACAACAAGCGAGTGAAGTGTGTGTGTGTGTGTGTGTGTGTATGGCAATTGTATGTCTACATGTGTGTTGCACTTGCAAGTGTCTTCAAGTTTTGTGGCAGACTCAACCCCAACCTCCCGCTGCTTTACTTCAGCTTCTACAAATCGGCATTTGCCTGTGCGCAGATTTTCGAGGTTAATGCGTACAAAACTTTGAAATTAGTAAATTTCCTATCTTGCATTCGCAATGTTGCCAACTTGCTGCAATTTTGAACGACCCCTTTAACCTCTCACCCCGCCTGTGCACAAGTTCCTACTGCTGGTCGACATTTGCTGGTTATAAGTGCATCTAATTTATTTGTATTTTGTGTTTGTGTTACAGTGCGTATACGTGATGCTTGGCTTTCCACTTTCCACGTTGCCTTTGCTGATGTTCCTTAGAATAACTATAAGAACAACAATGTAGGCAACGGCAACAGTGGCACTCGTTTAAATTAAAGTTTCTGACCCAAATTTATGTTAGAAGTTGATATTTTCTTTGGCATTAGTTCTTGTTTTCCGTCAGCTTCTTCTGTTGCTTCTGCGAAAAACACTGCAATATTCTAAAAAGCGACATACGTGACAGTATTTTGTAATTTTGCGTACCAGCAATGAAATGAGTTCATTTCAAGTTTCGTCTAAGGAAATGCACTTGTCTCCCCAAACACACACACACAGTCCTTACTATTCCCTTACTGTTCCCTCGAGGCAGACTTATGAGCAAGCTGCAAAATCCTCGAGCTGTGTGGAATTGTGTGCGACTTAAGTTGCAGTAATAACAAAAGTAAATTCTAAAAATTGTTCTCATGTTGTGGAGTTGTGGGTGACCACGTACTGTTCTTGTTTTCAATTAAATTCAACTGTGGACAAGCAATGTCTTCTGCATCGTAAGCTTAAAACTTATGCTGTTTAATTATTTTTGTATTCACAATTAATTGGAATGACAAAGTTGTTAAACTTTTGGCAAAGCAGTGATGAACTCACTCACATTTTTTAATGTATCCTTCTAAATAAAAAGCTACTTGCTTATATTAAAACTGACACAGCGACAGTCCACGAAAGCTTTTATATGTCGTCTGATCTCGGCCAAAGGAGCCAACAAATAAGAAGATACTTAATATGCATTTAAAAAATTGTTTGAACTACTTAAATATTGATTACCATGAAAATTGCAAGCTGCTTTTCTGCAACTGTAATTAGATTTCACTTTTTGTTCAACAGATTTTAGCACATTTACGAGTAACAGTATCTTATCTTGACGCTTAATTAAACGCCACGCCTTGCAGTGGGCGGGCATAGGCGTTGTGGGAGTGGCAGCCTCGCAAATTGTTCAAAATGAGTTAGTTAAACAAGGCGCAAGGCCATGCCTCGGGCTACATTGAATATGGAAGCGAAAGCATAAGCAAAAGTGGAAAAAAATTGAGAAAGTAAAATTGTTTTTCATTAAAACGAAGTTTAGATACCCTATGAGAGAGTAAGCTATAAATGTTGTTAAACTAAAACAAATAATAAAATATTAAATTAAAAAATAACTTAATTTAAAATTGTTTATTTTTGTGTAAGCATCTCAACCAAATAATATCTGGTAAAGTTATGTGTGATTGAAATTGCAGTGTGACAATATCACGACATCCAAGGGAAGAGTATTAAAAAAAAGGCAGTGTGGCAAGTAGGGAATGAGGAATGAGTGGGGACTTAGGGAGCATTGCCTGGTCATGCTCATGTATATGTGTGTGTGTATGTTTCTGTGTATGCGTGTGTGTGAATGTGTAAGTGTGTCTGTGTGTGTGTGAGCAGTGGACAACTATGTGCACTGCGTGTTGGTTCCTGGCCAGCGCCGCGTGCTAATTATGATGAAAGATTTCTGCATCTTTTAGCGTTAATCCATTTGGAAAATTAGAAATGAAAATTTAATGAAATTTCCACCAACTTTGCCAGCATTTGCGTATATTTTCCACACTTTTTCTCCCATTTTTTTTTTTCTTTGCAATAACAGGCAATTAGAGTGTTCACACCGTGTCCCTTGAACTCCCAAAGCAAAAACTAATAATTGAATGGACGCGCCAAGTCTGGAAAAGTTATTGGTGAAAAGTGTCAACGGATTCAGGAAAAAAACTGTTACCAAAAGCTATTGATGTAACCAGCTGCGTGAAGTTATAGTGCAAAGTTCATATTGACAGTGGAAATGTGTATCTATTCGGATGGCAAGCATTTATAATGTCATCAGTCATTCATTTGATGGAGTAACATGCTTCTAAAATGAACATTAATTTCCCCGACCCATCAAATAGCCAGCAATTAACGCATTTCTGTTTTCATTCCATTTCCCTTTTGGCCAAAATGGAGAGTCCCCTTCTTACAGCACAGCACGCAGTTGTTTCATAACACGTTTTTAATTACCCGTTTTTCAACAAGGACAATGAAAGACAGAGAGATACATTTATGGGCAGGGGGAAGCGAAAAGTGAGAGAAAAAATGGGAGGGAGTCAGAAACGCGACAGCAATATACCAATGTGACAATACGACAATAAACGAGTGCGACATAAAAACAATTAAAAATGTCGTAATTGTCGCATTAATGTTTTTCTGATAACATTTTTGCTCTTGGCACGTGTCCAGAGTCCCAACTTGAGACACAATTCTAATTGCAAGCACGCGAAAAACAACAACAAAAACGGAAGAACTTTCAGCAAATGCAATAAAAATTTAATTAAAGACGTTGAAATATACACAACGTTTTAATAGTCAGACAATATTCGCCAAGTATTCATGTCAAACTAATAAAAAAACGAAAAGGAAAGTAAAGAGGAGAAAAATTATGGTAAAATTTTTAAAAGTTTTTTGATCAAACAGGCACCAACATGTTTCGTAGCCATAAAACATGGCAGCGACTGTACATAATGACCAATCCAATGGACAGTGGACCAGTCGGGTATCATTAAGCACACTTGTGCCTCAACATGGTGCGATGTCTGTTGGATATACCCTACCACTTCACAATTTCTTGCCACTTAGTTTTCCATAAAATATTTTAAGTTTTAATGTTTAGTAAAAATACCTAATGCTAAATATACACTATTTTTTAAATATGAATAATTTTAACAATATTTAAACTCTGATAAATTAAATAGTACTGCATACTCTGAGGCGCATTTGAATTCGTCCAATGGGTGTTTAAATTGATGGACTAAAGGTCTTGGGTGTGTCGCCTATGCTGTTGTTGCTGATCATAAATATATATATATATAGATTTTAGTTTCGGAAATATCTAGTTGTCCCTTATATATTTTGAACAATTTCAAATGCTTTTGATTCACTTATTTACTATCCAATAGTCAAATATTATTTGACCTTGCAACTCAAATCAATCTTCTAACCAATATCCTATACATTATTATACTTTGCTCGTGTTGAATGTAGATGTCTTCTTCATCATTCTTAATTGTGTGTTCTACCTGAAGCTTAAATAGAAATTCAGAAACAAAGTTTCAAAGTGAACCATAATAAATATACATATTTCAACGTTAATGAAAATAGTTACATTTCAGCAGACTTAAATAAACAACATTTCTTTACTGATAATGTAATTACAGCAGCATTTTTCTTCAGCACATGTGTGCTATTCCCTGACATGTTGTTAAAGGACGTAGGACACAGGACGCAGGACGCAGGACACAGGACAAGATGTAACTGACAGTCTCAGGCAAGGAACTCGTTCAATAGCCGCAATGGCATTGCTCCTCTTGAGGCTGTCCTGACTTTCCCCCTCTCTATCTGTCTGTCTGTCGTTTCTGAATATAAGAGTGCGTGAGTCCACGAGCGTGCTCCTACGTAGACTCATTAAAATTGACCAGCCATTATTACAGGAACGTGCCTTCTTTTCCGAGTAATTTATTCGATTGCCAACGCTCGACTTCTTTGATGTGCGTCTTTCTTCGCTTTAATAGTTCCACTCAATTATTATATCACAGTATTTAACAGATGCAATCTTATTTTCCAGAGTTGTCTCCCACTGCACAGGTCGAGTTGTCTATTATGTTGAATTGAGCACAATGTTTCAGCTTTTAGCTTATCGCTTTTTGGAAAAATTGACATCAGTCTGAATAGTATTTTTTTTTCATCTGTGAATGTATAAAATGATATGTGCGTCGCTTATTGTTTGATTTGCCAAGAATCTCGAATTGAACGCCTACATTAGAGTCGACGTACGAATATCTGCATTGAATGCTATTGAAATTTTATAAATCATGTGCAGATTTCCTCAATCTTTTTTATTTATTTTCGTTCTGTTTTCACAATTTTTTCCTCTGATTTTTCTTCTTTTTGGTACTCTGCCGCACACATACGATGAAGGACGAACGTTTATGGAGCAGGCGAAAAGCCACAAAACACATTCATCAAATCCGCAGAGTCATTCATCATGGGTAATATATTTGACATTGTCAGTGATGGATAAATACGTCGTAGAACCAAAGCGAGAGAGCCCATTGGGCACAACTACAACAACAACAACAACAGTAATGAAATCCATCCAAAAGCAAATGGCAACAGATACTTAAAGCAACAACAACATAAGTAAAGAAAACATACTATGTATAGTACAACTGAAGAGGATAAGATATTCGAGCTACATGACAAACACGGAAGCATATCGTCTGCATGTTTAGCTCGAATTTTTCGATTCGTTGCATGAAAATTGCCTTGAAATTGGTTTTTTCTTCCACTTTCCCAACATATAAGAACACAGGTGATTCAAAATATCTGTTGTAATAAAAAAATGTAGAGAAAATAATGTAAATCGTATAGGATTTAATGCAAGACAAATACTGAAAACGATTTGGTGCTTGTAAAATTGCAATTTATATTTTATAAATGTTATGCAGATTCGTGGTTAGCGGAAGCTTTTGATGGTAAAACTTCATAAAAGTTTTTCTCCACAAAAAAAACAGAAAAAATGTACAGTCTTTAGTCAATGGAAAAGAGGCGATAATCAAAGATACGATTCTTGTTCTTTCTCCTTTTGGAATAAAAACAAGCGGGAAAGGCTATAGTCGAGATCCCGACTATATGATACCCGTTACTTACTTAAGTATATTGAAAAGTACTTTAAAGAAAATGCTTGTTTTGCTCTGAAAACTTTAATTCGCCATAACTGTCGTTCTACATGTCCGATCTTGATGCGATTTAGTGGGATAATAGATAATGCTAATAGATAACGGTAATAATCACAAAAAACGTATTATCTTAAAAACTGTGGGTGTGGTGGTTCTTCGCGATTTGCGGGGGCGGATGGGGGCGTGGATTAACCCGAATCTTCCCAGCGTTACCATATGGTAACAAGCAATAGGCATTTACTAAAACTTAATTTTTAGACAACATATTAACGTTAGATTAACTTTTATAAGATATTCTAAGAGTAAATTGTTGTCTCTAACTGATAAAAAGTTAATTGAAACAATCTCTTGAAGTTAGCTGATCGAAAAATGAGCTTTAAGTTGCTCATTATATTCTGCAGTGCAAAAAAACGGCATTTGGCAATTCGTCGCAAGTAAACTTAAACCGTTTGACTAAATTTAGTACTGAACTATATGCAATGCACACATCATTAGAAAGGTAAAAGAGTGCACTTATTAATTTTGAAAGAAATTCTAAATAAAAACCACTTTTTCTCTCTTAATTTTCATTTTTTATTTTCGTGTTACCATATGGTAACGCTGGGAAGTACAGGGTACAGGTTTTTTCCATACATTTTATTCGCGTTTCGCACTGTTTTGTTCATAAAATATGATTGCTCCTATGACAGCTATATGATATAGTGGTCCGATTTGAACCAAATTTGCTCAGGATGTATAGGAACATATCAGATACATATTCTAAGAGTTTGGTTGAGATATGCCAGAATAGAAAAAAGTTTTCCTTACTAAAGGTGAATTTGACCCCGTTTGTTCCTATGACAGTTTTGTTATACATACGATATACTGCACCGATTTGACCCAAATTTGGTCCTATATATCAAGGAAGATCCCCCCTGTTGAATGAAGCTGTATTTATTTGATTTTTTCAAAAATATTTGTATTTTGTAGTATTAAGTAAACCTGTACCCTGTACTTCCCAGCGTTACCATATGGTAACAGTCGAAAAAATGGTCCTGTCGATTATCCTGACAAGGACGATCAAAACGAATATTTTTTTCGGATTCAGCGAACTCAAATTCACCAGTCCTGAAAGTTTCATTAATAAATTCGAAAAAATGTTGCTCAGGACGATTCGGGTTAAATTTGAAACAAACTTGATCTGCGTGGGGTATATAGAAGTCTTTTAATGAAAGTTTGGTATCTCTATCTCTTATGGTCTCTGAGATCCTTTTGTTCATACAGACGGACAGACGGACATGGCTATATCGACTCGGCTATTGATGCTGATCAAGAATATATATACTTTATAGGGTCGGAGATGCCTCCTTCTCCCTGTTACATACATTCCAACGAACACAATATACCCTTATACTTATTTTTTATAAGTAACGGGTATAAAAATACAGAAATGAAGAAAAAAATCCATGCTTTTATATTGACGACGTCTTACTTTCTGATTTCATTGAAATAAATTAATATGAATAAAGTAGAGAAGTAAGTTTTGCGTTAGTTTTCTGTTAATATAAAAATGAATTTTGGCATTTTATGTTTGAATAGTTTTTGTGCTATGGTATTGTTAGTAATGGTTAGTGACCGTATGAACTGACCAAAAGATGGCGCTTTGTTAAGTTCTTTATTTCAATTTCCACAGTTTTCACGCAAAACGCGATAAGTTGCCGTTTTGTGACTGGGGCATAAGTAAAAGAGGACAAGCTGGAAATGCGGAAGGGGAAAAACTTTTGAAATAATTTCAAATACGCGCAGAAAAGAAATCGGGAGAATGAGGCATAAAGGGAACTCAGTAAAAGTGGTTAGAGTCTGTTACATTCTTCTCAGCACACTGAGAAGGCAACTAAGCGCGAAAAGTTTCGCTTTTCGACGGGTAAGGACAACAACGGAGATGCGGAAGGAAGGCCACGAGGATGGTGTTCTAAATAAAATAAATTCGATTCGCATTTGTTGAGCTGCGACTTACTTGGGCACTGAGGAGTCCTGGCCAGACCGGGCATGGATTGGCCAAAGGCCTCCTTTCCACCACAATCATCGCTCTCTTGCCTGATTTTTCTGCCACACTTTTTGCTGAGCATTTGGCTTCGTTTATTTTTTTATTTTATTTTTTTTCATGCTTTGCTTTCGCCTTCAAGTCGCGCTGCCACATTAATTTCACTTCTTATAAATCTCACAAGATTTTTTACTGCCGACGAAATTTGGTGCACATTTTGCTTCCAACGCCTTGGCACATAAATTGTTTAAAATTAAAGCGACTAGGACTACGTTGTTCTTGAATTGCATTAAAAACGCGCATAAATCTCATATTTCATTTGTTATCAGTTCAATTAGAGAACGCTTAAACGCTTTTGCCATGCCTCGTTTTCAATTAGTGTCAATATTTAAACCATCTTCCATTAATTCTGGTTGCCAGCACAATTTTTCAAATTAAAAATTTGTTTACCCTCAATATTGACAGAGGTATAATTTAGGCAATGTTTTTCAATTACGCTAGAATTAAGTACAAATATTAATTTCAAAATGTCACGCCTACTTATGAATAATTTTTGATTAAATACGCAAATATATGCTTTGTAAAATTGTATCATATTTTTATAGACTATTGGAGATCCATTGAAATTTAAGTATACCTTGTGTCATAGGAGCTTAATAGAGTTATTCTGCTAATGCATAAATCGAGTAGTCGGTCATAAAAATAATAGCAAATAAAATGCGGCGAATGTAATGAAAACAAACAAAACTATAAATTCGAACTAGCCTATAAAACTTTATTGGCAGAGCATTTGGATTGCACATAAACATGAAAGTTTTATGCTTTTTGTTTTTGTCTACTTCATACAGTTGTATTTAATTACGTTAAAAGCCAAATTATTTAATTTGCCTAAAAGCAACCACAAATTATTATTTATTCACCTTGATTTTTGCTGACAAATTTAAATTTATTATAAGCATATGAAATTATATTTGAGCAAATAGATAGTTGAGTTTTTAAGTCTTCAAAGACACAAAGGCATGAATAATTTGTATCTCTCCTTTTCTATCAGTCTAAAGATAATTGTCTGATGATGAAGCCTAA
The DNA here is from genome assembly GCA_951394115.2 of Drosophila phalerata. Lineage (NCBI taxonomy): Eukaryota > Metazoa > Arthropoda > Insecta > Diptera > Drosophilidae > Drosophila > Drosophila phalerata. The sequence goes on from OX596005.2 coordinate 7,606,182, forward strand.
GCAACTGTCCTCTTTGCAGTTTAAAGATCATGATTTAATAACCTTCCTTAGTTAATCCAATTAAAACTATCGAACCGGTTGAAAAAAAGCAATACACATATTGATTTGTAGGCAATGTTTCCTTTAAGTCTTAAGCTAATATCTTTTAAATTTACATGTGTCTTTGTCAGACACCCGAAACTAGGCACACACACAAACACACACAGATAGCGACTGGAGCCCTAATAACAACAATAACAAAACCACCTCAACAATTAAGCCAAAATGCTTGCCTGTGGTTTTGGGGTGACCGTAATTATAAGTTAAGCTGCTATTAATTATGGCGCCTAATAGAGCCCCGTGATGAGGGGGTCGTCAGGGCATTTGTTTCCCCCAAATGAACGCACATATGCTTACCCTTAATGTCACACACAGGCACATACACACACAAATACATACACACACACCCACTTAAGCATATAGAGAGTTATCGCTATCGCTTGGCATCAGCAAAATTTATCAGACCTGGCAATAAGCTAATCGTTCTGGCAGGTTAAAGTTGGAGTGAGCGATTCCATCCCATTCTGCGATTACCTAGGACACGACCCAAATGAAATCCAAATTAATTTGCCAATAACTAAAGTTTGAATGAAATTTGCATGTCACCCACACACAAGCTCACACATTTCCTCTTAATTTAATAACAGCCGTGTGTGGGAACTTTTGTTTCTAATTAGCAATATATGTATTTGATGATTGCATCTATTGAAAATGCCTGCGACTGAAATGTTTAAACCGCATTATGAAATATTATTGCCGATGTATGTTAAATGTGTGCAGTGCACTTGATACAATGTTGTGTGTGTATAAATCAATAGAGGGGTTAATTAGTTGGAACAGATTGTTAGTTATTTCCCAAATTGATAGTTTCGCAGATAGTGTGGCAATTCCTACAATTCGGCTGATTATAGTAAACGATTTCCAATTTAATCAAAGCAGATATATCTTTGTTTCTTGTATATTATATTAGCAAATCCGTAGATAAGAGAAACCTTGAACAGTAAAAGCTGCATAAATCAATTTGAAATGAAACTTACACTTCATGTACTTTCTGTCTGCTTGTCGCTGTTTCTATTTTGCTTTATTGGGAAACTGCCTCCCCTTCTTTTTTCCTTCTTACCAGACGAACACACTTTCTATCTGCGTAGTTCTACATAAATTTTTCGTGGAAATCTGCATAAAATCAACGCTAACAAGCCCCATCCGCAGGCAGCCAACATCTTTTCCGACAATACACAGAAAGAGTGAGGGCTTTTGTCGAGACTGACTGCTCTTTTGGGTGCTCTGGAGTGGGACATTAAAATCTGTTACAAGTAAGTACAACATTGCAATTTTATCTGCTGTCCAAGTTGTTGCAGAAAATCGACTCAAAGTCACCAGAAAGATATATTCACTTCACTGAACAATGCAGCAAACTGAAGTCAAGAGTATAAACTCAAGGAAACCATAGAACTCTTCATAAGAGGTTCGACTAAAAGTGACATGACAGCCACAAAGTAATATCAAGTCAATCGATAAAGTTTGTGTGCTATTCAAATATATTAAACTTTCACGATTTCTGGACTTTGACAGTTGAACATTTTATCTAATTATGATCATTATTTAAATTGGTAGGCGATTCATCGGGCGAGCACACGTGTATGTGAATTTCTAACGTAGTTTAAATTCTAACTATCCAGCTAACTATTTTAATTTCTATCGCAACTCATTCAAATTTATGAATCATTTGGAACTAGACTGTGCTTAAAATTGTTAGCAACTTTATTAGGAGAGGAGTGGAGACACTTTTTTTTATAATTGGTCATAAAGAACTGCTATTTGGACAAGCCGCTTACAGCCCATTGAATTGACAAATCTGACGTGCAGATTTTGATGTGAGATGGGGTTGAGGGGATATTTAGGTTTGCTGACATGCAATCTGACTTTGAGTATAGTTTGAGGCGAATGAAAACCAGAGTTCTCAGCAAAGTTTATGACTATAAGCAGAGCAAAGTTGACAGATACATACCCATCCATACAAAGGTCAGCCGAAGAAGTGGGTTTGATTTCGGGAATACGAGGCATTGAGCTTATATAATGAGCAAATATTCGTACAGCTGCCAGTGGGAACAACGAACATAGATGTGTATGTAAATACATCTGCTACGCTCCATGGATAACAAACGACTTTATGTTTATGTAAATTACGAGTTCTCGTACAACGGCATCCGGAGTGCAAAATATGATCAACGCCTGTTATGGGCCATTTCAGTCTATGGGCCCACATAAACTTTAACTTTAAAACGTTGACTGAAACAACACAAGAACTGTGCAAATGTCTGCATTTATAAAACATACATGCATACATATATACATACATACACATGTATGCTATGTAAATATGTAGTTGCTTGCAAAACTACATAAGAATTCCATTTGCAGAGCTGAACATGAAATGTGAGTGAATTGTGAAGCAGTAGAAATTCATCCACAGGGCACAAGTTCACATTACAACAGATCTGAGTACCTCTATTTTCGTATATCTGTATCTCTCATATATAATATATGTCTATGTACAAATATACAACAATTTTGTTAGTTAAAACTCATTTGCAATTAACTATTGTGCTACTTTCCCCATATCCTTCTCATCAGAAGCTAGAACGTAGACATCACAGACGTACATAGACATCATGACGTGCATTTGTTAATTATGAAATTTATTATATTACAAAAATTTTAATGAATTTTATGTGAAATATATATTTAAAATTAATGAATTAGTGAAATGTATACTTTAAATTGAACTAGGGGGCTCCGCCCCCTGCTCGCTTCGCTCGCCAACCCCCCGCTCGCTTCGCTCGCGGTGCTACAGTCGAGCATACTCGACTGTCGGAGACCCCGTACTTACTATGGAAATAGAAAAGACTACAAAAATTCAAAAATATTTAGCTCGCTTGATGCTGTTGCAGAGAGTTGTAATACATTTTCGACTGCTTTTTTCTATGACAGCTATATTATATATTGGACCGATTTGAAGCAACTTCGATATGGACATATAAGACTAACTTTAATGCATAATATATCAGTTTGGTTACGATATCTCATAAAACAAAAAAGTTTTTCATACTTAAACCTGATTTTCGACCGATCGCTCCTATTACAGCTATGTGATATAGTGGTCTGATTTAAACCAACTTCGCTAAGGATATATAAGATATATAATTTAAATGCTTATATAGTAAAAGTTTGGGAACGATATATTGTACAACAAGAAAGTTTTTCATACTAAAACTTGATTTATTCCGATTACTCCTACGCTCTATGATATAGCTGTCCGATGTGCACCAACTTCGGTCATGAATTAGAAAAAATAACCCACATGCAAATGCTATTAATTTGATTAAGATACATATATTATAAACTTGATGTTTTTCCAAGCGAAATGTTCATTTCCGAGATTTTGTTAAGAAGACACATGCATATGTATAAAACATATATATATACATGACAAAAAAAATTGTCAAAAAAACAAAAAATTTAAATTAAACAAAAAAAATAAAATAAAAAAAAAAATTTTGGTGGAGCCGGGAATCGAACCCACGACCTAATTTTAAAGAAAGTTTAAAACTTCGGTGTTGTGTACAGGGTGTTGTGAATAGGATGCCAAATTATTTCATAATTTTCAAAATATTTATTAACACTAAAAATGTTAATATTATATGTTATCATAACATTAAGAAATACAAATTGAATGTCAATGCAAAATTATTGAATCAAAAAACACACGTCCCAGCCAGGGTTCGAACTCACGACCGGCTGACCAACAATATCCTGAGTGCTGCGACTCAGCACACTACGCCACAGAAGCCCATGACTGATCGGACGGCAATCTGTTATATAATATGTTGACTTAATTTTCATGTTTTCAAGTTATTCAAATTTTAATTACTGTCAACGCTCCATCATCGAAACAGCAAAATTTATTATTTGAATATCTTGGTTATTTACTGTCCGATCGGAATGAAATTTTCATCAAAAATCTATGACAATTTTCTCTTCGTCTGTGCAAAATCTTGAATCTCTAGCTTTTAAATGGCCCTTATAATTTGGATATGAAATTTTCTATGTCAATTTTAGGGGGTAAAGGGGGCGTGGCCGAATTCTGAAACAAACTTGATCTGCTCGCAATATAGAGGAACCTACATACCAATTTTGGTGTCTCTAGCATTTAAACTGCTCTTTTAATATGGATCTGAAATTTTCTATGTCGATTTTGGGGCGGTATAGGGGGCGTGGCCGAATTCTGAAACAAACTTGATCTGCTTGCAATATAGACAAAGCTACATGCCAAATTTGGTGTCTTTAGCTCTTATAGTCTCTGAGATCTAGGTGTTCATACAGACGTCAGGACGTCAGGACGTCAGGACAGCAGGACGTCAGGACAGACGGACATTGCTATATCGACTCGGCTATTGATGCTGATCAAGAATATATATACTTTATGGGGTCTGCCACGCCTCCTTCTGCCTGTTACGCACATTTTCGTTAAAACAAACCCAATAGACCTCTGTACTTTTTTTAAGTACGGGGTCTAAAAATTGTAAACTTGCAAATATTCATAGTAACACCTATGAGGCAACAAAATTTCAAATTTTAATGAACTTCAATTTGATAGAATGGAATTAAATGAACATTTGTAACAATTGTAGTAGTATCTTTACCTTACAGAATCCATAATTATTTATACATTATACGCCTCTTTGATGAAGCAACTGCACATCACGCAACAAACGAAACTAATATTATTATAATTGGTACTAATGCTCCAGTCATTAAATTCCTAATGCGAAAATGTTAGTAATTGACACATCTAAGTATATTAAATTAGACACATTGGCAATGTCGAGCAAGCTCGATTGTGTACAGATTTACCCACAAGTTAATATATACTTGTATATACCTGTTACTTAATTAACATGTAAACAAGCACAAAATGTAGAAAAAATCTAAGCCCATTACTTGTGGAGTTGGCGGAGTTTAAAATTTACGAATACAAATAAAATACATGTATTTTTACTAAGTTACGGGTATCTTAAAGTCGAAAACCAAACGACAACGCTCTAATTTGATTGTAATATTAATGTGATGACATGCGATAGTTGTCAATCATATGTTATTTTCAGAATTGTAATATTAAGTTTAGCGATATTTGGTTAGTCACGATTGCTATAAATGGGATTTAGATATCACCACTTGGCATAGTTTAAATGGAGGCTTCTTCGAGAGTGTATCATGAAACGTTATGTAGAATTGTGCCTAAGTTTGTGTGTCCTGAATATTGCTGGGACAGATTCAGATCCTCTGTTGGTTGAGATAGCTAATGGAAAAGTGCAGGGACGCGACAATGAAGGGTATTACAGCTATGAATCTATACCCTATGCGGAACCCCCTGTAGGAGAACTGCGATTTGAGCCACCTCGAGCATACCTTCGTCAGTGGACGGATCATTTTGATGCCACTCAACCTCCAGAGTACTGCTTGCAATGGACCATGGTGATAGATGACTCCAATAAACTGATGGGTAATGAGGATTGCCTCACCGTGAGTGTGTATAAACCGAAAAACAGCAGTCGCACCAGTTTCCCAGTCCTGGCAGTCATACATGGCGGGGCATTTATGTTTGGTGGACCAGTTGATATCGGCCATGATTATATCCTTGCGAGCGGCAACATGATTTTGGTCAAGATCTCTTATCGTCTAGGTCCCCTGGGATTCTTAAGCGCTGGCGATGCCGATTTGCCGGGAAATATGGGACTGAAAGATCAGCGTCTGGCGATAAATTGGATTAAGAAGAATATTGCCAGTTTTGGTGGAGAGCCAGAGAATATATTGCTATTTGGGGCATCAGCTGGCGGTGCTTCGGTGCATCTTCAGCTTTTACAAAAGGATACAGCGCAGTTGGTAAAGGGAGGCATCTCACTGAGTGGAAATGCTCTGGATCCCTGGGTTGTGCAGCAAGGTGGACGTGCAAAAGCCTTTGAGCTAGCCCGTCTTGTCGGCTGCAAAGATATGAGTAGCTCCGCAGAAGTCAAGAAGTGCTTGAAATCGAAGGATGTGAATGACATTGTCAGTGCTGTCCGTCACTTTTTTGTAATTGGCTATGTGCCCTTCGCTGTATTTGGTCCAGTGATAGAGCCCGACGATGCGACCGAATCTATTCTCATACAACATCCCGAGGACATCATCAGAAGTGGCAATCTTGCAGAGGTTCCCTGGTTAATAAGCTATGTCACCGAAGATGGTGGTTTTAATGCCGCCACGTTGCTGGAGAAACAATCTGATGGCAAAGAGTTAATTGAGGATCTTAATACCCGTTGGATCGAGCTGGCACCTGATTTTCTATTTTATCGACAATCCATGGACAATATTGAGAAAATGGATAATTATTCGTATTATCTCAAACAAGAATATATGGGAGATCGCAGTTTCAGCATAGACAGTTATTGGGATGTGCAGCGCATGTTCACTGACATTTTATTCAAGAAAAGTGTTAAGAAAGTAATTGATTTGTACAAAGAATATGGAAAGAGTCCTGTCTACGCTTACGTCTACGACAATCCACCAGAAGCAGGACTTGCCCAATGGCTCGCTAGGCGGTCGGATGTTCACTTTGGTAGGACAATTGTTTTAGACTATCTTTAAATTTAACTAACTGAGATTTCCACTATTGCACTTACAGGAACTGTACATGGAGACGATTTCTTTTTGATGTTTGGCAAGCAATTACGAAGCACTTTGCCTTCTGACAAGCAAATCATATCACAGAACTTTATTCAAATGATTGAAGACTTTGCACAATGTTCTGATGGAATCCTGAACTATGCCAACTGCAAGTTTAATGAAAATAGAAAGCAGGAGCAAATGCAGCTACTGTCGATTACCCGGAGTGGCTGTAAGAATCTTGAGGTGGATGCACTTATCTGAGTTTCTTTTGGTTATGGTTCTGTATAAGGTTTAGGCTTAAAGGGCTGTTTTATAATAAACTTATCAATCTTCTTTATATAATCACTAATCACTGTTAACAAGCTAACTAGAAATATCAGAATTTCTGCTTTCAAGATTAGTTTCCCTTTCAGATGGCTATGAAGTGATTTGGAGAATGTAGAAGTTGCAAGTCTAATTTATTGCGTATACGTTGGGTTGTTTTATCACTCTTAAGTGTAACAGAGAAATCTCCAAAGTGCAATTCCAGTTCTCAGAAAGAAACAATCTTCATAAAAACTATGTATGTATCTACCCATACAATATAAGCAATTACTCGGCAAGGCCTTTTACGATATCTTACTTATTTGCTGAAGCAAGCCAACATTGCGGCTACTCAATCAATATTGGATTTTACCGCAATCACATACACACAAACAAACACACACTCGAAGATACATTCATATGAAGAATTTATTGTAGTTGTTGGCGGTTTGTTTGCTGGCCAAACATAAGGCCAGGGACAACAGCAGCAACAACAATAGGAAAACGAAAAAACAAATAGTCTGGTTGTACAAATAAATTAAATTAAAATGTATACAAACATAAATTATTTAGAGATAATGTACTGGACACAGACTGGACGAGAGAGAGAGCCACATCAGAGGCTACTAAACAATAAGCAGCCGGCCAGAACCCGCAAATAAATAAATGCAATAAAAGCAAATTCAATTGGCGGCCATAACGAAAACGGCAAACGAAAATAAAAGTTGAAGAAACCGAATAGCGAAAAGAAAAAGAGACCGAAACCAGAAGCAGAAGCAGAACCAGAACCAGAAGTCAGCCACTTACAAAGACAAATCATGGAGCAGGCAACGAGGAGAACCCAGAACCGAATTCCGTATAAATCACCAAAAATGAGAACTCGTCTCAATCCCCGAACTTGGCTCCAAATTGAGGCAGAACGAAAGAAATATGTTTAGTCCGTTATTTGTATGCCGTATTTTCATTTTGTTTATTTTCTGCTTTAGCGAATTCAATTCCCCAATTGGGCAACTGGGAACCGCTTCTTCTTCTTCTTCGTTCAGGTAGAAAGCGCCGATTTAACCTGAGCAACTAATCCTGGCAACAGTCGAAGTTCTCGCAAACAACAAAAACAGTACAAATCCGCAGGCGTTAACATAATTAAAAGCTAAAAATCCCATAAGGTTCCAAAATGAATCTAATGAATTTAAATTAAAATTAAATACTAACCAATCAAACTCCCAAGTTTATTATAAACTGGGTCATTGACCCTGAGCCAACGTCAAATGGTCAGCAAGTTCTGCAAAAGTGCATTCCAACTGCAACTAAAAAGCCACATAAATCATATTTTTTCTTTTCAAATAAAAAGGAAACCAAAAATATGCTTGAGCATATTTTATTCAAGGTAAGAACCAAATTGGCTTATTTCTTTATATACTTCTCTCGGTCAAACTAACTTAAATGCAAAATACTGGAACTGAGTGCTTGCTCAATCAGTGTTATACGAATTTGCATATATAGTATATTCCGGACAACGAAATACAGTTAATTTATTGAATTATACATTTAACACAACTATTTGAAATAGTTTGTTAGCAATTGCAGAAAGAGAGTGGAAATATAATAATATAAGGAAATCGAAATCAAATCAATTCAGTTTAAAAATATTAAGACATTGGATAAATATAACTGAAGATCTAAGAAAATATAATGCTGTCTATTCTACTGTTCTATAAGGTGTAGTACCTACTTTATTATCGAGTTTGCAGTTTTTTGTGGTAGTTATTTAAATTGCATTTAATTTATGGAAATATCTTAATGGACTGTTTTGAATACTAAATACAAATTCCATAAATATCATACGAGATATGCTTGAGATGAAAGCTAACAGTCTCGGATAACTGCAGACTTTAAAGCAATAACGTTTTGGATAGTTAACCCGAATATTATATAATTTTTATTTATTTAGTAGAAATAAGATATGTATGTATAAATGCTTGACGACAACCTTCCGGTTCGCTCAGACTGAGCAAATCTGTTTCAGGTTTTTTTCAGTCGTTTTCTACCATGTTAGTTAGTTTGACAGCCTTGGGCTGTGGTTTCCGGCATGTCCAAGTTTAAGACGAAGTACTTGCCAACTTCATAAAATATTCAGCTGCACTTTAGCCTGGCAAACTGGTGCTAAGAAGTTGCCTGGCGGCCTGCAATCATGTAGCGAGTGTTTTCCAGCCAGCACCTTGACTTCAAGTGGAGTCCATTGGAAAGTGAAGATGGTGTCCTGCCGTGGGCAGCAGGGAAGTTGAGCAGCTCAGGAAGATTGCACACAGGAAGTGAAAATCGTTGCATTGCCAAATGGCTGATTAAAGCGGTGTTAAGTTGTGGCGGCCGCAAATGCCACTTGCGGCAAGCAGCGGATCTATCGACAAGTACTTAAGATTATGTCAAGTGAACGCATAAGCTCTTCACGCTGTATAAGCGAGGGGCTATCCAAAGGTTTCATTTGCAAGATGAACAACAAGTGACATTTCATTTATGTGCTGCATACTACTCTAATAGGACTTGGAATGCAAATGCCCAACACTTTGAATTGCATAGAATTGAGTTAGGCTAGAAAAAGGCATTGAGGGGTAACGAGGAGGAATCCAACAGGAATGTTGACATCAACACCTTCAGCAGCTGCATTCTGCCATATGCAGTAAAATGTTGTTGAAGGACATGCACTGGATAACATGAAACACATCAGCAGCGGCAACAACAACAACACCAGTAACAAGAACAACATCAACAACAACAAATGAATTCAAAACGTCGTCGGTATTCGGGCATTCGGGCATTCGGTTGTGTAAACATTTTAATTTCTGCTGCAAACAAATGCGCAGCAGCCACAGCCTCAGTCTTAGTCACAATCTCCTATCTCACCTCCTCCTTCCCCTCTTCTCCTTCTCCGCCATTTGCTTTCTAATGCCAGTACAAGCAGGACTCAAAACAACATTCATTCCATGTGGACCATGGTCGTCCAATCCCACTGCAATGTCGGATGCCATTTCAGTGTAGGAGCAGAAGGAGGCATTCGGACGGCATTCAAGACGATGATTGTTGCTCTGTGGGTAACCGTGTTTGAATTTCCAGATTCCATTTCAATGCTTTCGACAATCTAATGCAAACTGCAGCCCCAACCCTTGGGCAGAGATGTGTCCAAAGGCAGAACCAGAGATCACAAGGAAAGGCATTCATTGAGAGTTGTTTCAGCACGAAATAACCATACCAAATACTTCTTTAATTAATAGTAATAAAATTGTAACGATATTTATATATTTAGTTATTCTGACTCGACTCACGATGTCATCGCTAGCAGGAGGTACAGTTTATCAAATCTTGGTTTTTGTACATTTTAGCTGCAGTCTCCAAATGCCGTTTGGCTTGGACTCACTCACAAACATGTCACACACACACACACACATATACACACACACACATACACATACACATTCTGGCTGAAGAATATGCTTTTTGTTCAGTTTATGGTCCTTTCTTCTGCCATAAACACCAACACGCCCGACATCCCACTCCAAAAATGCTGCTCAGCTCAAGTTCCCATTCCAGCGGCATGTCCCATTACTGCATACAGCACTTGCAAAAATACAAAAAATAAAAGTAAGTGTGCCCGAAACGATAGTGATTACCTACGAGATACCCTATGTTCCAGTCAAATGGACTCGCATTATAGTAATATTACATGCATTTAATACAAAGAATCTATCAAACAAATAGGGTAACAGTCAATTCCTAGATTTTTAGAGTTTTTTACAAAAATCCATTATAATCAAGCGAATTTAAAGTTAAATGTATCATTTCATTCAGCAGCTACTAGTCTATCAAATAACTTTCATGTTGATTTTACGATAGTCATTGAACTTCTAGAGCAAACAGAGACAACTGAGCTTAAAGTTTTCGAGATCAGCTCGCTTATTAATACTGATTTCCAATACATACGCTTAATTGGATCGGAGATGGCTTCATCTGCCCTTTTAAATAATTTTATCGCTTGTTATACCCTATTTTACACTCTTTGTGAATAGTATACGGGATATCTAAAGTCAAAGTCTTGATCTTTTATAATTACTACACCGGCGATTGGAAAAAAAAACGTTTCTGTATTAAATACTGATCAATATATTTACTTTATAAAGTCGTTGATATCTCCATATGACACTTATTTACACTACATTTGCATAAAGTTGGTATGCACCTTTTTAATACCAAGGGTATGTAGCGTATAAAAAGAAAGCAAAAGGCAACTCAGAAACCACATTTAGCAGCACCACACACAATAATGTTTATTTGTATAAAATACACATATACATATAGTATATCCGTATATATTCATATAGCATAAGTATTCATAACATAGGGAGAATTGCAGCAATGCTTTTTGTGTGCAAAAATGGCAGATATGAGCTTGCATTTCAAGGATATGGTTACAAAGCGAAGCTTGGTTGCTTGCCGATTCAACGAGAGAGAGAGAGAGAGAGAGAGAGAGAGAGTGGGACTCCGGTTTCAACTGTTCAACAAAAAGATGAAAGTTTATTTTACATTTCCACATGCACTTCGCGCAATTAATTTTTGCAAAATTTCAAATTTAGTAAGCCAACAAGAACACACAAAAATATGAAGGGAAATATCAGAAAAGAAAAACATTTTCATTTAGCCGACAGTTTATTATTTTTAATGAGGCATATTATAGTGTAATCAACCACAGCATATGCACCCTTTTGTTGGCCAGCTGCAGCGTTGAATTTGATAGCCACAATAAAAACAATGACACTTTCATTATACATAACATTTATACATTCACTCGTAAGTTATTCATCCTTTAGTTGCAATCCGTTGTGCTCGATTTGAATGTAGTTCATGGCTCTTATTTTTTGTGAAAAATATGTTAAGGTTGTGATTTGTTATGCTGTTTGATTGCACAGCTGATTTGGCTTCGAACTCGATTGTTTTGACAGTGAGAGCTGCGTTTATAAAAAATTGAATTCCTACTTTATAATGCTGAAAATTGTTTATGTGTTGATATTTAAAAATGTTGACACACGTATACTTAATATTTGGCTGGTCGTTTACGTTTATTAAGTCATGTTTACCAATGGTTCGACTCCAGCTAAAGTAGGGCTTTTATCCCCTAGCAAATACTCCTATACCTTGGGTGTGCCCAGCTTTGTGGGGGGTACAAAATATACTTGTATGCATGAAGAAAACTTTCACACCATAAATAAATGCTCAATGTGGCATTAGGATTTTTTGGAGAAGTATAAAGACATTTATTATAATTTACCATGTACGAAAAATGCGACAAAATAAAAGCACAAACAAAAATTACATATACATGGGCATATATTCATAATGTATTAGAATACCTATACGTTATACACTGTAAAAATAAGAACGAAGTGGAAAGTGTAAAAGGATGAAATAAATGTATAAGTAAAATAAAAAACAAAAGTAGCCCATAATCAAAGTGTAGTTACCAAATAATTTTCGAATAATGTAATTAAAGTAACACTAAATTGAACACCGATATCTTGCAGTGTAGCTGCTGCTCTGCGTTGATAACTCATGTACTTGTAGGTATATAAACAGAATATAATATGCCAGTTAACATGGGCAACGTACACAGACTTCAGAAGGAACAGAGAGCTTTGGAATTGGGCGAGAGCAATTTGATCTTGTGCAAACAATTTGACCGGGTCAAAGACAAACCCGGCTCGAAAATACGCCCAATCCTACGGGCTATGTGGTCGTAATAGTCTCATAGTCTTGCGGTCGCATAGTCTCGAGTCATGTGCTGGAACTGTTTGACTATTATCCTTTGACCGTTGCTGGGCTACTAACCTTAACCATAAATTGGCTAAATAGCCACGCAACATGCCAGGAGTTGACAGCGGGGTAAACTAAACGCCTGACCGTCGATACATACATACATACACTCAGATACTCTGTGTGTACACATATGTATGTATGTATGTATGTATGTGCGTGAGGTCCAATCAATTTATCACTTGAAAAGCGACAAGCTCGTCGCTTGCAGTGTGTCCGCTGTCCCGTGTCCTTTGCACTGCGGATGCGGATGCGGCTGTGTCTGTGGTTGTTTTGGCAGCAGTTCATAGAGCAGTGGGTGAGAAATGGGTTGAGTGGGTAGCGGAAAAAAAACCGTATAATTTTGCCCCCCATTAGAACATTTATAAACAAAGGGATATTAGTGCCAAGCGCTTGTTTGCGCCACATGACGACAGCAGCCGCTGGTCGAGCGATTATTGCAGTGTGGCAACAAGACTTTGGAGTGTCAAGCGGGGGACGAAGCATTGGGAATACTGGTCAACTGGGGGCACAAACACACACACCCACACACACACACAACTGAAGGGTATTAGGGCACACGTTATGGGGCTCATTGAATGTGTCGCAAAAGATTTAATGGAGCATGATCCTAGCATAGGTGAAATATGCAATATAAACGTATTTAAGCAGGCGGGAAAAGAGCCAGGACATAGTCGGGACATCGACTCTCTGTATGACCGCTGACCAAATAACAATAAATCATCAATGTGCCAGCAGCGACGCTGGCATTTGGTTTATTGATATTGTAGTCATAGTATTACATGGCATTGTTTATCCATGTCCTGTGTCCAGTGCCCTGTGTCCTATGTCCTCCCACATTAATATTAATCAAATTTATACTTTGACTCTCTCATATTTCGTGTATAAATTTCGTATGGGGGAAATTGATCATGTTGGCATGAAAGTTTTCTACTGCTTATTGACTTGCAGCTGCGCTACATGCAAAAGTTTAACAATTTCCTTTGGATCAAGTCCTGCTTTTGGGCTAAATTATGTTAATTTGTGTATGAGATGAAACCGAAAGATGAAGATGAAGATGAAGATGTTCACGGAGTTTGCTCAATAAACTTCCAAGTTTCTGCGCATACTTAACTCATAACTAATGCAAAGAAAGTTATTAAAGCTATGGCATTGGGTCGGGAGGGCGAGATTACGTATACGTCATGGCAGCCATGCGGAAATGGACGCTTTCAGGCGCTGCATACCACATGGGCCACATATCAAATCGCATTTGAGGCATTTAGCCAGACGAAAAACGACTGCAACAAATCAACTAAGTGAAAGCCGAGTGGTTGGCCATGCCAGTTAGCAGTTTGACAAATTGCCACTCAGCTTTATGGCCAGCAGGGGAACAGCGGCAGTAATGGCAAGGCTGACAGAAAGGAGAGCCAAGGCAAGACGTTGTTTATTTGCTTTTCATGTCGCGCATGTTAAATGCAAATTATTCAAAATACCCTTACTCCCACTCGTCCCTTTTCCCTCACCTGCTAAAGCCCAACACACATTCGCACCTTTGCACCTTTGAACCTTTGCACACACTCACATCCTGCACGTTGACCTTTTCGCAATCCGCAACACCGCCTCGTCATTCGACCGTGTAATTTGTGACATTTTGTTTTGCTCAGCTTCGTTTTAACAAATAAGCTTTACGCGATTATGCAAATTTTTAGTGTAGTGCTCACTCGGTTTTGCTTTTAACTACAATGCAGCAAAGGCTCTTTGGCCCAGATCCTCCTTCAGCTGGTCCTGCTGCCGCCACGAAAGGTCACCAATCCGAAGCACTTTCCTCATTTTTTAAGGGCCAGCACTGCCATCACAGAGATTTGAATGAATAAATTAGATTTCGTTTATTGTATGAGTGGAGCATGGAATAAAATTGTAGTTTATTTATGTTAACTTTGAGTTGATAAATGCAATTGAAGAGCGTGAAACTCGCTGACAGAGGAATTTAAATTCTAACATTAACTTATGCAGTAAAATAAACAAAAAATGTTGCTAAATATTTTGATCTTCAACTCAACACAAAATATTCTCACCTTGATAGAATTTCTGATGCTTAAGTTCCATTAGCATAAATTTTATAAATTTATTTTTGTCTTATCTCGAACACTTTTGACTCAAACTACTTAAAATTAAATACATAAAATATAAAATTGACAAACCCATTCCATTTGTGTGAAAAGTAGGAGTGTTTACACTTATTTCTGCACATTATTTTACATATATTTGCACAAATTAAATTACACGCCATTTATTATATGTTATGATAATACAAGCATATCATTTAGCCATCATCCACTCCGAGCCGTATACGTGTCTATGTTCATATGATGCATATTTCTTAATAAAAATATCACGCAAGTCCAACAATGCCACATGGAAGCAGCTGCTGCCGAGCAGCTAAGAGAGCAGGGTGCCACAAGATGTGGAAGACAAAGAGGAAACTCATGTGTCACTGGGAAAATGAGAAATGATCAAAGTGAGTGTTTGGCTCTGGAAAACTGCAGATGCAGCAGCTGCTGCCCACACATCCACTAAACGACTATGTGTGTGTGTGTGTGTGTGTGTGTGTGATGTGTGTGTGGGTGTGTATGCCAACTGGGACATCATCAGCTGCTACTTGCAATATTCAGCAGATCCAAGCAGATGTGTGTCCTGTCCACTGAGTTAATACGGACCAAAAATGCAACTGCAGCAGCAACTGCTAAATGCAGTAGGAGGCTGAGAGAGAGAGAGAGAGAAAGAGAGAGAGTGAGTTCATCTGTTGTTGCAAAGTAATCAGCAAGTCAGTCAAGTTGCTTGAGGCAAAAACTACAACAAGGGAGGGAGTAGAAAAGGGGCGTGGCAGCATTAAGCGCCTGTATGTCTGCCATGTGCTTAGACCAAGTAATTAGTTGCTGTGCATTGATTTTTACGCCGCAACGCCGGCTGCTGTCTAATTTGGCATGACAAATTGTTAATTCGTCAAAGCACTGACATTCCACAGTCAGCCAGAGCGGAAACAACAACAACAACAACAACCACAATGACTATTGTTATAACAACAAAAATAAAATGCAAAAAATAAGGCTATACATATAAGTAATTGATGGCAACGTTGTTGATGTCACCGCCGACTGCCTAAAGTCGTCAGAATTTATGGTAATAAAAGCCGTAGACATGGCTTAGGGTGTATTTGAATATGTGAGTATCGTAATGGCTAAGATGTTGGGTACGCAGACACAGGCGCCATGGCACGCCTCATCACATTTGGAGAATTCATAAAACAAGTATACGCCGTGTGTGCGTTAAGCATAAATCATTTTAACGCAAAAGCCACAATCCAAGACGCACAAATGCTACACTGTAACATACCATAGTGGCCACCAGTAAGAGTATTTACATTTAATGGATACCCCTGCTTCTTTTGTGCTGCATCCTCTTACTCAAATCATATGTGCCCGAGCAATTACTTAAACGCGCGTAATATGAACACTCGAATTGGACTCTTAAACGAGGCCAGTTGATTTTAAACATATATATTTAGTATCAGTTACTTACCCTTAATCTCTGATTATCTGATTTCTTTCTTAATGTGATTCAATTCAGAAATTCTAATTGAATATTGATTATAAATGATTATAAATAATTCCATTATTTCAAAGATATTTTTATTTAATTTATGGTCTAAATGTAATCTAATCTGTATTTGCTTTCATTCGCGAGCAGACAGAAAACATTTGGCTGCAAATTGAAATTAAGAGAGAATGAAGAATTGATGGGGTCATGAGTTGAATTTCATTGCCAAATGACAATGCTCGGCTTGATGTAAACAATAGATAATGATAACAAATTTATTACTGTCTCTTCTCGATTAGCGCTAGCATTGATGGGTTTTGTGCATCTGGAATCATTCAGCAGCAGAACAATAGAATCGCTTTACAAAGTGCTCAAAATAAAATAGGCAATAAAATCAGGCTCATGGCAATCTGGTAACTTGGATAGCTATTAATTAAATGCAGATGCCACAAATTAAAATTGTTAGTACTTTACTAATGATATGGTCAAGACTGCGAATGTCTCTCTTCGCTAAGGCAAATTAATGCTTAAAAATCATAGCGAATACCGCAGGGTATTATTCACTCCAACCCCGCAAACAGTTTCCATGCTGACCTCTGTCTCTTGGCCACCATTTTTGAGACTTTTCGCCATTTTCCCGCCTGCATTTTAAAAATGTATTTTAATTTTGCTCAGTCTGCTTCATGCAACGGCAATTTGCGCACTTCCGCGGCAAAAATTTAATTTGTTTTGTGCATTTGCCAGAGGCGTTTGTGTGTCATGCATTTTTGCACCTTAATTTGCGGCTAATTTGCATATTGTATACGATTTTGTTCGCTTGTTGCGCAATTTCAGTTGCACTTCCAATTGCCAACTGTCTTTTTTTATTCCCATCAGTTTTGCATGTGCTCTCTTGTGTATTTTTATACCCGTTACTTATAAAAAATAAGTATAAGGGTATATTGTGTTCGTTGGAATGTATGTAAAAGGCAGAAGGAGGCATCTCCGACCCTATAAAGTATATATATTCTTGATCAGCATCAATAGCCGAGTCGATATAGCCATGTCCGTCTGTCCGTCTGTCTGTCTGTATGAACAAAAGGATCTCAGAGACCATAAGAGATAGAGATACGAAACTTTCACTAAAAGACTTCTATATACCCATCGCAGATCAAGTTTGTTTCAAATTTAAGCCAGCGCCCCCGCTCCGCAAATAGCGAAAAAACGTCTAAGCAAAGAAATCTCAGGGTCTAAAAGAGATAGAGTAACCAAATTTGGCACACAGATTTCTATATACCTCACGCAGATCAAGTTTGTTTCAAATTTAAGCCAGCGCCCCCCTCCCGCAAATCGCCAAAAACCACCACCCCCACAGTTTTTGAGATAATACGTTTTTAGTGATTATTAGCGTTATCTATCATCCCACTGAATCGCATTAAGATCTGACATGTAGAACGACAGTTATGACGAATTAAAGTTTACAGAGCAAAACAAGTATTTTCTTTAAAGTACTTATCAATATATTAAAGTAAGTAACGGGTATCATAAGGTCGGGATCTCGACTATAGCCTTTCCCGTTTGTTTTAAAATATATTTTTTGAGTGTGCAAGTTGCTTTTCCATTAGTTGTAGTAATTTTGGATAAGACAAACTTATATTAAACTAACAAAGCTTTGGATCTGTTCTACTTCAAACATTTGTATTTTATCCATTAGTTTCCTCATTCCTCTTTTATTAGAAATGTTAGAATTGTTTTTAATGCATGCAGAGATTCTATATTAAAATTTAGTTATGCAAAATTTAGTTATGCAATAACTTTGAATATAGCGTTATTAAATTATTTTTTAAATAAAAATAATTGTTATTAACGGGATTCGAATGCCTAAATATATGCAGTAATTTTTATGCCCCTGAAGTTTGAAATTCATATATAGAATCAGTAAATATACTACTATAAGTTTTTTACTTGTTCTAATATTAAACTTGTTATTATAACAAAGAAAGAAATTCCACATTTGCTTATGATAATTAGATTTATCCAAGCTGAACATTTGTTTGTTTATTTCTCTTTTTACAATTAAATATATATTTGTTTTAATATATAATTTATGTACTACATCAAATTGAAATACTTATATGTCAGTATATGTACAATCAAATAAACGTATAACTAATAAATTGCAAACAATTTCGAACGGAATTCAAACTATATTACACAATAAACATTACAATAGAATTAAACCGCATTAAATTGTGAACTTTGGTTTGTACTTGGCGATTTCTGAAAATGCTTTTCAAAACGAATGAATTAATCAATTGATTTCATTGAATTCAACACTAGCTAATCCATAAGGAAACAAGTAGGAGGATCTAAAAATATGTATCTATATTGTTGCAGGACGGCAGCCAAGCTTCCATTCGACAAAACCTAATCTAGGATAACTCTTAATGATCGGAACATGCTGAGTCCATCAGACACCACCTTAGAGACACCCATTGCCCCAACAACCGCACCAGGGTATCTTGCCGCCAGTATGGGAACTGATCGAGATCTTGCGTCGATTGGAGCGCATGCTGAAGCTCGTCGAGGACTCGCGGGATGAGCCAAAGCTATTGGAATTGCGATCGGATAGGGAAGTGACCGTCTCGTGATTGCTGTCCTGGTGGGAATGGTGACTGTGGTGCGGATTGCTGCTGATTAGGCTGCTGTGCTGGTTGTGCTGGTGGTGCTGGTGGTGCGTATGGTGATGGTGATGCCCACCACCTGTCCCCCCACTCGAATTGCTAATCCGATGCACATTGTGAACGGTGCCCTCCGAGTGACGACGCGAACATTTGGTCCGACTGACGGTTGCTGTCATCGGTGCCGGATCGCTGCTCTCCTTTCGATGGTGGTGGTGGTGCGTGGTGCTGGGTGGTGCCGAGTTCGTGGCTGCCACCTCGGCATGGGGCGCTGTCATTGTGTTGCTGTTGGTGCGACGGCGGGAGGAATGTGGGGAACTTGGCGTGCTGTGACTGATTTGTTTGATGGCCTTAATGCCCGGATGAGTCAATACGCTCGCCATCGCGCTGGCTAAGTCGCCACAGCTGGCTGT
Organism: Drosophila phalerata; assembly: GCA_951394115.2. Classification (NCBI taxonomy): domain Eukaryota; kingdom Metazoa; phylum Arthropoda; class Insecta; order Diptera; family Drosophilidae; genus Drosophila; species Drosophila phalerata. The sequence continues at coordinate 7,625,737 of OX596005.2, forward strand.
TGTTGTGGGGACGGTGGTCAGAGCGGCAACGCCTGCCAGCGGCTGCTCCTCTCCGCAGAGAATAGAGACCCGTCGGGCCTTTCGCTTCGCCGCTTCGTCATCCTGGCAAAAGGGAACAACACGTATGATTCCGGAATACAATAACCAACGGTTAGGGATAAGTCCTACCTCATTTGTTGCCGTGGAATCGCTTGCTTCCAAGACAGCGTCATTGGCCGTGCACTCCACGTCCAGTGAGCGGGTCAACTGCGATGGTGTGGATCGAAAGATGGCTCTCTTGGCCGCCGCCGTGGCCAGAGATTTGTACAGATGACTCTTGTTCGGCGACAGTCCAACTGGCGGCGAAGGCGGTGGCTCTGTGGGCATGGTCGGACGGCGGGCAGGTGGGAGCGGTGGTGGTGGCTTTGTTGGTACATTGGGCTTGACAGGCACTGGTGGTTTCTGCCCAGTTGGTGACTGCCCTGTCACTCCTGCCGCCTGATTAAGCTGCTCGAATCCCAGATAGCTGCACTTCTCGGGAAATGGCGCCATCGGATCGGGCATATGAGGTGCCGGACTGTCTGTGTGCTCTCTCTCAAGGGAACGCGTGCGACTGGACAACTTACGCCCACTGCTCGTGTCGGAGGCGTGGCTAGTCGTGGTTGTCCCCGTTGTTGTTCCAGTGGTACACGTTCCATTCGAAATTGTCGGGTTTGTGCCGTCATATTGCAGATACAAGTTCATCTCGGAGCGATAGGGCTTCTTGGTGTTATCCTTGTCGTTGTTTGAGGACATTAGATTGTCCCGTGACTTGCTCTTTTCCAACTGAATGGCCAAAATATCCTCGGAAATTGTCTCAATGTCATTGAGTATCGATTCCAGATTCACAGAGTCCGTCTGAGAAAAGATTGCATAAGATTAAGTAACAAGAAATGAAAAAAACTAACACGACATTTAATTATATGGCAATTAGCAGCAGGGAAACTATATGGGGGTCTATTGGGAAAACTCTAATATCCATATAACATGATCCTAGAGAGTTCAATTAGTTTTCAAGGGACTTACTATAAAGCAAAGCTGCAAGATTTTAATACTTTTATCGTTGCTTGAAAATATTCTAGGAATTTGGGATCGATTTGCAGCTTTGCTTTTAAATTAGAAGAAAATTAAATAAAAATAAAATACTAAGAAGTGAAAAGTACTATGGTATCGACAACATTTTTCGGTAGAATGATAAAGAATTTACATTAACGAAATAAGACAACACTTTTCCATTCACAAATAATTCATTACAAATCATAGACACACATAGTTTGATTATCCATTTAAGTATGTAGTTGAGATTAAATTCTACAAATAATGAACAAGTTTTGTGGGAATTGGAAGCCGATGATGACTGCTGATGATCTGCTGAGGATCATCCTCACCTGACTGCCAATATCAACGATACTGCTAGCTGTGGTCGCTGTAGAGATTGGCTTGCATTGGATGGCACATGTCATGGTGGTATTGGTGGTGCTGTTCTTGGTTGCTGTTCTGTTGCTGTTGTTTGTCTGACGCAGTGGCGATGTTGTTGTTGTCTTTGTGTTGCTTGTGGTGACTGTCATCAGGGGCTTTGTCAAGACAGTGCAAGTGCTGTGGCAACTCTTTTGTGCGGTTGCGTAGACAGGCTCAACGGTGTGGAACAGGGGCAGCAAAGATAAAGACGGAGACGGAGACAGGGACGGAGACGGAGATGGGGGAGCTGAAGCTGACTTGGCAACTGAAGCTGATGCTGATGCTGATGCAGCGGCAAGCGCAGCGGTGTAAATGTCAACCACACTGCTGGGACAGGAGCCACCCTCAGCACCACCAATACCCAAGCCAACAGCAGTTGCCACATTGACCACCGCTCGATGCAGCGAACAATGTTGCGCTGGCAGCAACGATTGCTGCGGCTGTTGTTGCAACTGTAGCAACTGTTGTTGCTGCTGCTGCTGGCATTGATGTTGGCGATGCTGCGGGGGCGTGTGGGAGCCGCGGGCGTGGGCGTGGCCGTGGCCGTGGGCGTGGACGTGAGCCTGGCAGGGCTGCTGGTGGAGCTGGCAATGCGTTCGAGCGCGGTGTCGCGGACTTACTTGGGGTGAGTGCCGTTGGAGCGGACGCTGATAAGGCGATGCGAGTGCATTGTTCACAAATATATCTGGCGGCTCACGCAGCGGCGCTGCCGTCTCCAGCGGCGGTGGCGGTGAACCTGGCGGCAGTGCGTCTGAATTCTGGTTGGCCAGCTTGGTGTTGAGCTTGAGGCGCGGCTTAATGGGGGCAAAGAAATGCTTGGGGCTGTTGAGCCCTTGTTGCGTTGCGTTTGTGGTTATGGCCACAGTCTCGATGATGCCAGCGCCACAGGACGGCGTCGCTGGCAGATTTAGAGTTACCTTGGGCAAGGCCTGAAGGGTCGACGTGGGCACAAATGTCGTCAATGTGGGTTGACACTGTGACAGCGACGGCGGAGGCGGTGGCGGTGGTGAGCGTGATGGGGAGGAAGTGTTGGAGTACTTGCGCTGAGAGAACGGCGACTGCAGATTGTAGTCCCAGCCGTTCGTATGCTTCATGGTCTTGCCCGTTGTGGTGCTGGAACTGGTGCCCAGCTCGGGCGTGGGAGTAAGCACTGCAATAGGAAAGTGGTAATCAACATCATCATCTCTTTAAACAGTTCCCAGTCTGACTCACCCGTACCGGCGCCCATGTGCTGCTGCAGGATGTTCTCAAAGTAGGAAAGCGGCGGCACCGTTGCCTGCAGATCGTTCAGCTGATTGGCCACCAGCTCGATGGGCGTGAGAGGCGTTAGTGGACCCACCAGGCTGGGCAACGTGCTTTGCGAGCCATTGAGATCGGGTGTGCAGATCATCAGATGCTCCTGCTGATGGGACAGCATCATCTCGGGATTGCTAAGCGTTTCTTCCGACACCACCGACAGATGGTCGAAGTGCATCGGCTGATTATTCGGCTTGGGCGGGGAATGACACTCATCGACTTTGTTTCCCTCCTCTGGTGGCAACGGCGGCTTAAGAGAGGCACATGAACCACCCTCCTGGCAGCACTCGTCACTGCATTGTCCATCGTCCTCGCAGCGACACGTATCACATGAGTCCGAGTCCTGCCAAAGGAGTGTAATAAATATTATACATACATACATACATATATCAAGATAATTATAAGATTTCTACTTTTGAAAATGTAATGTAAGTATTTAAACGTATGTCTTGTGGGATTATTTTATAGTGAATTACTCACATCACTGTTTCCATCACAACCTGCGCTTCCTCTGCCGCCGCCGCTGCAACGAGGTCCGCTGCCTCCGCTGCCGCGACATCCACCGAACTCGTGTTCGTTTAGCTTCGCCTTAAAGCGCTTGTTAAGCCGATCACATTCGTCTCGCAGTGTCCAGATCTCCCGACGCAGCTGCTCATTCTCACGCCGTAAACGCTTGATGTCCGACTGACCTGTGAATGCGAAACGGAATAAGGTACACAAACAAGAGAATGAGATACTCTGTGAGTTTACTATGCATTTGAATTTTAATTGGGAATTGTGTTTGTCAAGTATTGCCTGACCACTCTTTAAGTACTATATATTTGTATACTCAATATTATTACTCGTTTATTTTTTTTTACAAATAATCTGTTCTGAATGGTCCCCTTTAATCTCATTGTTTATGTTTGCCAATCAAATGTTTTGGCAATGAAAACATTATATGTATATGAAACAGCAGTCAATTATATATAAGCTTTTCTATACATATTTATATATATTTTTTTTATATCTATCTTTATTTTATTTTATTTTGTTTTGAAGATTTACGTTTCACGAATCTTTTTTATGCTCAAATGTCTTTTTAATTGGATTTTTGATGTTTTTGTGTGTTTCACACTTTTAGTTTATGATTATTTTCATTTCCTGTTTGATCTGTCAACGACTTATGTCATATCAAATTGTTAAAGGGTTCTTTGATAATTACCTCGTTCTACTTCTGCATTTATATTGATTGTGCGCAATCTAAGTTCTTCATTTTCGTATATCATGCCACGAGACGACTTCCTGTCCAATCTATAAAGAGAACAAATGTTTGGATTACACATATAAACATAATTTAACAAAATCAGATAATTTAGTATATATAGACTATATTGCCTTCGATTTGTCAAGGGTTGCCATTGTGAACGGGTGCCGATCAGCATTCCGTAAATATCTTTCGACTAGATATATGCTATATATCTTATCACTAACTATATGGGGATATGAAGAGTGAGATGGTGCCTCATCGAATGCTGTAAGTCAACTGAATGGGTTAGTTCCAGTTTTGTTATGTTCTTAGCACAATTATTGGATCTGTATTTGTGATCTTTCCACACTTGCTAAACATAAATAAATAATATAAACGCGACGTAGACAAATAAATATATAGACAACGATTTCCTTAACTTGAAGCGCGCCAGAAATTCGAACAGAATGTTAAAAAATTTGAAGAAGGCATAACCTAGCAATAAACTGGAGGTGATATGCCTCATCTGTCTCGAAAAAGAAAAAAGCGCAAATAAACCATAAATTACAAAGACTTCACAAACATAAATATGTTTTCTGTACCATGCCATACGAGCATTATATTATATACGTGTATGTACTCGTACATACTATAGGTGTGCGCAAATTAATCCTGAAAAATGTAAGAGTACTATTCGATTCGGTTTGCATTTAATATTCTGATAATAAATATTATTTTCTCTAATCAAATTATTCTAATTAAATGCCATGCTCAAATCCCAAATGATCCATAAAAAAGCGTCCGCAAATTTTCCATAACTTACGATGCGAGTTGCTTTTTATGTGATATTAAAAATATGCGCGTGAATTTTTTGACACAGTCGTCTGAACAATTTTGAAAAACTGCCGAGCTGTTAGACCAACTGCCACCAAACTAAGCATGCTGATACCCTCTATCCAAAAAGTACATTGATTTGATGATGACTTATTCATATTTTGCTCAAATCTTGGGCCTATTCCTTCGGTGTATACTACAAATTTATTTTATAAAATTTGTATGCATAGACAAAAACCTAATTTATTATAAGTATGGTTTGACATAAAAAACAAAAATAAGTTGTTGTTTCTGTGCGTTATTTACAGGGTAATATAATGGGTTCTACTAAAATTAAGAGAACAATTTCTATGCCCACTTCAAAAAAATATTGAATTTATTATTACTGTAAAGACGACGTAATACCCTTGATCATTGGTTTAAATAAATGTGACGTGGTTAATTGTAAGGCCAGTTTTTCATAGTCCAGTGACCTTTTAATTTAGAGGTATTTCTTAATTTTTATATACAAAATAATTATAATATATTTGTACTTATATCTCAGTAATTTAGGTAAAGCCTTAACTAAATATTGGAAAAATAAGACATTTTTTATGTCAGCTTATAATAAGTGAACTAACTGATTCCACTCCCGAACCAATGAGCGCCAGCCCTGAATTTGAATACTAAAAGCCAGAGAGCAAATGCGAGAGCTTTTCGTGTGAACACATATGTATTTATTCGATAAAATTGTATGATCGATAGAATCAGAAACTATTTGGCAGTTTTATTCATACAATGTGATGTTGTTTTGGGGATCGAAAGAGCGTACCGTATAAAAATAAACTTATAGAATGACGAGTAAACATTTAGTAGAACGTGTAAAATTAACTTGGACAATGTACATGACTCGATAATAAACATTAAACTTTATTTATATTTTGTTTGGTTCTGCTTGAGGCGAAAAATGTTTATTTTACGATCACTAAAGTGTATGGATATTAGAAATTTTAATGACTTTTAATATTAATCGATAACAGGCCATCGAGAGCCAGATGTTCGTGACTAAAATTGTGAGCGTGAAAATGAGAAATTGAAAATATGAGAAACTAAAGTCAACTGCATACTTAGCTGACTTCTCCGAGCGTTTATTGCTCTTGCGGGTTCGATCATATTGAGTCCGAGTACTTTTTGCGCCTTTCATTTAAAACAGCAAAACTTTGACAATATTATTGAAATTGTCACACAACACTCATAGTCCGCTACTATATTCCAACTATGTACTCCCAAACAATTTTTTGATCTATACGTCAATATTTAAAGAGTTCTTTTAATTTTTCAATAACTTTTTGAGCATTGTACACAATTTTTTAGAGGATAATCATTAAAAACTGTGTAAAATTAAATAACAAAAGAAAATTTCACAGCACCGAAACGAAGAATTTGTTCGTATTGCAATACCGCACGAGTCGACTATTAGCAGAAAACTGACAGTTGGGCGAGATCAGTTTTGGCCAAAATCAAACGACTACAACAACAGAACAGAACAGAACAGAATAGAACAAAAGCAACAAACGAACAACGCCAACGACTGGCATTGAATGCCGCCAAGAGCAACAAGCTCTGTCTCTGACGGCCACTGGTTCAATTTTTAATAAAACTAAATAAAAAAAAAAAATAGAAATAGAAGAAATCTGTGAAAAATTTCATAAAGCAAATGCGGCGAGTAAATCTAAAAGCACTACCAATATCAACAAATCATCGTTCTCAATGAAATGTGCGCAAGCTACTCGGAGATTAAATTTAAAAAAAAAGAATACCTAAACTAAACATAGGTTTGACATCGACGCACGAATTCCCTATGCTATTGATGTCCTCAAATATTTGGTAGGATTCAGTATCTATAAAGCTAAGCAGTCGTAATTAAGTAAAAGTATAATTAAAAATAAATAAACTAGTGGACCACCGATTCATAAAGTGGATTAAACTTCAATGATAATATATTAGGTATAAGTTGAAATTTAATAATGAAATTGAGTTACATATTATAATATTAAGGCATTTCCCAAAATTTAAATTTTTATCTATTTACATTGATAAACAATAACACAGTTAAGTGTGAACCAAATCATTGGCATTTTTTTAATGGAGTAGAGTATCTGATCCGTTTAGAGAAAGAATATGAAAATTATACATCACGTCAAAAGTTGAACTCTTGACGTAGACGTAGAGTCAGCGAGTATTCAACAGAAAAAAGCTTTTACGAGCAAGACATTTACATATATAGTCAAATAAATATATGTACCTATAAATACAATGTAAACGTAATAGTCAATATAAATTGTTTAAGCATTTATACAATTTTTATTTAGAAACGAAATTAATTTTAAGAAATATATTTGTCTAGATATTAATCGTTTTATGATTTATTTATTGTCAATGAATATAAAATATAATTTACATAAAAGTATGTAAGATGGCAGCAGAATACTCGTAATTATTTAAAAAAGAAAGGAGTCCAACTCAACTTATTTATGGATGTTGGTTAAATGTCATTTACGATTTGCATTTTTTTGTTATGTGCTTTGATTACATAGAAAATAAATTAAATTTAATCAACCCATTAATCGGATTGCACAAACGGTTTGGTTTATAGCTGGCAGAGCTTTTTTTTGTCCATTTGCAATTCGATTACAATTGCCAAAGGACAACAAACATTAATTTATTTTAACAATAAGTAGCGGATAAAATAAATTTGTAACTGCACCGCATTTTCAATTAATTTTACAGCTGAGCTACCGAGATCAAATTAAATAAGTTCGTTAATTATTTAGCAATATATTCTCCATATTATTATATCTATTTAATTTCGATAGACCAATAACTAGCCGAGTCGCTTATGCCAAACTCTACGCGAAACAAAACCAATTTCAGTAAAAGTATCTGAAATTTGTCAGTGTCATGACTGGCAAACTATAAGTATTTATAAGTAATGCAAATTAAAAGTATCTCAGACGCCTACACAACTGAGTCCCATGAATACACAGCCGTAAATAAAACAATAGTCTGTCAGCTAGGATCAAATAAAGAAACTATATAGTCCACTATGATCACATTGATCATATTTAGTATATTGTGTATATTCAAGAACGCGAGGGATGGTCCAATTGTTAGTTCGTAGTTTATATATTCGTAGTAATCGCATTATAACATCTTCTCCGCTCAGTCTCTAAGATGTCTATCTGTAGATTACTTAACTGACAGCCCTCGTATAGTCACGAAATTATTATAGTTTTATTATATTTTTTTATACTGTGTAACCTCGACTGACATAAATAATATTTTTCATTTATATTTGCTTATGCAAATGTGTGAATTTAAATTATTTATCAGCTATTAAAAAATTAGCTGAGGTTATGAGGCCAATTAATAACAGACACAAAATTATGAATTTGTTGTTTTATCTTCGAATTTTTTCTGCTAAATTAGTCGCCATTTGTTTTTAAACTAATCGCATCTGTCATTCCTTTCGCTTGTATCTATTGTTTATTTTGACATAAATTTGACGGTGACAGTTTAATCTTGCCTGATAGTACTTTAATATTATTTAATTTTTTTCGGGATTCCATTTAAATGTATGCACAACTGTCAGTTTTCAATGAACTATTAAAATAATAAACATAAATAAAATCAGAGCATATCAAAAAGCTTTTAATTCATTATTTCCTACGGATGTGAAAACTAAGTAAATTATTGAAAATTTCAACAAACAATTCAACCTTATACGAGTGTAATATAAGAGATTTGTTTGCTCATGGCGATGCTTAAGAATAAAAGCTCTTTTATTAAGCTATTTTTTTTTCGATTTGCAGTGCTTTGCACTGCTTGAAAGCTTTCACTGATCTCACAACCGTTCTGTTTTAAAACATGATTCTTATCAAAAAATTACATTTATGCTAAGGAGACTTATAGATATTTTTAGATTGGTTAAGTTACCTGCTATTTAGCTTATAGTGTGCATGACGTCTTCGTTCTCGGAGCATAGTCGTGCGTTAGTTTTCCCGCATATGAAAAAAACCAACAAAACAAAAGAAAAACAAAAGGCACATAAAGTAAAAACGAAAGGAGAAACAAAACACAAAACAAAACCAAACAAAAAACACAACGAGAAAATTACAAAAATTATTTTCGTTTGTTGTAAACATGTATGTGAAAAGTGTAAATATTATGATTTCAAATTTTCATTCTTTGTTATTTTTTTTTTTTGTTTATCCTTCAATTCGCGGTTTATCTAATTTTTTTTCCTTCACATTTTTAATAAATACTTAAGAACGTGTTTATTAAGACAAAAACCAAGTTTGTAAGCGCATGTTTTCATTTTTGTTGTTTATAATCAATAAATCAAATATAAAGATACAATACATACAGATAAATATTAAATTTAATAGATGCATACGGTAGACACACAGAAGTTTCGTAGGCAACCAGAAGGTAGCGTGTCGAATATTAAAGTCAACTTTATTATCTTGATGTTCAATGACATTCTACTAGATACATTCTATAGTGCCCGAGTGTCTGCCTCAGACACAATGCCCATATCAAAGCATACAATAATGTATACATATATGCGTTTGTAAAAGAGTATGAAAATATGTTTGTGTGTTAACCACAAGCAGCAGGCTTCAAGCGGCAGAAGCAGACATCACACAATGACATTTTTCCCTCTTTGCCCTTTGCCTTCTGCGCCACAGCAATGGGGTAGATAATAAAATTTGGAGGGTGCGAGGAGTGATGACAGTATGTGAGGTCGTAAGGCATTTTATTCAAAAGGGTCGAAAGAGAAAACAGCATAATCTGCCAAAGCAATTGATTTATCGATTAAGTTGTCAAGTGTTCATTGTCATCATTCATCAGTATTTACATGTGTTACCATCAAGAAACACTAACAGCGAGTTACAAACAAATCCAAGAGTCGCAACTGCCAAGAGATTTGCATTGACAATGCTTTGATTGAATAATATATGTAAACGACATAAAATTGGCAGAATATTAAAAATGTAATGCATTTCCATATTTAACATTCCGTCAGATTTGAAATCCTGTCAGCAATATTTTAAATTGTATTAAACGAATCACATTGTAACAGTATGCATGAGAATTTAGGAATGTGAATTGAAAAACATAATATTTTGACAGGAAGAGAAAAGAATAAATGTTGCCCACACGACGACGTCCCCTTATCATAAAAATATCCAAAACGTGATCTTCTTATTTCCGTTATTAAATTTCAAAATCTTTGCAGAAACAGACATCTTAAAAAAAAACCTATCAAGACAATTTAATATTTTCTTAAAAATCATGCGGTTTTAACGATATTAATTACAGGAAAAAGTACGCTGAGAACGCAATCCAATTAAATGGCCCCACACAATTTTATGGAAATATTTTATAGTCGAACACTTTGGGCAGATTTATGTTTATTTATAAACTTACTCAGTATCGTAATAAGAACTCATAAATAAGTGTAAACACGCGTATTTAATTCAATTTTCGAGGATTTTTTTGATGGAAACAACAATAATTAGCAGATCATCGACGAAACAATGTTCAATTGAGAATACAAAGAATTCGGTTTATTATACGGACACTTGCGCATGCTCGGCATAGTTAAAATAAGTGGATCACAACGAAATTTATAAATAAATAAATGCCCAGACGAAAATAAGTCTGGAAGACGGCGACGACCGGTCGATACACCTCCACGACGAATATGTTGACAATGCAGAGATGCAGATAAAGATATATTTACAGATACAGTTGCAGATACACCACTAGCAAATGTTTCTAGATACGAATACAAAGAAGAAGGGGCACAGGTCGAATGCGGCTCGGGCGGATAAGCGGATACACGGATACGCGGATACGTTGTGGCCTGGCAGGCACGCGACTGCTAACTGCACTACTGTGTCCGGGGCAACCACTAAGCGACGACGGAACGCATGCCGCTTCAGCCTATGAGTATGAGTATGTGTGTGTGTGAGTGTGTGTGTGTGTGTGCGTATATGTGCCGTTTGTTTCTCATGTTAAATAATTGCGTATACATTTTTTCGTTGTTTTTTTTCGTCTTGTTGTTATGCTCAAAACACACACACATGCTGAAGGTGTGAGAGGGTGGGGAAGAGATAACCGCTGCACGCCAATTCGGTGACGGAATGTGCGTGCGTTTCTAAGTCAAATTTACATCCATCCGTTAGTCAAACTACAGCAAATTGAGAGCAAGAACGAACACACACAAATATACAGAAAGTATGTGTGCGTGGCCAAAACCAAATGCACAGTTCAAATCTGTGAAAAAAAAGCTAAAGCAAGCCAAAAAAGAATTTGCCAGTTTTTTAGTTGTTTATTTTCCATTGGCCTGTTGCCTGTTGCTTGTTGCTTGTTGCAGTTGAATTTCATGCCTCCTTTCTGACGGTCAGTTCACTCATATCTCAGTCTGGCACATCATGTTTTATGTGTATTTGCTATACCCTCACATAGAATGTCATGATTAAGTCAGGAGGTGTGTAACCCTTATAGAGTTAATTTTTAATTTTTTGGTCGGACTTACTCAATTCAAAGGAAAATTTGTGTCATGAGAGAACAATAAGAAAGCGTATCGCAATTTCATCATCTAAATTCTTCCATTATTTCATCTGTCTTTCTGTTGTTGAGGAAACTTTCGAAAACGAACAAACTCATAAATAGTCCTCATCGTGATGAGCACCCCTTTGAGTGGGTGCCATCGACTAGGCTCTTGATCTGTCCGACAAGAATCTGTTGCTTTTTAAGTTTTTAATAGACAACATATGACTCTTATAATTCATGGACTTAAAGAGGTGTGAACAAAGAGGTGGCTTTATTGCCGCTGGAATAGGATATTTTATTTGACGATATCATTAAATTTATGTATAGGTATTCCATTCATAAACTGTCCCCTGACGTCTACCTTATGCCATATAGCTCTACAAAACTTTAAACCTCTTATGTATTTAATAAAAGAAAAACAATATCATGACTCTGTTAAAATTTTAATAATTGTCTGAAAGTGTATATGTAAATTGTTTGTCAATTTAATGGGGAATTTTAATTCTCCTGCATAAATTCTTCAAACGTATTTTAATTAGTTGTTGATTGGCGCAACACATTTATTTATTTGAAATGTGTCAGAATTTCTACTAAATTAGATTCTTGCCAAACAAATAGTCTGTTTATACTGTACGGCCTGACATTCTTTAGCCTGTCAATGTGAATGTGGACTCACGTCTGTCCAAAGGTGAGTGCGAAGATCAACTAGAATCTATTTTAATAATCTCCATCTCTCTTTATTCCCCTATGTTTTTCTTTTCTCTGACTCATGCCTCAAGAGTAAGCTGTAAGTTTGGTTAAAATTCCAGTTGGCCAGATAAATGTGCATCAAAATTTTGTAAACAAGCTGAAATTTTGTAGTCCAGATGCCGACAATTTGGCCAAATGATATGTACGTATTTACATCCGAGTACAAGTAACACTCACTTTGGCCTTTGCTTTTGGCCATTTCCATTTTCATCCCTTTGCTATTGGCCCATTCCCCAAGCTGTTTTGTAAATAATTTCGAAAATTAAAACAATGCGTCACACGGTTGTTGGCAGTGCTAATTGAAGCGATCCAACCGAAAGACATTAAAAACACCAAAGAATATGTATTATTTTTAACACTGAATGTTGAGTACCCTTACAAAGTTATAACCGCATTTAAATGATTATCGACAAGTTTATCTATCAAACCATGCAGATCCACATTGGACGCAAACTATTTATAGAATACAATATTTGATGTTACATTTGCGATAAGCAATTGTACATATAGTACTGATTGTAAGGGTATCGAGACACAGTTGGATTTCGCTCAATCAATGGGATTTTGGCTCCGATTTCCTTGTGGAGGAGGCTGCGATCAAGGTGGCGGAAGCGAAAACAATTTAATTATCGAAAATTAGCAGAGCACAGTTTTTCCAGTCATAAAACAATATACGATTTTGTTGTTGTTATTATAGATGAAAATCAACAGGGGAAAATAACGCATTGCCAGCATTTTGGGGTTCAATGTTCCGATGGCGCTTTTTATGAGCGCAAATGAAATTCAAATAAGATTTTCAGACATTTACCATTGTTGTTTTGATTCGACGATAATTGTGCAAACCAAATTGGGATAATCATATGAATATTCGAATATTGGAGTATATGAATATGCGTATTCATTAATTGGACTTGCGAACAAGTTTGCATAAACAAATCGGTCAAAATAACATCAATTTCAGTAATTGACAATTTGGTTGGTGGTCGGAAAAGCTAGAATAATGTGCTGCCCAATTAAAATTAAATTCAATAAATTTTCTTTTGATGCCAAAGACAAATTTGTCCGGCTGAATGCCGGAAAATTGAACACTGACCGCCGCCCGTCGTCGTTTAATTAGCCGTATAAAAAATTCATTGGAAAAATGTTCTCGCGGTTGGAATAAAACAAAAAGATTTAATAAAAATGAATTTTAAATCGATTTCAAGTACATTTTACGGCCCAATTGAAATAAATCTCATAATGCAATTAAGTATTTTTATAATTCAGCAACAACTGATTGAAATAAATGACATTGGCATTGCCAAAGGCAACTGAATTCATTTACAGGTGATCAAATTAGTAGCCTACAACGAAAGGCACAGAAATGTTTACTTCAGAAATCGATTGTTGCAATGGCATATCCTATTTATGTTTCGGTAATTTACTTTCTTATAACTTAGATCAACTGACACCCAAGAAGTAAAATCAATTTAAATAATCTCTTATTTATAATAAGTTAGTACACAATTTTCCATTAATGCACAATTTTGTTTAAATTAATAATTCCGAAACTTCCGAGACTTAATAAGAAAATATGAGTAAATATTGTAAATTTGAAATCAAAGTTAACAGAGAAAAGTAATTTAATTAGCTGTCTGGCCTATAAAACGGTTTTACATTTGCGCTTACAGACTTGGTATTTCAATTATCACTGCTAAATAAAGACGTTCTCAAATTTGTGTGAGTGTGTGTGTGTGTATATCTGTGTGTAACTGTGGTGTAACCTACTTGCTTTGGATGGCGATGAGCTTTGCGTTGATTTGCGCTGATTGCTATCGCTGAGCTCGCCGTTGCTTTCGCTGGCGCGTCCGCTAATTAAATTGTCATCTAAGGAAATGCCGTCGAGCCAATGCATGACATTATTTCGATTAACTAAACTGAAGATATGCACATGGGTGGAATGTTGTTGACTCTTAAATCACATTGAAACATTTTAGTTTAAACACAATGTGCTGACACATTTTCAACATTTGCAATCACATTCGTTTCACATTCTGCACGTTGACTTTTCCATTTTCTTACACAGTTGACACTTTTACCGACGCGTCGACGACAGTAAGAATATATTTCTACCAGCAACAAGTCCAACAAATCGTCTATGGTTGAGCTTTTCTTCACTTGCTTTGACAGTAGTTGTCGTCAGTAGTATGTGTGTATCGTATCGTATATCGTATCACTTGATGCGCTTTTAACACGCATACGCCCAGTGGGCCCGCATAATTAGCACATTGCACTTTCGACAACACTTTTTGTGGCGCAGAGCACACGGAACTTATAACTTATTTGCAGTTGCACTTTTGCTGTGATTACTGCAACTGCAATTGAAATTGCATTTCAATTAAAACAAAATATATTTTTTTAGAGCAAACGCGAGACAGCAACGGCAACGGCAACAGCAACAACAACAACATCAAGAACGACACGATATTTCGATAATTCGATCGATTTTGTTGTTGTCTTTGTTTGTGTTTGCATGTGTATTTGTCGACAACTGCGACTTGTTGTTGGCCCGCTGGCTAACCGGCTGGTTCTGCTGCTGCTTCTGCTTCTACTTGTGCTTCAGCCTCTGACTCTGACTGACAATCCGGACGCTGACCGGGCAGCGACTGCGGCTGCGGCTGCGACTGCGGCTGTGGCAGCGGCTGTGGCTGCTACTGCGGCAATGTCTGTGGCGCGTTTCCAATCGCTTCACACGTTATTGTTTCCATTGTGTTCGATATTTGTATTTTCTTCTACTTTTGTTATTCGTACATAGTACACATACGTGTCTGAATATGTAAATGTATTTGTATATAAGTTTGCCTCAATTTATTGTACTTTTTTTTTTGATTTCTGTTTACTTTATACACGCTCGCAGTGTTTTCTACTATTACGCTTGTCCTCTCTCCTTCCTGCTCCCCTTTGAGAGACAGAAAGGCCGACAAAGCCCACATCAGACAGTCTGATTGGGTCGTCGTCGTAGTTCTGGCCAATTTCCTTTTAGACAAGTCGGGACATAAACAGTCGAATTAGCATTTGCCTTTCAAATACCTGGCTACTCACTCATAGAGAATTCACTACGAGCAACTTTTCGGACAAAAAGTATATAAGATAGCAGCCCACATCTATACAAGTAAGTATGTGGGACGTTAGACTGTGAAGTTCATTATAAATGTGTTTTAAAATAACCAAATACTCGTATCATTCCTTTAGTTATCCCATTTATGTTTGCTCATCTTAACCATTCGCTCAGCACGATTATTTGTTTAACAGTCAGTTTGCATAAATAAAAAGAAGCAGTTGATCAAACACTGGACCGAATGATCGATGGATATTGAATCTGATTATATTTTTTTTAATTCTATTGCAAAAATTAGCTTCGATATTTTCATTTAAATTTGTTTCACTAACTTATTTAAATTTTGCTTTTTAAAAGTCGTGTAATTAACAAACTTTAACCATGCGCTTCTTGTAATATTAATCTAAATTTTTTGAATTTAATAAAAATATAAAAAAAAGGAAATTTAGTTTTAATAAATTAATCTGACTGTGTGTATATTGTACATGTATTTGGAAATGGCATTTCGATTTTCATTTCGATATTTAATATATTTTCGTAATTAATCCATTGATGGACTCAGAAACCACTGCACCACAAGCAAGCCACCAAATGGCAGCACGTCAACAATTAAGGCTGACTGACAGTTTATGTAACTTTAAACCAATTGTTAATAAAAAACAATAAGTTAAAATAGATAAATGGCTTTAAGTTAATATTTAAAAATGATTTTCTGACACACAACAAACACATACGCGGAGGTACACTTGGGAAATATTTGAATGGCCTTCAGCTGTGCTCGCCTAAGCATTTAAAAATGTTGGCAAAATGATTTGAAACATTAAAGTCGCAAATTGATTTATTACACAACAGAAACAGAGACGTTACCCGCACGGCCTGCACTATTTTCGATGTTCGACGTCAATTGGCCTGCACTTGGTCAAAAAAATTTTGAATTTTAAATTATGAACGTCTCACAATATTTGTCTTGGCGCCCGTTTGTTTGATTATTTATATTTCAATCAATATTACAAAAAATCAACATCAACATCAACAATAATAATCAACCGTTCGCTCAATCGCTCGCAATCGCTTGCAATCGATCGCGCCACGCGGCGTATGAGCGATTTTGCCAGTGGCAATCCAAATGGGGCATTAATGCGTCCGCCGCGTTTGAAAGACCGACTTACTCTGCTGCAGACTGCATTTGCCACAGCACAGTGCTCCATAACAGCTGTCTTCCAGGCAGCTTCAAGTGTTACCCGCATGTGTGTATGTGTGTGTGTGTGTGTACTCGAGTGTGTATATACGAGTGTGCGTAGGCTGCAAATGAGGCGAGACAACGCAGACAGCATGAGGCGGTTCCCTTACGTTCTATTCTATTGCATTCTATTTTATTTTATTATGTTTTGTTCCATTCCCCTCTATACTAGTCTGGCCCTTTTGACCCCTGTTTCTCCCATTTCCTCGTCGCAACCGCCTCCTCTGCTTTGCCGTTGGAAAATTAAAAGAATCAAAGACAACAGCAAACAACGAAATTAAGTATTTAGTTGTAGTACTCGTATCTATCGTAACTAGACATGCATTCTACCGCCTTGCATCTGGTTAAGGTCTAAAGATAGGGACGGAAAGGGAAGAGGCTCGGCGGTGGCAAGAGTATGCACTGTTCATTGGGAATACTCAAATGCTGTTGTAGAGTGAACCAAAACTGTGGTTACTGTTGAGTTTAATTAAGGAGCCTGTACTTGTTATGGTCTGATCATTAATAGAAGATCATCTAATTTTGTAACAATGTGAAGATTTAGCTTACAATAAAACTACAAAAGATTAGGTAGTTCACAAAAGGAAGATTAAAATAAAAATAAGTTTGCTTTCATAATAATCATTACTTATAATAAAAATTAGAATACATAATTCAATATAATAAATCACATATTATATTATATTTCATTATATTTTTATTCATTATATCAGTGTATCTGATATTTTGTAAAAATTAAATTATATATTTATTAAAAGTATATTTAAATCAAAGTAGTTAACATATTGGAAAACAGTTAGCTGGTTCACTCTAAATGTCAGTCTGTTGACGTTAAAGTGCCTTTTTGTCTGCGTGTGGGTTTATGGCAAGGCTGAATGGAAGAAACGGCGGTAGAGAAAGAGAAAGAAATAAAATGTGTAAGACTCTCATTGCCTTGCCGAGATAAAGTGCATTGTTTTGTGCGAACAAAAAAAAGTTGAATAATTAATAAAAATCTTAGAAGGATGGTGAATGATGTAACGGAAATTGGTCAGAACGGGTTGACAGCTAATTTAAATTGTGAAAATATGTAAAGCAAAGAAAAGTAAAATAAGTAAGTAAGTAAGAAAAACAAGTAAGTAATTATTATGAAAAATATTGTTAATGCAAGAACGAGAACTTAATCGATACTGAAACTGAAGAAAAAATATGGGTTAAGAATTAAATTAAATAGCTGACTTTGTAATGAGGGGAATTAGATGAAAAAATATTTCTTTTAAGACAATTTCTTTGATAAGTCTGACAACTCTGCTTGACAATGAGTCAATTCACATACAATAAAAATGTTTTCGCGCTTGTGTATGTGCTGGTGCATATTTTATTTATTCTTTTATAATATTACACAAACAGGCTGGCACTTTCGCACGGACGTACCCCATTCCCTTACCCCCTTGCCGTTGTAGAGCAACAAAGTAACAAGTCAGCATGCGATACTTCCAGAGGAAGCGTGCTCCATTAACACGTCATCGATGGAAGCGCAATCTCAAATCAGACCTCGTCTTCTGTGGATTATCTCACTGGAAACTCAATATTCTCGCACATATACACGCTATATATGTATATTTGTATAACTTATTGGAAGGCCGAGTAAATGGGGCCAGGATAAATTATTTTATTCGATTCGAATTAAACGGTAAGGGGAACTGTTAGCGTTTGGATGCATACTTATAGTATGTCTGTTCAATTAAGCAAGTCCACAGGGCGAGACAGAGGGAATATAGAGGGGGGATTGTATGTGACGCCCACTTGCAATATTTATTGTGTTTTGGTGGAACACACTGTAAACATTATCTAACCTATGACACAGTGCCTCAGGAGGCAAAGGCAGACACTGTTTGACAGTGTTGGCTAGAGTCTCGAGAACAAATTTCGTTTCTATGTGAAAGCTGACAATTTATGTCGTTACGTATACGCACCATGTACCGCAAATGCAAACTCAAATGAATTTCTTGTTTTGGTTTTTTTGAAACCAATTTTTGCTGCTGGCAAAGATTCAATACTGGCTGTAAAAAGGACTCTACAGTAAAAGGACTTTAACCAGAAGAGCACAGTCCTTTGCTTCTTTGAGTGTGTTGGCAATTGCCAGTTTGCTGCATTGTTTTGCGATTCGATTTCGAAATTGTAATCCAAAACTGTAAACACAAAATAAATTTGTTTCTCTGAATTATTAGTTTTTCTTACCTGTTGGTAGTCGACAACTCGTTGAGTCAAACTTTTTGCAAAAATGAAAGCAATTTTATAAATGGCAACAAGTGCACTCATTGGACGGCCTGCCCTTCGTGTTTCGACTGCATTCAACTTGTAACCTCTCACCCTCATTTCCTTGCTCCTTTTCATTCAGTGCAAATTTTCCTTTTGATTTTCATTTTATTGCAGTGAATTACGAATGGTTATTGAGAATGGTGCTCGGCACAGTTTCCATTATGTTCGATTGCAAAGGTCATGATTGAGGCAAGTGCAGTTTTGCTGTGCAAAGTGGAACTCTAAAAAAATGCAATTTATTTAATCAGCTATATAAATAAAAAGTGGTTAACTTTTAAAATGGAATGTGGATGGACAGGTATGTTTCTCAGCTACTCGTAGTTGAAGTGCATTTTGAATAACATAAGTACATACACATAAGCTTCATAATTTACAGACAGAATACTTTTAAAGATGAGTACAACTCATTCAGAATGCTACAGAAAGTATCTTGGCTTAATGCACCGATGCTTTAAAATTTTAAATCTCATGTTTTCACT
The DNA here is from genome assembly GCA_951394115.2 of Drosophila phalerata. NCBI lineage: Eukaryota > Metazoa > Arthropoda > Insecta > Diptera > Drosophilidae > Drosophila > Drosophila phalerata. The sequence goes on from OX596005.2 coordinate 7,645,041, forward strand.
TTTAAACATCTCTTTATATCTTAATTGGTATACCCCAACATTCTGCGACTCTTAATTTTTCGTTAAAGGTTGGGCATCTAAAATCATTTTGCCATCAAATTTATGCAAAGGATCTTCCCTTATTATCTGTTTATCAAATATCCTAACATTCAAAATTTGTAATCTCAAGTTTCTATTTAATTTAACAAAATATATGTGATAATTAGAATATAGCATAACTTTTTGTACCTCAAGCATATTACACCGCGTAGACTTTATATTATAAGAATTCTTGCATCTGTCAAAAAAATGCTTTATTCATTACAATCAATTTTTATTTCGATTCCTTTCAGATTCATTTAATAGTCAATTTTTTCAATAAAAAAATGCGTGTTCATAAACCTCAAAAAAAGTCAAATTCTTACAGATAAATACTGACAAATAAATTTTAAAATTTCTTCTAAAGCTCAAAAAAATTATTAACAATAACTTTAAGGGCAATTATCATTAATTGTTATAGCCATTTAAATTTAACGCATCATTAACGGCGGCCAGCAAAAGGCCGAAGCAAATATTGTCGAAAGCTTTACAGAATCGTTTATAGCAAATCCAAAAAACAAGCTTTTTGCAAGAGCTTTTACTTTCTTAAGAGAAAACGCAGTTTAAGAGAGCGTACGCCAGACGTTGGTGAACATTTTTATAGCATAACTTTCGCTCGTACTTCTCCATAATTGTTGCCTATTTTTAGGCGTCAGTCCTAAAAGGCGCCCGATTTCACCCCATCGCTTCTATCACTACAACAACAACATTTCGGCATCTGGACGTTATGACAAATTTAATTACCAAAAGCAAAGCTGCTGCTTGCAATTGATAACCCAAGTTCAATGAATCGCTCAAAATTGATAGCCATTAAAATTGCTGGCATGCCTGCTCATTGATCACACAAAATATTCCCCAAGGTTGTTTTCAGGTACAACAACTTCAAAAGTTGCCAGACAAAGAGTACATCATGAGTATGACACAATTTTCAAAGGCTGCCTAATTAACGGGTTCACTCAATGGCCCAAAATGCCTATGGCATTTAAATAGGACTGGGTTACTATTGTCAGTGATTTCAAATTATAAATTTTACTTCAGTTTTAGAGAATATTCGTAATGTAAATGAAAAGGAAGATATTTAAAAAAAAAAACTCAAGCACTTTCCGAATTCTTACCGCACTCTTAGTTATAAATCTTTTTGCTGCAGGTAGAGATATGGTTTATTGCTATATAATACAAATATACTGCTTTGGAATTTATGAAAATATCACTTGTTTCGGAATAGTGTCATCGAAAACTCTGCGATATGCCAAAAATTTCATTTAAACACAATAACAACACAATTATTTTATAAACTTAAACTTAAATATAGTAAAAAAGTGTTGTTAGTGTTAAGATATCTTAATCAATTGATATCTAACTAGATAGAGAAATATAGAGAAGAACTTGCTGTGAATGTAAGAATACAAATCAGGTACACGTGTTAAATAACAGGACAAGAAAATTTGCTAGTAGCAGCTGTCAAGTGTCTAGAATAATTTATGAAATTCTCGCAACTGGGTTTTGTGTTCCAAATCCTCCTGGGTGCAAACAATTAAAGATGTTAATTAAATCTTCATATTATTAAGAAAGAAAATCGTTCTAATAAACGAAATCAATGTTAATTAACCTGTATTTGTTTATGCAATGTCAATATCAATTTAAAGCCAATTTCTTTCAAATATTGCAATTTACGTGATGTTGTCTTGAAGTCAAAGCAACATTCTATTGAAATTTGGCGCACAGGATATTCTTTTCTTCATCTTATTTAATGTCATGGACCCATGTTCGTACTACAAAATCGAAGGACGCCAACTCGTGCGTGCATTTTTTGTTTGTATCCACCCCCATTTACTTAGTGCGATTGCTTTTTGCAGCTACTGTTAGAAGGTTTTCTCAACTTCAGCTGGGGAACCAACAAGTGGCAATGACAATTGAATATCCTGGCAATCAAAATCAAATGAAATCCCCTTCTATTGACTCTGCTACTGAACTTGCGGGTGTGTTTCCCTTTAGATAGAATATACTTCGAAACAGTTGATTATGCATTTATAGGATTTTATTCGAGTGCTTGAGAGTCATAAGAATAAATGTAATTGCAGCTCAGTTGATTTGATAGTCATATTTTATTTTTATCTTTCGGTATATATTTCTTGTACAGTTGCCAATTGAGTTAACATATGATGAGATGAATATAGAGAAATTAATTTCCATAACATTATAAGGAATTAAATAAATGATTGACTACTACAGTTAAGCAAGAGAATAACAAATAACCATAAAGAAGCTTCATTGACTCTCATTATGAACAAAATGATTTGTTGAAAAATGTTGAATGTTAAAAATTATAGTATACGTAAAATTGTTTAAGCTTAATTGCTTTTAACTGCTATGAATAAGCGTAAGTTAAGAATACAGCTTAGCTAAGTTGAATCGAGTTAAGTTGAGTTTTCTGTGATAAAATGATTACCGCCGTTGAAGGAACTTATCAAGAAATTTACAACACAGCCAACGAGTTGCATGAAGTGCCATCAACTACAACAACAATATGCATTATATGAGACGAAGCAACAGTGGCAGCATCACTTCCCACACATAAAAACAACGTTAAATGTTGCCATGGCTTCAATGAAGACGGAGGGATGTTCTTTTGTTTTCCTTTCATTAATGCTGCAACAATGTATGAGGAGGCTACTAATTGCAATCAAGATAACTTCAACTTGTTGCATTGCAGTGCTTGTTTTTTAAGTCTGTGAAGCATCGACGACGTTGCAAGCAACGTTGTATGATATTTTCTGTCTTTTTATTTTTCATTCCTTTCCGTCTTTTTTTTTTTTTTTGCTTATTGACGCTTTTTATACGCGTTACTTATAAAAAATAAGTATAAGGGTATATTGTGTTCGTTGGAATGTATGTAACAGGAAGAAAGAGGCATCTCCGACCCTATAAAGTATATATATTCTTGATCAGCATCAATAGCCGAGTCGATATAGCCATGTCCATCTGTCCGTCTGTCTGTCTGTATGAACAAAAGGATCTCAGAGACCATAAGAGATAGAGATACGAAACTTTCAATAAAAGACTTCTATATACCCCACGCAGATCAAGTTTGTTTCAAATTTAAGCCACGCCCCCCTCCGCCCCCGCAAATAGCGAAAAACAGTCTGAACAAAGAAATCTCAGAAACTAAAAGAGATAGAGTAACCAAATTTGGCACACAGATTTATATATACCTCACGCAGATCAAGTTTCTTTCAAATTTAATCCACGCCCCCCTTCGCCACCGCAAATCGCGAAAAACCACCACACCCACAGTTTTTAAGATAATACGTTTTTTGTGATTATTACCGTTATCTATTAGCATTATCTATTATCCCACTAAATTGCATTAGGATCGGATATGTAGAACGACAGTTATGGCGAATTAAAATTTTCAGAGCAAAACAAGTATTTTCTTTAAAGCACTTTTCAATATATTTAAGTAAGTAACGGGTATCATAAGGTCGGGATCTCGACTATAGCCTTTCCCGCTTTTTCTGTCTTGATTATTTGCTGCATTGAACACAGGTTTTTCTTTTTCTCGAAGAAAGGACAAAGTTATCCGTTAACTCTTCAATTAGCAAATTAAAAAATACTTGTCTAACTTTTATTGATTATTATTGTTGTTAACAATTCAAGAAGTCACAGCTATGGAATAACGCACTTTCTAGAACACTTTCACCTAATCAGTAAATCACTGTACCCATAACGTTGCGTGCTGTAAAGAAATTGTCAGAATCTTATGCAGTTTGAAGTTGAACTGTCAAAGTGGCTGGAATTGATCTGAGTCAGACTGACGAGGAAATGTGTGTACATGACAGAACTTTCACTTTAAGAGTCCTTATAATAGCGAGGCAGCTTGCAACTTGAAGTCGACTAATGGACATGGAAACGAAATCGCCAATGGAACTCGATTGAGTGAGTGCACCCTAAATATAACGAAGCAAACTGCAGAATTGAAGTGGAATAGATTTGAGTCCATTTGGCTTTTATTTCTGTGTAGCATACGGTAAAGTTGGGGGTTGACTTCCCCTAAGATGCTGAGATTACCATCTATTGATATGACATACTAGAAGTGGCGTTCTTCCACGTAATTCTTAGTGCTGTGACTTTATATGGTAATATTTGTTTTTTTTTTAGTACAGCATATAAAAGATATAAAAAAAAATCAAGTCTCCATTATAAAAGAGTGATGAAAACTTAGGGGTAGAGTTCATCTTGTGAATTAAATTAAAAAAACTCCTAGCAGATCATCAAAGATAGTTTCATTTAAATAAAATTTCTTTCGAATTGAAAAGCTTAAAAGGTTTATTTAAAATTTAAGCAAATAAAGAAAAGAGAAAATGTTGAAAAATATTTTGTAGCTAGAAGCTGTGTTAAGCATCAACAAGCAGTCAGCGCCAAAAGCCAAATGTCCTTTTTATTACCTTTGTCAAATGCACAAATAGCGAAAATCCAGAGCGCTTAGAGCACCTTCTTCCCCACCACCCCACCTGTTCCTGTACCCATTCAGCTCTCTAATACAGCTATCCGTGACAAACGGCAGAGGCCCAAAACAAATTTACACATTTCGGTAGACAAAAAAAAGGGTGATTCGAAAGGTAGCTCAATGGCTTGGGTCGCTCGTGGTCGTCCCTTGGTCGGGGCTTGGTTGAACTCGGCCAAATATTCAAACGTCTAAAAGTACGTAATAAAATATTATATCGTAATAAAAAGCAAACACGCAGCACGAAGCAAATGGAATGCTATTGATGGTGGGGATGGGGAAAATGGTTCGTTATCTTACGATTGAGCAATACATTTCGTGTAATATTTCCTGAGCCCGCCGACAGGACGAGCGGATAAGAATTTGCCTGGCAATGCCCATGCATTCGAGAATTGTCGCAATTCTTCAAGATTTATAGCCGATTTATTGACGGCTTTAGCAGGTTGTGCAGCTGCTGCTGCTGCTGTCGCTACCGGTTTCCTTTGTTTTAACAAGCTCTTTGATATGTGCATATCACGTATACGCACGCTAGTCCTAGGACTGTTATGAAGCCGAAAAAAATCACTCGTTAGATCCCACAAAGCATGTTCTAGTCGAAAAACTGAAAATGTTTTTGATATTTTTGTTATTATGGCTTTTTGTGTACACAAAACAAAATGGTGACGTGTTGTTCTTTGTTGAAAAACAGAACTAATCCTACGTATCATAAGTATAAATAAATGTTTATACCCGCATATAACAAACATGTATATTTAAAATATATATGCATCATTATCCGGATGTTGTCTGTATCTAAATTTTAATGAATGACAACCAACTGGCGACTGTGGTTGAAAGTGAAATTTATTTATTAAGGTTTATATAGTATATATAGTTTTTTCTTTTTCAATTTGTATTTATTTTTCGTCTATAAAATGTTTTAATTGTTAAATTAGTAAATAAGCATAAAAGTGCATATAAAATATTTTCATTTCGGTTAGCAAAATAAATTTCTCTAACTCGTTTTTGTTGTTTTCATATCAAAAGCAACGAGTGACGTCAGCACGTCACGCATACACACACAAAATGCCCACAGAGGGAATACACCGAATAAAAACAAAGCTCATACAAAAATAGTTGAGAGGATTCTTGATTCTAGAGTCTATTGAAGATCTTAATCGCCAAAGAGTTTCTTGCCCAGATCCATCATCCGGTGGTTGCGACAGACTCGCAGAGCATCAGCCTTTTTGAGCACAGCGACCACATCGGGATTGACATCGACGAGCTGGGAGAGGAAGTCCTCGTATGCGGACTTCACATTGGCGGGAAGTGTGCCAATCTTAACCTTCTTCAGCGTCTTCACAATACCCTCAGCCCAGCCAGACTCGAGGGCAAACTCTGAGAGCCATGGCACCAGCGGCAGTACACCGCACATTGTTTGCATGCCCAAGAACCAGAGCTCGGAGAGATCTGACCAGAAGCCCTTGTAGGCAATGGATACGACCAGGGCCGTGGGATCGTTGCTCTCGTCGATGTTGTAGGCATCCCAAAGGAAGCGTATGGTGGCCTGTATGTAACGGCATATGGAGAAGTCGTTCTGTTTGACCTTCTTGGACTGTTGCTTCAGCAGCAGCAGGCCCAGCACAGACAGATTGCCGTGAATAACAAGATTGTCGGGCGTATCCTTCAGTTCGGGTAGATTCTCTACCACAAACTTGAGCAGATTGGCAAAGGTGGGCGCATCCTCGGCACGCTTTGGCTCTAGAACGGTGAAATTCATGAGAGTGTTGCAGAGGGCAACAATAGCACCGCGTGCCTCCTTCATCTCGGCCTGTTGCTCCGGCGTGGGCACCGGATCGGGTTCGTTCATGCGCTTGAGACGCTCCGCCCGGGGAATGGGCGGACGCTTCCAGTGGGCAATGCTGAAGTACAGCTCGATGGCCTCCAGCAGCACCTCGTCCTGCTTGTGGGTGAAGAGCACACGACGCGCCTCATCCTCGACGGCAAAGTGGCACAACGCTGGCATCATCACACGCAGAATATCCACAGGCGGCGTGCCTTCACGGGGACCGGCACGCCAGGACTTCAGCTCGTGGAAGCTCTCATTGGCAATCTTGAGCATGAAGGGCAACAGCTTGTAGATGGCCGGTCGCATGGCGGTTGTCTCCTGGGCCAACCAGGCGGACAATATGCGCACTGTGGCCACAATGAAGGCCTTGTCGCGTGGGTTTCCATTCTCCCGTATCTTGTCCTGACTGACGCGATTCAGCACGGCCAGCACCTGGTTAAAGGCACCCTTGAGGGCAGTATAGGTAGTCTGCTTCTCCTTGGGCTCGAGGTCCAACTGATCGGTGGCCATATACTCGATGCACTGCTCCAGTATGACAAAGCAGCAGGTGAGCAGCTCCGCCTGCTTAAAGGTTGTCTCCAGCTTCTTCTCGTCCATCTGCATGCGCACCTCGATGGCGGCCAGCTGCAGCAGCATGAGGAAGAACTGCTTCTGTTCGTCCATGAAGGCCCACTGCATGCCCAGCACTTGCAGCGTGGTGGCAATCAAATGCAATGCCGGATCCCGCTGCTTTGGACCAATCTTGGCCTTCAGTATATCTCCGCAGCCCTTGAACAAGCTCTCCGGCCAGATCTGACCTTCCAGCGAGTTGAGCACAATCTCGCGACGACAGGTGATCAAGATATCGGCGAGAATGCGGCACAATTCGTACTTGCGTTCCGTGTGATCCGTCTCCATGTCCAGGGCAATGCGCTGGATCAGAGCATGGAAGGCTGTGGGATCCTCCGGCCACGAGATCACGCCGAACTTCTTTACCAGCAGCACTATCAAATGCAGAGCCTCATCCGTTTGGAAACTCTGGGCCGAATAGATCTGCGACATTTTGGGTATGGCTCCCGTGGCCAGGAGAGCCTGTTGTCCCGGCTCATAGCTGGCAATGCTCTTGAGGCAGCTGTACGCCTCGCTGACCACAATCAAGTTATCCTCGTAATCCTCATCGTCCGCCTGCTCGACAATCTCCAGTAGCGTGGGTATGGCATCAATGATGTCCTTATGCGTGGCCAGCTCCTCCTCCTGACAGAATCCTGTGAGTATCGACAATGCCACGCTCTTGTACACCAATGGCGGGCAATCACTGGGCAATTCCTTGGAGACAAGCAACTTGCGCAGAAATGCAAATCCAATTGCCTCAAACAGCAGCTTCTTTCCCGCCGTATTACAGTCCTTGCCCTTCATCAGCTTCGTGACCATGAACAGGGCCGCAAACTTTTCAGTATCGCTGCGAGTGCCCTTCAACAGATTGGCGCACTTGCGCACGGGCTCCGGCACGTCCGTCATTTCTTTTTATTCCTTTCTTTTGTTCTTTTGCTATGCAACTGCTATGTACAAGTGTATCTATATCAATGTATCTGTGGATTCAATCTATATGTAGATGCTTTATATAGGTGTTTATCTATATATGCACGCTCTATAAATAAATCGCACACTTTCACTTGGCTACACACAGTTCCCGTTGGCTTTCTACCCGGTCTTTCCGTTCGCTTTCCGTCTGTTTTCTTGGGCACTTCTTTGCTCGACAACGCACTCTCGCGCACTGAACTGATCGCTGGTCCTGAGTTGTCGGAAAATCTATGCGACTTGCCGCTTTTCAATTTTCCAAAGTGGCCGCAGCTGTTGCCGTTCAAATCTCATTTGGACATGCCTGAAAAACCTACACGAATTTTTATTCTACGATACAAGACACTAGCACAAGAAGCAAGAACACTTTGTCAAGCGACTTGTTACCATATGTTATATAAATACCATATTTTTAAATACATCGCTCCTAAAACTCGGCAATTTCTGAATTTCTGTGTACTGTATAAGCAGGGTACAAAACAATGCATTTTAATAAGATTTTCGAGTGTATAAAAGTAAAGTAAGATTAAAATTTCGATATTAACTGTAGTTTTTCCCATTTTTTTTTTAATTTGTCATGCTTTGAGGATATACTCATTTACAGACAATTTAAGTATTTTTAGCTTATAAGAATAGAGTGTTTTTTGTTTCGGATTATAATAATTTCTTTCATATTTTATTTCATTTAACTTGCATACAATATGAAAATCAATTTAAATCGAGCAAATGATGATTCAATTTGGTTAACCAAATGCATTTCACTCTGTCTCTCTTTCTCTATCTCTCTTCGTCCCATTCTCACGCTCTTTATTACTCTCCGAATTTCTTGGGTCAGCTCTCTCTCTCTCTGTCTCTCTCTTTCTCTCATGAGCAATGTTGTTTATATTTAGAACATGATTTTTCATTTTTTCGACTTTTCATGTTTACGTATCAGACAAACTGTGAAAAGTCAGCCGCCGGCTGCATTTGTTCCAGAATTTTTTCACTGTTTCGAGTATTGTGTATCTGTGTATCTGTGCATGTGGGCTTGAATGTGTTTGTGAAACTATCCATTTTGTTTCATTGCAACCAAGTATATAGATAGCAGATATACCTATACACACATTCCTTATATACTTTCACGTTCAAAAGTAAATCTGCATTTAAATAGAATCCGTGTATTGCCACAAAAAAGCAAACCGAATACAAATTATGTGCCCAATATAGTATACTATATGCTTATTAACAGATGTATGTGTGTTTGTAGCTATGCACTAGGTCATCATTTGCATATTTTATTTAAATATGCTCCTCGTTTATTCAGTTGGGGTCAATGAATTTCATTTCGCATTGCATTTCTCTTATTTTGTTTATAATAAAGCTGGAATTTTAATTCTTCTGGCATTTACTTATTTAAATATGTATGCAAACAAGCAAATTGTTTCATGGGTTTAATTCAATATTGGCTTTACCAAATTGAAAATATTATAGGTCAAATATCGTAGTGCATATATTAATCGCATATCATGTTAAGAAGTTTTTATTATTATCTGTCGCCATTGAAAGCAATAGATTTGGCAACTCTGACACGATTCTATGATATATTTCCAACCCAAAAAGAACATTACTACTCTGCTTCGTCATTTACTAAACTGGGAATATCATTTGGATAATTTAAAAAGCAAAAACGTTTTTGCTTACAACTTTTCAGAGTTAAAACACTTTGGATACAGGATTTTAGCTTTAAAATTCATGAAAAAAATTTTAATATTTTCGTAACCAATTAGACCAGACATCGATTTGCATCTCTCAGTTTGATGAATTTTATGTATTATTTATATAGGTGAAACGATAAACTGGACACATGTCCACATACTGAAATGTGTGGGCAAAAATGCTGATTGCAAATTTAATTTGCATTGACGGTCGATCGTTCAGTTTGGCCAGTCACACCATTAACATAATATAATATAAATGAAATGCTTAACAGTAGAAATTCATTTGAATTGTTTGCTGGCAAACCATATGCTAACTGACCGATTGCAATTTGCATTCAAAAATTATACTCTCAGTCGTAATCACCAAAAGCCACGGCCAATATTTGGTTATGTGACATTTTCACAGAGCTTACGCCCACACTATCGAATTATCAACCAGCTAGGATCGACAGGAGAATACCCTAGACTTCAGATTGACTCTATTGCAATAGCTTCAATATTGTTGTTAAAACAAATTATCTACAGATTACATATAATCTTAAAGCGACTAAAGCTATTCAATTAAGAAATCAGACATCCTCTACTTTAAAAGTTTCTGAGATTGACAAGGACAAAATCGGATTTTAAATTGTCATACCCTTTTGATGCATTTGTATGTCAGGGTAGATTCCCGACTCTGCAGTGCTCACCCGTATGTAAGCTTATTTGTATCTCATAATATGCGTATGTTTGCTTTTGTTATTATTATTTTAAATTGATAACACTTACGCTGGTGATGCCGCAAACCATCGGTAATTTGAGCATACTTTTCTACGAAAAATTAACAAAAACAAGCTTTCTACATTTTTTTTTTTTGAATAATTGGGTTGTAGCAATTTTTGGATTTTACGATTAAATAATTTTGCAAATATTATAAACATTATTAATTATTCATAGAAAATAAAAACTATGCAACTTTGCGCATTGTTAGTGTTAAAGTTAATATATTTAACTATTCATTTCAATATTATTATAGTCTCAATGTTAAGCTCAAATCCTCATTGCCTGATGACTGCATATAAAATAGAACTAAAACACTTGATAAATGTGACTCCTCCCCAACTGGAAAGTCTTCAACAACAACTTGAAAGTCGTAATGACATACAATTTATTTAAGTTCTAGGAATTGGAACAGTCAGCGTCCAGAAGCTCCTCAAACGACAATCGCAGTGCCATTGGGGACAATTTTTGGGCCAGTTTGACAGTTATCAAGATGAGGAAGTTGCTGATGGAACGGCTTCAAGTTGAAATCAATGTTGATGATCTGCTCACAACATTTTGGGGTCAGTCAAATGTTGCCAAACGTCTGACTTTCTCGGTTATCTATCTACTTAATTCCCTTCTTCTATCAGTCCCACCAAAGTTCCTCCTGCACGTGGCCTGTTTATGTTTTGGCCCCGTTGGCTGATGGCCGTTGGCCGCAATTGGTGGCCATTGGCAAATTCGATGAAATGAAAAATACAAACAAAATCATTTGTCAAAACATTTCGAAAGAGCTTTATAAACTCTTAGCTTCAATATCAGGCGGCAGAGTACCCCCCAAAATCGATGATGTCCAGTGACGCAACGCCAAAGTTAACAACAAGCTGAAGCAATCGGCAACACAATAAAGGCCGTAGTGTGAAGACGGAAGTCAAATCGGAAGAGGAATAGAAATCGGAATAGGAAGTGTGAGTGCGAATGCGAATGCGAATGTCAATGCGAGTGAGTGGGAGTGAGAGTGTGAGTGTGAGTCAGTTGTCCATTGACTGTTGTGGAGCTGATTTAAGCCTCTGAGGCGGAGGTCAGTGAATCCAAGTGTTGCACGTCCCTTTTAGAAATCTCACTTCTCTCGTCTGCTCTTTCGTTACATTCTCATGATTAGTGTTAAGAGGTTTTTTTGATACATTTTTATTTTTCTGGCTTTATTGTGGCTATTTTGCCTTTCTTCCTTTTGGGCTTGGCTTTGAGCCCAACATCGTTTGTCAGGCGATTTATTTCAATTATGTATAGCGATTCATGTATTGTAATATGTTTCTGCTCTTCGCTTAAAGCTGATGGGGCTTAAATTTGCGACAAATGTGAACACTGGCAAATTGGTGTCGAAAAGGATTGTAAACATTAAAATTGTACAAATACGAAGAGTATTTACTCGTATTTTTAATTAGTTTCAAAAGAATGCCATTTAAATTGTTGTGAAATGTTTTACCTTAAGTTTAATCTGCGATATGCATTTGTGTCAGTCATCGATAAATGTTTTTATCCCTTTCTCTCAATATATTGAATCCATAAGCAGTTGTTTTCGATTGTGGGTTTGCTTCTATTGTGAATTATTGCCAATGATGTTACTTAATGTTATCACAGCTTTGACATTCAAACTGTTGTGCCAAGCGAATCTTGGGCTACCATCCTCAGTTGGATCTGGTGTAGTCCCTGCACTGGGTATACTGTGTCGCAAGCTACCCCGAATGTCATCGAATAACTGCCAAATAACCGTACACAATGTGCGTTTTTTAAAAGCCTTTAGGCGACAGTCAGTTGTTCTTTCATTTTGCGGCAACAACACGAGTTCAGCTCGAGTTCCTTTGAGGGTTACCCAGCTGTTTGCCAGTGAGGCACGTGCCAATTTAAATGCAAAATCAAAAGCCGCTCGGTAGGAGGAAAATTTAATTTCACAAGGCAGCAGCAAACAATCATATTTTCCTTTCCATTTTCCTTAACATGGCATATACACATAAGCCCCATAGGCAACTGGAGACTGGTTGACGGAGGAAAGGTTGAAGAGGAACTTTTTCTCCTGCTGCCTGTTAACATTCTTTTGTGATCCCAGATATCAATGGCTGATTAATGTGAAGGCTCCGAGGGCTGACTAGTTGCCATGTTATATAGAGCATTCATACTTGCTCTGTCTCCTCTCTCTCTCTCTCTCTCTCTCTCTCTCTCTCCGCCAAACAATTTCCAATTTCAATGGCGCGTGCACCTATGTTGGGCATGTTTAACGACACACCTCAAGTGGGAATTTACCCCTCCATTTTTCAAAATTGCTTGTGCCAAACACAAGCAGATTCAAGGCTGAATAGCTTATGTTTATATGTATGCATATATGATTCTGACTGTAAAATAATTGCATTTGATTAAATAATGGCTGATGAATCTGTTCCCATAACGGAAAAGTCTGACAGTTGACTGAATCTGGAGTCCCATGAAGATCTATTTGTTATTCTAACGTAAATTTATAAAACACAATTAATTTTTTGTCGTCAAAGGTTCAGAAATATCAATGCTTGATGTGAATTGTCCTCATTCAGCATTGTTTTCTGACTTTGAATATGAATGTATAAAGTATTATCTCAAGGGTTCGGTCTCCTCTGTCCGAGGAAAAGACAACAAATTATGCAAATCCCATTGAATGGCTTATGCTTCATGAATTTATATCGTATAACGTATAACGCTTTAAGAGTTTGCCCATCTTAACAATAAAAGCTCATTTGTTGCTATTATCGTTTCACTAACAAATAACAAATCATCGAGCAACAAAAGCCTATAATAATAATAACAACAACAACAACAGCATATACCCAGGTACGGGGGTAGTAGGGGTCTTATAGCCGAATCGTGCTCACCTCGGACAGGAGCTGTGCCGTGATGCCGCACAAACTGCTGCCAATAAATTGTGTTAATAAACCAAAAGTTGTTAATTTAAATGATTTATATCTGAAGACGACGGGCGGTTTCCTCGATTTATCCACACCAGCCCCTCTCTCCATCCACTTGTTATTGCTGAGCCCCAAAAATTTACGTAATTTGGCATAACCTTTGCGTAGCAGTTCTGGTCTTTAGTCGGGTTTTCGGCCCAGTTTGTTGGCTTAGTTCCTGTCCCTCAACTTCTTCCTCAGATCCATTGGGTCAAACATTCAGCGTTGATGATGAAACGGATGGTGAGGGTGGTGAGGGTGGTACCGCTTGCCCGACGTCAGCTTAAACCAATTTACGTTGCCGATGTCTTCATTTTGGCAGCGGCTCAGCGCCGTGTGTCGTGAATTATGGCGCCCCTAAAATGGAGGCAACTGTGCGTATACGTAATGTGGATAGCCAGTCTGACAGCCTGCTGTTGTCTATGGGCATTTCACGCTCCTCGCATCCTTCTGTTTAGTTATTATACAAGTATATACTATATATTTTATATATATATATATACATATATAAATTTATGTCTTATTGTTTGCAGTCGAAATTATTTCATTTGTTTGTCTTTATTACAAGCAAATCCCGTTCAATGCCGCGTAAGTTTGTGGGGCATGTGGCAGGAGGAGCCAGTGGCAAGGGTCACGGGGCATGAGGCGTGAGGCATAATAGTGTGGCATGTAACCATTTCAGTTGAGCAGAAGCGGCAGCAGCTTCCATTTTCCACAGCGTTTGCTTTTAATGGTCGGCGGCTGTTTCAGGGATTTTCCACATCTTAACTCCGGCAGAGACCTACAAATATTTGATGCTCACATTTTTCGCTGTTGTTTTCATTTTATTGATTGGCGCCGTGCCTGGTTTATGAGCTACATTGTTGTTGTTGTTGTTGTTGTTGTTGTTGTTGTTGTTGTTGTTACTGTTGCTGTGTTTGATGCCCTTATTGTTTGGATTTTTTTATTTTTATTTTTTGTTTGGCTTTGCCGCTCCTATTGAGCGAATCGCTTCGCTACATTGAGAGGGATTTTGCGTGACTTTAAATTGTAGTCCTTACAACTTGACAGGAAGCTGTCTATTAGCCTTTACTTTATCATCTTTTACTCTTCAGTCTCTAAACTTTGTTTTAGTTACAACAATTAGCAAATGATTATAAGGCAACAATGTTCGCTTTTGTCTTTTAATAGCAGACCTGTACAAACATTCGTCTCTGAAACTGTCCCGGAACTTTTAGTAGTTAATTAAAAATTTCATTTCCTTCATCTGAAATAAACCCTTAAATTGAAAGGCTCTGAAAAAAACATTAATTAAGTTCTTGGTAGAAATTTTTAAACGCCCAGAGAGCGGAGTATTTTGAGTGTTGTCTTTTAGACATTTTGCTGCCTACAATATTTGAGCCCTTGAATCACTGAGCCAATAGGGTTTTCATATTAACAAATGTGTGTGTGTAACAAGATGTGTGCTTTCCCCTTTTTTTCTTGTTTATTTATTATTATTATCTATAATTTATTATACTACTATTTAAAATATCGAGTAGAGATGACTGATTAACGATATATGAAAACAAGAGCGCTAAAGTGGTAATTAACTATCTATTTTTCCAATGCTATCCATGATTTTATCATAGATTTCATTCCAATTCCTGGGTAAGTTGTTCAAGGATTCCATTTGTGATGCAGTAAAAGTAGCGATGCATTCAAGTTCTTGTCATTATATTCATGAATTGACTGCATTCACTTAGTTCGAGTGCCTGTTTTGAGTAGCAACGGCATAAATGAATATAAAGCATCTAGTTGACAACAGTCATTTGATAGTCAAGGAAGATTTCGAAGGATGTGCAGGATAATGTGTTGATTCTTTGTGTACTAGGTGCTGTTGTTGCTACTTTTGAATTTTTAATAAAAGCATGAATTATGCTAAGTAGCTGATAGAAGGAGAAGGCTGAAGTAACCATTACAACGCATTGCATGCAACTTTATGGATATACCTGACCTTCAGATTTTGCGACAGTGAAAGTGCGATTTAAATTAAATCGAAAACTGATCTGAATTTAAAGAACAGCTCAATGTTACTGGAAAATCGAATTGTGTTTAAATAAATTTGCAAGTCAACTCGTAAATTTTGTGCTTTTTTGTGGGGCTCAGACATAAAAAATGTGTCTATACTCGTTGTCAGATGACTCTTAAAAATGAAAAGTTATTGCTGGGTCAAGGCTGTGCGAAAAGCACATTCATACACGAATTTACATACGGCACATATATCCTGAAATCTAAAGGTGTGAGTGTGAGTGTGCGTGTGTCTAGAATGAAGTGGCACGAATAAATTTACTATTGATAGTACGGACCGCCTTATAATCAGTTGAAAGGACAGAGAGCTCAATTCCCCAGTGGTCGGACTCCTTCACACCAAATTCCAATCGTTTGAAGCACTTTTATGGATTCCACATGGCAAATCGCGTGTGAATTTGAATTTGTTTTTTTTTTATACCGCCACGTGAATGCAATCCCTGTCAGTGCTCATTCCATCAGCAAACAGTAGAATACCGGGTACAGTAGGGAAAGGCTTTGAGTAGACACACCGTGTGTCCATGTCCTTTTTTATGGCGACAAACGACAGATGCGAATTCGACGGAAAAAAACTTATTCACATCATGTGATTTGAATCATTCTTTTGATAGCTGGTTCATATTTTGTATTCGTTGTGTCTGAATTGCTCCTTGCTTGTTTGCCATTTACCATTTAACATTTACCATTTGCTCTTTGTTTCTCTTTTTGTTTTATTTACTCACACCGAATGTACACGCAATATTTATTGCATCATATTCAACCCAACAAAAAAAGAGTTGTCATATTAAACAGGTATATGTACCTTCACATATATGTTATCAACCGAAAATTACGGACAACTCTTTTGGCTTCGCTTCCCTAGTCGTATTTACGTAGTCTAATTGGATATGGAGAGCATTTGATTAAAATTTTTGTAGCTCTTTCTGAATCTGTTTAAGATCCGTAAATGCCATAAAGTTATTTGATAAAAGTAACAGTAGCTCATATTTCTGAACCTAATGTTATTTTTGGGAAGGATTGCATACTTTTATATTAGTTTTGGGCAAATCTAAATATTTTAATTTAATTTAAGATTAGCCACAAAATTAAAAAAAAAAAAGTTAAACTTTAAAGTGCAATTTCTGCATTTATTTTGTGCTGAGTTTCACACCAAATTCTGATCTAAAACAATGACGCTTTTTAGACTGGAAGCTGTATTATATTCTAGCGAAAAGCTTTTTGACTTAAAGCTTTAAAATACTCAAGCTTTTCCCAGTCTAGCAACCTTTTCATGTGAAAGCGTTCGGCTATAAAGAAAAGCTTATAAGAGCTTTGGGAGTTCAGCGTTAATTTGACAGCTTCTTTAAACTGCAGAGCGAAATCAATTCAGCAAAAATCAAAAAACAAAACTATATAAAAGTTTTGTTTCACTTATTTAAGCTTATTGTTAAAATTAAATATTTTAATACATAAGTATACGTGTTTCTTTTAATTTAAATAATTATATTTTATTAAATGGTACAAATTAAAAGCTGATAGGAGAAGAAGCATTCATTAATCCCATTGGGTATTGAAGAATTGAGTACACAAATGACCTGAGAAAGGGCATTTCTTCCCATAAGTTATTAATCTACACGTGCCATATAAAAGTGAATAAATTGAAACGGTAAACGAGGCTCAAACGAACGTCGACTGCTAAATAAAAGCGCAATAAAAATATTTGCGAAATGCAGACACAGTTCATGGTAGACGTAAACAACAACAATGCGAGTGAGCTGAGGCAACAGCGGCAAGGATAACTGAAAGAAATATGCAGCTGGCGCACTAGGAGGCAACAAAAATATATTCCAGACCCCCAAAGGCCGCAACTCAATAATCAACTGCATATGGGGCAGATATGAGAACGAGGACTCACAGTTGCAGATACTTGGAGTGTTTCTACGGTCTTTTGACTGCAGACTTTGCGAATCGCTGAGTGCGGGATCGATGCAAAGGGATGAAGGGATGGATACGGAGAGTGTCTTGTAAAAATATGCTGCGTTGTTAATTTCGCCATCATACGCCCTGACAGCCGTGATTGAAGGCCGAGCAGCTAAACGCTTAACGTTGATTGCTCAGCAGCAGTTTACAGCAACACTGCAGCCAGTAAATTGAATGTTGCTGCTGCTGCTCTGTTGCTCTGCTTCTGTGCCATGGAAACGCATTATTCTTAATCGATTGCTCATACGCAGCGTTGGACTAACGAGCGGTCGTGCTCGCATTATGGAACTTGGATGCTGCTCCTCAACGGCCAGTTAATGAAAACAAGCTGCCTGTGACGAAATTAAGCCAAAAAGTTGTCTCCCTCTTAATTCCCTGACTCCTCAACCAGCTGTCGCGTCTGTTAATGTTGCCGAATTTGCATTTCATGCGGCTCCTTTGCTTCTTGTTGCCGCCGTGTCGGTCGTGTCGGTCGTGTGTCCTCCAACGAATTGTCAAGTCACGTACCCAATTTCCAGCAAAAGAAAAGTCAATACACTTCGAGGTCCCGTTGCCTGCAGGTCTGCAGACTGGCAAAAACAAAAAATTATATATCGGGCCCTGAGGAAGCCTTCTTTTTAAAACAACTTGTCATTAACTCTGTACAGTTGATAGCCTTGAAGTCCTTAAGTACCACTTATTTTTATAAGAAAGTTGACTTTACGAATTTAATAGTTAGTAAAAGGTTAGGTGATTATCATTAGGGTTTTATTTGTATTCTATAAACTTATTTAAAAATTGTTATATAGTGTTTTATTTTATTCCACTGCTTTACGTTGATTTATTGACAGATCGTAGAGAATTTTTAATTACTTTCTTTGCTCAAGCCATTGGTCTCGGGTAGGCAATTGACAATTTTCAAGGTCACCAAAAGACTTAAGCGACAATTGAAAAGCACGTTGATGTACTTTTAATTGTAAACTTACATCGCTGAAGTTGACAGAATTGTGAGTGTTTGAGTAATCAAATTGAATCTCAATGTCTCATTGGCATTTCTAGACAGTCTCGAGAAGAAATCGTATCCAATGTGGTCGGTGGTTGAGCTTGTTGAATTGAGGACCAATGGGAGTCTCGTAAATATTTGGCTGTCGTTTAATTAGTAAAGTGACAAAAACAATCTAATATTGTATTCGCCCGTGACCTATTGACCGATTTAAATAAGAAATTAATTAGCTTTCCTTAAGCGAGATAGTCTTAATATGATCTAAATTATGTATGAATAGAACTTGAGCTTACGACATCAGACAAATTAAATACTCAATAAAGCTGTGAATATTAATTGAAGAGTAAATGAATTTTACGTGATTTGTGAGATTATATAATGAAAACAAAAAGGTTCTAATAGTTTCAGCTTAACATTTTCTACTAAAATATATACTTATTTATTTAAATTCTGGAGACAATGTCGTTTAACCACATTCAAAAGATACGCTAAAATTAAATAGATGTTCTAGATATAAATATTCACCCCTCAAAATAAATAGCAATTTGTTCTTGAGCAATTATATTTTAAAGCTCCGAGAGTTAGACTACTTTCCAAAGAAGTTGTCAGAATAAATCTAAGATTCGACAATAAGACTTTATTATCATAGGAATTTTAAATTTTTCAAAAACTGGGAACAGTTTGTTGTTCTGAATCGGTTAACAGTGTTAGGAAAGTGGGAACAGTCATGCGCAGTGGGAAAGCGGGCTGCAAATGCAACAGTTTGTCATTTAAGAAGTTACTTTTAACACAGAGACTGTGTGGAATGAGAACAGAGACGGAGATTACCCCCGATATCAAAAGTAACGCCAACTACGATATGAGACTTCGCAAAGCGAAACAAATCCAAGCTGAATTAAAATTTAGGATACTTTTGGCTGCAGTTACATCATGCGGGCGATGACTGTGCGAAAAGTGTGACTGAGAAGGAGGTCCCCATTAAGAAAAGGGGATTGCGTGAGCATAAGGAATTCCTTGCCGAAAAAGAAAATGCATGTACTGAGTGAGGTTTCAATTGTGGTTCGAATACAATCGAAATTTCCTATGTCATAGCGAATTTCTGTGGTCTGAGTACAGCAAATGGCGCCAAGGTTGCGGATTAAGAAGTTGCCGTCAACTTGGCCTAAAAGCAGACCACAAAATTGGCACAAAATGCGAGTAATCCTTCCCAACGACCCAACCCATATCATTTGTATATGACTTATGACTGACTGACTGACATACATTTATTTGTAACAATATCCTAAGCCCTTTCACCACAAGCCCATTGAATGCGAAATCGGCTTAAATGCTTTTAAATTACCATCATTTGAATTAATCGCTCAACCAATTAAACTGTTGCCCAATAATGCGCATTAAAAAAGGGTAAAAAATTATGTGCACTTTTTTCATTCAACTTTTTTTTATTAAGGATCTATATCTTTTGTTTGCAGCGGATATAACCAGCATATGTAATCGTGTGCCTGTCTAATGAATGACAAAGAAAAATTCTTGAAGGCACAACTTTGGATAATCGGAGAGAGTATGCATAGAAAAATAGTTGGAAGGGTGGATGAAAGTCATGTGGCAACACTGTTGTGCTCAAAAGTTTCTGCACTTTTGTTTGAATTTCCTTGGCTTTTTCATGCTTGTGTGACCGCCACAAAAGTTTTTTGGCCTCTCGGTGACATTTTCAGAGCGTTTGCTTTTCCTTTCACCCTTCCTGCAAGGATCTCACTTTATAACTTTTATATAGTCCACACATATATGTGCATACATATCCTTCTATGTACATGTGTAAGTATGTACTTAGAAAACCGCAGGGCCAACTCATGTCTACGCCGGGTCTGTCTGTCAAAGTTTCCCAGTTTAACTGGCTAATTTGCTGCGAAAGCTGATTTGCACATAATGAAAATGATTCTGAACTTTTACATTTGCCTCTATTAAGGTTAAAGTTGTAGCAAGTGATTATTAATTGTCGAAAAATGGTCTCTATATTTTCATATCTTTTGTTAATCGACTCGACAAGCTTAAATTAGTAACATTTAATTTATATGTAAAGGTTTTTTCATATCAATTTTGCATTATCGTGCAAACGTTACTTTATCAGTTAATTTATCAAATACATTTAATTAATTGGTATTGAAGAAACAATAGAACATTTAAACATTTCTCCAGCTATTGGTTTTTGAGAATCTCAGTTATTAGGCTGAGCTTTTAATTTTCAAACTTTTTTAAAAACTGACTTGAAGTTCAATTTGAATATGTGAAAAAAAAGGAACTATAACCAAATTTCTACATAGCCTACACATCTTTAAACTTATTCATATATGTGTCATGGGTATCTAATAAAGTACTTATACTTGAACTATCAGCTGAATATATGCATGCTTGGCTATGAAATTCAAATTTAAATGCGAATGCGAACTCAATAAAATCAACATCCATCAGGTAGTTCAGCTGTGTATGTATGGATGATTCTTTAACGCTAGGAAAGAGCAATGATGCCGCCTCTCTGGATCGATTTGCATGACGCTGACATTTTCGACGTCGAGCGGAATGTTAAAGGAAACACGCACATCGCGTATTGAATTATTTATGATGCCATTTTTTTCAATTGGAGAAAAAGCAAAATATTAGTGTTTACCGTAATCATTGCATTGACAGATTGCTAATGTGAAGATGTACTGAGTTCTTTAATGCTTACACAGGTCTCAGGTCTCAGAGCACGGGAAGATGGACTACGTATTTTCCGGCCAGCGATTGACATGCACATAAATAAAGGGCGAGCCGTAATAAATACAATGAACCAAACTGGAGACCTACAAAAGGCATCCTTGAGGGGGGGTTATTAATATTTTCCATACTGCTTTAGCTACTTTGTTTGAGTTCCTGAAATGTAAGCCGCATCTATAGCAGTTGGCTCCGTGCGGAAGCATGGATATAAATCAGACCCAAGTATAAAAATGCACGTCAACATGCTGCACGCATGCTCTCACTGCCGGGTCACTCTCTCTCTCTCTCTGACAATGAAGCAAGCAATTGTCCAAAGTCCACCGTCCAATGTCGAAAGGGAGGTGGGGAACTGGAAAATGAGCAGCCATGCTGCGGAAGCTGTGTGTGTTGCTTAGAGACCGGCACAAACAATGCCCTACCATGTTGGCCTAATGACTGCAAGCCACAAAATCAACGAGTTAAATCATGTAAAGAAAAATGCTGCATGCAATTGCAGCAAGATGAAAGCCAACTCATCCAGTTTCATCACCATCTCTACATCCAGCTTCAGTTGCCGGCTTAAGAGAAACAGCATCGCCACAGCAACCGACATTGTATCCTCCTCTCGTTTATCAAATTCATATACGAGTATGTGCTGCCCACAAGCCGCAAGCTGTCGACATCCAAGTAATAACAAGTCTTCCCAAACTGAACAATTTAATCCTCAGAGCCATAAATTTAATTGCACATTCCTCAGTTGCTGCCTCATTTAATGCTTTTGTGTTCAATTGCTTATTAGAATATTTTCTGGCACACAACTGAAACTATCATCGTTTGAGAGATGCCAATGCCAATTTGTATTCATTACCTAATTGATAAGCCCAATGATATGAAATCAAAATATCCTTTGTTTATAAAATGTATTAATTAATTGAATGGCATGTATATTTAATTTTGACACTTTTTGTTGATCTTTTCTGACATATGCAATTAATATCGTCTTAATTCTATTATATTCCTATTTATTGAAAATACTCGTATAATTACGATATTGCAGTATGTAACCTTTTAAATTGACTCCAATATATTTAAATATTGAAATGTATGTATGGATAAGTTAGATCCACGGACATTGATTTGAAACAGCAAGTAAACCGATTGAATTCGATTGCGGTTTGACCGCATTATTTATGATGGCGATCTGTCACAATATGAATGGCAATTGTTAATAAAGCTTCACTTAAATGCAATATGGGTATTGACATTAAAGCAAAATCAATTTGTCAATTATATAAAATATTTTTTGTTAAAGAACAGACACAGTGAATGTTAAACTTTTAATTCCATTTGTGCATGAAAACCCACAAATAAATCAAAGTCACGCTGAGAATGGGGAACTGTGCGAACTGGATACAAAAGGGTAGAGGGGTAGAGTGGTGGTTGGCGAGGCAACTGCGGCAGCTGCAGTGTCCAATGAATTAAAAGCATAACAAACACACGATACAAACAGATATATATATATAAATATATATATATATATATATAAACGAATATAGCAAAAGTTTTCAATTTCGCTGCAGTTGTGTTTGTGATTTAAGTGCCAGGGCTGCTGGGACGCCTCAGCCACTAAAATAAATTCGTAAAATAAGAAAAAAAAAAAAAAAACCCAAAAAAGGAAGGTTGAAAAACTCATAAACTTAGTATATATGCAGGTCTTTATAAGGCAAGCAATTTTTTAAAACTAGCATACATAAAAATACATTTTGTTAAATTGAGTGTTTTGATTCCATTCATATGCACATTCAATTCACATTCAATTTAGTTTCAATTCAGTCCATTTTTATAGGGCACTTTGTCAAAACGCGCTATTTTTGCGATCAACATTTTTACTTGCCGCTTTCACTGTATTTTTCGGAGAATTGCTTGTATGGTAGATTAGAACCATTCGAATTGTTTGTACCATTAGAAGCAGCTAAAACATTTTCGTTCATCGTATTTACAGAGCGATGGCTGCCAAATTTTGATACGATGCCAGAGACACAGCACTTGACTTGCTGCTCCTTTTTCATTTTGCCAGGAAACGGCAATTTATTTATCTACGAGGTACACTCATAATGGGGTGAATCGGAAAATATTGAACTCAATTTTATATAATGTGAACTGAAGTTACAAAAAATAGTCGCATTAAACGGACTATTGAAAGTTTATTTTCATTTTTAATGTTTTCCTTTGCAAATTGCCTATTAAAGTAAATAAACTTGATTTTATAAAAAACAACAATTGCCCATAATCTCACGCATGTCTGCACACACCTATACGAAACATATAGTTATTGTTTTTATACATATTTTCTACTACAACAAGCAGTTAGAACTTTTATTAAAGAAAGGACGAGAGTGAAATAAATACATACAAACAGACTTATTATTTTTAAATTAAACTATCAATTATATTTGCAGTGGAAAGATTAAATTTGACTCTTTTTAAGTTATTTAATAAATAATAAATATTATTCGAATGAGGTATGGATAAGTGCCAACTATATTAGTAATGTTATTTATTACATATTAAAAAACCTTTCTTTTTTTAGTTATTGCTATTGCTTATACTTATAAACGTATCATATATAATTAGCGAATATGATTTGAGACTACTCCTAGAAAATTAAAACAAATTTTGAAATTTTGTAAACTTTATTAAGAAATATATGAAAAGAAAACTTGAAACTCAATGCCATTGTACTTGTCAGGGGATGATATTTATGTGTTTGTGTGTGTTGGCCCGCAGAAATAAAGAAAAATCGGGGCGGAACACATTTCATAAATCTTCTCTACGATTGAGCACAACCGAGACAGGGTCCTTTTTTTTTTTTTGGTTATTTTTGTTTGTGTTTTGGCAGTTGTTTCTGAATTGTGTTTGGATTCTGGCTTCTGTTTTCTGTTTTGAGTATTCATTTTAACTTTATTTTAGTGGGACGTTTGGTTCACGCTTCTGTGATGTGTGCACCGGTCAATGGTCAAGGGAACACTGGAGATTGTGGAAGGATGAGTGGAGTTATCGCTTAAATGCGCTGCAGGTGTCACGCGGCACCACGATACTTCTACTTCTGTAGGGGCCATAACGTGTCAGGGGACGGAATGGCTTGCCAAATGAAATGAATGATCTGGGCGAGGCACCATGGCACTTTTTCCGACAGAATCCTTGGTACTCGTAGTCCCTGAAACGGGGCACTGCAATGCGTCTCAGTGTACTATTCAACAGCCAAATCATTGACACAATAATGATCATGGCCAGGCACGCCACAATCAGTATCAATGCCGTTTGCCAGGCTGGCTCGAGTCGCTCCTCCTCCAATTGAGTAGCTCCCGTGTTCAAGGATGCAGCAGATAGCTGGTGTGTAATATCTTTCTTAAGTTTTTGGCAATCGTATGCGGACATCAGGTGTGGTAGATGGTAATATGCCATTGGAAGCTTGTTTAGCCACCAGGTTTCCCAGAACTCGAGTTGTTTATCTGCCAAGAGGCGATTACAGTGCGCTAGCACCTCACTCATCCACTTTTGGCACTCGGTGCTCTTGATGTCTTGCTCACAACTTGGATGCATTGCAAGTCTAAGTTAAATGTGTTTATATATTCCCATACTTGTTGTGAATACAGTTATTACTTAGCCTACTTTTAGACTTGAAAATCGGCTGGCTTACTGCGTCTTAGCCAATTCGCCCAGCGTATTTTACGACGACTTTGGTCAGGCGTTGGATTTGTCATCGTTTGATTATAACATGTAGGCATCTGGCCAATGGAATCGTGGATATTCTGTTGATTATCTACGGTCATAGAGGATGACGTCTCATCGTCTGTAGATTGTTCCGTTTCCTCGCCAGTATAACATGTAGTCTCCTCCGATGTCGATGAGGCCTCACCCACATCTTCACTATCGTTTAGTACTTCCGTAATCGAGGTTTCGGTTGACTTAACATCACTTGATTCATTGGATGTCTCAGAATCTAATCCACTATTCTGCGCTGCCTTTGAATCTTCCTCACTCTTAGCTTCTTCTTCTTGTTTTGACTTCTGCTTAGTTCTATTCGGTTTCTGAATAAACTCATTCATCGGAAATCTATCCCAAAACTTTGGCGGCACATAAAGTTCATCAATGTTAATGGCCTTTTTGTCTACTTTTTGTGTGGACGCCGTGCACTTTTCCCGCAATTGATGCATTATTTCATCCACTGAAGATCGTCCGCCCAATTGCCTGTCCTGACTGTTGTTTTCCTCGGTATCATCTCGTTGTGGCTGTGAGAAGACAAATGCCTTTGTCAATAGCCAAAATGTCAGTGCCATGCAGATTAAAATGAAGAAGACCAGCATTATGAATGTCCAGATATTGGATCCGCCGTTGTGGGTGAAAAAGGAAGCCCGTAGATCTCTTTTTAGCCGCATACATTCCGCCGTTGTCATCAGTTTATGTGCAGGATTTCTGATGATAGGATCATGATCCTGATCCAACTTCCAGTTGGGACATTGCCCACACACCTTATGCTTCCAATGATTGGATACGGAGCTATCAGCATTCGGAATACTGATCGTTTTCAAGTCCATTATAAAATAAATTGAGAATAACCTTTTTCTGACATATATATCAATTTCAGATAAGGGATTCGTGAATATGTTTAAATTGTGTTAAGATTTGTGTTTGTGTTGTGAGTTAACATTTAACTGGAAGTGCTTTAAGTGAAAAATTCTCAGTGGAAAATGTGAAAACACGCAAGTGCTCATAAATTTTCCATTTCCGCTTCATGCAACTAACAGTGTACACATATAGACACACACACACACTCTTATATATACATGTAATTGCCACTATGTATGTATATTGTACATTATATACCCACAAACACAAATACTTTAGCTCATAGGCAAGCATTGCCAAAGGCAGAGTCCAAAAAGGGTATGACAAGTTGTGGAACACAATTTATTTATTCCCACAAATATTTAATTACATGAATATCAAATGTTCGACTGTTTATTATTTATTTATTTAAATTTAAGAAAAAAATATTGAATAATATATATTTTATTATTTTATTTCATTAAATAAATATTAGTGTTTCTTGAGGCTTGTATAACTGCCTGTGTAGTTTTATGATTTGTGCAAATACTGTTCTTAATTATTTCTATTTAGCTCTGAGAAATTAAATGTGGTAAGAAGTATTTTCATGTCGATCATTTCTATGTTGGTTGTTGTTCTCTGCTGCTCGCAAGTGAAAAACTACTTCAACAAAATGTGAAACCAAATTTGTGGCAAGCGGCGAGGGTTGTTGTAGTTGCATGGCACAGGGTTTCAAACCGGAACGTATGTAAGTATTTTTCTTCATGGTTTGACGTGTCAAAAACTGACATGGAAAAATGAATTTGCGCACTCTCAAAAGATCCTAATTTCGGTGAAAAGTTCGCCAGTACCTGAAAAGAGTCTATCTCCCTCGACTGACTCGTCAGAACTGTCGGCGGTATTCCGATGATGATAATATTTACCTGTAAACGTGACGATGACTTGCCTTGATAGTATTGAAAAATGGTAATGTGCTGACCTCCGGCAGAGCTGGAGGACTTGCTGTGACACAAGGACACATAGGCAATTATAATTAGATGTGGAGGCGTTGCTTCAGGCTCAATTAAAAAGCTTGTGGCTCGTCGAGCAGGATGGCGTCGAACGTGGCCCAAAAAATTGGGTTAAAACGTGCCTAGGTCGTGGCGAATACGTATGCCTTGTATGCAAACCGGTTTCAAATTGTTTCTGTTTCAATTTGTGCTGCAATTTTTGGTCAACCAGGCGGATGCGTGACATTTTGGCTATATTGAAATTTATGCTTCCGCCTCGAATCCGCACATTTACACAACTTTTGGGGAACAAAGTTTTCATTTTCATGCCAAAAATTTTCGGCTTAACTTCCACTTCCGCGCCTGCGGTCGTCCTACTCGGCTCACTCCTACATTCATATAACCGTCGGCTATGTGGCGGGAAATTGGTTTATTTTATATCCATTGACTGTTATTTGGCGGTTTTCGTCGGCCGTCCGTTGTTGGTTGTTGGTTGTCGGTCGTTGGTTTTCGGCAGCATTTGGCAATTTCATATTAACATGCAATGCGATTTGTTGCGAATTCCAATTAAAACATTTTATTGCTCATTTTCGCCTCCTGCTGCTCATATTGAGCCAAATTATTTTGAATTTAAAATCGTTAAGTCAACCAGCTAATACTCCCAACTAAAATAATTTCTGAAGGAGCAGTTGTAGAAAGAGAAAAAGAGAAGACTGACTTGGAATTTTAAGTGATTAAATATACCTTCCCAAAGATAATATTAAATGTAAAGACAAGAAAAGTGGGAATCTTTTTGAATAATAATCAAAAAAGTATTTCAGTGAAAAGAAACTTATTTATTTTACAAACCATAAAGTCAAACTGATCAAAAATTTAATATTTTTTCTGTGTCGTTTACTCTTGATTGCTCAATTGATCGTGCAGAAATTGTGCTTCCAAATGGTCACCTTCTCCATTTGATGTCATTAGCTTAAAGTTCCAAATATTTCCAATACCTAATATATGCGACTCCATTAAGGGAATTGGCTTTCCCCAGTTCTATAAGGGCGAATAAACGAGGACAACCAAATGAAGTTAGGCCTTTCATGTTCCGTGTGAAAGACTGTCTAGTCGGATTGACCAAATGCCTTTTGAATGCATTTGCGGTGTTGCTCATAAACGAATATTTCCAGAATGAATGAAATGGAACGCATGAATGAAATATTCGATTCAACAGTCTCATAGAAACAACAACAACAATAAGCTAAAAACTAGTAAACTGGTCTCGTTAGTGATTCTATCATTTCTCTCTCTATTCCTGTGCCCGAATACTCGACAAAACAAAAGCCCTCGTCTAGTGAAAAATATGTATGTAATCATGAAATGGTGTGAGTAAATACAAAAATACTCGCCACAGGCGGATAAAGCAAACCCCAAAGAGTTGGTTAGCAATTCGCTATTATGCCATTAAAACGAAGCATATTTCAAATACTCACATTTAAATTCTGTTAAATCTGTAGTTTGCAACTTGTTTCTGCATAAGTTGTTAGTGCAACACTCCAACACTAACAGAACATATAGATGCTTAAAATTAAATTATAAAAATTACTCTATTTAGACAATTGTTAGAAATATTAGCAATTTGACGATTCTGAGAATATTATTTACAAAAGATAATATGTGAACAATCTTAAGACTAAAAATAAAATATGTATCCTGCGGCGTATTTGTTCGAGTGTATGATTTGCTTTTATGAGATTGTATATTTGTCTAAATATAATAAATCCTTGTTTATTTTTAAATGATAAAGCCAAATCAATCCCTACTTACATGCAATGATTTCAATTCGTTGTTAACATTGGTCAATGTCAAAAAAGGATATTCATACTACTCGTTCAAATATGTGTGAGCATTACATAAGTGCATTAAGGTGTTTTCTGACCTGGTTAACATTAAGCAAGGTTGTTAATGGCAACACGCTCATGCGTTTTTGGCCGGATTGCCAAATTTGCGCATCTCTCTGGCATTCTGTTCTGACCTGTCCTGGTCGTCCTTTGCATCCACGTCGACGACCATGTCCAGTCGGGATGCTTGCCGTTTCTCTCGCCATTTGGCAAACGCGTAAATCCGTTTGAAGCGAGGGATTTTATCTTTCAGGTTGTGCACTCTGGCGTTGATGTGCTTGTTGCTCCATGGTGCTTCGAGCATTGCCTAAGCGATTGTCCGAGCGCTTCCGGCTGACAGGAATTATCGGAGTTGCCTGGATTTATGTTGAAAGCACAATGTGCTGATTACAATGCCGTCCACTTCATGCTCGGCTCTCCGTTAGACTTGGAAGATTAAAAGCGTCGCTTATTCAACATTAATTTATGGCGACACGGTATTTCCAAGGAAACAGCATATCTGCACTTGAGCATTTCAATTGTGAATGTGCTGAGAAGTTTATACTAACTGACGGCCATCGTTTAATTTAATACTAGCCTTTGTTTGGCATTTTTCATGAATTTTCATACGTCTAAACACAGAAATTTCGCAAAAGCAAAAGTCAATATAGAAGTGCAAAAGATTTGCATGAAGTCAACGGTTGCTAAAATGGGAAATTTAATGAAATTTCAAATTTGCCACTCGCTTTCTCTCTTGAGCTGTCAGCTTCTGTCTGCGTGTCAATGTGTGCATGTCTCTTTGTCTGTCCATGTCCTTTCAATCTGTGAGATTTCGAGTGTCTGTGTGTGTATGTGTAAGTGTGTTGTGTGTGTGTGTGTGTGCGTGTGATTGCGTGCTCCCTGGTCGTGTCTGCTCGATGTCCTTTGTGCTTCAGTGACAGCTGCTCATTTCACGCTTGGTAATTTCAATGAATTCTTGCTAGCGCTTTTTGAGCCATGGCTTCCACTTATTTGTATGTCGCTCCATTAATTAAATTTTTATGTTTTATTCAGTTAATATACATAACTGAATAGTTTATGCAAATAATATAACGCAATTCAAAGGAAACAATCTAAAGGAATACTCTGATTGAATTTCAAATGTATTATTTATTATGCATTTGAACATTTCTCAACCATCAATGAGCTTAAGATTAACATTTCAATATGTTTTACTTGAATTGATATTCATAAGATCATCGACTGTCATTTTATAAGCTAATGCCCTTTTAAATAAATCGATTTAACTGGAAATTTTCCCGGTTTCCTTATGATTTTTGGAAAATCATTACTATTGCTTCTTTAAAGTCTTTTTTTGAAGGCGATGTTTTTTCAGTTGAGATCTTCGCCAACGTCTCCAATATCTTTGTATTTTGCGAGCTGCTCGATTCATCATATATGCCAAAATGCGACGCTTGTTTCGAAATTCTTCTTCTTCCTCACGTTTTATGACAATGTCATTGTAAATGGCCTCACTTTTACGATATTTCATCATCAGTTTATCCATTTCTTTTGTCGTCTCTTTCAATTGTGTTTGAAGGTCCATATCTTTGAGGATTTGATGACCAATTGTCTCATCATACTTCTTTATGATGGACTGAAGCTTTATTTCTAACTTGTTTCTATTGGTAAAAATTGGTTGATAATTAAAATTGTTATATTTTTTTTGTTATGAAAAATTGGGATCTAGAATCAATTTTTACAACTAACTAACTCCTATTTGCGATCCCTGACTATAATATAACCTAACTTGTAAAGAGAAAAAAACTTTTTTAAGCAAAAACCCGTTATCATAAAAGTTTTTAACAATTTTTAGAATACTTGCTTTTCGTCCCGCCATTTCTTTTCATCGCGCTGATTCTGTTTTACTTGTTTTTCAAATTCCACACGCAGTTGTTTTAGTTCTGTCTCTAGAACAATTTGTTCCTCTGCGACACTTTTTTGATTCGCTTGTATTAAACGCCGACATTTTTCACTATAATACATGTACATATTCTTTAAAATATTTTATAAAAAAGAAAAAATATAGATTTATCAAACTGACCTTGCCTCCCTCATTCGAATATCATTCTGGTGCTTTTTACGACTTAGTTTCTCTTCACACTTTTGCAGATACGCCATTTTGGCAGCCATTTGCCATCGTTGCTTAATTAACTGAAATGCTAGATCAGCTTTCAGTTTTATAATGCTGTTCTTAACGGCTTCATTCTCCTGGTAGATCTTATTAAGTTGACGTTCATTAGTGATTTCCTTTTTGGCATTGCGTAGCAGACTTTTTTCGCATATTTTGTAGAGCCTCTCGAAAGTGATTAATAAATTACGATCATCCACTGTCAATTTCTTAAACAGATTCGGAAATAGCACATACATCTTATGGTTACGCAGAAAGAAATCAAATATTTTGATCATACCATGATCACTCAAAGGTGGTAGCTTATACTTCATAATAATATCACGTCGCAGTATATAATCGTCCAGTAGGCGTAGGGCTGGTTCAAATTGCGTACCAGCTAGGACACTCTTGACCTTAATCGGGTTTTCCAATATTTGTGGCAAAATCAACGAGATCTTCACAAACTCAATAGACTCCTGGAGAACTCGTATTACACAGTTAATTTGAGTAGTAATCGGATTTATTCCAAATAGAACGTTTCTCATATTGTCAGGTATTTCTTTAATATTCTGATATATCTGCGAGGATTTCATGTTGGTAAACACAACTATTGCTTAACAGATACAAATGTAAATTGACTGTATAAATTAGGAATTAATATGAATTGGTTACTTGATTTTATAAAAGTTCGTCCAATTTCATTTTTTAAGGAATTTATATTATTTTGATAATTTTAGGTTAAGTCAAAATACTATACAACTTATTTTATTTTGCAAGAATTGAATGGTTTTCAGCTTTGACTCTACATTAATTAATACAGTTCCAAGAATATAAACTAAGAATTTCTTTTTATATTGGAATTCGTTTCATTTGGAATACGACTCATTTCGTTGGTATTAATTCCGCTTTTTACTACGTCTTCCCATTGCTTTCCCTTTCCGCTCCTTGCGCCATTTTCGCCAATATTTTTGAATTTTGCGAGCAGCCCGATTCATCATATATCTTAATATTAGTTCTTTCTTTTCACGTTCTTCACGTTCTTCGCGCTTAACAACAATTTCGTGGTAAATTTCCTCCTCTTTTTGATAGACTTTCATAAATTCGGACAGCTCTAAGTTTGCATCTTTCAACTTATCCTCAAGTTCAAGATTCTCGGTAATTTTTTCACTCATCGCAGTATCGTATTTTTTAATAACTCCCTCGAGCTGAAGTAAATACTTGTTTCTGTGGGAGAGAAAGAATTAGTTGTTTTTGTTTTGTAGAGATTCTGTTAATTGTATTCAAAACTACTTACTTTTCATCCCGATTGCGCTTTTCGAGACCTTTATGTTCCTTAGTCAGCTTATTGTAGTCGGCTCTTGCTCGATCAAGCTCCTGTTCAAGCTGATTTTGTTTTTCCAAGCTTATTTTCTTATAATTGCGAGTCATGCGTTCAGTTTTGTCGCTGTAACAATGATTTATATAGTTTAAGAAAATACTCGAATTTTAATAATTACGTTTCATTCTCCATTCGCTGTTCGACCTTAAGTTGATTTTCATCCATATCTCTCTGAATTTTCTCTATGTATACCGCCTTGGCTGCCATTTTCCAACGTAACGTTGTTTGATATGATGCGATCTTGACCCTAAATCTATCAATGCTCCTCCTTAGGCTTTTACTCTCTTTGTATATCTTAAAGAGACGACGCTCCTCAATTATCTGAGCTTTGGCGTCCCGATCCAGATGTCGCTTTGCCGTTTCAAGCAACATCTCGAAGGCATTCAAAAGCTTTTGATCTTGGTCCGTCATATGATGCGTATATCCTTGTAACAGTTTATACATCTCTGTGTTACTTTGAAAGTAGTCAATAATTCGAATCATTCCGTGATCCATTAATGGAGGTCGTTGCTCCTTCAAAATTATCTCACGTCTTCGCTGAAAGTCTGCAACTAGTTGTATAGCTGGCTCGAATTGTGTACCAGTTAGAACCCTAATCAATGTGTTTGGATTTTCCAACATTTTGGGCAATATTAGCGATGTTTTCAGATGCTCGACAGCCTCCGAAATAACTCGGACCACTCCACTTATTAGTGATTGACGTCTGGAGCTAAAATCTAGATATATACTAAAGTCAGGTTCAAATTCAATCAGAGATTTACAGGTTATCTTCTACTAACCAATGAGCGTTATTCGTAGATCCTCTTCAGAATTATTTTCTTTAGTGTTTCTAGACATTTTTTATTTGTTTATTTTTTTGTGTGCTTTATGTGAGTGTCGTTGGGTACCCAATTATAGTGATATACTTTTAATATGACATTGGGCTACTTGGGTTAAATATCTTGATCTTGAAAATTTTAAATAAGTAAATGAATAGATAAAAACAATTTTGTTTTACAAATTTCTATACAGTCCTCGTTTAATCTGACTGAAACCTCCGAATCTTTTGTGATGTTTTCATCACTAGCGTGCCAAATAATCAGATCACGGTTAAGAAGATAAGCTGCAATGTTAGAAAAAGTAGTTGAGTCTTTAGATTATGTTAAACAATTTTATGTTGGAAGCATTACGCTTGTTTTAATACAATAAACAGAAATCTCTAGAGTAAAATCTACTAATGCTGTTTAGCTCTCTTCTAATTCAATGTGCATCATTCTTAATCTAATGATGATAAAATATCTTTCCAGTGTGGGTTTGTTTTCTCTGCAGTTGTTGGTGAATTTTGATGTTGTGATGTACGTAGCGAAAGAGTATTCATGCCATTACGAATACTGACAATGACGGATTAGTTTTGTCTGAGTTAACATTCATTTACTCAGCTGATGGAAGAAGTTCATATGGTGTCCAGGCATTCATGTGACCTAGGGAATAATAACTTTATCTCCACCATCAACATCAGCCGAGTATGTTTCCCATTTGAGTCCACATCACAATAGAGTAATTTTCTATGTGCTCGCCCGTCGTCTCCAACTGACGCGTCGAGACAATTGGTTGTCTGTTGCTCTCACTGGGCACCAGACACTTGACCATATGTCGCAGTATTTGCAATCGGATGAAGGAAGGGCAAATCACATAAATTACTTTATGATGGGATCGCCAGAATCGGGCAACGAATAATAAAAACAAAAAAAAACAAAAGAGAAAAATAACTTTCGGTCGGCACATGTGGTCATGGAGTGAAAAAGTTGAATGTTGCCACTGCCCCACAATGCATTACACTGCTTCCGTGTAAAGTCATTCTGAAGTTATTAGATCCCTTCCCACACCATGCAGGACAGTCAGTGTCTACTCTGTCAGTTGACAGTTGCCATTTGGTTGTCGCTCTATAAAAAAGAGGCGAGAAAACAAAAGTTTTTAGTTTTTAGCCAGCCAAGTTTTGGTAACTTGCTGTGACAAAGTTTTTTTCTCTGACCCGTTCTGTTCTGACCATTTCGCAATTCTTTACTTTGTTTTTATACCCTCTAGATTAAAAGGATGAACTGGTATGCTATGCAGCATAAGCTGAGTTTTTTAAAGAATATTATTTAATCTACATATGTTTAAATGATACACAGTATTTCATAGTCTTGCCCCCGACATTCGAGTGTTCTCATTTGTTTTTCTAAAGTTTGTTTTCTCTAAAATTGAGTAAAATGCAATTGCATATAAATCTAAAAGTTTTCAGCTACTTTTCCCTAGAATATTATGTAAATGTGTATGCGTAGGCTGCATTTTAAATACGAAAACTTTTGTCAAGAAGTAAATGCTCAAATATAGTCAAGACCTCATCGAGATTAAAGTACATCCAATGTATACAATAACATTAAAAATAAAAATTTTTTGTAATGGATACTGAACCATCTTCAAGTAGAGCTGAGAAAATTAGAAAAGATCTTTACGCAGAATATAATCAGGATGCTCCAAAGCCACCCGATGAAGAATCACAGGTCACCCGCAAGCGCAAAGAAGGAAAGCGATATATTCAAACATGTAATTGTACTATATATACTTTCACACTGCCGCCTAGACTAATCCAATCTACGTGTATCACCGCAGCTGAGAACCAATCAAAGACATCGTTCGAAACTATTGGAACTGTATTGTCCTGGATTATTGTTGTGATCACTTTTCCTATCTCCATATTTATCTGCTTTTTTAAAGTCAACGAATTTGACCGAGCTATAATCTTTCGTCTTGGTCGTGTTAGGTAATACACAAAAGTGGGTAAATTTTGATATTTCCTAAGTCCATTCTATCAAACAGAAAGGACGCTCGTGGACCAGGTCTAGTTTGGCATTTACCTTGCATTGACAGCTACCGTTTGGTGGATCTACGCACTAGAGTGGAGTTGATTCCATCACAGGATGTGATTACGAAGGATTCTGTCACGATAAGCGTGGATGCGGTACTCTTCTATTGCATTCAAGACTCGATGCATGCGACTATTCAGATCTCGAATGTACATGAATCGACTATATTCATAGCACAGACAACTCTTCGTAATATG
This sequence comes from Drosophila phalerata, assembly GCA_951394115.2. Classification (NCBI taxonomy): domain Eukaryota; kingdom Metazoa; phylum Arthropoda; class Insecta; order Diptera; family Drosophilidae; genus Drosophila; species Drosophila phalerata. The sequence continues at coordinate 7,680,215 of OX596005.2, forward strand.
GTGGGCTCACTAACTCTCCACGATCTGCTTATCTCCAGACAACTATTATCTGAGAGGATAACAATCGCAGTGGATCATGCTACCGAAAAATGGGGGGTGAAGATTGAAAGAGTTGAACTGTAAGTTTTCATTTAGATGAGGTTGTGTTTTTTTCTAAATGTTTTTCATCAGGAAGGACATTAGCTTGCCGGACAGTCTTGAAAGGTCCTTGGCTAGTGAGGCTGAAGCCCTGAGGGAGGCACGTGCTAAGATCATATCTGCAGAGGGTGAACTTAATGCTTCGAAGGCTTTGAGGGAAGCATCTGATGTAATGGCGGAAAATAAAATAACCCTACAGGGAAGTACAACGCAAATTTTGAAATAATCATTAAAAACTATACAAATAACATGTTTTTTAATATTTTACAGTTGAGGCACCTGCAGATCCTGACATCGATTGCTCAAGAACGCAATGTAAAGATCTTATATCCATTCCCTTTGGAAATGATGAAACCGTTTGAAAATAGTGATCGGAAAAAAGGGGGAGCCCTTGTAGGCTTTGGATCTATTTTTCCTATAATGAGTCCCAGCATCGATAATATACGCCAAAACTCATCTAGATCAGAAATTAATGAAAATGAAAAGAGCTTTCATAAAGAACAACCAATGTCAAGCTTATCCTTATCTGTGTATCCCAATCATAGAAAAGGCTCAAAAGAAAGTCTAAGACTTAATGAAGAATTTGTCCCACCCAAGACCTCAAAAAGTATGATTTACAGCGTATGTTAATGTTTACTGTTTTTCAATTAATTTATTTTCAGAACCCTCCAGAAGAATCCGAAGAGAAGAATATTTTCAATAATTTCACAATCACATTTCATGCGAAAATATTATAATCGAGCATTCAGAATGATACAACAGCATTGCATTGTTTTTTATGTAGTAACAAAAAATAATTTTATATTCTTACTTGAAATCTTTTCAAAATCTAGAGAGGGCAAAAAGTAAATGGACAATAATTCTAAGAATACCAAAGACACTGGACTAGACGATGAAGAGTCATGGGGAACACATAGTACACAGAGTAAAGGAAAGCGATACATTAAAACATGTAAGTATATAAGGAATATAATCTTAGAATAAGTCAAACTACACTAGAGTCTTGCGGTAGCTGAGGACCAATCAAAATCTTCATTTGAAATAATTGGAACCGCATTGTCCTGGATTATCGTTGTGATCACTTTTCCTATATCCATATTTATCTGCTTTTTTAAAGTCAATGAATTTGACCGAGCTATAATCTTTCGTCTTGGTCGTGTGAGGTAATACTCAAAAGTTGGTTTATTTTGATACTTACTAAGTCTATTCCTTGCATTCAGAAAGGGCGCTCGTGGACCAGGTCTAGTTTGGCATTTACCTTGCATTGACAGCTACCGTTTGGTGGATCTACGGACTAGAGTGGAAGTGATTCCATCACAAGATGCGATTACGAAGGATTCTGTCACGGTTAGCGTTGATGCGGTACTCTTCTATTGCATTCAAAATGCGATGCACTCGACTATACAGATCTCAAACGTGCATAAATCCACGATTTTCTTAGCACAGACTACGCTTCGAAATATGGTTGGCTCCATGACACTACACGACCTGCTTATCTCCAGACAACTTTTGTCTGAGAGGATAACAATTGCAGTGGATCATGCTACCGAAAAATGGGGTGTGAAGATTGAAAGAGTTGAACTGTAAGTTTTTAGTTTAAAATGGTGTTTCCTACTAAGTGAGATATTTCTTCAGTAAGAACATTAGTTTGCCCGAAAGTCTTCAACGATTGTTGGCAAGCGAGGCCGAGGCTCTGAGGGATGCTCGGGCTAAAATCATATCTGCTGAGGGTGAACTTAATGCTTCAAAAGCATTGCAGGAAGCATCCGAAGTGATGGCCCTAAACGAAATTACTCTGCAGGTAACAATAAAAAAAAAGAAGACATTCATTAAAACTTACTGTATTACTAACTCCTTAATTAATTGTTCAGTTAAGGCACTTGCAGACCTTAACATCATTGGCTCAGGAGCATCATCTTACTATTGTATATCCCTTTCCTATGGAGGTGATGGCAGCGTTTACAGAAAGCGGGGATGGTTTTAGCAAGAAAGATACCGATGAAAATGAAGATGTATCGTTACCAGGTTCTTCACTTCGTTTATTTAAATCTATTATATCGTCAGTGCTTGGTAGTACTCCTGAGCTTATAACGACGTCTCCAGACGCTGAAAATGAAATTAACCCGCACCCAAACGATAGCAGTATGATATCTTAATTATTTTTTTAATAATTCCCTATTGCAGCTGTAAAATCAATTTTTTGTTTTTAGTGAAACTAAATGGCAACTCAAGAACAACTCAAACCGATTTTCCCGATTAGAGAGAAGCCTATTAAATTCTGAACTCGATGGTTGATTTTCCAGAGATCCAAATTACCAAGAAAGAGCCGAACTTTATTTCGATCAGCAGCAAATTATAGTTAATTTTTTTTTAATTTTAGCCAAACATGGTATAAAATTGTGATAATAACAGCGATAAATGTAACTTTTATCCAAATATTTTATGTTAAAAATCCTATTATTCTGTTTCGTCAGACATTGAATGTCGGCCTTGATCTAATGACACATCGTCAGCAGACATACTGCAACATATTTCAGTAATGCTAAGAGTAAAACTATGCACATTTATTATTTAATTTCCATGAGAGTCGTCAGTTGCCCGCTTGCACTCCACTCTGATAATGTACTTATTTCAAGTGTATGTACACATCGTAAATTAGCAAAGAAAGTTTAATCTTAACGTGCCAGAAGAGTAAAGAAATCACTGTGGAATCCACCCGACAAGCATTTTAATAACGTACTGCGTGAATTTGAGTATAAAAATAAATATGGATATGAATAAGAAAATAATAAAGCAGAACTTGACGATTTGTGAATCGTTTAAAATGTAGGAAACAAAACCAGAACAATTATATCATAATTAAGTATGAAGTATTTCCTTATGGGAACGGTGCAGAATATCGTATTATGCTTCACTGTAGTCTTTGCTAAGTCACGTTTTCGTAGCTTTTGTCGGGTGGATGGTTGTCACAGTTTGTGCTTATATAAATTTGTTTGCGAACATATTAGAGTATGTATATAGTATATGTATACATACATACATAACATACATATATGCGAGTCTGCGTAAGTTTCGTGCGTGCTTTTCACTCGGTGCGTGTTCATGGACAGGTAGAGGTAACATCCCAGCACCGACATTAGCACACAATCACACATGCACACTTTTTTGGTGTAGGTACGTGTTTATGCAGCTGCTTTGAGCTGTAGCCCCACATCCGCATCCACATCCACATCCACATCTGGATCCACATCTGGATCCACACTCGCGCCTGGTGGTGCCACTTCCAGTCAGCGATGCATATTCAAATTTGATTTATGCAAATGGCAAATGCAGCAAGTGGCAAGTGGCAAACGACAAGCAGTAGGCGGTGAGCGGGGAGTGGTAAGCGGCAAGCTGCGTACACTAAGCCAATGTTTGCTACTCGAATGCTGGCCTCCTCTCGCCCAGAATCGGGCAACTAGTGCCAAATAAGCCATCTCTCATATGATATTCAGCTAGGATTCTGTTGGGGATTCTTTAATTCACATTTAAACCAGAAGCAAGCTGATTCCCTTGCCAAAGAGGGCAAGTGGTACCTTGTGCACTTGACGTTTGGTCATTTCAGTTATTTGATTTTCCCCTTTCTGTGTCGGTGTCTGTATCTGTGTCTGTGTCTGTGTCTGTTTCTGCTGTCGTTGTTGTTATTCTTGTTTGTGCTGCCTGGAATCACTCGGACACCGACTGTCACATGGCCACTGTGGCCGTAAATGTTCTGCCATCTGTTAACCCAGACGTTCAGCTGTCATTCCGATGGGTTCATTTTGGTTTAAGGTTTTTGGTTTTTTGGTTTTTCGGTTTTTGTCTGTTTTCCGTTTTAACTTTCTTAGTTGGCTCGCATTTGGCATTTGACCTCAGCACGATTTTATTATCGGTTTTTTCTTTGTTTTGTTTTTTTATTGACTCGGGAACTGGCATTTTTTCATCTTCGTGTTAACCTCACTGCACTCGGTTTCATGTTTGTCATTGTCAATCTCATTTATCGACATCCTTTTATTGCCCAACAATTTGAATAGAAACTGCAAATATCTTTCCACTCCCCTTTTATCTTATTGTCTGATTCGTGCAAGGTCGTCACTCGGTCTCTTGGCACTCGAACCTAGTTTTCCGATTTGATTTCGCTTTTTGTTTTTCCGTTGCACACTTCTCTCGTCTCTGTGTCTTTTGGCAATTACTTAAAAAGTTATTTCTTTTCAATGTGTATTCTGACCAGTCTGTTTAATTTATCGGCAACAATTCCTTGGATCTCCTTAGGCATTTATTTGTGGCATTTACGAGTCTTAATTGGAGCATTGTTGATGATTACTAAAGGTCACAAGTGTTTGTTTTAATAAACTGCAATTTGTATAATAAAACATCAATTTTAATTAAGTTTATTTTCTCGCCTTTTCTTATTTTATTTTGGTTAAAACTTTGTCGATATTTAAGAAAAGTCAATGGATACAAAAAACTTTTGATGATATTGTAAAGAAAATGTACTTTAGTAACAATCTACACGTCTCTTCAACTACTGCCAAGTGTCCTTTATGCGCACTGAGATGAGACTCTTAGCTCTTAACTCAGACAGAAGTTGGAAACTGAATGGCACAATAGACACAAACTCTCATATGTAATGGGGCAAGTTGTACATTCTATGCCACATGGAGCGTGGTCGGCTCTTTAACCACTCCTGCTCCTACTCTGACTCTCTTAAAGTAGGCATCGCATCGTTGTGGCAATTGTCTAAGCAAACAATGGTCATGCACCCAGGTAAGACAACTTGAAACTTGAAAGATTCTACATAGAAAACCATGATATATTAAGGTGGGAGCAGCTCTCCAGGGACGAGAGTAAAGGCCAAGGCAAATTTGTTCTGTCGAATTATGCTAGCGCATGTTATTAACAAGACGTTTATGCAGGCACACAAAGGTGTTTGGCATTCAACCAATCTGTATGAATCTGTTTGGCATAAATTAGCTGCAAGGCAGTCGCATTGTGTCAAAAGCAGATCCAACGACTCTGAAAACATGTGTCGTCGCTTGTCAAGCGGACAGACAGACAGCCAGGCAGACAGATAGGCAGACAGACAGGCAGACAGACAATCGTACAGAGCCACTGAAATAACTTACAAACACTCAAACTTCATTCGTGACAAAGTGCCAGTCGGACGGATGGAGGAAAGGCGGACAACGGGGCGTATACGCAACGCACAGCAACGCAATCTGTTCACCAGGCGTAAGGCAAATGCAAATTGTGTGCCTGCAAAGTTCGTAGCCGCAACTAACTCGACTTCAGACTCCTCTTCCTCTTGGTAAGAGTTACTAAAATTCGTTTGCCAAACAAAACGAGCTCAGCCTGTTACAGTTGCCCCGTTTCTTAATGAAAGATTTCTTCACACACACACACACACACACACACTGATGTGGGAAGTCACGAATGTTGTGTCATCTTAAAATCATGTTGGCTTCCTGTGACTCTTGTTAAAAGTTTATATGAAGTCCCACTCTTTACATATTTTTTTCTCGTTTTGCCTGTATACATGGTCTTATGTGAGAACGTCGGCTGTGTCTGAAAATGTCATTGGCAAGTCGCATAAAGTTCAGAAATCTCACGGACCGAACGAAGTTGAACTACAATTTCATTAACTAAGTGGCCGTAGCAATTAAGTTTGTGCAGTTTGGAATAATATAAATTAATTAGAATATGCTAATGAGTTGCTTTTCGCAATATAAACGTGCGTACCACCATCCCATCTCGATTTCCACCCCCAGAGTGAGCTCCATCGAAAGCCGAGTTAATTCATTTGAATAAATTAGCGAGCAATGCAGGCGAATCTTGCGAACCATTTAAAGTTGTCGTCTCTCGTCTTGGCTAGCAACTTTACCTCCTTCTCCCTTTTTACATACTTAATTCGTTCGGGTTCTCAAATGTCTTTACAAGCATTCAGCAGCAAACTTGACTGCGAATTGGACTTCAAGTAGTCCCGTTTTCTAAAGACAACTTTTGCGCAATATACTCAATTAGAATGTTTATTTCTTGTATACCTAACTAAATGTCCATTGTCTGGATTGAAAGCTTTGTGTATTCAATGTTTTTAAGAAGAAGTTGAAGAGCACAAACAGGACTTGTCGAGTGTTCTATCAAAGTAGATATAGAAGTGTATAATATAGACTTGAGAATGTTGCCACTGAGGGAGTTGATTATAAACAAAGAAAATAATATAAATATAATTTATATTTAAATTTAAGAATAAAGGATAGATATATTATACGTTGCTGAGACAGTTGAATGTGAAAAGTAATATTTAGTTTCTTCAGACACATAGATTGTTATACAATTTTATAATTGTCCTTAACTTAACTATGAATACTTGACCTACAATAACCATTGAAACATAAAAACTGAGTGTCCGTATAAAAAAATATGAATATATAAGCTGTAGATTAGAAAAACATGACATGTTCTGACAATCTGACAAATATTTATGCAAATTCGTGTGACCTTGTTATAGAATTGAATGGTCCAAAAGCACTCAGCTGTAAGACAGCTCATCAGCAACTCATTTCGATGCCAACAAGTTGCATCTCCAAATGCGTGTGGACAATTCATTACATTTGACTGTCATTTGCATGCAGACGATGTGATTTTCTATCGAATGGCATCATTTCGATGTCGCAAAATGTTCGATAAAGTCATTTCAAGCTGAAAACGACTATTGCATTAATTCAGGGCCACAAAACGGAATTCTTTGAAATTCGACTAGCTTCTCCTTTTTTTCCCACAATTTTTTTTTACACGTGCAACCCATCCATAGTCTGGTTTACTGGCTGGTTCGATGGCCCATTGTTGTTGCCGGCGCATCAGCCTGGAACGTTGCACAGCGACGCCATTGGCATTAGCAAGTGGCAAACAGAAAATGACAGGAGGAAGGTGGCGATATGGCCAAAAAAAAAAAAAAACGAATACAAATACGATTGTGAATACAGCTTCAACGATTTAAACCAATTTCAGATCAGAGGCAGACTTCGATGAATTCGGTTTATATCGTTTTTACCAGACGAATGACTATTGATTGCCATCCTGCTGTATTGACGAGGCAAAATAACCGAGAAACTTCTGGTACAAAAAGTGAGGGAGATATTCGTAACAGCACTCAGACTACTACAAAAGGGGCTCCACTTAAATATTAAAGCAGCAAATTTAAAATATTTTTGCTTTACTATATGATGCGCAAGTTCTTTGATGAAGTATTTTAATAAGAATATTATAATAGAATATTTGTATGGGAACTAAACAGAATTTGGAATTTAATTTTATCACTTGTCTTCAATATTTAATAAAAATCTTTCCTTAGAGACAAATTCTACGGACTTTATTTAGATTTAAAAATAGTGCAACAAGTTATGAATGGTTTTAGAGATTTATTCTTTTATTTATTATATTATATTTCTTGACAGGCAAAACTGAACGTCTATTTCATCAGAAGAGTGTTTTTTTTTTAAATCTTGGTATGCATATTATTATCCATATAGAATATTTTATTTAATACAAAAGTGATAAATTGCTCAGCAATGGTCGTCAAATCGTTCATATTAAACTATTTGGTCAGCAATGACAAAAGTGATAAAAAGGGTCGATCCGGAATTTTTTAACTTAATCAAATTATCTAACTACGAATAAACACTTGCAAATTATTTAAAATTAAAATATATTGTCAATATGTATTCCTGTAAGGATTATTCCAGTACTGAAACACTGAGGTGGTCACTAAGCTAATAAAATGCTATTTTTGACACTGTTTAGCCATTTTCAAATTAAATATTGTTGTCGATGGGCAATTATCACAGTTAAATTGTTTTTTTCACATGACTGAGTCATAGATAATATATCTTAATTGTTACACTTAAAACTTTGGCGGGTAGCTTAGAGGAGGATGGTTTTGCGAGGGGAACTTAAGAAATGAATAGCTATGTATTGAAGGAAACTAATAGGCAATTAGTTGATATGACGAAAATAGGCCATTTCAGTAGCAGCTTAAGTCTTCGTGACTATTCAATTAATATTTAAAGGCTTTTGTTGTTGACCACAACTTTGCATTAACTTAAGCCTTTGTATCGGTGACATGTAAATAGAATAAATTTAACACAATGACGCATATCAAGCGGCTTATCCGACTTTAAGGCTATTGAAGGCTACAAAATTTAACTTCTATATCGATGGTATTATACAGCTACAAAATCAGGGAAAGAGTAATGCGAATCCAAAAAACAACATAGACAAAGTTTCAATATCTCAATTGGTACCTCTCCAACTATTTAAAACTTCAAGCTTGCATTATATTACATTTTTAATATACTATTTCATACATTTTAAATTCTTATCTTTATCAGATGAAAAATAGCATTTTGTAGTTCGAGGAAAGTGTACACTATTTAAAAAAAAAACAAAAGACCAGCCAACAGTTAATCGTCATCATCATCATCATCATCATCATTATCATCATCGGATAGCAGTTCAGATAAGCTCAAGTCCGAGGATCGCTTCTCGAGATTTTCTGTATCCTGAGATGGCCCCGGTAAGGCAATTGGTAGAGCGTACATCCTAAGAAACATGGACACGGAATCACGAAAGTCCTGTTCCGAGCGCTTCATTATCGCAGCTGCATGGTGGTTCAGGGGATCATGGGGATTCGGATGCCGCAATAGCTGGGGCAGAAATGTCTCAAAGATATTAACCAGATCATAATTGGCAGACCATGCCTGCTTGAAGACATTCATGCACACCAGTCCCGTGGTGAACTCAATATTCGGATGCAAGATCTTTGTAACAAAACGCAGTCGTGGCGCCTTTAAGGGATATTCTTGTGGCATTGAGACATTAACCGTCCAAACACCGCCCTCATAGGCGGTACCCATCGGCCCCTCGAGGCGCACATCCAAATTGGTCATGTCATCGTCGATAACTGTGTGATACCCCGCAGCCAACAGCCTGTTTACGTCCCGATTCAGGCGGCGTCCGGCCATCGGCGAGGTTGTGTTCACGACTATATTGGCCATTCGGTCTCCTGTTAATCTAAGTGTGTCTCCGTATCGAAACTACTGAGATTTTGAGTGCACTCGTCTGTTCCCAGCGGTACCTTCAAAAGTATTCATCTGCCGATAAGTCGATTGGTATAATTAGTCAATTGGATCGGTAAACGATAAACGGTAATCGGTAAGAAAGACAAACAAATAAAAAAAAATAATAGCTTATTCAGAACAAAATACATACTTACATATAAAAGAAACAGAAATTTTGCTAATACATTACAATTTTGTAGAATTTATAGCTGTGCCTACTATTCACATCGGTTCACTTTTACTTAAATTGGGTTTATTTTTGTAAAGTTAATCATGTCCTTCCTGCTTGTGGCATATTGATGTGTTTGTGTTTTTTTCGCTCTTTGTCGCAATGCGTACAAAAAACACTCTTAAAACTCATTAGTCTAGCAAAATCGATGGGCAGATACCCTACACTCAAGTACACTATATGGTATATATAGTAGCTACAAGATAGCCTTCTCTGTAAGGATGTTAGAGTATTTTTATATTTTGTATGTATTTTAAGGAACCTCAAACACATTTATTCAAAAACCGAACATACCTTTTTCGATCGTCTTAGGTACAGGATATCAAAAACATTTTGGCACCCAACCAAAAAATAAAATTCATTAATTGCGCGTGGGTCAGATGCAAATTTTTGGCAGCACTGCCAATTGCTTGTCGTATATACTTTATGTATAATATTACTGATATTTGAAAGAGAGTCGCCTGATTAAAGCCAAACTGAATGCATTTCCGCGTTGGGCGACAAAGAGATAAACATGCGATTGCCTGCAGTTATTCTCTGGCATATCTAAAGGATTGCCAGATATCTCTTGAATTGCGAGTGCATTAAAGTTAAATGGACTTTGCACAAAGTACTGCAAATTGCTGTCATACCAAATAGATATACTCGTACAGATACGAATACGAATATGTGTGTAAGCTTATCTGCATCACGCAATGGCATTTTGTAGTTGCATCTATTTGTATCCAAGTGTATTTATGTGTGTACAATGGCAACTGAAACAATGGTAAATAACGACTAGAAAATTGTAAAAAATGTCAACGATGTTTCGTCCATTGCTCAAATTCTTGCCCCTGACGCGCCATTTTTATGTCCATTCCTCCAAATCCCCTACAACTGGCTGTCTGGCTGTCTGCCTGACTTTTTCCCTCTCTCTCACTCTCTCAGTCTCTCAGTCTCTGCCTCTCTCAACCTCCTTGCTTTTGGAATGCGCATTGTTGCAGTTTTCACAGTTGAGTGCGTTCATTGTTTTCGCTGTCAACGCTCCGCGTTTACAATGAATAATTAGAATTTGTTGAAGGTTTTCACTTAAATCCCTCGAATTCTACGTAGCTTTAACGGGTATATGCGGATCTAAATCCCGGCCACCAGGTTTGTCCATGCTAAAGTAATAACAGTGAGTTGAATAATAAATGAAAATCAAATACTTTGTGCAACTAATGTTAACATTAATGAATATCAATGAATTACATAAAACTTCTATAGAATAATTTATCCAGTCTAAGAAAAACAGGGTATGCAATAGTTTCTCTAAATAAGTGAACAAGTATTTGTTTATCAATTTGTTGCTTTTGATTCATGCCACATTTAACATCCGTGCATCTGTACTAAACTAAAAATTTCATTTTATTTCTCTTTATGAAGTTTCATTCTACTTTGTTTGGGGCCCTTGGGTACAAAAGTTACGGCAATTGTTGCTCATTTCTAAAGTATCTTTTACGGGAGGATTGTTAAATTTTATTTGCAATAAAGTGATGATTCAATGCACACTATAATTGTACCAAGCTATAACCGGAATACCGATTTTCCGCCATTTCCTATAATCAAATTGCAGACGACAGACAGATGATCAAATAAATACAGTTCTCAGTTAACTGGCAACATTTTGGCAGTTGTAAGTGAAGGCGACGCTTGCCTGAATGTGATTTTCAAGTGCATAAATTAAATGTTTAATAGATGCCATTAAGGACGTTATCCGCCATTAAAACAATATGGAAACCCAGTCGACTACGGGAATTGCCTGCTTGCCAAGCCGACAGAGAAATGCGATTATCGCACGAAATGAACGTGAAATTAATGCAAACTACGCGGCAACCCAGGATCCACGGCCGGAGCCCGAGCCAGAGCGAGTGCCTTATTCCGCAATACAGATTTACCGAATGAGAAGGACGAAAACTGCGACTGCGACTGCGACTGAGTATGAAAATGGAGTAGGCTATGGAGCTGCTCCTCCCAGACTGTGTCAGCAGCTGACATTAAGAAATAAGCTGAACATGGGCGTTAATATTGTGGATTTCTTTTCCTGCTCTGTTGTCGCTCGGTAATGAAGTTGTTTCTGTGTTTAACCAGTACAGACCACGCCAATGGCGGCCGCAAAACCGGCAGTCAACACTTCAAAATTGAAAAAATTTCCACGTTGCCTGAACAATGGCTTATGGCAAAGTGCAAACAACGCAGTGAACTAAACAACGGGCAGAAACACAAAGGCATTTTCCAAAACAATGGCCAAGGGACAAAAGGAAAACGTCAAAAGTAAAGCTTACACGGTGGGTGCCTGATGAATTCAATACCAAAGGATTCATATCCATTGTCACCGGCAGCGAGCTAAATTATTAAATTACTCCATTTATTTTTATTAAAATAATCGTAAGAAATTACAACAAATAAAGAAATTTTTTTCATTTATAACTTCATTTTCTCAAATTGTATAAGCTTATTAAATACTCTATGCTCTGCTATTTCTCCTAAATCTTAAGACTTAGTGTCCGCAAGTCAAATCAATCTTTCTTATATTTACGTGCTATTAATTGCCTTCTTTAAAATAATTTGAGTTGCTTCTCCAATTAAGTACTCTAGTAGTATTTAAGATTAATTTGTTCATGGATAGTATTTCGACTGACTAACTGAAATTGCCATTCAATAAAACAATGTCCTTAATTTTAATGATTTTATATTAATAATTTTGTTGAAAACTTAACGCGGCCAAAAGCAAAGCATACAAAGTAAATTGTTGCTTTTCGCTGGTAATAAAATATTTGTCGAGCGCCATTTACAAAGTCATTTTCAAGCTCAATGTGCTTTCAAAGTAATGCGCTCCACCTGCCCTTTTCCATTCACCTTTCCCCGCGCCACGCCCCATGAAGCGATTGTTTTAGTTTTTATTGCTTTTTTTTGTCGAAAGCGTTTACCATTTTATGGTCTCGTTTCAGGTTGTATTTGCCAGCACACCGAGAAGCTCAACCGTGTAGAAGTCAAGGCACAGGTACAGGTACCAGTACAGCGGTCGCAGAAGGGTCGGTCCTGAAGCAGGTACAGGTGCAGGTGCAGGTGTATAAGCTGTGCTTTTGAGAGGTTGAGCTTGTCGCTCTTTTTTAAGCGAAACACGTGCTTTCATTTTAAATGTCATAAATACTCGCAATGTTTCTGCTAAAGTCTTAAACTTTCAGCAAGGAATAAAATTATGATTCATATGGTATTTTATGAAATTTTTCAAACAGAATTACGAGTTATTAAATTCATTCTTTTAAATAAATGTAAGGAAATGCTACTAAATAACCAGGAATATTACGAATAAATTGTACTACTAATTTTGTACACATCACTCGATTTTTCAGAAGATTTTAATTTACAGTTTTCACATTTGGCTTCATTTAATTTGATGCTGGGAATAAGCTACATGCAAAATGAAAGCATTGAGTTTGAAATCATTTAACAGATCCTAAAACTGCACAGTTCTGACAGGACTATGTATAACCGTCGACACATATCGCATTCAGCTATTTGAACACAAATGCGCAAAACTTTAACAATAAATCTGAAAATTTGTTACACATTACAAGCAGGCAAAAACTTTTTGCCACGCCAAATGGAAATACTCGACAATGCTCTGCAAGGCAGCTGCTCCAACAACAGCTCATATAACAAGTAACATAGATGACACCCAGAGGAAGTATTCTGATGTTTTACTTAAACTGTTAGTTGAAAACATAGTCCGCTTCTCTTTACTAATCACTGAATTATAAGCAATAACTTGTAAGTACTTTCTTGGCTCAGAAATAGTCACTGTTGTTGTCGTTATTGTCTTTATCAACTGATGTACTGCTTTATTCAGCACCATAATTTGATAATTAATTTAAAGGAAAAAAATGCTTATTGCTGACTCTAATATAAAGCATTAAGAGAGTCTCCACTCGTGTGTAAATTACCCAGCTCTGGCTTTAAGGCAGTTGTTAACGTGTCGAAAGTGTTCGTTTAATCAATTATTAAACTGTATGTACAAATTTACACTCAACGGCTCTAACCGTTCCTCTGTCGGGTTAGGGGGATGTATATGTGTTCAGGAAGAGAATAGGTACTGAGCCAATGAACACATTCAAATCGTTCAGCTGTAACAAAATCAATGCCCCAGGAGCAAATATTGCAAGCAAACAGGTCTAATACAGTGACATGAAATGGTAAATTCTTTAACAAATTAACATATAAAATGTAACACTTAAAAAAAACGAGTATTTTAATAAAAAACCGTTTAAATTAAACTAAGATGCTTTTAATTCATATAGGTGAATTTAAATGTTCTTTAATTTTTTTTCTACGGTATAAATAGTGAATTGAAGTGTTTATAAGTAAAACGATATATAATTCTCGATTAAGCACCATTGTAGAAATGGATTTATCAGGTTTAAGTTGAACAATCGCTTGTGGAGCAATCAAAGAGCGTGACGAATGAACTTTAACGATTATGGCGATAAAGAGATTTATCGATGAGCAAATCAACTGAAACAATACTCATGCACACACACACACACAACACTCTCGCTGTTGTTGTTACACCCTTCCGGTTTTATTTGCCTCGACATAGAGCTCGTGTGCCTAAGAGTCCTTGAGAAGATTGACTGGTTGTGAAGTTGGCAGCCACCCAGACGACTCCCCAACGCGAATGCAATCGCGTGTGTTTTATTGAGCACTTCATTGCGCTCACTTATGGGACGATTAAAATCGATTTAATCCATTCAAAGCATAAATCAGCAACAAAACGCCATTTGGCCAAAGTCAAAGCCAAGTAGAGACAATCTCACATTGTATCTGCTTTGAAGGTCAGTTGGCCATTAATGCGAGTGATGGATGGCAACTGTCAAATATTTACTTACTTCCCATTACACTGCGATCATGCTTCATATCAATGGTACTATGGAATGGTCTGGAATGCCGAAAACGAGGGGGAGTGAGACTCTTTCATTAGTATATTCAAATTGTGCTCTGAATAGTGACAAAATCTCATTCATCATTTATGTTGATGAATGAATTCCCACAATGCCAACCGAGACATGTTGCAAATTTATTGTTGGCAAAACATATAAATTGAACATTGTATGTGTTTATCCGCCGGTAAAAACCTTTTAAATGTAAATATTGTATTTATATTGATGCAAAAATTGTTTATTGATTTACCACACAACACTCCACAATGATGCAAAAATATTGCAATCAAACGACCTGTCGTTTGGATACTTTTGCTGACAAAATCCATAATAAAGAGTTTGTTCGTTCCCTCTTTTTCTCTTCCTTTGGAAAAATGTGAAATGTTATTAAAAAAATATATTTTAAATGTGGTAAATTCAAATTTATTTTGTAACATTAAATTGATTCCGTTGCAGCACTTCAAATCTTTGAAAAGCACTAAATTTAATAATATTCTATCCCACTTTTGGATTGACTATACATCAACTAATTTAATGATCAAATATTATTATATACTGATTCAAAAAAATCATTAACTTCTGTTTCCAATTATAATATGTTTATATTTGATTTATTTAAATTAGTTTATTTGAGAATTTTCTAATTTGTGATCTTCTACACTCTACTATATATATTTTATTCAATATACTTTACTATTCATTGCTATACTATTCAATACTTTTTCAATGAATTTTATTGCATAATTTTTAAATTATATTACAATGACGCAAATGTTTTTTTTTATTGCCAGTCCGGCATTAATATTACATTTTTATCTCTTACACAATGAAATTATTATTAGGGCCAAGTTTGCTCTCGGCCTGTTGCATGCTCCTTAAATGTGCCTCGAAGGCTGCAACAGTGGCAGCAGCTTGCCTGGCCTTGCATTTAAAGCATAAATATTCATATGAGCTAATCGGTTTATGGCTGAAAAATCGTTTGCATTTTCACTTGGCACGTCTTTTCAACATGAACTTTTTCTCATTTTCTGTTAGTTTTAACTGCCAACTGTTTTCATTTTATTTAATGTTGAGGCTGCAGTTGCAGTTGCTGTTGTTGTGCAGTTCACTGCCATATGGCCATTTGCATAGAACATGGCTAAGCCCCAGTTCAAAACAAGGGCGAGGCAGCTGTGACAGCTAAATTGTGTCATTTCAGAGCGTTATATCCATATGCAAATAGCACACCAATTTGTTAGTACACATCCCACTCACACACTCACACCCATACGTTCCAGCGGATCCTTTTCAACTTATTAACAAGTTCATTTCAATTAACCGCAATTATGCAAATTACCATGCGATGCATTTGAGCTTTACGTTAAGCGTGTAAACTCCATGCTACAGTGTCAATTTGTTGCACTGCTGCAAATATTCACATGTGAGTGTGCTTTTCTGGAAAATCCCTCAACAATCTCAGTCACGGAGTCTTTAAACTGTTGACTTAATTAAACCCGTATTTATGTGTTATTAAATGAACAATTGTATACATATTTGTACTATTTAAGAGTTGTTTACTTTCCAAAATCTATCTGCAGATCTAAAAAAAATATTTGATCTAATAAGTAGTGCAAAATTGTTTTAAATCATTTGTCAACTCTTATTGCATTGTATCATCTTGACGAACAAATTGAAACAAATTGCAGCACATAGATCAGCCTGTCCGCCATTACAATCCATCGTCATATGCACTCAAAGGTATGGGCTCCTCTCAGAAATCATTTCCATTCTCCACAAGACTCTCAGACTGTTTGAAAAGCAAAAATATTGATTTTCAGTTGGCAGTTGGCTTTGTTTGCCGGGATATGAAACTTGTTTCATAAGAGCAGCTGCTGTGGTTATTTATCAAATTTTGGGACCACTTGTAATATAAGAGAACCGAGCTTTGGATTGAGTATGAGTATGAGTATGAGAATGTGTTGGATTGTTAACGAAATAAGACTTGGCTCAGCAGACATGGCAAGTGAAGTTTTTGTATTATGACAAAATCACAAGCTAAAGCAAAGCAGCCGCTGAAGACAAAAACAATGATAAATTAATTAACATTCCAGAGTTCTCGACACTGAGGGCAACACGTACCACAAAACGTGCACAGAAATGTGTTAAGCTAATTAAATAAGCAACTGTGAGTTGAATGTGTAAGTCAAAGTTATTGTATTATAGAATTGGTAGGCACAGGTTTTAATTTAATTAGCATATTTAAAGAAGTTCTCTCTGCCTGTAAACTGACCTAGCCAAATGGAAATCATTACTCGCGATCCAAACAAAGTCCATTTCGATTAGAAGCCTTAAATTATGGTTGCCTGTCGCAATCATAGACAATAAAACACCGACTGCAGTCTAATCAGCAACTGATTTGAAGAACAATGGCAAGGAAACCAAAAATAATTTGCCAAACAATGAGACCAACTTTGTCAACAGGCAACCACAAAGACAGAGAGATAAAGAGAGGGAGAGAGAGAGAGATAGAGGGATTTCCAAACAGGAAAGAGTCAGACATGTTTGTTTCAATGGCAAAGTCAAAATAACTCCTATTAACACTCCACAATGCTTAGGGCATTGCCAAATCGATATCAATTCTCACCTCGAACTTAAGGTTTAGCAGCAGCTGCCTGACAGTGTTTTTAACTAGTGGAATTTCAGCTATTTTTATCGCTCATACGCACCGTGGGCTGTCATCTGTGTTTGGCTCTGATGTGCGGCCATTAGGTCCATACTCAACGAACATGCGGGTGCTTTCGGCACGTATATCAAGCTGTCAGAGCGTTTATCACCGGCCATCATCCCATTTGAGCTATTGGCCAAACAGAGATACCATCTCCGCTTCTCATACACGCACACGCACATGCACACACACACACACACTTACACACATGAATAATTTATGCAACAACAGCAAAACCATCAGGCTCATCACTCATCTCACACAATGGACGTCAATCGAGAATCGGTTTTTGTCGTTTGCTGATTGCTGACCGAACAACAAGCGCACGAATAAGAAACTTTCCGATAATTGCATAGAGAAATGAACAGATAAATCTATAGTGAAAGTACAAGTAATTCCTCAATAAACTCTTTTATATAAACCTTCTCATGTTGAAATATGGTTAACAATACAAAACAAATGTTGTCTCTGTTTTCTCTTAATAGTTTTAAGTCCTTCGCACATTGTCAAGCGTGAAACATTCCCCAGATTTCTATGAAAATATTTGCAATAACTTTTTTATAAATTCATAAATAAATGCATAAATAAACTAAGGACAATCACATCATGGATCAATTGACACACAAAAAAATCAATTAAGCAAAAATTATAACAATCTGGCGCTTGTAACAAACAATATACAACATACAATGTACACGGCATATGCGTATGTCAACATTTGATTGTTTTAAATTAACCTGTAATTAAATTTAATTGAATACGTGTTTTTTTTTAAATGCTGTTTTTATACATTTTGTTAATGGTTAAGTACAACAAATGTGTACAAATTTCAGCATTACAAGAACTTTTCATCTTCAAGATCGTTAGACATTAAATTTTGGTTTTATAGATGTAGTTGAAAAATGTAGCGAGCGTTTAAATATTTTTATGAATATAAATAATAGGAATAACTTAAGCAATGGAGTGTGGCAAATTGAAACTGAGTCCGGATGGTCGGGCAACAAGCATCCTGCCAAGACTACGAAGCGTGGCTGCTCCGATTCCTCCAAGTGCTCTGGATGCAGTTTGTTGTCCTTTATCCTTTTGTTTAGAAAAGGAAGAAATATAATTTTCCTGCTTATTGCAAACTTCTTTTTTACTGAGCAACACTAGGATCTTTTGCATTGTATCTGGCTCTATGGCTTGGCGAACGCATTGTTAAAATAACTCAGCTTATTTTGCATATTTTAAAAATAGAACATACGCACTTTTGCAACTGAAACCACAACAATGACAATTGCGACGTCAACGTCAACGTCGACTGCGACTGCGACAGAGGCTATTATATAAAAATAACAGTCTTGGTAGAGTTCCATTATCATGAGAACAGCAGATGCTCCAGCAGCACACAACCACACACACACACACAGCCAAGGCCACAATAAAGTTTGACTACGCGAAAGTTATTGCAGTTATCCTGACACAAAAAAGCGGAACAGAAAAAACCATTCAAATTTAAGCATCATAACTCCACAATGATTGTGATTATGTTCAGCATGCAAAGATACATTTATACTATACACATCATTTTGACTAGTTATTATGTGAATTGTAATTAATTGTACGGCTTCACAGATACACTCTTTTATAAGATTATAAAATAAAGCCATTTACAAATTGTGATCAATCTTTTTTAATTGAACAAAATAAGTAATAAATGAATGGACTAACAGGTAGCTGGCTTGGCATATATTTATATGTGCCGATAAGTGTATCTACAGCATCCCAATAATGTTTGTTATAAATACACAAATACACGATATGTACATGTATCGTAACAGGATACAAATCTAAACTAGATATTCACCTACATTCAATTACTGCCTAAAGTATGTAAAGCGAATTAAATGGAAAAATTCCGAAAACCATTGGTTGAGTGGTTTAAGCCAATTCTCATTTCGCTCTTGTGTTAAACTGAAATTGCAGACAACATTTTTTGTATGCCAGACTTTTTATACCCGTTACTTATAAAAAATAAGTATAAGGGTATATTGTGTTCGTTGGAATGTGCGTAACAGGCAGAAGGAGGCATCTCCGACCCTATAAAGTATATATATTCTTGATCAGCATCAATAGCCGAGTCGATATAGCCATGTCCGTCTGTCCGTCTGTCCGTCTGTCCGTCTGTCCGTCTGTATGAACAAAAGGATCTCAGAGACCATAAGAGATAGAGATACCAAACTTTCACTAAAAGACTTCTATATACCCCACGCAGATCAAGTTTGTTTCAAATTTAAGCCACGCCCCCCTCCGCCCCCGCAAATAGCGAAAAACAGTCTGAACAAAAAAATCTCAGAAACTAAAAGAGATAGAGTAACCAAATTTGGCACACAGATTTATATATACCTCACGCAGATCAAGTTTGTTTCAAATTTAATCCACGCCCCCATCCGCCCCCGCAAATCGCGAAAAACCACCACACCCACAGTTTTTAAGATAATACGTTTTTTGTGATTATTACCGTTATCTATTAGCATTATCTATTATCCCACTAAATCGCATCAAGATCGGACATGTAGAACGACAGTTATGGCGAATTAAAGTTTTCAGAGCAAAACAAGTATTTTCTTTAAAGTACTTTTCAATATATTTAAGTAAGTAACGGGTATCATATAGTCGGGATCTCGACTATAGCCTTTCCCGCTTGTTTTAATCTACGAATGGGTCTGGCAAAAATGAAACTAAAAATGAAAAAGAATTTAGCATTACTTTTGTTTTAATATTGCAGCAAATGGTTGAAAACAACTTGGCATATGTGCGTAAATTTTATATGAGCACACAGCACACACACACAGCACACACACACACATGCACTTGTCTATTATTTTGTGAAACAAAAAAAAAACGGGATAGCAACCTTATGGACGAGCATATAGCTATAGCTGAGGCGGATGTACGTTTAGCTCTCACACACACACACACATATCATAATATGTATAAGCAGAGTCAACATTGAAAGCAAGTGTGTGTGTGTGTGTGTGTGTGGAGAACAGTCCGTGCTTGAGTGTGTGTTGGTTGTGTCTGTTTTATGTGTGCGTGTGCGTGTGCTTCAATGTTCCTTGGAGCCCTCTCTCGTCAGACAAGGCCATTGCTAAAGCGTGATGCTGCATTTTCAACCAAAACAATTTCAAATGATGTTTGAAAAACAACAGCAAACACACACACCCGTACCCACGCCCACACACCCATCCACATACAAAATTCGCGTTGCGATACAAATAAAAGTTTGTGATTTTACAAAGCAATAAAATAACTGGCCGGAAAATAAGTACAAACACATAGTAGCTATTTTTTAAAACGTTTTATAGTACATTTTACACAGTTCGTTAAAAACATTTTGAACTTTTCTCACTTAACACGCATTCATTTTATTTGGTTAATAATCTGTCAAAGGTGACCTCAAGCTGAAGCAATTGCGTTTATAAGTGTTGATAATTGTTTTTTTAAATAATCTTGTATCTTTTTGAGTTTACATTAAAACATTAAAAGCCTTTTATTCTTTAATTTTAAATAATATACTTCATTATGGAGAGGAGTATTGTATTGTCCAGTGGGTTGAGGGGTGAAATTATATATCAACAAAATAATTAAAATTTTTATTTTTAATGACAATTATTATTTAAAATACATTTATTAGAATTTAATTTTGAAATTATATTCTTTGTGTTTCAAAATAAATAATGAAAATAACTCATTATAATAAAAACTATAAAGTTTTATTTGTGTAGAAATAAGAGTTCTAGAGAGTTCAGAACTGATTTTTGCTTAAACAAAATCACATTGAAGTAAACTGAATTGATTTTAATTCTGCAATGTTTTCAATTAGAACAGATTAAACCACAAGTGTCATCCAATACAGTAGAGTAATCGTTTGATAAGTGAGCTGCTTGTGTTAGGCATTTGATAAATGGGTCAACAGAAACCAATTGTGAATTGAAATTAAAGCCCATGCGACTGATCCTCCAATGAGACATCGTGAAATAATTGAAACCAAAATAAAATATATATATATATGTGTGAATCGATGCGAAAACAATACCCAGCGCCATTTGAAGGGCTCGTCAAATTATCATTGAAAAACCAAATGCACCGCACAAAGGAAGCGGAACAAAAATCAATCAGTTGATGGAAAGCTTTTAAAAACATTAGAATAATGATAACTGCACTTCACATTGTTATTGCTATGGCGATTGGGGAGTGCGAATTTCAATTTATCGTATTTTCCCGCTGTTAAAATATCATTGGGAACTGAAGTACTCGCTGACAATACTGTGATTTCAGTTATGAGTATATATGAATATTATGATTTGGTTTTCCATTGACACCCTTATCTGATATAATTGGTATCACATTTTCATCACTTAATTTGCTCACAATAGTCTGACAGTTTTGTGAAACTCAATTTATTATTTTAATTAAATTAATTCAAGTATCATGCTGAGCGCTTGGTTGGCTTTATTTAAAACCGAACATATAACTATGTACATGGCTTCTGGTCTTTAATATTATCAAAATCTATAATAAATACTTTATCCATAATTTATATTTTATAATTAGTTCGCCAATGAAATCGATTAGATTTTGACACCGAAAATTATGCTACAGAGTTCAAAAGAATATTCTGTGTGGGAATTGCCATAATGAATATTCCATGATGCGTGGCCAATTGAACCTGCAGATGTCACATCAGATATATCACCGAAGTTCAAAGGAATTCCAGCATATCAGCATGAGCTCAGATTAATTACTGAAAGAAATAATTAAGACTTGCTTAAGTTAGAAACAAATAAATATGAATGTATGAATGTCTTCATGCATATATGTTATAGTATGTGTCTATGTATGCGTTTGTGTTAGCATAAGCATATAATACATGCTTAGGTATCACAGGTCTGTTTATGTACAATTATTAACATGTGACTTGTTGTTTGTGTAGACAACAAGTCTTATGAATATCGCTTAAGGGCCTAATGTGTAGGCTGAATTAGTTTAGCTTACATTTTACATTGAAAGTATATATTATAAAGATTATATAAGTTAAAGACTCTAAGTAAATTAATTTAATTAATTCTTATAAAATTCTTAAGTGGTTTAATTGGGGACAATCTGAGCAGTTCCTACATAAGTATGGACACCTCGTAATCCTGGTGTGTAAAAAAAATGGTCGTTATTTAACATTTAAAAGTTTTACACTTTTTTTCACTTATTCTTAACTGCTAGAATAATTTAGATTTACTTTCAGAATAATTTTGCGCATTTGAAAAACAAGGCGCAAAAATTTGAACAAAAGTGCAAAATTATTCGTTTAGTTGTGACTCATTTGTCGTTGTTGTCAACGCAGAAACTGAAAGTGTAAAGTGTGTCAGTGGCACATTTACGAGTTTCGAGGGTATTCGTCGTCGTCGACGACCTAAGGGAAACTTTTTGGTGCAAACAAATTTAATTCATGTTTGTATAACACGTCCGGTGGAATGTGTGTGTTGTGTGTGGTATAGTTTTTGGTGCACTGCATGTTGCACGCAGTGCGGCGCCTCAACGGGGCAACTCTGCATGAAATTGCAAAAATTAAATATCTATTTGTACGCAGCCATTGGAAATTTGTATGTGTGTATGTGTGTATGTGTGTGTGTGTGTGTGTGTGTGTGTGTGTGTGTGTGAGACGATTTGGAAACTGGGATGATAGCAAGGGCAAGTTGCTGCCTTTTTTTTTTTTTGTTACATTTTGCGAATTTTGGAGCGTAAATTTATGTTTGATTGTTTGCCGTTGCAATGCTGGCCAGATTTTGGGCGCATCCTCTTTTTTATGTGGCGCACTCAACAAAGTTTAATTTTAATTAAAACATATTTTGTAAAAATGTTCCCCATTTTGCTCTTATTTTTGCAAATGAAAACCTCAAAGGCATAATCATGCAAATGACCATTCATCCGTCAACAAGAATTTGTGCTTTGAATTTTTAACCATTGCTTTACCCATATAATTTGTGTAAAAGCTTTAGCAAATGTTTGTAAAAGTCAGATAAAACTTACCTGATTAGCAGTTTATTATGACTCATTATCATAATCACTTTACCCGAAAATATTTATGTTTTAAGTAGTCAGCGCGTACAATTTTCATAGCTTTTCAAAGGCTTCTCGCTTTATTAATTAACATTCAATTAGTCGAAATGAATGCGCTGCAACTCAGTCAAGTGCCATTCAACTCATTCAAAATAAAACGAATCAAGTGCATCTCATTTAGTCTTATGTACAAAATTAAATGTTATTCAAATTCCGCTTGGAGAGTAAAGTCTTCATTTCATAGCCAGATAAGTGGATAAGTGAGACAGTTTTTTTTCTTCTATGTTTTTTTGGCTTTTGATTAGTTTATTATAAGTACCTTAAAAATTCTTCTCCCTCGTTTTTTGGTGTATATACTTGGATATATTGGATGACTTGCATGTCACTCTTTTACCATCGATCTCTCAGTTTTAGATGCTATTTTAATGCTGTACCAAATAAATTAAATGTAAATTACTTAGCTTACTGAAATTGATTGTGCCTCTTTCGGTATTAAAAGTATCAGAGAATATAAAAAGTAAATAATAAAAAAATGTCAAATTCGAATTCAATTTGCCTTCAGCATAAGGTTTGTAGTTTTTCGATATTATCTCCAAACTTTCGATTTACAAAGATTTCGTGTCAAGTTGGTAAACCAATCGATAGTCGTAGTTTACACCGAAATGTCGCATGCAACAAAGAGAAGCTATCGCCAAGAGAAAGGCAAGGCACGTACAAAGGTGTTCTGAAAAAGATTGAGAGAGACTTCACAACTTTCGACATTCCAACTAATGAAATTTTTTTCGAAGCATTGTTGCACACATATGCATAAGTTTCTGTAAGTAACTGTTAAGAGGTGTTCATGCCTTACTAAATGTGTGTGCTTGGTTCAGCGAGCTTGTGTGTGTGTTCAACATATGTACGTGTATGTGTGGATGAACTCCTTGGTGGCTTTTGTTGACATCACGTCCAACTTGTTACTGGTGTCATTTCGATATTGGGAAAGCAGCTCAAAGCTCACCGAGGCTGGGTCGAGGTCAACTCTGGGACGTTGATTGTGACAAATAGTAAGAGGTGATGTAAATACGGTCACCTTAAAGGTGACTGCTCAAGCTGAATGCATTAAGCGAACCCAAGCGAACGAATGAACAAGCAAAACGAATGACTTGCCATTTATTCAAGTTCAACATTTAAGTTGGCTTCCTGTTGGCCATACGATATATGCTTTCAGTCAGTGTAAAGTGTGCAGTCTTGTGTATAATTTAAGTGTCAATGGTAATGGCAAGTTCGCATACATAGTCGAACTACCAATTATGATGGTAACTGGTAAAGCGATTCGTGAATTATCTGCTCATTAATTCATTTAACACGGTATTCATTTTTGAAGCTGTTGTGGAATACATTGAATGAATGTTAAACTGGCTATTAAGCATGTTACCAAACTGTGTAATTAAGCAGTCGTAATGCAGTTTATACACTCTAATTGTTTATGGCACACTGCCAGCGAATGGGGAATGGATAATTTTAAACTGAAAGTGAATGAATTCAAGCGTCATATAATCGCCAAGTGAGTGCATTGACTGGAGGATGAGTCTTTATCTTACAGTTGCAGATGAAGTCGGCCAGTGTGAATCGAAGTTTGACCGAGTGGAGAATAGTTAACACACAGTCCAACATGCCACTAACACTCGCTCACAAAACACCTACGTACACAAACACACACACACACACACACACGCACAAAGACCCACTGACAAATA
The DNA here is from genome assembly GCA_951394115.2 of Drosophila phalerata. NCBI lineage: Eukaryota > Metazoa > Arthropoda > Insecta > Diptera > Drosophilidae > Drosophila > Drosophila phalerata. Next base: position 7,705,213 of record OX596005.2, read on the forward strand.
CACCCACACAAAAAAGTATGCAACTGTTCTTAGACTGTCGGAAAAACATTTCTCAACAGAGCAAATTGAGCATTAAGTATTTTCGAATTTTCTACCAAAAGCGGAAGTGGCTGACTACGCAGCCGGAAACGGAAGCACTCACATTACTCACTCTAAGAGTAGCCAAACCAAACAGCATACATTCACATATAGTACAACCTGATGATGCCTCAGCGCTTGGCAGGTTATTTGATTCTCTTTCGTCTACCTGCAAATATTCTTGTAGATTTTCAATCTCTCCCTGCTCTCGGCAGAAAAATACACGGTGTTGTTAATACTTTTGATATCACATAAGTATGCTTTATATATTCAAATTCATGATTGTCCGTTGTTAAAAGCACTTTAGATACACTCGTTGATGTTTTATAAACTTTTTTTAAAAGTATGTGTGGTTGGAAATCTAAACGAGAAATCATTTTTCATTGACCCAATTGACTGAATTACATTTTTTAGTGTTTTCAGCTTTAAATTACATCATTCAGTGGTTTTAGAGATCAACAAACATTTGTCCGATTAATATTAAGTGCATCTAAATTCAAGTAAAGCTACTAAACAGCTACAAAAATAATATTCTTTAGTTAGACTTCTGTTTAACAAAAGATCTATTTAATTGCCTTGCTCTTCAGTACAGACAATTAGCATTAGTCAGAATGAAAGGTTTAGGGGAAATTCTCCGAACTTTGCCATCTCTTGGCATTGCCACACTCATTTCTCAGTCTAAATCTCGACATTTTGGCTGGCAAATTAAAATAAATGATATCAGATTTTTTCTGAAGCCTTCTCTTTGCTGTTGTTGTTGTTGTTGCCTGGGGAGGAGAAGGAGCAAAGTGGATGCTCAGACGACATCGAGTTGGTTGTTTACTTGCAAAGACTCGACATTTCATGGTCTATGTCTATGTTTTTTTATAGAGCTGTGAAATTGGCGTGGAACCGATGTAATTAACAGCAAAGGTCACTCGACTTCTCCTGTGACATTACTTTGTGAATTAGTTGAAGTTACAAGATATTTGTAAAGTATGTAAGTGCATCATCGCATTGTCAACAAATGAGTCGTAAGTGTGAAACTTGAAGGGTACTTTAGCTTTGTTTTTTGGCTTAAACTCAAATAAATTGAGTGCAATGTGTTACGACAAACCAAAAGCGTTATGTAACCCAATTAATTTGGACAACTTGCAAGTCAGCTTGGGGGCCAAAAGGGCGGGTTGCAGATACGTGTTTCATCTATTATAAACAAAGCAATTATTATTAATTTTACAGTTATGATTACGAGCGGCAATTTACACTAATTAGACACACGACGGCGAACCTTAAGTAAATTGAGGTAGGAGCCGGACTTTAACGAATCCGTGGATGTCGACACACTCTCTAACTCCCGCTCTCTTTCTCTTACTTTATCACTCCTTTCGTACAGCAAGTGTTGTAATTATATTTACTGTTAATTCTGGGATCTTAAACCGTATTTGCAGCGAAGGTTTCGCACAAAGCAACACAACAAATAGAAAGAGCAAACAGCAGAAGCGCAACAAAGGATGCAAAACGGATACAAAAGGGATACGACCTCCTCTCTCTCTCTCACTTTCTCCCACTCTTCCTCTCTCTGTCTCTCTGTCTGCTTCTTCCTAGTAATTGTCATTTGAATGTCATTCGATTACGCGTTCTGTTTGCTTTTAATTGCAACACTCATCCATTCTATTTAGCAGTTTGCTAGCTAGCGAACTATCTCGCTTTTCCAATCGCTTTTTCTCATTGTAATTGCAATGTGCTGGTTTTTCTCACGGTCTCTCAGCTTACACAGAACCGTGTCACTGTGCAACACTGACACACGAACAAGTTCAAGAGCTGAGTTCCTGTGCACTCAGCCATCGAATCACTCGCATTAGCAAAGATTGGCTGCATTCAAGCACAACTTCAATTCCTGCTAGCACTATATACAATATCGTATTTATATTCACAGTTAAAGTAAAGACATATTCGAGTTTTATTTGCATATTCAGTAGAGCTTCAAAAGCACTTGCGTAAATGTATCTTAATCTCAACTGGTTGGGAAGGCTAGATTTCCCTTTTTTTAAATTTAACAAAGATTGAAAACTTAACAGTGTTTTGTGTTTGTATGTAGCTCACAAAATAACTAATTTGCTTTATTATATTTACTAGTATCTCACAAAGACAACTTAAGTTCAATTGTAAAACTACCTCAGTTCTCAGTAAACATTTCCTTTTCTTCCCAGTCGCAACTCCAGCTGATATATAAATAGATATATTTATCAGTATACTGAATAATTTCACTCTGCTTGCCTAAATCTAATTGTTAAACTGCTTGATGTATAATAAAATAACAAAAAAATTCAGAGAGAGAGAGAGAGAGAGCAAACAAAATATTCAGATTAAATTGTGAATAAAGGATGAACTTCGAGTATTTACACGTGTTTCAAAAATAAGTTGTTGTTCCGTTCAGTCGGATCATAAACATGTACAATTTACGAGTCAGTCACATAATTCGAAACACTCAAATTAACAGCAATAAATTGAAATGTGAAAGGAGGACAACATGTGTTGCCTTTTGCCACAATTCGTGGGCTTTGGCAGTTGTCGAGGCTCTCCAAATGCGACATAAAGTATATTTTGATTATTTTGTGAGCCAAAGTTTAACATTTTGAAGGCCTCGCTAACATGAAGCGAGCACCAACATCATTTGCATTTCAAATTTAACGGCGTAAGATCTTGCTGGCGTGCGTAGGAGGAAGTGGCACATGGAATTGACTGGAAGTGCCACAAATGGTGTGTTAACACAACAAAGAGGTAATAACAATGACTGTGCTTCCCTGCTGTGTTTGTCCTGTAGCCCATCGTGAGGATCCGCCATCAGATCCACACACTCTACCACCACCTTTTGGCCACCTCGATTTCTCGGCATTTTGTAAACATTTTTATTTGTTTTCTCTTTTTTTTTCTCTGCTTATTCGGAAGCTGTGTCAATATACGATAAATTGAACTGTGAAAGAATTTATGTTGGCACTTTGTGAGAGCGAAACATTCCAGCGATACGAGGCTCTGCCCCCGCAACCGCACCCACAACCGAACCCGCACCCGTATCCGCACTCACACCTCCCTCCACAACCCGTACTCCTCACTCAATTGCCTGCTGTGCGTTTGCCTCTTGCTGTCGCCCTCGGGGGACTTAAAAGTTCAATAATATTTATTTATTTGTTACTTGCTCTTTGACAAAAGCACACAAGATTAGACCAGGCCGTATATCACGTCTCGCATATTGGGTCAGATTTAATGGCGTTGCGTAGTTTTATTGTCACACAAAGTGGCGGAACACAATATGCTTGTGGTAGCAACAAAGACGCACTAAATTAGACTCAGGCCAAAGGATGTGGCAAACATTTCAAAATCTCATATCGCAAGTTCATTTAAGGCACCAACTTAAAGTGGTCAGTGCACTGATTTAGGATCTAGAATTTGTAGCACTCTCTTATCTTCACATTTTTAGGTCATGAATATCGTGCAATCAAGATAAAGTTTCATTAATTTTACTTGACTTAATAAATAATTTTTGCTGTTATCTAAATAAAACGAATTTTTGAATTCAATGTGAAAACATGGAATAATAGTGGAAACGCTACCGGAACCGATATTTGATTCACTGTTTAAAAATGTAATCACTGAATTCCATTTTGATGATTCTGAGTTGATGCCAACAAATCAGCTTAAAATTGTATTTGCATAACTAAGAGTATACTTCTCTGAGTTATCCTATCGTACTCTTAGATACTTTAAATTTACTGCCATTACATCCTTAAAACATTTATCAAATCTAGCCGCAATATCTATTTGAAATAGACTTATCTGCTTATAGTTAACAGAGTGCAACTCAGCTGTTGACAAATACATTATGAAGCATTTCTTTGCCAAGTCTTTGCTGACATGCGCAAACCGTGAAACCGGCAAAACTAAGGGGACTGACTGGGGAAGGGTCCATGTTACAGTTCCATCTACCCCGTCGTGAAATGAAATGAACGAACCGAAACGAAACGAAACGAAACGAAGTGGATGGCGGAGAAGTGGTCCAAGGATGCTGGTACGTATACTGTGAAACAGGCGGCATCAGAAGTTACAGCAGCGACAGGCAGACAGATAGACAGACGAGCAGAGAAGAAGGAGAAGCACAAGTTTCCGGCTGTTAGTTGCACGCGATTTAGTTGAAAATTTGCATCCTTTGCGAGCGGACGTGACTCGTGGGTCCAAGAGATTGAACGGAAGGCAACTTGTCGCGTACAGCGGTTTGAATTGAAATCGTGCGTGTTATTTTAGAACGAGTCATATTACGTGTTCAAAGGAAGAGACGACGATACCAAAGTCCTTTGTTTATTTTCGTCCAGAGACAACAATTGTGTGCCGCAAATAGATGCAAAGCAAATGCGAATAACAACTGCAAAGATATTTTAAGAACGAACTGAGTTCAACAGAACCAAACAGGTTTAAAAGATACAGTGAAAGCACTTGGTGTCCTGAGTGTCCTCCTGGCTGAGTCAGCGAGTCGGTGCCAAAATCACTTTTAAAATTTGTTTGTTTTTGTTGTATTAAAATGGATATGAGAAAGGCGACGCGAATGTGCAAAGGACACTGAAGTGCCCCGAATATGAAAACAAAACAAAATAGCAAAGAATACACATAAGGAAAAGCTAAAGCAATGCCATAAAAAGGGATTATTGTGTATCGTCCTGGCAAAATAAGTACTTGAAAAATATTTGTTTCAACGCGGATTATGCGATAAAGTTTAACTCAAGTGAAAATATATCCTCAAGTGTTAAATATATAAGGATAATATATGCATTAAAAAATATCCACAAAGAACTGAGTATAATCAACGATAAATGTAGCTGCATCTGCTAAAAACCCACAGAAAATTAAATGAAAACCCGTTAAACGTTGCAAGTGCTACAAGTCATGAGTTCTTTGTGGAAAACTTTTGCCATTACTCATAGAAAATAGTGTTCGTGTTAGTTTGGCATATGGAAGGTGTAATTTACGAACCCAGCGGAATATCGATAGAATGGTTAAAGTTTTCCGTATTGGATGATTATATGCGAATACTTATGATTAATAGTTGCTGTGGAACTTAAATAGTTGTGTGGTTTAAAATTTGTAAAGTTGCGTGCAAAACTCCAAAGATAACAACATAATTGCTCGCGATTAATTTTAGTAATATGAGTGCATATAATTAATAAAAAGTTTTTCAACAAAAGCATAAATAAGTATTATCTGTTGAAATGCACTCACTTAACTATAAACCTATAAAAGTTGAAACTACAAATCCATTCGAGAACCGCAAAATTGTGAAACTGTAAGTGGAACAAGGTGAAACAATAAAAAGAATGAGAACTATGAGAAGGCGAGGTCATGAAATCAAAGAAAGACACTAAAAACTGCAGAGTACATAAAGTTGCAATTTTGTGAAAAGAAGCGGAAAGCAGCAGAAACAGGAAGGACGTCAGACCCCGGTGAATTAATTCAATAAACCTATTTATCTGGGACTGCGATTGGGACTGTGACTGGGAATAGACACATTTGGCAAAGAATGCGAAAAACTTTGCCAGTCGACAGGGCCCAGTGCAATCAGAAAGAGCAAAGCATTCAGAGCTTCCAGAGAGCAGCAACGTGCCAAGCACTTGGAGACGATGCCATCGATGGTTCCGCAAACGAGTCCCCAATGGCGGCAGACGACAGACAATGAGCGCACAAAAGATGCTGTAAGTGTCATTGCAGCGAGGAACTGTGCCACAGGGACAGCCACGACAAACAGGACGAACAGGACGAACAGGACGAACCGGACAACCCGAAGTAGCAGTAACCCAACAACGCTGACAACTGCAAAGAAGCGTCGCCAATTTTTACGCATCACCAGGACGATGACTTGGCAACGCGTCTGGCTGGCAGCTCCGATTCTTGTGCTCCTCGGTGCTGTCAACTTTGCGACCTGTAAGTACAGCTTACATATGGTTGTCTACCCCTCATACATTTTTGATGTAATTTAAAGCATTCCGCCATAAATTTGACCCCTGTGAACATCATCTTCGTCGGCTTGAGTTCTTTATGTTTATTTCTTATGTCCTATCGAATTTCCTTTATAGATTTTTTAGTGAACTAGCTAACCATTTTTCAGCATATGTATAACTTAATATTTTTTTGATTTTATTAAGTAGTTAAGAGAGTTTATCTTAAGACTATACGATGTAGATATCTTTAAACGTTTTAAGAATTGCCTGCCAGGGTATCCTTGAGTCGTAGCTTGGCAGCCTTCACACATTTCGTCTGGATTTTGTGTTGTGCAAAGTCTGTAGGGTAATTATAATTTCCACTGGATAAATTTGCTTTATATGTTTGTTTTTCTTGCCGCCTGACTACAAGCGCACAGTGGTCTAAAATTGTAGGCAATTTGAAGCATTATACCCTCCTATAGAATCCGTTTCGGTGTTCTGTATTCAATTATTGGTCAATTACAGGTAATTTTAGCCAAATTATAAATAAGTATTTATTAAACAATACCCTGTTTATTTAAGAGACAAGTGAAAAAAGCAACATACTTTTCAACCACTGTGCAAGTGTCAAATATTGGAGGTTGTGACCCTTCGCGCAGTCATGCAAATGTCTAGCCTATTAACTTTGTTTAATCGACGGGTTCCAGGTTGTTGTTTTTTTTTTTCTGGGACGTAAAGCAGAGCTAAGCCTGAAACGTAGCGTAAAATAATTTAATTAATTTTACATGTTCAGATTTTAACCATTTAATCGGATTAACAAGCGCGTTATATTTTTATTGACAGGTCAGTTACCAAAATACAATTAGTAGAATATTTAAATAAGGGAAAAAACATGAGGGAAATTATTCTTAAAGTATTACCAATAAAATTCAATATTTTGGGGCTTAAATATGTTTTCATCCTTTGATTTTTGTGTTGTTTTATGTTTTAAATGCCCATTTGATTTAATAGGGCATGCCGGATTAATAAACATCATTAATGCAGTTCAGGAATCTCAGTCTTTGAGTTTGTCATTGAAAGAACAAAGAAATAGTTTTCTTGATAAAAAACGTTTGATTTAATTCATCATTAAAGTATCGGAAAAATCATATGTAAAAGTGCAGATCTATTCGGAAAAATGTTAAATTAGCCGCACTGTTTAATATCAAACGAATTATGTGATATAAAACTCATGAATAATCAAAAACTATCGATATTCAGGAAGTTGGTTTATTTGTTCGGTTTATGCTGAATTCATTGTTTATAAATTTGGTGCAAACCAGTCAATGGTAAGTTTTCAGACGCCTTTTTAAGTTGTAAACTGATGTGCGGGAATTTCAATAAACTTTTAAGTGTTCGGTACTCTGCGGATCCACTTGACTATAATTAACGAGGCGCAGTTGTGAGTTTCTTAACCCGACTGCCCTATGGAGTTGTATTGTAAATGCAAAATGGAAAATGGAAAATGGAAAAGCACTTGCAACTTTGGCTGGACTGGTCGCATATGCATGGCAAGAAAAATAAAACAATAAATTAATAGTTGAATCTGGGGAGCAGCTTGAGAGAGCTCTGGCAAATGTGCTGAAAACATTAACGAAATTGAAAACTTGCCAAAAATGTTTAATAAACACATTTTCAGTGGCACGTAGCACTTTGTGGATTCGTTGAGGGGTGGCAAATTCCCATCCGATTCAGATCTAAGCCACCAGAAGCCGAACAAGGAGCATCCTCAAGCGCATTCCGTTGCGATGCGCTTTCATAAAAGTTTGAGTGCAGCTCGTTATGCCAAATAACTGAAGTTTTGTGTGCTGCTGTTGCTTTTATATAAATTTTGTAATATTACGGGATTTAGCGTAAAGAGTTTTGCACGATGTGCACTCTGCTAATTTGGGGAATGGTCAAAAGTTTGCGGCCAATCCGCTACAGGTTGACGGTCGTCTGTGGTCCCGCAATTTAAGGCAATTCCAAATTGCTTAGCAACACCCCAGGAGCCACATCGCTCCGCGTCACTCGATACACTATCCTTTAAGGCCAACAAAGTGGCGAAGCTATGAGGGGTCGTGATCATCCCACCAAAGGCCATGAGTGTTTGTTTACCTTCATAAATTATGAATCCACAACAACCCCGCATGTTCTTGGGGGCATGGACATGGGCACATGTCGGTTGACCTCTGTCTCTGATGCTGTCACCAGCCTGCACTTGACATGTCCTCCGAAAGCTCCAACAACAAACGTAACTCAACTCAACTGAACCCAAACGAACCGAACCGGAACGCCAGCTGTGAGCCGTGGGCTGTGTGCCTTGTGTGTTGTGTGTTATGTGTTGCACAGAGGTTGTGCTACATCCTCACAAATATTTTGGTTTATGGCTCACAGTGGTAAAAAATATGAAAATAAATTTAGAGACCGTTAATTATGCTTTAAAGTTTAACCTTTTCATTGTTAAACATCATAATAATAACTGAATTTCTTGTGGTTAATATTCCATTTTATATTTTCTTTCGCAATTCCACGATAAAAGTGTATATCTTAACTAAATATGTAGTTCTTCTGATAGAGAATTTGTTAAGACTTCTAAAACTTTCACTGATTGAAGTAAAATTTGATGGAAATTAGAAATCATCTCTTGCATCTCTTACCAATGTGCGCGGTTAGAAACTAACAATTTTGTTTATGGCCTGAGCATTCTGGTCCATACAGTTCGCTGCTCTTTTGGCAAAAAAGAACGAGGGGCTTAAATTATTCAGAGGGTCAGTGTTGTCACTGCAGACGTCGCGTCGTTGTCGTCGAAATAAAACAGAGCAAAAAAAAAACAATGGCGAAATGACAAAGACAACAATGTGGAATTAGTGGTTGGGGGCGTGTAATTGTTGAAAAATAGAAGAAGTACCCAACGGATGACAAACTGCAGCCGACAAAAGTCAACGAGTCTTACGAGTGCCCCCCTTAGTTCAAGTGTGAAAATGGCCCAAAAATAACTAAGCAAAATGGCCGTATAATGGTGTGTGCAGTGCACACACACATAGCGAGGCACAGGTTCAGTTTTGAAATTTGTCCAGCGATGAAATTTATGAAATATTCCCAGAGCACATGCCGACGAGTCTGCCGGCCGAAGAGGACGGACAGACATCGCTCGAACTCGGGCCTAAGCCTGATGAAAAATGTTTTGTTTTGGCGACGTTGGAACTTATTTATGAGCTGTGCCGGCGGCGGCGTTTGTTGAACATCAACGGGGCAGGGAGGGAGGGAGGGAGACGGTCTGACGTTGTCGGTGTCAGAATGATGGCGGGACTTTTCCTGTGGGCAAGGCGGAATGTTCTGACTATTGTGGGTGGGACAATATTTGGTTACCAGCAATAAAAGCTGAGAGATAAAAAGCATTGCGGAAAAGTCTAAACAGATAATGTAATGTCCTGCAGATTCGCATAATTATTTTACTTGATTTATACACGAACTCTTGGGAGTTGTCCACAGTGGCCAGTGAATTTATTAAGGGTAATCGTATGATATAAAAGTATCAAGTACATTTAAATATGCCAAGTTGAGTTGAGTTCAAGTAATCAATGCTACAATGCAAAATAGTATTTAATAATTCTTTAAATATTCCCTTTGACTGTTCTGTTCACTTTTAAATTACAAGTTTTAATCAGAAACTTTTTAAATCAATTTTTCGTCTGCTATCAGCGATTTTAATTTCAAGGAATATTCAGAACGCACCTGCAATTCACGCAGTATTGCTTTCACAAGATGTTAAGTAATCGCCAATGTCCTTGACTGACTTATTAATTAAGCCCTTTTATATTATATTTATACAAGTACATTTTCAAAGTTAAATCTCACGATTCTCTCTGCAACAAAGACAACTGGGAAGAGAAGAGCGTGACTCACATGATTGCTTAAAGACTCACATTATCTACAGTACAAAGTGCATACACAATGCGTATACGTAATGTGACACTGGGCAATGCTCCAGTTTCAATTTACGCAGCTGAATGTAAAGCCAAAGGCGAGAAAACTTCTTTTTGCCACACGTTCCTACCAAACATGATGCCATAAAAATAAATTGAAGCAGCGCCACCAAAAAGCGAAAGTATATCGCAAAAACAAAGGACCAAAAGTGGGCGTAAAGGACCCTGAGACTCTCGGTTGCTTTCTTCAAATGAGAATGGGAATGGGAATGGGAATGAGAATGGGATGGGCGTCTTGTCGAATATTCGTTTCGAGTTGTTTTCCTGCTATTGAGTTTCGTCTAACGTACAGACGCTTCCCCTTCTCGCAATCCTGGTTGAATATATCGCATATATTTTAACTGTGACACCCAACATATGTTTCACTTTGAATGACTACAAGAAAATTGTTGAAACAATTTTCACTAAACACAACATTCTAGCAGTAACAGTGACAGTGGCAACAGACTGTCTTTAATGTCACCCAGCCAACACTTGCCGCCCACACAAACCACTCAACCAGCCATGCCAACCAACCCACATGCAAATGTATCTTAAATGCGTAGATAGCATGTATTTGTATTTACATAGAATACAAAAGCAATTTCTATATAATTTTATGACTGCAAATATGCTTATTTATTTATATGTTACAGAAAAAAGACGCTCGTAATTGCTTATTGATCGATTTTGTAAATGTTTCATATGATAAATAAATACAAACTCGAAATATTTATGAACATTGTTTGTAACGTGACAAATATGCCAAATGTCATTACAATTGCAGACAGGCTAAATGGAAATCATTCAAAGGCTAGAGGTTAGATACTTAACAACAGCTTGATAAAAGTGCAAATTGATTTGCTCTTTAAAGTTGGTTAAAGATAATCAGAGCTGCTCCAATATAGAATTATTTTTATTTTTTGGTGAAAATGAAATGTAAGCTAAACTGTTTTTTCTTGACAGATTGAAGTCTGAAATCAGAGTTTGTCCAGTTAAGAAGAGTTGAGATCTCTTAATAATAACACCCCAAGGAGTGACGTTTAGAATTCCTCCACATAACAAAGACATCCGTAACCGCATTAGCAAACGCCATAACAACAACAGCAGCAACTGCTATAGAAACAAAAATAACAGCTTAAGAATTGTCAACAAGAAAATAGACGCAATTTTAACTTTAGCATTAAGCCAACTATCTCGACTCAGATAGCTCGGGCTTCTGGTTGAAATGTGGCAGTTGGCGGTACATGAGTACATGAGTACATGAGTCTGGGCCTGGGCCTGGTCCAAATGCCTTGAGCAATCTGCTAGCGCGTGTTTTATGCGCACTCCAGGCGCCCATAATCCAAAGTAGTCCCCAATGAAAATTTGTGCTTTTATGGTAGTGCGAGACATTTTAGTTCGCGGTCTGCACAGACCTTAGGTCCTTATACTAAATAGAAGCATAGAAGTTTGAATCTGTTCGCATAAGATATCAAATTTTCGGTGGTTGCCTAGTTTCAAAGTCTAGCGTGAATAGCGGCATTTTTAATTATGGTCACAAACAGCCACCATGACTTTTTATTGGATATGTAATTACTTTTGGCCCTTGGCGGCTCAGAATTACAGACGCATATTTTTTATAATTACATGAGAGGAACCATAAAAAGTTTCACTTGCCGTTGGACAAAGTTAATGCCAGTTTTAATACTCCGCTAATGATGTACAAGTACGTGTATGAGCATCAAATGACCGACAAAATGTCGCTAAGCATGAAGCCATAATTAATCCATTGACCTTTAATGGGTCACCCAGTCGGAATGCGCATTAGTCACATATATTTAGTTCAACTATGTACAATGCAGATAAATGAAGATAATGCAGATTCAGAAAGATAGGCGAACTTTTTCGACATTTTACCAAATAATCTACAAAATAAATAAAAATTATTAAAATCTGTTAACTAAACATTACAAGGGACATATGCAAAAGCCAAATTTAATAAGCCGTTGAACTTCTCTTAATTCAAAATCTACTTTTAATGACTAAAATATAAAATCCTATGATTACTTCTGCTAATGGCAACTAGGCGTGATTAGAAAATAATTTTATAAAAAAACTTCTTTCAATATATGCTAAGTATAGAGTTATGGAACTAATCTGCAATACCGCATGGATGTGTCTGACTCAGTCTTTGTCTCCGTTCACCTGTACGAGGGCAAAGATACCAATCCTTGTTAAAAAAAAAAATATTGCATATAAATGAAATATGTTTCCACTGAAAGCATAATGAGCAATTTTAGCAAATAGCTAACAAATTTGCATAAATAACCCAGCTTATAAATAAATTTATGTAAAGTGTTAAATCATAAAGTGAGAGCTAGTAATTTTTTAAACATTTTTGTTGTTGCTTTCGAATTTCGAACCTATAATATGTGTTATTGCTCCACTGTCTCGTAATGTCGCTGATGACGTTGATGAGCCTGTTATGCGGCGCATTATGTTGTCTGAGCAGATATCCAAATTTACATATACAGTAGACGCGCACATGCAATCGGTGTGTGAGTGTGTGTAACTGTGTGTTTTTTTTTTTTTTTTTTGTATTGGTCGAGCACCACAATCCTAATTTGAGTAATTTTGGTCCTCATTTGGGAGCATTACTATTCAGTTTGCGTACTAGTGTGCCAGCAGTGTAGAAGAGTAGTTGGCTGAGAGGTGCAGAAAATGTTGTTCGCTTTGGTAACATGCCTAAATTATGAACCTTTTTGGCAGTTCTGTGGCGAACTAAAACAATCTCATGGCCGAGTTTGAAGTGGACGTGTTAAAAGGGCGCAGGAAGAAGTTGAAGCTAAGCCACTTACCATGCCAACAGGCCAATTCAAGTAGGTGGCCAGAAGCAACAAAAACAATTTAAGTGTTATTGCACGTTTCGCTTACATGTCCTGACAGCGCCTACGACAGTTTCTCTTCTCCTTGCCGATCCCCTCCTATTCCTTGTATTTGTTTTTGTTAGCCAAAGCAATTGTGTGGTCTGCGTGATGGGCGTCTTCAGAATGGCGTCTCCTTTCTGCGCCATTTTGTCGCCGAAGTGCAATAAGTGTTAGGATCACACTTCATGTGAGTTCTCCTTGAATCTGCCCACCACTTTTGCCACAAAACAAAATAAACACACGTTGACGTTGCTGGCCTGAAAATAAATCGGCTTAGAGACCATCACAAGTAAATCTCTACCAATCCATACACATGCAAACACAGAAACAAAGTTTTTGGTTACAAAAAGGCAGAAGTGACATAGAAAAAGAAAACTTTTGGTCAACACGAATGCAGGTAGAGCGTAAACCTTGAAGTGGCTTACTGCATATAAGTGAATAATCGCTTTTAATTGAAAATCCAGGCACTGACAAAGTCGATTTAAAGCCTTAAGCAACAACTCGTATTTGGATTTGTCTTTTGATATTGTATCCTATCATATCGAACAAACAAATGGAAAAAATTGCAGATATCATTGAGAAGTTGGAGCTGGAGTTGTAGTGGATTTTAAATTTACTATTGCGGTTCGTTTTCAATTTGCATTTTTACAGCATTTCACATTTTCTCGACTAAATTGGCCTTTTACCTTTTTTACAACTGGCTGGCGAGACCCAAAACCTTATCGACACACCCAAATCTCACGCATTCACATTCGTCCATTCGTATGAAAATTTATGCGGTTCGCAATTTTTTTTTTTTTTTTTTTTTTTTTTTTGGCCAGGCTGAAAACTTGATGTCCCCCTTGGCCATTTCTGGCTGCAAAACGTAGCGTCAGGTAGAAGTTGTACCTAAATCAAGACCTGACAAGAACGCAAAATGAATTAATTTAAAAATGCAAATTTCTTTTATCAAAGCGTTGAAATCTAACCATGAAAAAACTGCAATCAGCTTAAATCCAAGGTTCGCTGACTGGCTGCCGTTATTACGTTTAAAGTGTGTTAGCCTATCTGCAGGACAAAAAAAATTACCTTCTACCCCAATATGGCTTGTGTTTACTTTCAAAAGATGCTTCAAGATTTTTAGATCTAATAAAATAGAATAATTCTTAAACAACGCGAACTTAAATAATTAATTTAACCTTTAACTTAGTTCGAAATTAGTGATTAAAATAAATCCGTTTCAAAATATTATCAATTCAATGTAATGATAGTTCTGTAATTTTGTTTTTGCGAGAATTACTGAAAATGTCCCAAGAATTAAATGCTTGATATTTATGATATCTGAATATAAATAATATTTCAATATTAAAGTCGAGTAAAAGTTATTATAAGAAAGCATAGTAATTTGCTTCAGGCTCTTATGCTAATCGTTGTTATTAAATAAATTGCAATCACTTTGAAATGAATAAAACCAACAAAAACAATCTTCACAAAAGGGCAGGAAACTTGTTTTTCCATACTGTAAAGTTGCCGCCTGCTCAGTTTGTGAAGCTGACTTAACTTTTCACATCGATGACTTCAACTTCTCAGTTCACACCCTAATCATCATCTATTTTTTATTATTTTCTCCGACAACTGACCCGGAGGCGACATGTTCTTTTGAGAACCGATACAGAAACTTTTTGAGCGACAAGTTGAGATGTATGGGTAACTAATCACTGGCAAAACTGTTACACACACACATCTCACAAGCATTTAAAACTTTGAAATAAAAAAAAGATGAATGTTTCAATGTAGTGCCTAAAGTGATTAGCTTATGATCTTGTAATACAGTTTACACAAGTTTATTGATAAATTTATGATAAACGAATATGCCAGAAACATTAGGATTTATTAGTTACATAAACTATTTTTAGAAATTGAAAATATTCGTGAATATTTTTTTCAAGTCGCAAATTTTTTCTTGATATTTCTTATAAAAATAAATACAAATTTACTTGCCTTTCGTTGGTAGATGGAAATGAATTTGATGGGATTTATAAGTTATGATATTATCTTTTAAATCAGCCTAGAATTAAATGAGAATTAAATATATTTAGCTATGCATAGATTTCAATACAATTATATATAGAGTAAAACACCCAATAAATTTTAAAGTATTTTGTCAAACGATTAAAAAAATATAGACACATGACAAAGTTATAATAATAAATATTAAATAGAATTTATTGCTATAATTAGCTTTTAAGCGATTACCAAGAGCGATAATTAAACACGAAAAATGTTTAATTTGAAACTGAAAAGTTCTACCATAATTATAAACGGCGAGTCACATTTCACTCTGCGGCCCATAAACATATAAATCCTCATGTATTTTGAAAGACCTAAAAGCAAAAGTGAAAACTTTTCAATGGGGCGTCACTCCCCTTCCCGCCTGTAATACTCAAAGCCGCAACGGCAACAGAAATGAAACATTTTTATAATTTTAATTAGCATAAAAGCGTAATTGAAAATTAACTGAAACAAAATATATAAATAACTTGCCACTGAGAATTCTCCCCTTGACTGGGCGATACGCACACAAATACGTACATGCTCTGAGAGGTACATAGATTTTTTTTAGTGAATGTAGCATGAATAAATTGTTTGTAATATTCCAAAAGGTTCTTAAACTCACGTTTTGGTGCCCTGAAGTCATATTCGGATTCGTTTATCATCTAAAGATTACATTAAATTTTTATTTGTTTACTTAGGCATTGGCCTAAGACTCTTTTCTTTTTATGAGCTTGAAGGAATAAAATATTTAAATCCACTACAGTTTCCTTTTAATATCTGCAAATATGCTAACATGTTTTTGAAATTAATTGCATAAGTAAAATGAATCCCAAACACACAGTTTATAAATTCAGCTTTTAAATCGCCTAACATACTTTCTCTCTCTTATAATCTCTATCTTTCTTATCTCATTTAACCATTTAACTTTCTTCTTTACTTTGTGGGTTTCTTTTTGAAAAACACTCAAATTCTATAAAATCTTGCACTTTATTCTAAGGTCACACGAAACTATTGAGTGAACATATTTGGTAATTAAAAAAGTTTTCAATAAGTATGACAGGTCTCTAAAGAGCAATTTGTAAAAAAATGTTCATTAAAAATATGATTTTTAAACATTTGAAATATCTCTGACAATGTCCTCATCACAGTTAAGTAGCTCAATTAAGTACAGTACATTTGTATTTTCTGTTTACCCGCAGACCTTGTCACCTGCAGCTCAGTCTCCGACCAGGCCAGTGGCACGGAGCCACAGTTAACGACATTCCCGAGATCCACTTTGCCAGATAGGCCAATGACAACACAAAACGATCTAATTACGACAGCCCGAAACTCAACAACATTGCTGACAGCGAAAAAGCCAACAGCAGAGGCAACAGCAACAATAACCACAGGTCATGGGAGCACAACTCTGTCCATGTCATCAACAGCCCCAACGATAACGACAACGAGAACGACAGGAGCAGCTCCAGTAGCAAATAAGTCCACACAAATTGGGCTAACTACGGAGGCCACAACGGGCGCGCCTGCTGAAAAGCAAACACCATCTACAGCAGCAACAGCAACATTGAGTGCGATAGCAACGATGTTCATATCAACAATTTATCCAGCATCAACAACAACAACAACAGCAGTCCCAGACTTGCCAGTCCAAATGGCAGCAGCGACGGCGTTGGCGTTAGCGTTAACGGAAACGGATGCCCGCAACTCCATTGAAATGCCAACGTCACTGGCTTCAACAGAGCAGCAAGAGCAGCAGGAGGAGAAGGAGCAGCAGAATGCTGTGTTGCCTCATCCGGCCAGCGCTGATTCACTGACTAAGGGCTTCTCCATACCCACATTCCTGCCACCATTTCCCGTGTTCGCCGCCGCAGATCTGCCAGCTTACCGAGCTGCAGCAGCTGCAGCTGCCGCTGAGGAGGCTGCTGCCGTCGCCAAAGCCGCAGCTGCCGCAGCAGCAGCAGCATCAACCATGGCCTCGGAGACTGTGACATTGTCAGCGGAGGAGCAGCGCCAACAAATGTTTAATGAGCAACATTCGTACTTGGCCTCCCACAACGGGCAATTGCTGCCAGGCCAACAACCACGCAAAAATCTGACAATGCCCGTGCTAAACATCACAGCGCAAATGGGAAATCACGCTTACATGCCATGTCAGGTGAGACACCACAGGCATCAAGCTGCAGTTGCAGCTGCAGCTGCAGCTAATGCTTAGGTCCAGGTCCAAGTCCATATCCAAGCCCACATTCAATCCTAGTCATCCAATTTAATGCTTCATGCGCTACCTATGCCACTTTAGTTGTGGGTGTGAAAGTGTGTGTGTGTGTGTGTGTGTATGTGGAAGTGTGCCTGACAGGAAGTGTGTCTGACTGGAAGTGTGTCTGTCTGGTTCACATGCGATCTATTAAGACTTTGAATTATACATGGCCTGGATTGCAGTTGAGATAGATTAAATCATGTCAACGCTGAAAATTACTCTTTAGTGACATTCTTTTTTTAAAGACTAACAACATTTGCTAGAACTTAGTAAGCATATAGTATTAAGCCCTATATAAATATACTTAAGAGATTCTTAAATATTTTCAATAAATTTCAATACCAAGGCTTATTTCAGAAAAGCTTATGTCAGTTAAAATATATATAATATATTAAACATATGAAAGAAAATTCAGACCATGAAATTTAAGTAGGCTTAGCATGAGAAAGAACAGAAATAAAAGGTCAAACGCATAATTTATGTTTGTTTAACATTTAAAGAGCGATAGAATTTTTTTATTTTATTTTTTAAAAAATTATAAATTTCCTTAAGACTTTTATTTGTAACATATGTGTCTGCTTAAGTTCTAAATGACAGCGGTGACATCGAAACTTTAAATTTTTTAAATTGCTACTCTCTTCTTTAAAAGTTCATCATTTTCCATGTTAAGTTGGTCAGTTTCAACCCAATCAGCAAATTAAGATAAGTTTCTCTTTCTATATACATACATAAGTAATTCGCCTCTAAGCAATCCCTTACCGAGGGCAGTACGCAGCTCGCACTACCTTTCGCTGTCTGGGCAAAAAGTTTTGCGAACAGATCAGCATAATTTCATTTGCATATCAACAATTTATTTTGTTTACGTTTATTTTTATGACGTAAACAAGGGCCCAACTTGCCGTGAGCCCGTACATTTCTGCAATTTACTTTTTACATCGAGTGTTCTTTGGGTTTCTGTTAAAGTGTGTCACATACACACATAGAAACTGTTTGAAAGAGTCTCAAATACAGATACAGCTACTCATGTAAATGTAAATGTGAGGCCTCTTCAAATAGTTGTTGCTATTGTTGATGTTGTTGTTGACTTTTTTTATATAAAAACATACATATTGTACATATATAGTACAATATGTAGTATGTATGCAAATAAGTGTGCTTCTGTCTAAACTTATTTCTGTGTCCCTTTCTACAATATGTTAATATATTCTATATACGCGTACCTAGTTTTATCTCTACTCTCGTAAAAAGGAGTAAAAAAATAAGGAAATATTTCAAGCAGAAAACTTAAGTTCCAAGCATTTGGAGTGTCAGCTTCTTGGCTCTTTCTTTAAATTGCTTAACGTTTAAGCATTCTTGAAATTTCTATATTTGTTAATTAAGTTTATTAAATAATTTGTGTCAACTTGATTATGAATATTTTTAATCATATTTTGATCAGTTGAAATAAAAGTCTTACTCTGTTTTAATAATTATTTCTAACTATTTAGTAACTTTAAAACCATTGTAAATAAGATGTTTTGCTTTACAGATTCACCGTCTGTCGGATAAGCCGGTTTCGTGGGTGCGTCTGCGTGATGGACACATAATCAGTGTGGATGAGACCACGTTCATAGCCGACGAGCGTTTCCAGTCGATATTCCAGGAGGACCACGATTATGCTTGGTCCCTGCAGATCAAGTATGTGGGACCCAGTGATGCTGGCTGGTACGAATGTCAAATGGCCACAGAGCCCAAATTGAGTGCTAAAGTGCATCTGGAAGTGATCAGTAAGTATCAACTATATTCTAATCCTTATCAAATACACTTGCTTAATGAACACAAGTGTATTTTGTAGAACCCAAGACTGAGCTTATTGGCGACCAGAATCGTTTTGTCAAGGCCGGCAGCAAAGTAGCGCTTCATTGTATTGTGAGAGGTACACTCGATCCTCCCAAATATATCATATGGTTTCGTGGGCAGAAGAAGATTAGCGAGAGCGATGAACGCACCGGCTGGTATACTCAATTAGATCGGAATATATTTGGCACTGTGGCCGATAATCAAAATACTGTAAGTTAATAAATTATCAGCGGTGCCACAGAAATCGAAACCAACCGAAAATCTCCCAAAAATGTATGGAGATTTGGGAGATTTTCGGTTGGTTTCGTTTTCTGTGGCACCCCTCAATACCAAATACTTTTCACACTTATCTATAGTTTGTATGTAAAGTTGAATTAACATAAAGACCTAACATAATTTTACAATCTACATTTTGGTTGAATAGTGTTGAAATCAGTTAGTCAAGGTGTTGAAATAATAAAGCCCACATTAATTACAGATCGGCTCATTAATTATACCATTCGTTCGCAAGGAGGATTCCGGCAACTATACGTGCCAGCCATCGAACAGTGTCTCCGTATCCGTTGACCTGCATGTCCTGAGCGGTGAGTCCCTTATTTAATATATGTATAATCCTCTACAGTTTGACTGAGCTGACGTGAGCGATTGCGATTGCGATGGTGATTGTCAGAGTGAATGCGAATGAGAGTGCGTGTGAATTATTTTGTCAGCAAGTTAAATGATTCATATTAATTGCAACTGTCACCACACACATACACACACACACACACACAACTCACACACCTATTGCCAACAGGTGAATACTCCGCATCGGCTATCAAGTCCGCCGCAACAAAGCGAACGCCAAGCAGCACGTTCCTACTGTGGTCCCTAAGGCTGCCGGGAATTCTGGGACTATTGGGAGCCCAAGGAGTGCGAGATGCATGGGGACTGGTGTTCAAGACGTGACTTGTGACGTGACTCGCCTATTGAGAGGCCAGCTCGGACTTCAATTATTTGTAAGCTTTGCGCAATGTGCAGTTGTATAATTTAGGTTAGAGATTAATTAAAGACGTCATTGTAAATACCGGACAGGGGATAGGTGAATAGCGGGGTCAGAAGGTACAACTTTCTATAATTAAGTTTAATGTTACGGTGTACTTTCAATCTAACAGAATGTTTGCTTTTATGTGTATTGTATATTTTAAAATCAAAATCAAAATACTAATATAAAATGTTAAAGACCTGTTCACAATACTTCCGTCTGACATAAATAACAAATTTCTGGGGATTTTCGCACTCGGAACAGGCTTGACATATACTTAAATATATGTACAAGTAACTAAATTAATTTCTAGACTAAGGACAAACAATTTCTGAACAGAAAATCAAAGATATGTTGTTATTTAAAGTTGTGAAAACAGATTAATAATTAGATTATTGCAAGCCAACTGAAACTAAACTTAAATCAAATTCAATAAATTCATGAAAAATTGAAAATTAAATTCGGTTTTATTCAACCCTTTTTTTACAACTGTTGCCTTTTATGTGTAATAGATATTTTACTCCATGGAAATTCGCAAAATATTAGATTTCAACCGATAAATGAAATACAAATTGGAGTTGTTAGTGCATTAATTATATTTTTACATTTTATGGTTATACATATTTACCTTGATATTTAATTTAAACTCATTAATATTTAATAATATTGGAATTTTTATGCGGTAAAGCATTTACCGTGAAAATAAATCACGTTTAGAAAATTATTGCCCTCAAATGTAAACGTTCAAAAATATTAAGCAGTTGTGTTCTAAGTTCAAAGATTTTTTTGATTTTAGGATTGACTTTAACAAGGCTTTCTATTGATTTGTGCGGCAATCAAATGTATTCAGCTTGATAAATAGGTACTTATGACAATGGGATGCATTCGCAACATAGATACACACATAAAAGACGTTCACGGTCGTTCCTACTGGGATATTCATACCTAAGTAATTCAATATTTTATGGTTATATTTTTGGGTCTCGAAGTGGTGACCTAACCCAACGTTCAAAAATATAAAAGTATGCAGAAAGTGGACCTCAGAGGGAAAGATCCAAATGGCTAACACTTACGACTATGACCGATGCCGAGCAGAGTGCATAAAAAAGTGTATTAACCATAAAATGACGAACTCCAGGCGGCGACAAAACGGAGCTATAAAGCCTTTAAGGTAGACGTCGACTCTATTTTATTGCAGCGGAAATCACATCTCAGTCTCCCAAAAAAAAAGGATGAAAAGAATAAAGAAAAATACGAAACAGCACGTAAAATTTGTCGTTGTCCGCAAAAAGTGGGTTGGAGGGGGGAATGGGTGATGGCCCAAGAAAAGCAAAGTGGAGAAACAAAAACACGAAACAAGCAGTAAATATTTTCCACTGTGTTCCCAAAGCTGATGACTGACTGACTGACAGCAGAATGAGCGGCAAGGAGAATAAAGACTGGGTAAGAATAAATAAAGCTCAGGCAAAGAACCCATTAAGATTGTCAAGGATCCAGTTAAAAGCATTTATACTGTGAAGAATATACATCCAGTACATGCTGCCACAAAAGAAAGCAAAAGTTAGGATTATGGAAACTATAGCTGGAAGCACTCGAAAAAAATATACTAATTTTTAGAAAATTAAATGAATATGTTCATAAGGAGTGACTTCAGGTGACTTTACAGAGACCAAGAGGCTATTCGTTTAATTAAGCCCAAGAACTCGTCACGTATATTTAGGAGTGAGATGGAGGGAAATTTTCTGGGGAATCTTACAAATTACAACTTGTCGATTGCAGAGTAAGTGCCCAAGAATATTTACTTTTGTTAAGTTTGTCCCATTTTCATAAGTAGAAAAGGGTTCACAAATAAGGATAGATTAAACTTTCCTCGAAAAAAGATGAGTGGACTGTCCGTCATTCGATTCTAGTTTCGTCAAAAGAAAAGTGAAATCCTGCTCAAATTGCATACCTTTATCATTATTTAAATTTCCGTGAGAATACACTGATAAAAAAAATGTTCTAAAATCAAGATTTTGGTCTCAGAACTAAGATTTTTGGTCTAAAAAATGCGTCGAGAACATGAAATTCTTAAATTAAGAGAACACATCTTGGTTATAAGAACATTAAAAACAAGACCATGTTCTTATTTTAAGAATAAATGTTCTTAAAATTAAAATCAAAAAAAAAAATAAAAAAAATTATATGTTATATTTTTATTATATTTTTTTATTTTACTTTTATTTTTAATTTTTTATATTTTTTTTATTTGTACTTATTTTATTTTGTATTGATCGTGATAATTTAATAAATGTAATTTTTATTCGTTATTACCGGGGTTCGAACCGCCGCCTACTGCTTCACTACTAAAGCAGTGTCTCTAACCAGAGCGCCACGGTGCCAACATATGCAATTGTACATATTTATACCTTCCTAACAATTTAAGATTTTTATTCTTATATTATGATTATTATTCTTATAATAAGATTTTATGATTCTTTAGATTAAAAATCTTAGTTTTAGTAATTTGGTCTTAAAATAATCTTATTTTAAGAACAAAATATTTAAGATGTATGTTCTTGATTTTAGAATCTGGTCTTTTTTTTCAGTGTAGATACAGATTGCAATTTCTATAATAATTATTTTTATTATCTATGTAATATAAACAAACTGAGAGGCTCTTATTGACTCAAAGCATGTAAAATATTCTCTTTGAGACTACAGGGAGCATCAGATACTTTGCAACACAATTCAAGTGACTGCACGGAAATCTCATAAAAAATGATACACTTTCCACTTTGTTCACTTCACCTTGTCGGTATGCTGTTGTTGTGCGTCTTGAGAAACAATTTTTAAATATTTGGCAAAGTAAGGCTCGGAACATACCACTGAATGACTGGCCATTTGTTGCGAGAAGACAACAACAACAACAGCAGGAACAACAACAAAAAGAAAAGAGAACAAAAATAATGACTGAAAAATAGATAGGAAGCAGAGGCAAGTGCACAAAATGACATCCTGAACTGACTTGTCGGTCATCGTGCACCATTTTCTCATCCGACTCCCTCTGCCGCGCCCATTTAATTGTGTTAAGATCGGGGCTAACTCTCTCGGCCACCCACTTCTCTCAGTGTGTGCGTCTAAGTGTGTGTGGTTGTCAGTGTACATTATGCTTTTGATGTCTGCTGTTTGAGGGAACACCAGGCCACTTGGCTTTCAGGAATCTCTTCAGCTTTCTGTTTTCCCCGGTCGCCTTTTTACATATTTCGTACTTCCGAGTTGGCCCTTTCACTGCCTTACGCCTTCCGTATTTTGCCTTTTGCTTCTTGGTCTCGGTCTTGGGGCAGTTTTCTGAAAAGCATTTAAGTTGAGTAAAGTATTTTTGGTTTAACTTTTCCGCATGCAGGCAGATTCATGGCACCCATCTCTATAGTGTTGTGACCATTTGCCTAGTTGAATGTTTTGCATGTTTTGTGGAGGGCTTCTGGAGCTGTAAAGCTAGATGGGAGCTGCTGAGGTCTGTGGGGGTTTTAGTTGTGTTTGCGGTTTCGCATTTCGGCAAACAGTAAATAAGCCAGCACTGGCCAAAGTCCTAAATGTCCAAAGTAAATAAATAAGCGTGGTTTTTGCTTTTGGCCAATATTGTTGGCTTAAATTCGGCAAAAAAAAAAACTTTATGTAATTGAATAAGCAAACAAAAGAAATAACTTTCAATCAGTGAAAGTAAATGCCGAAAGTAAATAAATTAACGATTGTTTAGTTTCTCCTTATCGAAGACCAATTTTGTTCTTCTTGCTTTTAAGTCACATCTCTTATTTCTGTCTTTCAAAACAATAATCTACACAGAAAAAAAAAATCCGGGATTCCGGGCTAAAATTAATCCGAGCGGTGTCAGAAGTACGGTAATCCCGGATTCTCATAAAACAAGTATGAAATTCTTAAATCAAGCCCGATTTTTCTCAACAATATTTTCATTTTAATGGCTCTGTAATATTTATTTTCAGTTAGATTAAATAATATGGGCTTCTTTTACTTTTTTAATGCCGATTTTTTAATATCGTGGCCATTTTATCTACGTATTGTCTTAATTTAGAAATTATATCCTGAATACATACTTAAAAAATTCAAGCTAAAATCAAGTTTTTTAAACTTAATTTTTAGAATGGATTTTTTTTTCTGTGTATGGATGGCTGTTCAATGAGGTGAGTTATGTGAAAACAACAACTTTAGCTAAATAGACATATTCAACTTTTATCATGCACTCTGCTGTATGAAGCTTAAGCCATTTGTTTATTTATTCCAGTTAAATATTTTAATGGCAGTAACAAATTTTATTTCTATTTTCGGTGCAAGACTGTGTGTTAAACTGCTAAATCCAAATATGATCCTTTATCGCAATGAAGTTGAAGCGTTCATGTTGAGGAAGATAAATGACTTTTAGAGTCCAATTCGCTTAGCATTAGCAACATCGACATAGCGACATAGCGACATAGCGACAGCATCAACATTAAAAGGTAACCGTCAAGCCCAATTTTGGCTTAAACAATCTGCCAATTTCGCTACAACCGACTGTCCATGCCAGCTGCAAATGGTGTGTTCACTGTGCCGGGCTCTGAACGCAAATGCAAATCATTATCAAGAGCATTTGCATAGGGAATGCGATGAAGGAGGAAGGCGAAACATAGGACCACAATCGGAGCGTCATTGCGCGGCTTTCAGAGTTGCCGCAGAGCATCAGGCACCCCAAATGGCCTATACATAGGAGATATCTGTGGTGCTATTGTGGATTACATGGGCGGACAGTGGGTATATTCTATCTTCACGTTTACATTGTTCTTCGCCGACTATTAGCGCCTATGAATTCACATCCTAGTTATAAATACATATTTGAAATTTGCATTTAACTGTGAATTCGAATGCACAACCGGCAAACCAATTTGTGGCATTGAAAACTATGCAAATAGGCGAAATGAGTACAGTGCTACTTTCAATGAATAACTGACTCATTACGGACTGGGCATAATGTGAACAATTTCGTGTTATGCTGTGGTGCACGTGCCGTATACTCAATATTTTCCACGCCCTGTTATAAAAGCTAACAAATTCAAGTCACAACAATAAACTTGCCTATCCACAAATAAGAAAGAAACGAGAGCATACTTTGCAAAAGTTATGCTCGACCTTCAGAAACTATGAGAAAATGTTGATGTCTCCATTATTCTTAACTTTTTGGTGTTCGATAAGACTAAACAAAATTATGAAAATGATGATGATGACGCTAGCTGCTAGATAACAACTTTTCTAGACAATGAAATAAATTCCAGAAAAAAGACCAAAAAATTATATTTGCTTGTTTTTCCTGTTTTTATTGTTTGTATAAATAAACCTTGGCAACGACTTAAATACTTAATTTAAAATAAAATGGATTTTAAGGCCTGTTACTTATCCGGTTGAAGTTCCGTTTCGAATAATTTATGTTGTCTGACTGAATGAAATTAAGACTGAACTCGTCCATGCTTTGTTTTTATTTGGTCATAAACTTGTCAGGACTTTGCAGCTCTAATTAAACCAATTGGCGGACAAATTTTAATTAGCAACTTTCGACAACAAAACACCAATAAAAGTCGGCAACATTTGCGGCATCGTGTTTATTCCCGAATTTGTATTTATCGACAGACAACCGACAATTGTTTTAATTTTGTGTTGAGAGTGATGAAGGAGGGGAGAGCTGGGAGTAGTCGTCATTTAAAGGCTAATAAAAAAAGCATTTGCAAAGTACAATTAAAAAGCCAATAAGGTGAGCTGCGCCTTAACGAACTTGAACTTGGCTAACTTTTTTATTGCCCTGCCATATTTATGTCTAAGCATAAGTCGTCAATTTCTCGGCCATGCCAAAGTGTCAGCCGTCAGTCAAATGTAGTACAGCTGTAAATACCCTGTAAACTTAAAACAGAAGGTAACAGTGTTTTGTATAACTCCAGACTAATTAATCAATTTATAAACGTAAGTATTGTTTCTTAGACCCTGAAAAGATTTCTATGTATTTTGTTAAACCGTCACAGGATAACTCTAAGTCGCGCACCTGTTCTAAATTATTATTTCATTTTACGAGACTCTTAAACAAATCTTCGAATCAGGTTTATGATACGACCGACCTGCATTTTGTAGGAAGTCAAAAAATGATATGACATAAAACATTGACGGGTTTATACACTGTTCATTGATGAGATAAAAAATTGAAAGGGTTTTCGATTTGAGCTCGGATTTATAGCTTTAAGACCAAGGCGACATTTGGTGAACTCTTTTTTATGTACTACAACAAGTAAGGGGACATTATATATCGATTTGTTTGCCTCTTTGGACTGATATCTATTAGCACACATATCATTGATGAGTGGGGAAGGTCTCTGGACTCAATCAAATCAAGACAATTAATCATCTCGGCTAGCTAATTTACTCAGACAATTGAATTTGCTGCTCTCTTTTTATTTGCTTTTGACGGGGCCAACCTAAAGGCACAGCGGGAGCACTAACTGGTAAGCTCGAGTGCTCTACTTCCAACAGCGTGTTCTGACAAATAAATGGCCATAATAAAATGATAATAGTATTGGCATCAATCGAATATTGATTTGATGGCAACAACTAAAGAAGGAGAGCAACAGAGAAAAAGAACACAGAGACCAATAAAAGATAAATGCAATATATATTTTTTTTTTCGTTCGGTAAAACCAAGCTGAATCGTGAGGAAAGTTGGCAGTCGCTTTCGGGACGGAGAGAGCCACACAAACGCAGCGCCAGCAATTTTCCAATTTAAGCAATTTGTGTCGGGAATAAGGCACAACCAAAAAAAAAAAAAAAAAAAAAAATCTGAAACGCACTACATCCCAGGGACCGAATACTACCACGGACAGTTGGAGATGCCGTCGATAAGTTCGACATGAAACTGACTCAAACAGGCGCTATAAATACAACCAGTATCGGGCAGTTAAATTCCAGAAACGAGTCCATTCAAAATGTAGCTTGGTTTGCGCTTCGGGTCATTAATTTCGAGATTAGGTCAACAAATGGCGTTACCAATACCCAGTAATACATCAAATATGAATTAAACGAATCGCAAACTGTTAAACCTGTTCTAAATTCAGTTTGCTTTTAATT
The DNA here is from genome assembly GCA_951394115.2 of Drosophila phalerata. NCBI lineage: Eukaryota > Metazoa > Arthropoda > Insecta > Diptera > Drosophilidae > Drosophila > Drosophila phalerata. Next base: position 7,732,416 of record OX596005.2, read on the forward strand.
TGATCAGAAATAATAAAGTGAAATGGAATTTATGTAGTTACAAAAAAAAGTAATTAAACTGATTTTATTGAGTCGATGGAATTTATTGAGTTAATACATGCTGTTCTTTATTATCTTCAAGCGTTTAGTTTGATGGTTATCCCAGATACCCAATGGACGATAGAGTAGAGCAATCGTCCATAGCAAATCAAATGGATGTTAGTCGCTCCGACAGCTTGTTTACATCAACATCGTCGGCAGACGGCAATGAAGACGGGAATGTGAGGCAGTTTTTCAGTTAGGGATAGCGATAGGACAGCAAACGAAGCAAAACGAGCCTCTACGAACCGATAAATTCCCTCTACCCCGTCCTGCCTTTTATGGCCCCCAATCGAATCTCTCGTTTTGGGCTTAAAACGGAAAGTAGTTAGTAGCCAAATGGCTTTTTGGCATGTTTGTTGGGTCTGTACAGTGAAAACCTTGTGTCAAATGCAAAACGGAAACGCAGATTAACCAATGGAAAACCCAATGTGAATGCTGGACACGTGCTGAGATCTGTATGACCCGTTTCTTCTATACAATTCAATTAAATATTCAAGGGTCTAAAACCGATTTTATTAATTCAATACAGAAATCAGCACATTTTATGCAACAAAGAATTCTTAATAATTTACTTTACGTGATCCAAACATATTGCGGAAATTTTTCACACATTCGGAGCGGCTCTCAGGAAGTGCAACTTGGCTATTTTACTTGTTGTACATATGTATATTCAAAAATTGGAAACTTTCAACCGTTGAAAAGTGTCAGAAATTGGTGGAAAAAATCTAATTTCATTCGACAAACCGACGCGATTTACAGTGGTGTACGATGTGGCGAACACTCTACGAAAATATCAGGTTTGTTTGCTGGGTACATTTTTTTAAATATATCCTGGCATACTTTAAAGCGCAGCATTAAATGGCCTTTGATATAATTATTTTAAAAATAAACACTAAAATTGTGCTATATTGAATGGAATTTATATAGAATTTATAAAAAAAAATTAAATAGAATACTCATTTCCTAATACTTATTTTCTTAAAGGCTGATCATTTTTAACTATTACAAACAAGCATGAATTGCAATAATTTTTTGGGGGATTTTTGTAAATCTCTTGTGTAGTCAAAGTATTTTCATGTTTGTTTTGAATATTCGTGGAATTGTAAATCAGAAACTGATCGAATTTGGTTTGTACGATTGGCTTGAGGATAATCTGTAATAATGTTGAAAACAATGTAATAAGCAGACACAACAAATGGCGAAACTCCGTGCTTCATGGAGGGACAAAACCTTGACAAGGGCTCCACAAATTTGTGTGCGGATGGATGTTGATGTGGTTGCGTTGAGGCGCCTTTAGATTTCTCCATTGCGACACCCAAAAGCCAATAATGTCGCGCTTTTCGCTGCTGACGCTGACGCTGATGTTGACAACCACTGACATGCCCCACACACACACACACACACACACACACACACACACACACACACACACATATATATATATACACATAGTGGAATACACGTGCAAATGCTCTTGTTGCCCGAGGAGCCGTTCACAAAATGGGTTTTCAGCACAGCAAAACGTACGGTCCGGTCTGAGTGAGGGCCTCGAAGAAAAAAAAAAAGCCAAAAGCAAATTTGGCACAGTGTCACACGTTATTGGTTTGGTGTCCTTTATAGTGTATCGATTTAACTGCCTGCACGGCGACCCGCACGTCGCCCTCCGGCGTTTTACTGTGGCTTATTTGGTTCAGCTTTCAGTTCTTTTTGAATATTTGTGTTTTTAGTGCTTCGCTTGTTATTGTTGTTGTCATTTTTGTTGTTAACTGTAGTTGTAGTTGTAGTTGTCACCGGCAGCATTCGGCGCGTTGTTCATGTTGTTGCTGTTGGCTGGAAATTGTTGTATGCAAACATTAAATTTTTAATAGGACTTTATACAATTCCCTCTTTTTTTCATCTTCTGATTTTGTTGTTTTTGTGTTTTGTTTTTTATTGCGGTGGGCAGTTTTCATAGCTTTACAACATGACAGAAAACAATGCTGAAAAGCCGTCTCGTTTTAAGGAGAAATTCCGATTTTGTTTGCTTTGCAATTGTCGCTCACTTTGCTCGCCGTTTAATCATTGTATTTTATGTTGTCGTAGTTGTTGTTGCTGTGACAGCATTCAATAAAATGCTCATTGTATAAATCAAGCATCTTTGGGCACTTTTCAATCCATAAATACATTTTGAAAATAAAACCAAAATGTCAGTTTAATTTTATTTATTGCCCATAATTTTTCGATTTTAAATTAAACAAAAAGTTTTATGCATTGCGTAACTATTTACCGTTAAAATAATATCACTTACATACGTAAAATTAAGACGTTTATTCAAATCAAAAAAAAATATAAGTTTTATTAACTTAAAAATGTAAGAGCATTAATTAAACTGTATTTAACTGTATTTATTATAAATAAAAAATAATTAAATTCAAATGCAGCCCAATTACAAAGTTCCGTATAAATTAGCCGTAAACAAGTCTTAAGTTATAGACACTGTGAGTAATATTTAAGACAGCTGCCAAAATGATGCAGTTTGGTCTCAATTTGGGTTGACTGCTGAAGCCAAAGTGAATTTAGATCGTTATTTAAATTCGATTGTTTCATTTGCTTCTTCTCGCTGAAAGGAGGATGGATAAAGTATGACTGCTGTGATGTCTGCAGTTGCTGTCCAAAACTTTGCGGCAGTTCCAGTTCTAATTAGCGCTCTCCAAGATATTTGAGCACTCAACGTAATTAAATGGAATTTTAAGCGATGCAGCATGTTCAGTTCAGCAGCAGCGCCTTTAATTACTGTCGAGCTGCTGCTGCTGATGCTGCTGCTGCTGTTTCTGCTGCAGCTGGTCTTAGCCAGATAGTGGAAAATATGCAGTTGTTGGTAACTTCATTGCGACAACTGAACAACACGAACAACAACTTAAGTGACGGCCAACTTTTTGGTAAACGGCAAAACTTGGGGTGCCCAAATTAATCATAACTTTGGCTGCGGCTGTTGCATTCAGCTGCCGGCGAATTGGAAATGCAATACGAGTCGCCAACCCCGCAATCCCCACCAACTCTCGCATCCCCTTTCCTGTTTCAATTCCTCAACAGAATGTTACATGCCCATTAAAAGTGTGTTAGAATTTTTGTATGCCTCGAAGTGCAGATATGTTGCAGGTTTCCCATCGTCTGTCAGTCTAATAAATTTCAGATAGTTCTTCAAAATTTATCAAAATGTTTTCAACTTTTGTGGCATCACCACAATCCTTCACCTGTTTCCGACGCTAGCTCAAACTTTTCTTAGGCAAAAAACTTATCTACATACACTCCAGTGTATGATTTTGCTCGTAGAACTGAAAGTGACAACAAATGCAGGCCAAATAATGAAGAGGTTTAAGAGCGTAAACAGAGTTGATTAACAGCAGTTTAATAAATATACTACTGGAAATATAAATTTAAGTATTCAATTAAAAGTTAGCCATCAGAAATATATTTACATATTTTTTTTGCGAAACTATTGAAGAGATTTGATCCATTAGGTTTATTGTTTTTTATTGTCGAATAATTTGCCTCCATATATATTTGCCTCCTCCACCCGCGACTTGACCTAAGCCATATTACCAATTGTGGACGGGAATAACAATTTTAAATTTCCAATTGGTGTGGTTAAAATTAAATAAATAAATAAAAAATAATAAATAAAATAAGTTAAACTCGAACGCACTGCTTGCTGTGAGAGTCACAAGCAGTGCAGTACGAAATTGGATATTTTTCATTTTTCTACCCATCTTTTTTTTTAATTTTTAAAATTTATGCATAATTTCTTTTATAATATTCTTGATCTTTTATATAATTTATTTTTCAGATTTAAGCTTTCTAGTTTATTTTCTCGAGGGCTGACAAACTTCAAATCTTCATTAAAATGTTTACTTTAATTTTGCCTAATTTCTAAATTTTCATCACCCCTCTATGTCCCTATCACCTAAAAAGCCAAAACAAACTATTAAAAAATGTGGCCAATTATTCAAATTCAAGCTGTGATGCTGCACTGCTTGCACTTCACTGCTTGTTCTAATGCTGCGCAAGAGTTAACTGCTTGCTGCACTACTTTCGAACTTCAATCAAAAGCTTTCTTATAGCGAATATCATAGCAATCAGCTTTATGTGCGCATAAGAAGCAGTGCATAAGATGTGCAGCTCGTTATTTTTAGACCCCGTACTTAAAAAAAGTACAGGGGTCTATTGGGTTTGTTTTAACGAAAATGTGCGTAACAGGCAGAAGGAGGCGTGACAAACCCTATAAAGTATATATATTCTTGATCAGCATCAAAAGCCAAATCGATATAGCAATGTCCGTCTGTCCGTCTGTCTGTCTGTCTGTCTGTCTGTCTGTCTGTCTGTCTGTATGAACACCTAGATCTCAGAGACTATAATAGCTAGAGACACCAAACTTGGTATGTAGGTTCCTCTATATTGCAAGCAGATCAAGTTTGTTTCAAAATTTGGCCACGCCCCCTTTATCGCCCACAAATCGACAAAAAAAAATTCATATCCAAATTATAAGAGCAATTTAAAACCTAGAGATTCAAGATTTTGCATAGGCAAAGAGAAAAGTGTCCTAGATTATTGCTGAAAATTTCATTCCGATCGAACAGTAAATAGCCAAGATATTCAAATAATAAATATTACTGTCCGACTCGATGACCGTGGGCAGTAATTAAAACTTAAATGAATAACTTGATAACATGAAAAGTGTGTTAACATATATCAAATTGGCGTCCATTTCTTCATGGGCTTCTGTGGCGCAGCGTGCTGAGTCGCGGAGTCAGGCAATGTACGTAGGTTCGAGTCCTGCCGTGGGCGAAAGACTTTTAATTTATTAATTTTGATTTTATATTAAAAATCAGTATTTCTTTAAAAATGTTTAAATAATTTTTATTTTAATTTTGTAATTGAGTACTAAAACAAGTAATATGGCGATTTTGGAGACCAAACTGAAAAGTGCAAGAATAGCTCAGTATGTTGAGCCCCTGTCGTATAAGTTTTTTGGAAATCGAATGCGGGTTCGATTCCCGGCTGGGACCACTTTTTTTTCAACTTAAAAGTAGCAGTTTTTTTTATAATTTTTATTAAATTTGTATTTATAAATGTTGTGTTGACTTATTATATTGAATACATATCGTTAAGAAATTGTTTAAATCATTTTATTAAATTTATTTTACTATGGCATTCATATAAATGTTATGAAAAAATTCTTTATAAATTGACCATGTAAATTTATGTTTTTAATAAATTTATCTTTTTTATATAATTTCAATTATATTATTTATATAATTTTTGATTTTCCTTTATGTTACTATATGAATTAAGTGTTTGATAATTTATTTATTTTACCATTTTGCATATTGGACATGTAGTTTTAGTTTAATCTCTGTTAAGGGCTTACATATGCTTAACATTACCAAATATGTATGTAAATGTTAAGCTAGAAACTTCTTTTGTTTTGGCGCGTGCTTACATATGTATGTATGTGTGCACTTAACAGATCTTAGAATTGCATATATGGCTGTCCCGCTTTTTCTAATGCTTAACCCATATGTATGTCTATTTGACTTTACATTAACTCTTCTTCAACTCTTTTTGTGCGCATTGTGTTCGAGTGATTCAAAAAATTAATTTTGCGATTTGACAAGTGTTAATTAATTAGTTAAACGGTGTGACTAGTGTTTTTGAATAGTGTTTAACATAAGACCCTAGGAAGGCATATAAACTATAAGTTTATATGTTTAAAAGTGAGAAAGTGTTTTTGTTTAATTTGGCGCACTGCAGTGCACTGCGTTTATGTGCGTGTGTGCGTGTGTTATATGATAACCAACAATAGTAATAACAAATATTTGTATAAATTAATAGATATATCTACTTACGTACATAATTTAATATAACATATGTACGTAGCATTTGCGTGAATGTTTGAATGCATTGCTTTGTGCACCTGTTTATTTATATGTATGTATGTATATATATAATAACAAATATTTCATATAAACGTTTGAATATTTATACATATGTATGTACATAATTTCATAACACATATACACATAGCATTGGCGTATCCATTTGACGGCCTTGCTTTGTGCACCTGTGTGTGTTTGTATGTATTTATGCATGTATAAGTAATAAATAAATAATAAAATATTTTCATTTTCTTATTATTAACTAATAAGATTATTTTATTAATTTATCTTTCTCTTGTGCACGGCTGTTGACATTTGGTTACGGTTTTCGAGCATCTTATTGCACGAGTAATTGAACGTTCAATACACCCACACATACATATTATTTTCATAAGTATATATATATATTCATAACACATATGTACATAGCATTTGCGTGTATATTTGACAGCTTTGCTTTGTGCACCTGTGTGCGTTTGTATGTATTTATGCATGTATTATTAATAAATTAATTTTTGTTTTATAAATAATAAAAAAATTGAATTATTAATTTATCTTTTTCTTGTGCACGGCTGTTGAGGTTCGGTTACGGTTTTCGCGCAAATAATTGCACGAGTAATTGAACGATCAATACACCCACGCATATATATTATTCCTATTATTAAATATAGTTTATATATTATTATTATTATAGAGTATTCTATATATAATTTATATATTATTCTTTTAAATTAAATATTATAATTATATATATTTTTTATTATTTTATATAAATAGTTTTGTCCGAAATGCCACGCCTATCTCGGCAGTCTGCCTCTCAGCGAGCTAATAATCGCCGTTTAAGGAATATTTCTAATAGGGAAAATACTTCATATTCAGCAAGAGAAAATGAGAATAATGCAAGTTCTCAGAGAGAGCGTAGAGAAGATTCTGAGATTAGGAGAGTAGAAAGAATTATTGATAGGACGCAACGCTCAACTAGAAGACGTAATCCTCAAACTGGACGTCAGGAACAGGATCAAGATACTTTCCGTAGATCGATTCGTAGACAGGATCCGAACGTACGGGAAACTGAGCAGCATAATGATACACAGAATAGGAGACAAAGACGTATACACCGTGAGATTCGGGAGACGGAAAGGGTGGCCGATAGACTCCGTAGATCGAACCGAAGACAGAATACGAACGTACGGGCAATTGAGCAGCATAATGATACACAGAGTAGGAGACAAAGACGTATAAACCGTGAGATTCGGGAGACGGAAAGGGTGGCCGATAGACTCCGTAGATCGAACCGAAGACAGAATACGAACGTACGGGCAATTGAGCAGCATAATGATTCACAGAGTAGGAGACAAAGACGTATAAACCGTGAGATTCGGGAGACGGAAAGGGTGGCCGATAGACTCCGTAGATCGAACCGAAGACAGAATACGAACGTACGGGCAATTGAGCAGTATAATGATACACAGAGTAGGAGACAGAGACGTACAGACGCTGAGAATCGGGAGAGGGAAAGGGTGTCCGATAATTTGAGAAGATCCACACGACGACAAAACAATATACATAGAATCAACGAACAGATACGCAACACACAACTTCGAGCAGTTAGTCGTTCGGATCCTGAGAATCGCATTTTAGAAAGAGAGAGAGATAGAATTGCTAGATCTCAAGCTAGAGATAATCCTGCGAGGAGGATTGTCGATCAAGCTGTTAACAGTGCACGAAGACAAAGTGCTCGATTGTTACAGCGACAAGCAATTGCTGACGCCATTAGACGTATTAGTCAGAGAGTTAGCCAAAATAGGAGCATTAGTCAAAACAGGGAAGCAGAAAACCGACGAAATGCTGACCGTATGAGAGAGAATCGTGCGAATAATTCTCAGGACGACGTCGTAACCCTATTGGAGGTTAAAATACGTCAATATAATAAGAATGTAAAATTGGGGCCAAACCAAGTTTGCCTTTGTTGCAAAGGCCTGTGGTTTCCAAGTCAAGTTAAACATATTTCTCGAGCTTTCGTTGAAAGTAATGCATCTCTTTTATGCCATTCTAGTGAGCTTCTTTCGGATGACAACAAACTTCTGTTGTGCAGTACATGTGTCAGTAACATTGAGAATGGAAAGAAACCAAAATTTGCCATTACAAATGGCTTAGATTTCCCTGATTTGCCCCCGTGTCTTAAAGGTCTCACTCCTTTAGAAGAAAGACTTATTTCACCACGTCTTCCATTTATGGTAATAAAGTCTTTAGGTGTTGGTCGCCAGAGTGCAATTAAAGGAGCTGTAGTCAACGTTCCTATTCCAGTTAGCAATATCGTGACATCCCTTCCACGAGCTTTCAATGAAGCAGAGGTAATACAGCTCCACCTCAAACGAAGAATGGAATATCGGCATGATTATATGACTGAAACCATTAGACCCTTAAAGGTTACAGATGCCATAAGGCATTTAGTAAATACTGAACTTTATTTGAAGCACAATGTAGTTCTTAATCAACAGTGGATTTCAACTTACACTTCTGACACTGTTCCCTTTGTAGTTTCTCAAGCAGAGTTAGTAGAGGAACTCAATCAAGAATTTCAGCAACCGTTTCATCCTGAAGAGGATGTTGAAACAGAGGAGCTCAATCCTGGGGGTCAAGAAACTCTGCTTGAGAATAATCATGTTGCCATGCAAAGAATCATAATAGCTCCTGGCGAAGGCCAAAGACCCCTAGATATGATTATGGATGCTGACTCTGAAGAGTTGGCATTTCCAACTTTATATGCTGGCATTAAAAGAAAGACTTCAGAAAGTTTTACAACCATTGTTAGATCTGAGCTTCGAAATATCGATCGGAGAGGTTGTAGAATTGATAAATTATTCTTCAATTATAAGAAGTTAGAGCTAATCAGTATTAGAAACAATACTTCGATTTGCTTAAGAAAGCGCAGCGCCTCACGCGCCATTACAGCTTCTAACGCTCTTAATGAAGAACATATGGACCATCTTATTCGCCACGATGAAGGCTATAGGGTCCTGAAAGGTATTCGCACGTCTCCCGCTCATTGGGAAGCAGAGAAAAAGAAGGTTATGGCCATGATTCGTCAGTTTGGCCTACCAACTTTCTTTATTACGTTGTCGGCTGCTGAAAGTAGGTGGTTAGAGCTGATTGTCCTACTGAAAGGTAATGTGGACAACCAACGAGTTACAGAAGACGAAGCATTTAATTTGTCTTCGCAAGAGAAAGTGCGATTAATCCGCACCGACCCTGTAACTTGTGCTCGCTATTTTGAATATCGGTTTAGGCAGCTATTTAAGCTTATGAGGATGAGAGGGGGTGTTTTCGGAGAACATTATGTTGTTATGCACTACTGGCGAGTTGAGTTCCAACAGAGAGGTTCACCTCACATCCACGGAATGTTTTGGCTGAAAGATGCCCCTCAAGTGGATTTTGAAAATGATGCATCTATTTCTCCAGTAATAGACTTCATTGATCGATTTGTTACCACGGATGTAACAAATAATGACCTCTCTGAGTATATAAAATACCAAAAGCACAAGCACGGGCACTCATGCAGACGTGAAGTGAGGGGAAACTCTATTTGTCGCTTTGGTATTCCTTATTTTCCAATGCCCCAAACTGAAATTTTAAGGCCACTGCCTGCAGAAACTCCTCAAATTTCTCTTCATCGTGAAAATTTGAAAAAGATTCAGAATTTTTTAAATTTGTCCTTCGATACGGACACCATTAATCACTTGAGCATATTCGAAAATATTTTATCTCACGATCAAGTGAACCTTACTTACGAGGACTACATATATGCCATTAGGTCTGCTTTGAAAAAGCCACAAATTTTCCTGAAGAGAAGTTTTGCAGCAATAAATGTTAATGCATATAATAAACACATTTTAGAAATGCAACGGGCCAATATTGATATACAATTCATATTGGATCCGTACGCATGCTGTAGCTATATTATTAATTATATAAACAAATCCCAACGGGGCATTTCCAAACTGATGCGTGATGCCATCGAAGAGATTAAGAATGGCAATCTATCCATCAGGCAAAAGCTGCAGTTTATTGGTCACAAGTTCATTACCGGCACTGAGATTTCAGCTCAGGAAGCCACCTATTGTTGTTTAGGTATGCGATTGTCTGAGACTAGCAACGCAGAAGTGTATATTAACACTTTACTACCGGAGCATAGAGTTAGAATGCTCAAGTCAAAAGAGCAACTCCAAAATATGTCTCCAGATTCAAATGACATATTTGTAGTGGGGTTGCTCAATCACTACGAACAGCGACCACATAGTCTCGACGGCCTGTGTTTAGCCGATTTTGCTGCTGAGTACAATTATACAAAATCTGCAAGCGGAACACGTCAGAGTAGCGAAAATGACGACGATAATGTTGACGAAAATGAGAACTTAGGGGGTTTACCGCTTCCTCTTCTCGATGGAAGTGGATTTGTCAGGAAGAGAACGAAGGCAAAAATAATTAGATTTAGGAGTTTTAATTTAAATACCGATAGGCCCAATTACTTTAGGGAACTAGTAATGCTCTATTTTCCATGGAGAAATGAAGAGCTAGAACTAGTTCAGAAAAATTGTGAGGAAGTTTATTCAGAAAATGAGGAGACAATTAGGTTTAACTTTAGGAAATATAATGTATTAGAAGATTTGGAAGACGTGCTTAGAAGGGTCATAGAAAGTGAGGGCAACACCGAGGAAGAGCAACTAGATGGCCAGGTAGACGATGAATTCAGGGTATTAGCGTTTCCTGAGATTAGCTCTCAATTAAATGTTTTAAATATAAATGGCAATAACGATCAAAATGATCATAATGAAGATTCGGATGATACTATGCGAATAGTAAAGCTTCCGCCCCTAATATCTCCAGAGAGCTTGTCGAACATTGTTCGATCTTTAAATTTAAAGCAAAAAACTTATTTTACTCATGCTCTTCATAATGCCCACCATAATATTGTTTTCCACGAATTTGTGGGAGGCGGAGCAGGTGTTGGCAAAAGTAGGTTAATTTCAGCACTTTTTCAGTCCCTTTCTCAAATATATCTACGCAGACCAGGGTGTAATCCAAATACTGCCAAAATTCTTCTGTGTGCTCCCACAGGAAAAGCAGCTTTCGGAATCGGAGGTTCTACCCTTCATTCTATGTTTTCACTTCCAGTGAATCAATCTGGGTCCTCCTTTAAAAATCTTGGAGATGACTTATTAAACACTCTCCGTTTCAGATTCATGGATCTAAAAGTTTTAATAATTGACGAAATTTCAATGGTCGGTGCCAAAATGTTTTCCCATTTGGATTCTCGCCTAAAACAAATTTTAAATAACAGAGACCTACCATTCGGAGGGATATCTGTTATTGTTTTCGGCGATCTTAGGCAGCTAAGCCCTGTTGGAGATCGCTGGATATTCAAGCCCAATACAGCGTTGCATGACCCATACAGTGCAATATATGGGTCGTCTCTGTGGGACTCTTTTAAGTTTTTTGAACTCACAGAGATAATGCGACAGCGAGATGACCAAGCTTTTGCAATAGCATTAAATAACATGGCATCCGGTCATATGTCGTCTGATGACATTTCTTTGTTAAGATCCCGAACTTGCGAAGAAGGTCAGTTACCAAATGATGCAATTCATTTGTTTTATAGGAATCAGGATACTTCTGTTTTTAACGCGGCAAAATTAAATTCTATTCCAACTGCTCAACACATTTCCACTGCTCTTGATTTTATAAAGGCTTCACATCTTACCACAGAAGTGAAAAATAGGCACCTGGAGGCAGTCAAAAACTTTCAGACGTCCAAAACTCAAGGGTTATGTACGTCTCTTATATTGAAAACCACTGCCAAGTATATGATTACGGTCAACATAGATACGGCAGATGGTTTAGTAAATGGAGCCTCCGGAATTCTTATGGATATAAGTTTTAATTCATCCAATACTCCTCAAGTTCTTTGGGTACAATTCATAGATGAAAGTGTAGGAATTAACGCTCGGGCCAAGTGCCCCCATCCTCTAGAGTCTTCTTGGACCCCAATTCAGAAAACCACTAAAAGTTTTCAATTTCATTCAAATCAACAAATAAACATCGACCGTAAACAATTTCCAGTTATTCCTGCAGAAGGTATAACTATTCATAAAAGCCAAGGAGCAACATACAGTAAAGTGGTAGTTCATACAACTTCCAGGATGATCCGTGAGGCCCTTTATGTAGCTTGCAGTAGAGCCACTAGTGCTGCAGGCCTTTTCATTGTTGGAGGATTCATTCCTCCAAAATCGAGCCCCCACTCACCAGTAGAGCAAGAGCTTCAAAGTCTGCGGAGCACCAAATTATTGAGTACCCACTATAACTGTCTTTTCGACAGCAATACATTTAATGCATTGTTTCATAATACCCAGAGCTTGCATTGCCACATTAATGATATTTGCTCAGATCAATTAATGCTTCATTCTTCCCTTTTATGTTTCGTCGAGACTTCTACTTTTTCAAACGAGACATTTGAAATACCTGGGTATAACAGCGTAATCCGTCTAGATTGTGAGTCATTATCTAACGGATCTCGGCCAAACAGAGGCATTCTTATTTTCATAAAAAATGAACTTTTCGAGAATGTTAGTCTTTGTTCCAGTGGTCGACATTATGCTGATAGTAATAATGTTTCTTCTGCAGTGTTTGAGTTTGCCGTGTTTAAATACAAGTCTTTAGGATTTTTAATTTTATACAAAACTCCAACCTATCCATTGCCTAAATTTAAAACAGAATTTGAGGACTTATTTCAGAGGTTTTCATTTTTAAATAGCAATTCCATAGTTTTAGGTGATTTTAATCTGTGTTTACGTTCTCTCAGAGGATCTAGTGATAGAGTTTATGAATTTTTATGTAGATTAGGGTATAAGTCCCTCTTAGATTTAAATACGTCAACAACCAACGTCGATACACATATTGATTGGGCGATGACAAATATTTCTGATAGCAGGACCAACGCACGCACCTTTGAGACTATATATAGTCACCATAGTGGACTTTTAGTTAGTGTCCAAAATAGTGAGGTTTAGATGATAGATTATAGCCGATCATTATTTTTATAATTTTTATATTATTTAAGGAATATATGAATATATATATTTATAATATTTAATATTTAAGGTATATATGAATATATTTATTTATAATATTTAATATTTAAGGTATATGAATATATATTTATTTTTTTGTATTATTTCCAGTATTTTTTATTATTTTATTATTATTATTATTTTATTACTATTTTATTATTATTTCTATATGTACATATATATAGATACATATATGTATATACTTTTATCTGCGTAGATAGCAGATATAAACAATTTTTGGGGAACTTTGGGGTTGCTATACGCAATTCAAGTCGACTCGGAGGTCCCCAAAAGTTTCTTTTGGATAAATGGACCCCATTACAAGTGTAATGGCCTCCTCGTGGTGTTCCCTGGGTACCGATAAAAGTTTTACTATCGGAAGCTAATTCGAGCGGCGACAAATTTATGTAGGTTTATTTATAAGAATTTAAGTTTATTTTAAATAGTATTTAATTTTTAAAAGTGGCTGTTTTTGGATAATAAGTACGGGGTCTCCGACAGTCGAGTAGGCTCGACTGTAGCACCGCGAGCGAAGCGAGCCGGGGGTTGGCGAGCGAAGCGAGCAGGGGGCGGAGCCCCCTAGTTTAAATTCAGTTTGTTTAATTACAATTTAATAAACATTTATCATAAATATAGCATACTTTTACTACTTACAAAATAATAGCACGCTTTTAGGAGCGTGTGGTAAATAAATAATAGAAACTCGTTTAATTTTTCATTTGATGTAAAATTTGAATATTTTGTTGTTGTTGTTGTTGTTCATACACGTTGTACAAAATGGCGCGTTTTGAGAAACGCAAATCGTAAATAAATACAAAGTTTAAATAAATAATATAAATATCTAAAACCTAGTTTCAAGTAAGCACATACATAAATTAATTTAATTTACTGTAAGGAGTCCAGTCATTAGCACTAACAAGCAAGTAATTCACACTAGACACACACCCTAGACCTCATTACACTCCAAATACAACTGGCGACAATCGAAGCCGGAACGCCCCCGACGTCCAGCATCATAAAGATGCTCGAAGCTGGTGTTGCTGCTGCGTCCGAGCATATAGCTAGTGGCATACCTGAAACAAAGCAATAACAAATGAGATCTCACAAGGAAATAAGGTAATCGATTGCAGGGCACTTACGATCCAAGTTGGCAGAAGATGCTGCTGCCACCAATTTCACGCACACAGTCTGTATTGGCGTCGCACATATAACGTTGCATGCACTTGTCCTCCGAGTTGCGATAGGTGCGCACGTAGCCCTTGAGGAGGGCGATGCCAGCGACCGCCGCATCGCTGACCGAGTCACGTTTGCCCAGGGAGCGGGCCGTCAGTGAGCGGTGAGAGAAGGAGGTCTTCAGGGCGTCCAGTAGATTCATCACGATCTGTATGAACTGTGAATGGGAGCGTCGAATAGTTGGTAGAGTGATGGGCGTGGCATGGGCATGGGAAGCATTAGTCAATTAGTTTGCATTGTTTGTGCCAATACTAAAGCTATATATACTTATGTATATATATATATATATATATGTATAAGAATAGTGTATGCGTGTGTATGTTTATGTGTGTGTGTGAGTGTTGTGTGTGTGCTAATTTACATGAGGTTACACTATGCAACAAGAATTGGGCACCTAGGCTAAAAAGCAGTAAATATCAAAATTGTTATCATATAAAGATAATAAAAGATGATCAAGATGCATCATTCAATTTGAAATATTTAAGAAGCACACGAGTAGACTACTAAAAGAAAACTATCAATTAGTTTGGGCTACAATCAATTCAAAAGACACCCGACTGCTGACACCTCAATTTTGTTGCATAGTGCACGCTTTGTGAATACGATCTGAACTATGCAGTAATGGTTTTACCTCGCCAGCTTGCTTGGCCATCGAGTTGACTTGATCTGGATCTCTGGTGCCCAACACGGACGACAACACAGCCGCCAAGATGCCCTGTGCAAATTGTTTTTAAGAGGTAGAGGAATAGCAGGAAATTAAAACAAACAAAAAAAAACAACAACAAAGAAATAGATAGATAAGTCCATACACCATATACTATATGTAAGTATTATAATATGTATAGGTTAACTGAAAATAACAGAAAGCGGCCATAACACAATTAAAAAAAAACAAATGGCACAAAAGCGTCTACGACTATTCAACATGATATTCAGTTAATTACCTGCATGGGAGAGCCACCATTGTCGACCTTGTCGATGCCATCGCTGGGTGCTCCACCGCCCAGGAGTGTGTTGATAATGCGAAGACCTGAAAATCACACACAATTAACAACTTCTCAGTGTCCCTGAGAACAGTGTCACTTACCCATCGAGATCACATTAGCCCAGGGACTGCCGCCCAGTCCGATGGAGCTGTCCACATCGTCGGATTTGGTGGGCGCATTGGCGGCGCCATTGAAAAACATGGTCATAACGGTGGACAGCATGTTGGACCAAGTAAATCCACCGGGTCCGCCCACGCTCTCCTGAATCTGATTGCCTTCAATATCATCCTCAATGTCATCCAAAGCCACCTTCTTTGAGGCATTCGGTTTCACGGCAAATTTGCGAGCATTGCTTTCGGCGCGGTACACCGGTGACTGGGTCAGCTGATGCTGGCGCTGGTAGACCTCCTGCTGGGGAAAGGCATAGGTCAGCAGCAGGCAGTTGCTGGCCACAATGGAGAGCAACAGGTAGGCGTTTAACTTGCTTTGATCCACCATAGCGAACTATCTGCAAAAGAGAAAAAAAAGTGGGGTCAAGTTTGTGTCTTCAGTCTTTTGTTTTTTTCTTCTCAAACACTCTAGCACTTTCACGTTGCCAGCGAATAAGCTGGTTGTTTGAACCTAAGCACGTAACGGAAATTTAAATGAGCTTAAACATAACAACAACAACAACAAAACTGCCTAGTGCAGTTACATGAGTTTTGGCCCAATTGTCGCCAAAGTTCATGCGTGTGCTCATTTTGTCAATTGTTATATCATTATTTTAAATTTTATGTTTTCCAACATTCAACCTTTTTTTAAATATTTTATTTTTAAGATTTTAAATATATATCAGTGGACGTTAAATAAATAAATGAATATCATTATATTAAATGCAATTCTAAAGATCTGCCCCAAACTTTTTGCTGTTTGTTTGTTCTCCTGTAGATTGAGTTATGAGAACCCATGACATTACTTGAGCCTATAAAATAACTTATTCACACGCCTAAGAAAAAGAAATGGCCTTTTCAATGGAAGAAAATATGAAAGTTGTTGGTGGGGTTAATTAAGAAATGCAAACCACTTCCGAAATGCTTGCTTGTACAGAAACTAGTCTAACTGCTCACAATTAAAGTGTCGGTCAAAATGAACCTGTTCCCAGTGCGGGGTCCCATATTAGAGAGCAGCAAGAAAGCGGCAAAAGCAACGAAATTGGTCAAGACCGGAGGAAGGCTACAATGGATAACTAAGACACCCAAGAGATGCGATGGCTTTGAATTCAAAAGAAAAACCACATGCGATTACAATGAGTACTCGTTCGTGGTACTTAGAAAGCCGCTACGAATAATGGCTTGTGAGGTGGCAAGTGCAATTAGAGTTTATGATTTCCTGAAGTCTTACTTATCAGCTATATGTCGATATTCAAATGGAAATTAGACATGAGCTCGCCAAGTGAGAGAACTGTTCCGAATGCGATGACTTCAATCATTCTGTGGTAGAACCAAACCAGTTCATTGTTGATGCCTCGCCTAGCGGTTCTTGCTCAGATGTCATGCAACATATTACCGTTAAAATTATAATGGAAAAAAACCAGATAACATCAACAGCTGGTAGAAAACAACTTAAGAATGCCAATCGAAGACCATGGGATATGCGATTGCATTGATTTTCATTTAATTGGCCGACGAGTTGTAGTTGTTGTGGTTGCCAACGGCTAACGATAGCGGTACGAAAACGGGTCAACGGAATGGGTATCGGGTCTCGGGTTTTATCATACAAATGTAAATTATTTTGCACACATTCAAGCGATCATTAATCAACAGCGATTCATCTGTTGCGACACAGTTTGAAATGAGTGAAGAACGCTTTTAAAATTATTGCAACTATGTAAATTTAGAAAGCTGTTAGGAACGTGCAACATCACTTTAAGTTGAACATAACGTTCCATGGGAAAATCAAAATCACCTCTCTCTATCGTTATATATATTTCTTTCTACGCTCATTTCGAGTTAGACGTGAGCACATGATCCAACTTACAAAACTCGACTAAGAACTTGAAAAATGTGAAGTTATATAAACAAAACTAGATATTACAAAAGGGGATTTTATTTCAGCAATTTAATTAGTTTATATTATTACCAATTGAAAAATAAATTAATAATTGAAATTAAATTTAAAACGTTAAGGTAAAAAAACAGAATGATTTCAGTTTATTTCTTCCCTATTACAATCGTTAGATTCTTTTAAATATAAATGTTTAAAACTGAGAGTATAAGAAATATGATATAACATTCTTATCACACTTGTTAACTGACTCTTTGAGTTATTCGCCGCTTTTGCATGATATGTGAAATTAATTGAGATACAATTAAGATTGGAAAGAGGGAGGTTACTAAGTAGTTTTTGAGTTTAGCGGTCTCTTTCGTGGCATTAAGCACGCAACTTTTACTTTCACGAACAACAGCGAAATTGCATTAAATGCCGGCAATTAAATAATGAACATTAAACGTTAAACGAACAAATGGACTTGTTGGCTTAATAAACCAACAACAAGAGTGTCCTATAATAAATATAATAATAATTATATACTAAGATGAGACGACTAACCGCAATTGCAGTTTCAAATACGAAAAATTAGAAAGTGTTGAGGAAAATATAATACAAACACAATAAAATAATAACCGCACAAAGCGAAAGCACGATTGTGAGGGGGTGTTGGTCTTATAAATGTGCAGTTCTTTAGCAAATAAAGTATCACCGCAATTTATTTTCATTGTGCTTGCGTTTTATTTATTTTTTTTTTTGAAGGTGCATTTACCCATTTCGTTTTCAACTCAGCCACGCCCCACTGCGTCTGGCCTGGTCAAAGTCAAAGATGAGAAAGCGGTTGGTTGCGCCTCTTCCATTTCATATGGCCAACGGATGAGTGGAAATGTGAATCATTCTCTTTGCTAGATTATTTGGTTATTGCTTGCTTCATTGTTGTTGTTCATTTTCGGTTAGCAGCAACAATAACAATAACAACAACAAATACAACTACAACTACAACTACAACATTAAATGTGGCCAGTCATCGACTGGTTTGGCGTAAGAGAAACTCTCAGCTCGCGTGTCTTGTGGCATTTCACTTTCTTTTTGCCAAGAATTCGACTACCTTTTGGGTTTATTGACCACTCGTTAAATGGTTAGCCGAGAAGTGAGCCAGGTTAAGAGTGAACCCTTAGAGAGTGAATGGATTTCGCATTGATAATCAGGTGATCGGGTCGCCGAACTATCCAGCTGGTTCGCGTCTTAAGTCTTTCGTTTCGCTATATGGTATGTCGCCCAACGATACCCTGTGCTGCATTTCAATGCGTTTGGGAAAATGCTTCACAATAACAAGCTATTTGGAACATGTAACATGTGCCAACACGTTTCTATTCAACAATTACAAACGCATCGCAACGCCAAATGACGCAATGCGATCCGAGCATAATCAAAAGCAAATGTCATTCACATTTGCATACAAATATAAACAGTATTCATTGATTCGACTTGATTAAAGATCAAAGGAAAGTTGCATGTCATGCAATAGATGCATCACGAAAGTTATCAACTTTACTTTTAGCCGACCTCAATGCGCATTATATTTATCATCTGCTCGAAAGCAGAACCAATCGCAATTGAAATCCACTTTTTTTAATACACATAAAACATACTCGTATTTATTCTACCTGATGGCTAAATTACACTTGTGACACTTTGTCAAGATGCAATTTGTGATACACCCAAAAATGGGAACATATTTAATAACAAATAAATTCATTTAATTAATTCATTCGCTATAATTTAAGTAGATACTTTGTTGTTGAAGAAAATTTGGAAAATAAAACAAGAAATGCATAAGAAAGTAATTCTTATTTTATATCCATGTGCTTTGCTATTTCGTTTATGTTTGTAATAGTTATTTATTTATAAATTATGTTAAGTTTCGATAAATTTACTATTTTATTTAAAAGAGATTATTTTTTATATTTTTCCATTTCTGTATTTTAGGTATTGCTCGAAATGCACTGACAAACAATTTAGCGCTAACGAAACTTATTGAACACGCTTCAAAAGATCCAAGAAAAACTTTCACCTCCAACACGACAGGCAGCAACAATAACACCGACATGTTGACAACGTAGAAGCCGCAAAATGCCAACAACAACAACGAAAACAACGGCAACAAATGCGACATGAATGAAAGTTACAAAAAGACTTACTTTATGGTGAGGAGAGAGAGAGAGAGAGAGAGAGAGAGAGAGAGAGGGGAACGCAATTGAAGTCAAAGTCATGAAATTTGTAAGACAAATTAAGCAAAGCAATGCGGTTTAAAAATGGGTTAAGGAACAAACCGACAGAAAGATAGACAAGTAAAATAAATAAATGAATGACTAAAACTTTTGCCTTTTTGTGGCCAATTAATAATGAATAAACTAAACATTGAATTCCGCATGAAAATCGAGTGAATGCGCACTCAAAGAAATGGAATTAATTGGCGACATCTAAAAGAGTCTCTCTCTCTCTCTCTCAATATACCTCCCTTTCCTTGTCTCTCTTTCTCTCTCACTCTCTCAGCTTAATCAAGGCCACATAAACCACTATAAAGTGTGATGGAATGGTTGACAAAAATAAAATTCTGTTGGCCACGCAACTGACACTCAAATTGGGTCAATGGGTGGGCCCAAAGTCGCCATCAAGTTGCCATTCCACCAGTTGAAGCCTGGCAACTAGAGGCATGGTTCGACGCACAATGTGGCACTCGATGCATGCCACACAACACCAAACCAGTGCCAGCTCTTTTAGTCGTCTGTATTGACGTGTTTTGTCCGTCCATTAATCGTTGCGTGTGTGTTCGTACGTGTATGTGTGTGGATTTGGTTTTGTTTGCTTTGCTTTTTCATGCAAAGTTGTTAACTCGTTTAACTGAAATTCTTTGTTGGCCTACAAGTTCTGTTATGTCTTGGCCTGACCTCAATTGTTATTGTTGGACTTTAGCCATCTCTCTCTAATATATTTTGTAAATAACTTTCCAATACCAAAGTTTTTATAGATGTATCAAATTTTAATCAATTACAGAATTTGGTGCATTCATGTGCAAAATGCTGAGCACTTCTAGTCTTTAATATAAACTTGTGATATTTGAATTTCATTCTGAAATGACTTTAATCAATTATGTTACTAAGTCATGCTGCACCTTATTCCACAATTTCCAAAGCCACTATTTGTAAGTATTTACTTTGTATAAGCTACATAGTGCTGGAAAATTCAATATTAGTTTGTTATATATAAGATTGAAAAGCTCTTAATTGATTTGTGTGATCCAATGAATTATTTATTATGCACATTAATTTTGTTTGAAAAATGTTTCTTGCTTTTAATAAGTTTGTTTTTTAGATTTGAAGAGCTTTAGTATTGATTGATGCATTGATTGATAAGATTAAACTACTTATATAATTTTTATTTATTTTATCCTTAAATAAATTCTAGTTTACAAAATTTTCGCCAAAGAAAAGTGATCTTTTTATATAAAATGAAGATATTTTAATCTTGTAAGTACTTTAATCATAACATAAAATGATCATTGCTATATACCATATAAACGAATTTATTTAAATATAGGTTAGCTTCACATATTTTGTGAAACACATACATTATTATTAATAATTTCGATTCAGAATATTGAAAAGGCTAATTTATTATTAAATTAATTGAAAAATATTTTGTCGTCAACTGTATACAAAATATTTCGATCGGTTAAGGCTTAAGTGGACTGTGAAAAAAAGGACTAAAAATGTAAATTGCATTTAAGTAGTTTGAACACATTTTCTATGATCTTTTGATTTTGAAGATTAACTTAAATTAAAATTTTAGTTATTGGAAATCGTTTTAAGCTTACCTTCAGTACTTAGTTACACCTGTTTAAGTTAATTTTCTTTAATATGTATTATAATTACTGTTTGGCAGTGTTGAAAAAATACACAAAAGTCACGCAGATGCTGTGTCTTGTTCACTTGCACAAAATTTGAATGTTGCACGCGATTGTCAAACAGAATTCACCTGTTGCACGGGTCACAATAGACGTATCCAACTATCTGTATCTTTCTTTTCGAGTGTTCGGCTAACAAAACTTTCGTTCGTTTCAAAATTCGTCGGATTTTCACTTCGCGTGTTTGCTGCTGCCGCTTTTGCTGATGTTGCTGTCACTGCTGTCGACGTCTGAAACGGCGATCGCCTTGAACTTGCCTTTATATAGGCTGACCCAATTTTAACGGTACGAAGAAATGCAACCGAACCAACTGCGACTGCGCGACGCGTCTTCCACTTGGGTTCGACACGCAACATGTTCGAAGCGCTGTCGAACACTGTCGAGCGCTGTCGAACCTGAAGCAGCTGCGACGCGACGTCTGAGGCGATCTTGGCGTGTAATTACATTGTCGGTTATGATTCTACCATTTCTTTTTGCTCAGGTGTCGTTGTTTACGTTTATTACCGATTGTTGTTGTAGCGGTGGGTTTCATGCGTGATCTACCGTTAACTACCTGCTAATCTTTTGTTAAGGTTCGCCAAGGTTTCGTTTTTATTTGCATGTCTTGTGGCCATTGATCATTTACCTTTCCGGATTACCGATCTCATTAGCCTCTTTGTTCATCTCAACGATTCATACAAATTACTCATCCACCTCTGATGACAGTAGACCATGGCTAACCTTGACTAGGA
This sequence comes from Drosophila phalerata, assembly GCA_951394115.2. Taxonomy (NCBI): domain Eukaryota; kingdom Metazoa; phylum Arthropoda; class Insecta; order Diptera; family Drosophilidae; genus Drosophila; species Drosophila phalerata. The sequence goes on from OX596005.2 coordinate 7,754,481, forward strand.
TAACATATTCATCGTTGACTGTTTCAATCCTCAACTGACTCATGGGTTTCACACAGCTGCTGGAAAGTACCAGAAAATGATAAGACAATTAATTCAGAGAAAGGCTTGAAAGTTTCAGAGATCGAAAGTGGATAAAAGAGATTCAATAAATGTATTAAAAAAGTAAAATCATTGATAATTAAATACCGATGGGCGACTGATAAATAATCAATAACTTACCGCATTGTTAAGTATATATATTTTACAGTGATGTATGAATGAAAAGTATGCATAATAAGTGTATTCCTAGATTTATAGTTAGCTCTCCTAGTTAGTTTGAATCTTCAATAATATAAATAAAATATAATTTAGAATCAAAAGTACTTTATCTTTTCATTTCGACTTCGCTGAACACCGACATCGCTTGCGTTTATAATAAAGGTGTTTGAAAAACAAGAGTTTAGATTAATAGAAAATTCTTGCTGCTGGTTAACAAACCCAATTAACATTTAGAAATCGCACAAAAACCGAAAGCAAATAAACATTTCTGAATGGTTTTACAAACAAATAGTGGAAAAAAAAGACCATTCGAAATGCAAAAAAAAATCAATGAATGCGAAAAACAATTCATGTCCTTAACTCAACGAAATGGGAAAGCATTTTAAAGGATTTTACGAACAATCAAAGAATTTAGCCAATGCTGACAAAGGGGAAAAATAGAAGAGAAGAAATGAAACGCAACGGACTAATGCAGATGTGTGTGGATTTACGGGTGTGTGTGTGTGTGGGTGTGCGTCGGGTATGTGAGTGTGTTTACCCAGGGCATCAGTGCTTGCATACAAATGTGGCATGCGGCATGTGGCAGGCAGCACCTTATCCTTTCTTCGACTTTTTCTGTTGGCCAGCTGCACACGTGCAAAAAAGTTAAGTCGTCCAAGCAAAAGTTTTTCAAGCAGACAGACGAACGGATAGAAGGCAAAATAGACAGACCGAGAGCCAAGGTATTAGAATCCTTTCGAAATCAAATCGGACACTGAATGTGGATCAAGAGAAAGATAGAGAGAGAGTGTGAGTGAGAGTGAGAGATAGAGGCAACAAACTGCTCAGACAGTGGACAGCTGCATTTGTATGTGTTTACATTTAAGTTGTATTCGATTTGCATAGCAGATTTAAGCAGAGGTTGTCCGAATTCACCCAAATTAATGCCAGTCGTATGGGCAATCAGCATAACCCACTCCCTCAACAACTCCTCCACTTACATTCGAGTTATTAAGTGGTCTTAAAGCCGATTGGCCGAATGTGTTTCCCTTTCTGGCTCTTCTTATTGAATAAATGTGGTTGGATTTATGCAAATCCTAACTATATCCTCCACTACGCTTGGACAAGCTGACATATTTACACTGTCCGACCTGACCATTTGCTATGCGCCTAATCTGGCTATAATTGTTCAACATTTGTTATCTAAACTGCGCTGTAACTGTGACTGTAGCTGTAGTTGTAGTTGTAGTTGTGCGTGTAACTGTGACTCTGGATCGATGCATATCTCCAATACGGGTATAATCCATTGTACGGAATATACTATATACACATTGTTTTGTTTATTGTTTGTCTTTTGTCTACATTTTGACATTTGCTGTGCACATTAGCGTGATTATTTCTATGCTAAAACTATTGCCAATAACTCTATATAAATTAGCAGCTTATCATACACTCTTCTGGCCATGTCCATTACGAAATATGTTCCACAATGTTTCACTGATGAATGAGTTTCAGCATTAACTGAGTACATTTTATGGTTTTAGATAATAAATTTTCGAATAAATTCCGAAGAAATATGATTTGAGATTTATCCAAATAGTTTATTACGAGTATTTGTGTGATAAGACAACAGCCCAAAAATTTAATATACTATATGTTGCAGATTAAAAGCTTTAAACACTTATTACTAGTTAGGGCTATATTAGATTAGCATATTTTATTTTTTTACTTTCTTTTTCATTCTCTTATCACAAACTTTTTTCCAGGATCGCAACAAATATTTAAAATCTTTACAACATAAATATAAAACTATAAAAAAAGTAATATAGCACAATTAAATTTCACGGTAAAGTTCGTATTTTGAAGCGCTTTAGAAAATGAAATTGGACTATTAAGGTGTTTGATTGTCTATCAATTAGCAAGCATTCCCAAACTCTCTTTCCATATGTTTACTATACAGATTAGCACAAGAACTTTGTTCACCTCCGATCCGTCCCTCTGCTCGGACAGCGTCTGGGTGAAACCGAAAAAGTGACCTACATATCGCTGTGTACTGCTGGAAGGTTGAGAGACGCTGTCTGTGGGTTCTGACAAATTGAAATCATGACATTAACCTCGACGGCACACACACACACACTCACACACACATACACACACTCGCTCACACATTTCTTATAAGAAAGCCATAGATTGTTGCATACTTTCAGGCATACAATTTATGCAACAGCCCTGATCTATGCTGTGTGATGGCTGTGTGTGTGAGTGTGTGTGCTAATATGAAATCAATAAATCGTAAGCATTCTTTTATTGCCACCAAGTTGCGCATCGTCGCAGACCAGAAGATGAAGACACAAAGTCAAGCCTCGTTGTTGCTTCTTTCTCTTACTTTTGCTTTAGGAATGTTTTTATTTTCTTTATTTGATTTTGCATAAAGGATGACGACAGCGAAAGATGAAGACGCCATCGACCAGGCTGGCTAGATGGCTATAGGACCCAAGGACTGTATAGAGTTGGAAACTGTTATGCTTTGTGAGTTTATTAACGCACAGTCACTCGAGAATAATGATGTCTGCTGGCAGCGCAAGTAACTAGTGAAAGGTTGACTGAGTTGCGACAAAACACAGACAGGAAAAAAGGTAATGAATATATATATAATGCCCTGTTTTATATATTAAATTGTTGCTGCATTTTTGCTTGGAATATTCCTTTTATTGCTGCACTCGGAAATCAGTATTAAGCGGCTTAAGAAAACCATGCGGAAGAAATGAATTGTAAATAAATATTCTTGCAATTTAAACATAAATGTATTGTATACAAATAATTAGAAGTTAAATACATTTCAAGGCTATTTTAATTCAGGATATTATATTTCCATATCCATTAATAACCTGCTCGACCATATTCGAGATGTACCGTGATTTCAATTTATTTTAATTACAAATATATTTATTTCTTCAATTTTAAATTTAAATGATAGATAAAATAAATGATTAAGCATTTTAGTTATTCCCATTTTAAGCAATTACGTTTGACTTTAATGTCTATTCAAATGAGTAAATAATATAATTATTGCTTTAAAATAATGTTCATATTAAATCCTTTAAAATAAGTCCTAGTCTATTGCCAAGGGGATTAGTTATCTGACCTTAAGCAGGCACAAATTTCATCAATTTACTTGAATTTTGGTTACCTAGCCCAATTTATTGATATTGATAGGGTGATGAGTCAAGACATGCCCATCAATATGAACACATGCAAATTTGTAGCCCGTAAAGTTGCATTTCAATCAATACTCATCAATACGGGTCAAAACTACACTACTTCATGGTCTTAAATAATGCAAGTTATTTGTAAGTAGGTACGTGAGATGGGATTAATTATGTTGGTGTGGCACTGATTCAAGCATGCAAATAATTATCATTCATCGGACCGTAAAAGTCGAGTCAAAGTCTGAAAGGATTCATGCTCCTGGAAATTATCTATATGCAACCACTTGACAAACGACCAGGGAACTGGATGTCAATAAAATTATTCACTTTTGAGCTGCGCTTTAGGTAAAGCATACTTTTAGGATGATGACTTAAGATACAAATAAAGTGATATAAAAGCAGTGGTACCAAAATTAATATTAATTAAGAAAAATTCTTTTATAACTGAATAAAAAAGCAGAATGAAAGGAAAGGATTTTACTCTTTTTAAGAGTTCGATAATAAAATTAAGAATATACTTAAAGCTTTATCTTAATCTAAGAACTTCGCAAGCAATGAATAAACTCTTGTACGTCATATTAATTACAATATCTTATTTAATATATAAAAAAAATACTGAAGGCTATTATATTTTTTTTTCTTCGAGATCTCTAAAATCGTAGACATATTGAAAGATTCTAGGAAGTGTGTGTTTTAAAAATTAATTATAAGTAAAAATAAGTTTATAAAAACTTCTGGTTTTTAAGTTAAGATCTTTTTTTTTTTAATACTGAGATCTTCAACTACTGTATCAGCGAAAAGTTGAATATCATTGACTCTATACAATAATTCGATTAAAGCAATCGACATTGAGCTATCAGATGACGGCTGAAGGATTATATTTGCTACACATGTGGAAGCATTTTTATTACAATTTATCAAAAGGAGAAATCATTAAAAATGCAAGCCCAAAGCATTTGTTGGGCAAATAAACATCAAATCTGAGGGGCTCAAACATCTGCTATGCTTTTATTACATTCGTTTCTAAGCTTACTATGAAATGTTGAAAAAGTTCTAAAAAAAAAAAAAACTGATGATAAAAATCTGCCGAAAGTTTGCCTCAGACCATAATGCAAGTTTAATTTCTACTCGACACGCAAAAAGGGCTCAATAAATTACGAAACAATATTTTTTTTGTTTTAAATATATATAAGTATATATTATGTGTGTGTATACTTTTATATATGTTTTGGGTTGGAAAATGTAAAATTGTTTGCCTGGCGATTTGAGGCTGATGCCGAGGAACACAGCTGTTGACTGATGCCATCGCTGGGTCGGCTGTGACCAATGCTCGACGGGCCTGAGTACCGGCAAGATAAAGTACAATTCTGTGATAAATATAACAACAAGTACCCAAGGCACGCACAAGCCGTTGCCCATCAACCAGGCAAAACGCATCCGAATTCATTCCGGCAACTACTGGCGACGGGGATACGTTTAGGAGTAGGTACTGAACGGGGGATTGATATGGATATGGAGACAGGGACATGAGAATGTGATGTGTATATAAAGGAGCTGGGGACTGACTGTACTGTAGTAGGTTCCGTAACGGCAGCTGTTATAATGATGCCGACGATACATCATCGCAAATGCTAAAATTTTTGGTATCGCCGAGCGTCGAGTGCCGAGTGCTTCGTCAACAGCTGTTACCGCTGATGAATCCTTTGGGTCCGGTTCGGTCTTCCTCACAGCTCTCCGGTCTCCGGTCTTCGCTCTTCGCTCCTCCCGTACATCCAACTGCTTTGTCTGCCTGCCTAATATTTCAATATTTCGCACATAAAAGGCGTAAGTTATTTTTCATATTTCCCCCAGCTGGTTGCCATTCCCCAAAGCCTTTCCCGTCTGTCGATGCATCGTAACAGCTCCAGTTCCAGTTCCATCCCCCTCCCCTTAAAAAAAAAACCTTGCTGCGTTTTTGGCTAATTTCCCCAAATAAATCTAAAAATTTTGAAATACGCGTACAGCACAACCATAGATAATGTGAAGGCAACAACAAGCGTGAGGGAAACAACATAATTAACTATCATAGAATATGCAAGGCACGCGTTTCGAATTCCATTTTCCATGTTTCATGCTGTCTGGTAGTCCCTGGTTCCTTGTTCCTGGTTCATAGTCCTGTTCATGCTCTGTTCAAAGAATTGCCATTTGTTTCCTACTCCATAAACTTTTTGTTCAGTTTTCGTTTACCATTCCCATTTATGACTTTTTATTGTATCCTGTGGGTAGACGAGTTCGGTAGAAGGTTCAGCTAACAGGCGTTACCGCCATCGTAAGGCTGGAATCGAGTATGAATTTTTTCAGTGGTGTACTAAGGTATAAGCAATAGAGGAAATCTAGTCATCTTAGGGTATTTTCTAGTCGTGCACCTTCTACTTAACTATTATTGTTTTAATTTGTGGAGTGAGCTTTCCTCTCCCGATTTCGCAGAGTATAACAAATCGACGACACAGGAGCTGCTAAACATGAAACCTGAGAAACCACAAACGAGAAATTTGAAAGCGGCTTAAAACGAATTGCATGTGTGGTAGGTAGAAAGTGAATGCCCGTTTGGGAAGTGAACTTTGAAGGAAAACGGAAAACAATAACGCTCTTAGTATTACTTGGAAAAGAAGAAGACAAAGATATGGAAGCAGAATTATAGAGTCTAGCGTGAAATTTGACTAATAAACTCACAATAATTGTTTCTGAAATCACTGACCTCGCTTAATAAATACCTTTCCTAATTTAATTATTTTCAAATGTATATGTTTGAGACCGGTTTTGAGACAGTTATAAGTATAATTTTAAATTATATTATCTCAGTTTTTTTATTGTTAATCATGTCTCAGCTCTCAGTCTCTCAATAACAGTTTTTTTAACCCGTCCTGTTCCCTTTAATGTGTCTTAAGTTTCCCTTGAATGAAACTTCACAGTCATATTAAAAAATAAATTTTGTTAAAAAAAAGGTTTTTTTAATCCAAGTAATTAAAGTCGCCAATTCCATTTTAATTTTGTTGTTTGCCCGCTTTCAATTTTGATTAAAAGCTAATAATTGTGAGATAAATGGTCTTATTATGTAAGTGCGAGTTATGACAAATTTTAACTTGCTTTGACAAAGTTTAATATGTGTAAGATGCAAATCTGAACAATTAGGATATAATTGAATCAAAAACAAATGGAGCACTTTAATAAATATTTTAATAACCATTAAAAGAATTTCTTAAATTATTTAAATACATGCTTATATTGTACCAGTAACATCTCGTGAAGTTATTAAGCATCGCCTAAGGGAACTGATCCACTTGCAAATTAACACAATCATGGCTCCTAATGGACAGTAACTGAAATTCTTTGTGGTCTAAATTGTCTTGGAACACACAGTTGTCATATCTAACCGTGTCGCTTTCAGCAAAGTCTTCGAGCATCTTTATAAGATTTTTTGATATAACTTTCTCGTCAGGGCGAATAATTTCACGAACTGAATTTTCAAATATCAGGAAGTAATCGTCTCCGTGAACTGAGCCTGTAGCAATATTATTGTTGTATTATAATATTTATTTAGCGCAAAGAGTCGTTACTCACCAAAATATATATCATTTCTTTTTGATAGCCATTGACCAACTCCTTTTTCAGCTGGATTATCAAAGACAAAACCGTATACAGGGCTCTTTCCATGTTGACGATGCAGATCTATTGCGAGTTGAGTATCATTCTTGAAGAGCACATCCGTAAACAAACGTTGCACATCCAAATAGTTCTCCACACTGAAATTCCGATTACCCAGATATTCTTCTCTCAGATATTGGGAATGATTGTCCATTTCCTCCACTGACTGAAATAAGTCGCGATAGAATAGCAATTGGGGTGCCAGATCCTTCCAACCGCTGTTTAACTCTTCGATTACTTCTTTTCCTGTTGAATCCTTCGCTAACAGGATAGCGGCATTATAACCGCCATCTTCCTGTGTGTAGGATGTTAGCCATGGAACTTGGGAGAATTCACCACTTCTGATAATGTCAATGGGATGTTGGGTCAGGAAAGCATCTCTCGAATCGGCAGGTTCAACTACTGGCCCGAAAAGAGTAAATGGCACATAGTCTAGGACGAAGAAATTTGGCACCGCTCTGACTATTTCGGAAGCGTCCTTTGCTTGAAGGCAGCTTTTGAGCTCTTTAGAGTCATAAAGATGTCCACAACCCACAAAGCGGCCCAATTCAAATGCTCGGCGACGAGCACCCTTCTGCACAACCCAAGGATTGAGGGCATTGCCACTGATGGAAACGGCAGCCTTTGCCAACACATTAAAGTCCGGCTTCAGAAGGTGTAAATGTACTGAGGCACCTCCAGCTGAGTGACCCATTACAAGTATATTCTCCGGCTCTCCCCCGAAATGAGCTATGTTCTCCTTGATCCATTGCAATGCGAGTCGCTGATCCTTCAGTCCTATGTTTCCCGGTAAGTCCAAATCATTAGTGCTTAAGAAACCCATTGGTCCCACTCGATAATTGATCTTAACAACTATTGAATTCCCGCTGGCCATTAACAAATTATGCCCGTATCCAGGTGCTCCACCAAACATAAATGCACCTCCATGTATATGTACTAGAACAGGAAAGCTCTGCCGGCTGGAATTCTTTGGCTTATACACATTCAGGATAAGGCAGTCCTCGGTACCCGTCAGTTTATCTGGCTGATCGATGAACTGACTCCATTGTGTGCACAACGCTGGAGGATTAGTAGCATCGAAGGTATCTTCCCATATGCGGTTGAAGGGTTGAGGTGGTTCGAATCGCAGCTTTCCCAGCGGAGGTTCTGCATAGGGGATCGACTCGTAGCTGTAATACCCTCCATTATCTCGTCCACGTAGTCTTCCACTTGGCAGATCAACTATCAGTGGATCAGCATAGACAGTAGCTGCCCACAGGCAAATTAAAGTCGTCGGAAATAAGGAACACTTCATGATACGCATCCGACCGATTCTAAATGTACACTATACTCAGAGAAATTATCATCAGTCGCTTTATTTACTTTTTGAAATTCTGTGTATGATCCGGTTATTTCTCATCACAAATTTGAACCTTTTAAATAACGTTGAACGGTTTTAAAATAATAATAATATTAATACGCTCTTTATATTAGGAAGTGACAATACCTACCAAATGCTTCAATAAAATTAATTTTAATATTGATCATCTCAAGATTTACTTTACATAATTCATCGTTCGTGTTCTCTGTCTCTTACCTGGTTCAGTTCACTGACATGCCGATCATTTCAAACAACAATTAAGTGATCGAATCAATTATTTTATTTGACACTCGCAACTTCAATTAAAATGTTGATAACCAGTTATTTAGCGTGTAACGCATATTCTAAGGGAATTCGTTCAATTGCAAATTGACACATTTATCGCTTTTAATCGACACCAATTGGAACAGTTTTTGATCCACATTGTCTCGGAACACGCAATTGTCATAGATCACTGTACCCGTAAGTACAAAGTCCACTAGCATTTTTATTAAGTTCTTTGACACAACTAACTCATCGGGGCGAATAGGTTGACGAACTGGACTATCAAATATTAAGAAGTAATCATCACCGTGTACAGAACCTGCAAGTAGAAAATCGGGATTATAAAACCAGTCTTTAAGTGTATGTTGAATTTTCGAGACTTACCTAGGAAAATATCATTTCGTTTAGCTAGCCATTGTCCAATTGCCATATCAGCGGCAATCTCATAGACAAATCCGTAAACAGGGCTCTTTCCATGTTGTCGATGCAGATCTATCGCGAGTTTAGTTTTGTTCTTGAAGAGCACATCCGTAAACAACCGTTGCACATCCAAGTAGTTCTCCACACTGAAATTCCGATTACCGAGATACTCTTGTCTGAGGTCTCGGGAATGATCGTCCATTTCGGTAATAGTCTTGAATGAATCCCGATAAAATAAAAAGTAAGGTGCTAGATCATTCCAACGACTGTTCAACTCCTCAATCGCCTCTCTCCCATTAGACTGTTTCGCCAAGAGGAGAGCGGCATTATACCCGCCATCTTCCAGTGTGAAGGATGTTAGCCATGGAACTTGGGAGAAGTTGCCGCTTTCAATGATGTTAATGGGATGCTCAGTAAGAAAAGAGTCGGACGCACCGACAGCTTCTACCACAGGACCGAATGGAGTAAACGGAACGTAGTCATAGACCAGAAAGTAAGGAACCGCTCTGACTATATTCGTGGCTTCTTTTGTCTTCATACACTTCTTGAGTTCTTTAGAACTATCAAGTAATCCACAACCCACAATGCGTCCCAGCTCGAAGGCACGACGAGATGATCCATTCTGCACAACCCATGGATCCAGAGCGTTTCCACTGAGGGAAACAGCTACCTTTGCCAGCTGTTTGAAGTCTTCCTGAAGGAGTTGTAAATGAACTGAGGCACCTCCAGCTGAGTGACCCATTACAACTATATTCTCCGGCTCTCCACCGAAGAGTGCGATGTTTTTCTTAATCCATCGCAAAGCGAGTCGCTGATCTTTAAGTCCAAAGTTTCCAGTTATCTCGGAATCGGCGGTGCTTAAAAACCCAATAGGTCCCAGACGATAGCTGATCTTCACCACAATGACTTCGCCATAAGCCATGAGTGTTTCGTGTCCATGCTGAGCTGCTCCACCAAACATGAATGCACCGCCATGTATATGTACAAGAACAGGAAAACTCTGACGGCTGGAATTCTTTGGCTTATACACACTCACGGTAAGACAATCCTCGCTGCCTGCCAGCTTATCTGGCTGATCAATGAACTGGTCCCACTGTAAGCACAACACTGGAGTATTGGTAGCATTGAAGGTATCCTCCCATTTATAGGTGTATGGTTGGGGTGCCTCAAATCGTAAATCACCCAGCGGGGGTTCTGCATAGGGTATCGACTCGTAGCTGTAATACCCTCCATTATCTCGTCCACGTAGTTTTCCATTGGGCAGGTCAACTATCAGTGGATCAGCATAGACAGTTGCTGTCCAGAGGCAAAACAAACCGGTCGAAAATAAAATGAAATTCATGTTTTGTACGCGATCAATTCTCAATGTGAACTATTCTATGCGAAGGCAGTGATCGTTTTTATAGCACTCAGTATTGAATTTGAGATAGAGAGAAAGAGAAAGAGAAGAAGCGAGAGAGTAGTCTAATTAATTGGCATCATTAAGTAATTGTTAAGGTGGAGTCATGATACAATAATACAAGGTAGGAATATCAGTAAAGAGCGAACATATCAAGTGCGAGAAATTGTGATGTATTGTATCATGGAACTCGTTTAATTTTAAGTGCGGAAGCAAAAAAAAAATAAGAACATATTCGAAGCTCAAGATTAAAATCTCTCTGTAATGATTTCACCTTATGAATGACTTTATGATTGCAGGCATTTGTTTTGCTGGCTTACGTTAATACCGATAATAGATTCAGACCTACATACGAACACTAAAGATTAAACTAATCAGTTGCCGATAAGGTAACTAAAGAGTCGATCATTCAGCTGACCGATAAGAACTTACACAGGCAGCAATAGTAAAATCTGAAATTAAAGTCTTTAAGAATTTATTTTTTTTATGTCTAGAGTTTTATAATAAAACATTTATTTGATAATATTTATATAATTTGATTAGATTATGATACATTTTTAAGGAATTCGAAAAGTAAGTATCCAAATTAAGCTTATTTTATAGTTGGTCATAGAGTTCAGCAGCATACTTCGCAAGAGCACATATAAATACCAGATTTCAGAGTTACAAATATATTTTAGTTATAAAACAATATTAGCCCGATTAGAAGTGACGCATATGCATAAAGGCATTTTTAGCTCTTGCCTTAGTACCGTATAACTGGTCTTATTGGAAGCTTGTCAGACACCGTTGCCGGAAGCTCGTCCACTTGTCTCAAATGGCATCCGTTTCGTTGAATGATTACCAATTGATATTGATCTTGCCCAACATTATCACGAAACTCGCAATTGTCATAAACTAAGGTACCGGTTTCAATAAATTGCTCCAGCATCTTAATTAATTTCCAGGAGATGATCTTCTCGTCAGCGCGCAGAGGTTCTCTAACTGGATTGTTCATTATTAGGAAGTAATCGTCGCCATGTCCCGTGCCTGTAATTGAATAAGTTCATATTATTCAAAATAACACTTAAGAATATAGCTTATAGGCGTTGCTCACCAAGAAGAATATCCTGACGACCCGATAGAAGTTGTCCAAGCGCATTATCAGCTGGATTATCGTAGACATACGAATACAAAGGACTCTTTCCGTACTTGCGATGAAGATCTAATGACTCTTCTGTTGCATTCTTCAACATGATATCCGTGACCATGCGCTGGAATTCAAAGTAGGTGTCCATGCTAAAGCTCTTATTACCCATATAGTGTTGTCGAAGTTCTCTCGAGTGGTTGTCCATCTCTTCTACAGTCTTTGTCTGGTAGCGGTAGGCAAAGAAATGTGGTGCCAGCTCAAACCAACGATTATTGAGCTCATGTATTGCTTCCTTGCCATTGTATTGTCTCAATAGCACAAGAGCCGCGTTGTAGATGCCATCCTCCGGAGTGTAGGTGACCAACCAAGGAATATGAGCAAACCTTCCGCTCTGAATGATGTCTTTCGGATGCTGGGTCAAAAATGGTTCAGCCGAGTCCGCCGGCTCGACTACAGGACCAAATGGCACAAATGGCATAAAGTCGAATACCAAAAAATTTCTCATAGCAGCGGCTATATCCATCGCATCCTTCGTTTTCAGGCACTTCTTGAGCTCGTTTGAGTCATTTAGTTGACCACAGCCGACTATGCGACCCATTTCAAATGCTTGTCGACGTCCACTGCCCTGTACCACCCAGGGATCCAGAGCATTTGCACTTATTGAAACGCCTGCCTTTACCAACTGCTCCAGATCCTCATTCATGAGTTGCAAATGGACTGATGCAGCTCCTGAGGAGAATCCCAGAAAAAGTACATTATCAGGCTCTCCTCCAAAGTAGCCAATATTGGTTTTAATCCAGCGCAATGCCATTTTCTGATCCTTCAGTCCCATATTCCCTGGCAATTCGGCATCTCCAGTGTTTAAAAATCCCAGAGGTCCCACTCTGTGGTTGATCTTCACCACAATGACATTTCCGCTGCTCATTAGTGGCTTAGGTTCATCTTCCACTGTACCACCGAATGAAAAGGCACCGCCAAATATATTTGCAATAACCGGAAAGGTATGGCGAGACTCATTCTTCGGCTTGAATATACTGACGGTCAAACAGTCCTCATTGCCCGTCAGTTTATCAGGTTGCAGAATGAATTGACTCCACTGTGGGCACACCACTGATGGTCTTGTGGCATCGAAGATTCCTTCCCATTTACGCTCGAATGGTTGCGGTGGCTCGAGCCGTAGCTCTCCCACTGGTGGCTCCGCGTACGGCACCGACTCGTAGGAATAATACGATCCCTGATCACGTCCCCGTAGTCTGCCATTTGGTGTCTCTACCACTAATTGGGCAAAGGTACCTGCTACCAATAGACTAACCAATACGGATAAAACTGCTATGGAATTCATGACTTGAACTCAACCGATTCTCAAAATGTACTATTCTAAGCGGCGACAATCCACAGTCGTTTTATTGACAGAGTTATGTACCCTCAAAAGTAGTTTTCCATCGATCTGATTGATCTAATATGCGTTGCACATAAAAAATATTATATGACATTATAATGCATACTAATGCATTATTCTAATTAGGGCCACGACATCTGACAGCTATTAAAAATCAGAAACTAAACTCCGTCTGCTGATTTCGGAGCTATATTTTATCTTGGGATCAGACCATATTCGACGGAATCTTTTAGACATTCAATAGACTTTAGCAAAATGTAGCTTATGCAAGGAATGATAAGGCTTGCTGATATAGAGCTGGATTAAATGACCTCAATAAGTCGCAAGGGGATACAATTTGTGATCTCTGAGTCGTTGAGCTGCACAAAGTCTACTTTCATTGCTTGTAAAAATGTCAATAATACATAAAATGCTCGATGTAATATGGAGTTGTATGGATCTGACTCTCTTTGTTATAAAGCACCTTACTCAATAAATACCAAACATCAACTTCGGATACAATCAAAAATTACTTTATTAAATAGAAAGTAGGATTAGATACAGAAATTTATATTTAACATTGATCGCAATAAAATATTCTTGGTCTGGACCTCTCTTATGGATTATTTATCCAATTCCACATTGTCGCAAATATTGTCATGAATGTGGAGCCCTGTTAATTTTGGCTCATTAACATTGTTTCGAAATTCGCATTTCCCAAAGTGTACTCGTCCTTCCTTAGCAAAGTCTTCCAGCATATTTAAGAATCTCTCTGATATAGCACTCTGGGCATCTGTGAATATTTGCGAGAAGTCATCCCCGTTTATTGCACCTATAAATGAATTAATTAATAATTAGATGGGTATAATATAAATACAAGTATATCTTAATGCCTACCCAATTGTATATCGTCCCGCTGAGACAACCATTTGCCAAGATTACTAGTGCCAAACACATCTGGAGTATCATACACATAGGCATAGACGGGTGCCTTTCCATACTGCAGATGTAATTTGATAGACAAATCAGTTCCATTCTTGTACAATACATCGGTGAACATGCGCTGCATTTTGAAGTAGCTTTCGGTGCTAAAGCTCTCATCCTGCATATAGAATTGCCTAAGGTCTCGTGAGTAATCATCCAATTGCTCGAGATCATTTATCGAGTCACGGTAATATAATAAAATGGGCGCTAGATCATACCAACGATGGTTAAGTTGATCAATTACCTCACTTCCATCGTTTTGTTTTCGCAGAAAGGGAGCGGTATGAAAGCCACCACTCTGAGTAGCGTAGGAGACTATCCAAGGAACTGGTGAAACATTTCCGTTCGTGATTAGCTCGATTGGGTCCTGGGTGAGGAAAGGGTTTATAGAATCGGTGGACTCCACCACAGGCCCAAATAGAGATATGGGTATATTCTCAAGAATTTGCAATTGTTGGGCAGCTCTCACTATTTCTGCCCCACTCTTTGATGACAAACAAATACCGAGTTCCATAGAGTCATCAAGTTGACCACAACCCATAATTCGACCCAATTCAAAAGCGCGCTGGCGTGCATTTCTTTGCATAACCCAAGGATCGAGGGCGTTTCCACTCACAGAAATTGCAGACCTTGCAACCTTGTTAAAGTCCTTCTGTAGAAGATGTAAATGAACCGAAGCACCTCCAGCATCGTGACCTATTACAAGAACTTTTCGTGGATTTCCTCCAAAAGTTGCTATATTGGATCTTATCCATTCCAATGCAAGACGTTGATCTTTCAGTCCCAAGTTTCCTGGAATAACTGAATCGCCGGTGGACAGAAAACCCAATGGTCCAACTCGATACATGATCTTCACAACCATGACATTTCCTCTGACCATAAGTCTTTCAACCGAGTTATTGAATGCTCCTCCGTACATAAAGAATCCGCCATGAATGTCTACCACAACAGGAAGCTTGCGGTGAATGTTTCTCAAGGGCCTGTAAATGCTGAGGGTCAGGCATTCCTCGCTCCCAGTCAATTTATCCTCCCCTTCGATGAACGGGTTCCACTGTAAGCATCCCACTGGTGGCTGAGTTGCATTGAAGGGTTCATCCCAACGAAGGTTGTATGGAAGGGCTGTCTGAAATTGATTCCAGTTTGACTCCGCATAGGGTATAGATTCATAGGAGAGATAGTGCCCTTTATAGAGTCCGCGAACATAACCATATGGCAGCCTTACTATCGGCTGATTCAATATTCCAATCGTCGCATCTGCTGACCACAGACTCAGCCAAAGTATTAGAATTTTAAAAGAATTCATGACTTGCACCCGACTAATTCTCAATGTGTACTAACCTTAGGGGCGACATTTTCAGTCATTTTATTAACAAACTTGCATACTTTCGAACAACCTGGTGTGAGTCTGAAAAGAATCGCATTCGTTTCATTGTTCTGGGGCCTAAAGTGAGGCATAAAATGCTAAATAACTAGTTAAATCTTTGGATCAGGTGCAAAGTTCTATTAGTTCTTGGGGTCAGTTTGTGTTGAGATCTAAAAGATCAAGAGGACAACTTATGAAGCAACTTCCAATTTATAGTGATAGTTTGTGAGTGTAAATTTTATTTAAACATTAGTTATTCGATGATAAAAACGTTCGTTAATTCGATTTGTATTAGAGGACAACTAACATCAGAGGGGGGAGTACTCAATGAAAACTACCAGACAATAAGTGATACTATTATCATTTTTTAATCAACAATGCAATTATGATGATGAGGATGACTGAAGAGCACAAGCAACTGGATGGACTATCTGAGTATATATAAATGAATTAGTTCACATTAAGTATACGCCAGAGTGTGCGCTAAGGCTAAGCAAGCATGATTTAAGAAATATGCTTGGACCTGTGACGGCTGCTCATTTGGTGTCCTCTGAGGGTCAGTACGTGTGTGTGTGTGTGTGTGTGTGTGTGTGTACTCTGTGTACATGTGCAAAGCCTTGGGAGATTACTGCTCTGCTACTGCAAATGTCATTGGCTGTGTGAAGCATGGAATATTAATTCCTTAAGTAATTCACAACATTTGTAACTAATGTTTGTTAATGAGCTCTGTCCCAAATCCCTCTCCCTTTTCCACATCCAAACCAATTGCTCTCCCTCTCTCTCTCTTACACACACACACACACCAGTCGTTAGTCTGTAAGCGTATTTGACTTATTACTGCCGAACATTGCCTGAGGTCAAGGCTCAAGCCTCAAGCCGTATTACTTCTACGTCTGGCTCGCTAAATGCAAGAATTAGTAAGTGCAAAAGTGAGAAAGTGAGAAAGTCCAACTCCTCATCCCGCCTCTGTTTCCTCAGTAACAGAAGTCGGATGCAGGATGTCGAGTGTAAGGTGTTGGGAGCGTTGAGCACGCACTTAATGAAATAATTATGTAAAGCCAACTTGCACATTTTGGACCAATGCTGTGGTTTTTGGATTCATTAACTTTGTGATGTTGACGGTGAATACCGTTAATTAATTATTAATTTAACTTTAGCATCATTTAGGTGATTACAATAAAATTAGCCTATGCAAGTACGTATCGCATTATCACAAAATGCAGTCAAATGTTCTTAAAATCAGCTTATAGTTTTATAAAATTTATTTTCAATTAAAATACCTTTCAAAAAAGGCAAATCGATTTCCAATTAATGATATTTTATTTTTGAGTCATGATTTATTGCTCACATGTATTTATATACTCAACTCAAATAATTTATTAATGTATAAAACGATTTTGATTTTCAGAAAATCTGTACACAACTCAAATATTATATTTGACTCTATTTGATATTTTGTACTCTGGATGTTTGCATAGCAAATTGAAGCTTTGAACTAATTTTAATGCGTTTTCATTAAGTTTTATAGCTGAATGCAAATTATTATTTATTTATTCAAATATTTTCAAGAGCTTAGACAAAAAGCTTTGCATGACTTAATGTTATGACACACAGTCATATCTTCAAACTAAAGACCTTTTCGATCTGTGGTTATGAATCTTTTTTATTTAGGTGCGGATATATCTGCACATTCTTAAATATTGCCAACAGAATACGAAAAACTGACAGCTCGACAATTTGGCAGGCAGCTAAAGTAGTTTATATGGCGCTGAGAACAGCTTATAAAATGCAACTATAACACAAATGTGACGCTAATCAGTAGTCTCCTTCCCCACTATCCCATTATTGCACATTCCCCTTCCTAGCTGTACTAAACCGTAGAAGTAGAGTTTGTCACAGCGCCATAAAATATGCAACAAACATACAGAAATGTTACTAACAAGCACGACTTCGATGGGTGACAGGGGGAGGAAGCTGCAAAGTGGCTGCTGTGGACGGGGAAGGGCGGGGCATTGGGGGTTGCATGTGCATGTAAAATAATTTGAAAACACGGCATTTGCGTAATGAAGCATGGAGTAAGCGCGAAAGAGGGGAAACTGCTGTTGAGAGCAAGTGAAAAGCGCTCATAAATGCCAGAAGTTATGCAAGTCCTTAACTTTTATGAGCAGCATCAAGGAGTGGGCAGGAATATAGGGGTAGAGGGGAAGAGGGGAAGAGGGGAATCAGGGAGTGCGGGTGACAACAGCAGATAGACTGCAGGTGCAAGTGGCGTATCACACATGTTTGTCATATGAATGGAGTGCAGTGTCTGAGTGTGTGTGTGTGTTTCTGTCTCAGAGTGTCTCAGTGGGCGAGGTTGAGCTGACACAAATGTGCGAATTCTGTCACCAAGTTTGCAACACAAAAAAGTCAGATGATGTGGCATGAAAAGTGGCAACCAGCGGGTTTGAGGATGCAACGTCTGGGCCAAAACTGACATTCGTATTCAGTGCGTAATCCTCACCTTTCTCACAATTTTCCCTTGCACTTTTATTGCATGCTTACAGGCGCTCGAGCACTTGCCGCTTGTATCGACGAAAGTTGCGCCTTTGAATTTGCCACTTTATGCCACGTAGCAGAGACGAAATCCGCATCCAGACAAGACTTTTGTAACCACTGTCAATGTACTATGGAGCAAAGTCCTTTATTTTCTAATCTGGTCCAAGTTTCTTAGTCAAATGCAAAACTTTGTAATTATTTATATTACATTTTCAACCAAATGAATTAGTAATGATTTCTCTTATGAACATTTTTTTATCACCACTACAATTTGACATCTTTCTAATGTACAATTTATATTTATTTGCAACTTGAAATATTTTTAAATATATATTTTTCGATTAGTGCCATTGTGAAGTACATTTGCAGCCCGCTAAGTAGTTGTAAGCTGCATAATGTATTTACGTAAGCACCGGAAATTGGGTGCTGCAAGCAGGTGGTAGCAGTTGCCTGCAGGTGTGTAGGTGTGCAGATGTGCCGGTGTGGCAGCTCGTCAGGTTGC
The DNA here is from genome assembly GCA_951394115.2 of Drosophila phalerata. Classification (NCBI taxonomy): domain Eukaryota; kingdom Metazoa; phylum Arthropoda; class Insecta; order Diptera; family Drosophilidae; genus Drosophila; species Drosophila phalerata. Next base: position 7,772,948 of record OX596005.2, read on the forward strand.
AGGTTGCTGGGCTAAACGCGCATAGACAAGTGTGATCTCTTGAGGGTGTGGATGTGGGAATCGTGGCATCGGGTCGCGAGGTGCAGGGTGCTGTGTAGCTGTGGGCTCCTGGATGCGGTCTCCTTTTGGTTTATGTGCGCATATTTGATGGCATTGTGAATTTCTGTATGGAATTACAGCTCTTAACCAGCGCAGCTCTCTGCTTGAGCCTTCATTAATATGCTATGCTCACTGTTCAGAAGCCCTAAGAAGCTAAAGCTTTTGCGCCCTGTACGATAAAAATTGCAATCCCTTCGAACAGTAAATGCAGCATTCAGTAAATTCAGAGGCACTTGAGCAATATGTGCCAATTATCAATTAGCTTGGTCATTTAATTAGCATAAGTATAAGGCGATTAAGGATTTCTTTATTATTCATCTATCTATCTATCAAATATCTTAACAATAAATGTCAATTTAAATAGATTAGAGGTTAAAATGAGTCCAGTTTCCGTTGCAGAAGCCAGCAGCCATCAATTATAATAACCCACCAATATTTTAATTAATAATAGTATATAGTTATGGTATAGCGTTTAAAAACACCTGGCGTGAATGAAAAGAGTGACATACACAATAAGTCAGAAAGAGAGGTAACAATACTGTTTCTACCTTTCTCCAAACGTATTATGTTGTGCTCTTAGCTGCTCAGTCCCCCTAATTTTGGTAACCTTGTAAATTTTTGCGGTTCTATGCAAATTAACTTAAATGTCATCGTTGGAAATTTCAGAATTCAGAGCTAACAAAATGGGGGGAATCCAAAAGCCAGCAACAAAATGGCTAAAAAAAAGTGTAGACAGAGAGGAAGAGATGGAGTGAATAAGAGATAAATGAGAGCAACATACACAAAAAAAGGCAAACTGCAAACGTCAACCAATTTTTTTGAAGTCTACATTGACTGAAACTCGGTGACAATGATGTTAACTAGAGTGTGAAAACTATGATTGGCTGTCGAGAGATACATGTGCGGTGAGTGATGAGAGGTTGTCGTCGTTGTCGTTGTCGTTGTCCTTGTCAACAGGGCCAAAATCGGAAGAGGGATTAGGGAAGAGAGAAGGACGCACTCGTGAGCCATTGCCTACAAAGTGCTCTATGATTTATACCACATTTGAACGCAGTATAACCCGCATACCACTCTAACATTGCACATATACTGGATTGTTGCAAATACGCTTTTCACTTGCTATTTCCATGTGTCACCTGGTAAAATGTCAGTAATCTGCAGTAACCCTCATTGCCCGGAAAAAGCGTTTGAAAACGAAACACAACTCTCTTTAAATACAGTCTGGGAGCTGAACCAAATTCATCCCATTGCTAGCCAGAAGTCTACCTGAATCGAATAGTAGTGAGATATAAAACCACTATTATTGCTTAGACCCGCTAAAATTAACACCACAACAGTTTTAATACTAAAGAAGTTACATTTATGCTCTACATATATACTATATATTGATGAAAAGGTAATTTTTATGTATTTAAACAATGTGCCGAATCATAAACTTATATATTTTTTAGAAAAAGTATTTTATTTGAATACAATTAAATTCAAATTTGGATATCAAATAAAAAGTCGATTATTTCAATCGAAATCAAGTATGTTTGGCATATTTTTGTGTTAAAGATTTGACAACACAATACATTTGTATGATTGTAGGGCAATTTTACAATGCAACCGACAAAGTGAAAACAAGAAAAAATAGATGGTATTTTCATATTTTATAAATAAGTAAATCGTGAAAAATGGGTGCATCGAATAAAAATAAATAATAAACATTGAAAGAGTTTCCAAATTTGAACCGGCAACTTTTGCAATTAGATTTAAACTCAAGCATCTGGAAACAAAATTATAAAACTGATATACAAATCCCTTCGCAAGGCTGAAACGTAAAGGGATGCTCACGATATCAGTATTGCACATGTGCTCCCTGCAATGCTGCTACTATGTAGTGAAAACCCTAAATATTTTACTTCTTTTTTTAATATGCTGCTTTATTACAGTTAATTGCTGTTTTGGTATAGATAAATTATTGAATAGTTCTAGAAAGTGGCGTACATAGAATAGAAAGGAAATTTTTCTCTAAAATCAAATTGCATTGGTCCGGGTACATTAGCGGGTTTTGGGGTCTACATGGAATTCGAATTGCTTTCCGGCCTAAACACTTAGTTACGTCCAGCCAAGCAGTTGGTCACCAGACGGTTGCTGCGACAGATCTTCAACTCGCGGTCGAACCATTGGCCATTGGGACATATCTGGTGTCTGGCGCGGTTGTTGCGGCAAACGTAGAAGCGACGACAGTGTCTGTCGTTTGTGAAGTATGTTCCATCCTCGATACCCTGGCAATCGCGGAGGGAGGCCAATGCCACTGCTGGCTTATTAATAGCGTTGATGGCCACGGGAGCTAAGGTTGTTGCACAGATTGTTGTGGTACAGGGTGGCTTAGTTGTGGTACAGGGTGGCTTAGTTGTGGTACAGGGTGGTTTAGTTGTGGTACACGGTGGCTTAGTTGTGGTACAGGGTGGTTTAGTTGTGGTACAGGGTGGTTTAGTTGTGGTGCAAGGTTCTTTGGTTGTGGTACAGGGTGCCTTTGTTGTAGTGCACGGATTTGTTTTTGTGGTAGTCGTTTTTGTTGTTGTGGTTTTCGTTGTTGTTGTCTTTGTAGTGGTCGTTTTTGTTGTTGTTGTTTTTGTGGTGGTCGTTTTTGTTGTTGTAGTTTTGGTCGTTGTTGTTTTTGTTGTCGTTGTCTTTGTTGTAGTGGTTTTTGTTGTTTTGGCAGGCTCTTCATTGCAGGGTGTTGTTGTTGTTGAGCAGGGTGTCGTTTTTAATGCTTTCGTTGTTGTGGTTTTTGTTGTTGTGGTTTTCGTTGTTGTAGTTTTTGTTGTTGTGGTTTTAGTTGTTGTGGTTTTAGTTGTTGTTGTTTTTGTTGTTGTGGTTTTCGTTGTTGTGGTTTTAGTTGTTGTTGTTTTAGTTGTTGTGGTTTTCGTTGTTGAAGTTTTTGGAGTTGTGGAACTCGTTGTAGGCTCTTCATTGCAGGGTGTTGTTGTTGTCGAGCAAGGTGTCGTTTTTAATGCTTTTGTTGTTGTGGTTTTCGTTGTTGTGGTTTTTGTTGTTGTGGTTTTTGTTGTTGTCGTTTTTGTTGTTGTGGTTTTCGTTGTTGTGGTTTTCGTTGTTGTGGTTTTCGTTGTTGTAGTTTTTGGAGTTGTAGTCTTTGTTGTCGTTGTCTTTGTTGTTGTAGTTTTTGTTGTTGTGGAACTCGTTGTAGGCTCTTCATTGCAGGGTGTTGTTGTTGTCGAGCAAGGTGTCGTTTTTAATGCTTTTGTTGTTGTGGATTTTGTTGTTGTGGTTTTCGTTGTTGTGGTTTTCGTTGTTGTGGTTTTCGTTGTTGTGGTTTTAGTTGTTGTTGTTTTTGTTGTTGTGGTTTTAGTTGTTGTTGTTTTTGTTGTTGTGGTTTTCGTTGTTGTGGTTTTAGTTGTTGTTGTTTTTGTTGTTGTTGTTTTCGTTGTAGTAGTTTTTGGAGTTGTAGTCTTTGTTGTCGTTGTCTTTGTTGTTGTAGTCTTTGTTGTTGTAGTTGTTGTCGTAGTTGTTGTCGGAGTTGTTGTTGTGCGAGGAGTGGATTCAGTTGTTGGCTGGCAAGGAGTGGTTTCTGGAACTGGCTTTGGACAAGGAGTTGTCGTCAGTGGCTTATCACATGGCGGCTTTGGAGTGGTTACGCAGGGAGCCTTTCCAGCTGAAGGTCCGTGGGGTCCTTCGTGATTGTGGATGGAGACAATAGCGCCACTGCGATCGCCATTGTGGCACTCAACTAATCTCGGCAAGTTACAGATCTGTGTCCTGGGATCAAAGAACAGGCCGTGTCCGCATTCTCTTCTCAGAGCACGTCCGCGTAGGCAAACATAGTAGCTGGAGCAGCTGATGGGATCCGCAAAAGAAAGACCGTTAACATGGTCCGAACAATCGGGCTGATGGGCCTGACTGGTTGCAGCCAGTGAGGACAGCGCAATTACGAATGTGAGCAGCAGCAAGTTATCTTGAAATGTCAAAAGGCAACAGGTGTCATTAGAATTGGCCAACACATTTGGCATGGCCACAAAACTTACAAACTCTCATGGTTAAAAATAGTCCTTCACTTTGCTTTCACCGTTTGGAGTATGTAGTAACTTCTCTACTGTACAATTAACTGCAACAGTTACAGCGCTTTTATAGTCCATTGCTCTGTTCTTATCACCAACCACAATTACACAAGAACTGTTCAGCCACTTGAGTCCAACATGGTACATACGGTGTCGGAAGCAACATGTTGGATCCGAGAAAGTCATTAGCAAATTGTTCCAACAGTCCATACGAGTCTGACTTAAAAACTTAATAATCTAATAAAAAACCAGACAATTGTGTAATATTCTATATTGTGTGTCAAGCGATATAAAACGAAGAGTTGAATTAAGGGATTATTGGACTCTCCGAAGACCAGTGAATTTTAGAAATAAGTTTAAAGAGCTTTAGAATACATTGTTCTACGGGGGGTTATTTAAATAAATAAATTATAACACTAATGTGTTCAAATGAAAATAATTATCAGGTAAGCGGAAATAATAAACATCCAACTAGTTCATTTTGTAAAATTATATGTAAATTTGAATTTCTAACTTTGACTTAAATGTCCAATTTTTTTGCAAAACATTGCAGTGTGACTTGTTGCAAACAAAACACTCAAATTCAGATTCAGAAATACTAGTATCACAAATAGTTTGTAGCATAAAAAATGGTTATACCAAAAACCGCATTTGTTACCCACATAAATGTGTTGTAAGTTAAGCATCAGTTGTGAGTCCCCCTCCTTCAACACTTGTGGTCGACAAATGAATGAATATTTAACAAACTTGTGCACAATTCATGAGCACTGTTTGAATATTTTAGTTGACACGACGAGTCCACACACAGTCCAATGCAAAAGTCCCTCCTCTTCTGCTCCCAGTCCCATTTCATGTGGCTGTGAGACATGTGGTTGCGTTTACAGAATATTTCATTCTATCAGATAGAATATGGTTAGTGTTGGAATACATTTTCTGAAAATTGTTTTAAGTAAATTTTGAGGGCCGTCCATTTTCTATACATTTATATCAGATGTAAATATGATTTAATTTTTTGCAGTTTCCACATTTATCCCTACGTACTTACTTAAGGAAGTTCCACTAACTCTGATACCATCTTAAAAAAACAATTTGAACAAATTATTTTATTGAATAAAATTTATTTTCTTTATTTATTATCACTTATGATAATACCTTAAGACTTATTGCAAATATTATTTAATTTGATTTAGTTTAGTTTATGGTTTATATCTGTATTTTATTTGTGAAACACAAATTAAAAAGTTAACCGTAGCTTGAACTACATTTGGTTAAAGTTGCGCTTAAACTAGCTGAAAGTCTTTATTACGAATTAAGTTGTAATTTTATTTAATGGATACTATTGTGTATTTGTTTTTGTATTGTTAAGGAACGCAGCTGCCTAGATATTCAATACACATATTTACAAATTTTTCTTGAAGTATAAATTATACATCAATTAATACATAATTTCGTTTATTTATTGTTTACACATACGCAGAGTTCTACTTTATATTTTTATATGCTAATTGTTATGAAAAAACGCACGAGTTTATTAATATTTACAATTTATGCTCAACTCAAGAGAAGAGTTCGTTAGTTCACACTTGTCAAATTCGAGTATCTCTGCAAATATTAAGTATTTTTAAGATCCGAATGCTTAACAGATACTTTTATCATCTTAACGCAATGGCGCAATCTTAACTCTTTAGTTTTACAGTAATCATTCGCAAATATCAAACTTTGCAAATTTTATGTTTAATTAAATAAAGGAAAATGTTTGATAAAATTGAAAACAATGTTGGGCAAATAAAACATTTTATAATGTTAGTCGTTAATCGGAATGTTTCGAATGCCCCTTTTCTAATTTAAGTTTTAAAAACTTTTAACTAGACCATGTATAGTAAGAAATATTTTCACTGCACTAAAAGATGACATTTACTTTACTTTAAATTCTTCTGTTAAATTATATTCTTTTATTATGGTTTTATTTTTATATGGGAACTTTTAATGTAGAATGTCTTCATTAAGTATATTGAGCTTTCTTTTCGCGTATTATTAAAGTCATTTGTCATACAGATTATTTGGACTTGGTATTATCATGATACAACCATTAACTTAAGTGATTGATAAACCAGATTATCTTAAATATATTTGAAAAACTTGAAAAGAATGTACAGTTACAAATTTAGAAAAGTTTCAATTTATTCTTTATTTACACAACTTTCAATTGAAAAACAATTTATAAAAAAAACTTAAAATTATTTGAATGATAAATAAAGATAATTTCGAGTTTAAACTATTTAATATACACAATCATTATATTTATAAGCAACTACTATCAGTATTCGTATTATAGAATTTCTCATGACATTGAGGAATATCATAGATGTATTCGTGCAATTGGATATATTCGTCGATGCGAATATACATATGGGAATGAACTTAAGAGTCTAAACGGAATCGCTCACATTTCAATTGTGAATCCTTGTTGTTGTCCTGCTAGTCTGCTGATCTGCTATTGGTGTTGCTGTTGCTGTTACTCAAGTTTTGTCTTCGGCCACTTTGGTACCACTAATTGAGCTGCTGACGTGGCCACAGTCACCGCCACAGCAGCAGCCGTAACCGGAGTCGAGTCCGATACGCCGTTGCCTGCGGGTTGTCGTCTGCCTCTCGGATTGTGTGCTGAGCCTGCGGCTGACGCTGACGCTGGCGCTTTTGCTTGCTGTTGTCCTGCAGGTTGCTCTTGCTGTTGTTGCTGTTGTTATTGTCGCTGGCTCCTGCAGTGCTGGTCGATTGTTGACTTTGTTTCGACCACGATTGCAGCAAGTTGTCACATTCCTACCGAGCACAAATTTAATAATCCACAAAAGTGTCAAAATTGTGGAAACATTCGGCCAACGTAAATAGCCAGGACATCCAATTAGCGTATTCCAGCTGACACTGGCTGATTTAATGGCCGACGCAGAGTATTCACCTAGGGCACAAAAGAAAAGTACATATAGTATCGCGTACTCTGTTTATCATTACATTCTAATTGGCAATGGTATACATTTATAACATATATCCACAATTATTCATTATTGTGCCCCATTCAATAGCTCCTATTCTAATGTATGTCTATTGTTTGCTCACATTCAATTTGGGCTCACATTTGGCGTTAAGCTATTTACCAGCTTTCAATTTTGCGTGTGTTTAGCTAACCGATTGAATAAATACTGGCATATATGTATTGTGATTAAATATTTTTATTACAAAATTAAACAGCAAACACATTGTCAAACCTCAAACATCAATAGACCTCTGAATAAATTATTAGACATTGAGTCATTTCATCTCCCATGTCATGAAAAGCATAAGCGTGGACGGAATATTAATTAGGTACATCCGAACGGGCCAGAAGGTGTTAGTATAAATGTTGTGTACACATTATCTGGGTTTCTTTACCATACAAATGTTTAAATGTTTTTAAACATAAGGTTATGCCGCTAATGGGAAATTTTACAAAAGGTTTATCTCTATGAAATAAATCTTCTCTTATTATGAACAAATTAATTCTTGAAATTAGTATCAATATGCACTTTCAACAGCAAAAAGGTGAATATTTATTTGTAGATAATGCTTGACACTAGTAAAAATATAAATATTATAATATAAATATTATATATTGCACATATGCAAGTCATTTTCATTCAAGTTGGATTTAAATTTTATATCAACTTTGTCAATTCTAGTGTAACTTCATAATCAATAATACCTGCCGAAATCTGACGCTGTGTCAACTAGTGTAAATCGAGCATTAGTATTTAATGTATGTCTTTTAATTTTTAATATATATATCTACACAATCCGTAGCAAATTGTGCATTTAATTTTGTAAATTGCTAAAATTGTCATAAATATTATAAATTATGCAAATAATTATAACTACATTTACTCGACAAAAACCGCTGATTAGGTAAATAAATGTACATAATTTTCATGCAAAACTCTTTATAGAATAACTGTGATGGACATATTCAAAAATATACATCAATTATAAATATATCAGTGTGGAAATGTATATACTGAAAAATTAATTACGCGATAAAGTGAATGCTGCTCTTCACACTGTGTGATAAATAAAATAAATAATGTAAATAGAGTCAAATAAGGGCACCAAAAGCAAGAGGGCTCGATTGCAGGATACCCTGCTCCTGAGATCTTACATATCCTAGCCTAAGCTTTTAGCAATTGATAGACTAACAAACCGACAGACAAACAAGCCGTATTGACTAGATTGTTAAGTATATATAAACCACGCCTTTTTCGGTCTGTTACAGATATATGCGAAAACTTTTTACACTCTCGGCACTGGGTATAAACGGAATAATGTCTAAAAAAGAGCAAATAAAAATGCATGCACATAAATAAATGATAAAATCATTAAGTTATTAATAATCATTTGTCATGATTGTCATTAATGATGGTCGTGTGTTGCAAGTGCTGCCACTTTGCAGCTGGCAATACCAACAAAATGTTGTAGTAACAACAACATCATCAATAGCACTGCGGCAATGGCTTCAGCATTGTAATGGCCACAACAATAGTGCCACAGAATGACATTAAGTATATTAACCCTCTGGCATTTATGTTAAAATCCATGTAAAAACATTAAATTTAAAACAAAAGTCGCTGCTGCTCACAGCTTTTCACTTTCGATGCCCATTAATATGGCGAAAGGGAGCATATTGTTGGTACTTCTCAAAAAATTGACCAAGATATGCGTGTTATGAACTCATTCAAATACCTTATTATTAGAACTATGAGAAATATGTATCATCAGATAAGTATTCAATTTCTGTGATATCCTGAAAGACCCAACTATGTATATACCTTGTCAAAAATCCAAATGAATTCAGTTTTAAAACAAATTTGAGTTACAGGATGTTTGTACATGATATCTCTAAGTTGATCAGCACTTCGATTCTTTTTTATATCCATTAAAGTTGGTATATATTTTTTATACAAAAACAAATATACACACATACATTCTCCTCCTTCATACACAAAGCACGAGTATTACACAGTACAACACACATACATACTACTTTATGAGCTCTGTGATTTTCAGGATCCGACTTTAACATGTTTTACTCATTTGTTGTGTTTTAAAAGTGCAACGAGCCGCATTTTATCTGAACCAATTAGTCTCATATTAAAAATGCATATATTGTATGCATTATTTGTCTTATTTTTTATCTCTTTTTTTGCATAACAAATGAATCAATTTTTTCGGTAGATTGCAGGAATAAAAACTTCATTTGTTTTATATTTTTTATACCACATTCCATCAATATTAATATAGTTAATTAGAAGTATACCAAAAATGCAGCCTGCAAATAAAGTGATGTGAAAAATTTAAAAACTAAATGTATTTTATTTTCCTGCGTTTACAAATTATTCCTAATTTTGAAGCATATTGAAGCACTTTTACGTATTTTTCTAATAATATTCAAAATCAAAAAATTTCGATTGTTAAGCCATTAATGTTTTTTTCATATGTCATTGAAGGGTCCTCTGTTTGGTTTTCAAATAACACTTAACCATTGTACAATCAACCCTACACTTTAAGTACGGGCTGGAAAAGGGTTTACAATGCTGACACGAATGGGTTTAAATCAATGTTTGGACTTAGGGACAGTTAGACATGAGAATCACCTGACATACGGATTGGACGTGCTAAGGTTGTACTCTGCGTTACGGCATGATTGAGGAACATTTGCGGGAATTGGCCAATTTTATGCCCATTATTTTTAGCAGCACTTGGCCCCAATAAACAAGTGACAGTTGTCGGCAATCGAAATGTGTTTGGACTGCCACGACTGTCACATCAGGTGTCATCGTCACTTAGCTAACGGATTGGAGAGTTCGCATTAAAGTGGAATGCTTCCAACTGCAAACGTAACAAGGGAACATATGTCAAAGTTGACAAACACGCACAGCTCAAACATTGACAACAACAGCGACGAGAAATAACAACAGAAATTGGTAAATACTAGTGCCGAAAGCCAAGCGATTTAAATTCAAACACAAATTGCACACGAATACAGGACCACAAATAACATACGAGTATCTCACAGATGCGCATACATGCGAGCTGCAGATACTATACATAACATAGATACGATTGTATCTTTGTGCATTGCTTGACAAACAGCAACAGACATATCGAATGGCTACGAGTACGTCTGTCTGTTTTAAGGTCGTCATTGTCATTATCATCATCATTGTCATCGTCAACGTCATTCTCACTCGTCGGAGCTGCTGTCGTCGTCGTGGACATTGAGCAAATAGTGCAATTGTGGACATTTCCAGATAACAATAAAAGTGCACCCGTTGCTATTGTTTTTTTCTCTTCTTGTTGCTGTTCCTATTGTTGTTGTTGTTGTTGTTGTTAATGTTGCTGTTATTTCTGTTGTTTCTGTTACTGTAACAGCTTCTGCCTGAGTGCCCATCAGCATCGTAAAAGTTGTGTAAACAAAATAAAAACCAAATATCGAACTATGGCATGAGAATTTAAAAAGTAGTGTATTTCTAAAATTCCAAATGTTAATCACGATTAGTGGCTCATTTCCTTTATGAGCATATAATGAAATACAAAATAAAATTATTTTTAAATTTAATAAATTTTTTAAATGGATAAAAAGAGTTAATTATAAATTTTCTTATAAAATCAACAAATAAATTATATTTTTGAAATTGTAAGGTTAAGGTGCCTGCAATATACTCCTATAGCATTTTATTTGTACGCCAAATTGAAGCTTTGTTCCACTGTGCCAAAGCTCACGAATCAAAAGTCAGAAGTGCTGAATGCCAGCGAAATAAAATTCAATTAGGCTAAATGAAAACTTAATTCAATTGGCATGCGATACAAAAACAGTTGGCACCGTCAACAGCCAAGAGCCAACAGCCAACAGCCAGCAGCCAAAACCCGACCCGGTTAATCCCCTCGCTCACCCCTCGTTTAACTCTGTGAGCATTTCCATGCAGTCTTACCGTTTAGCACGTGCAGCACGATGGTGCGGGGAGCACTGTTCGAGGGGCTGCACGTATAGTTGCCGGAATCCAGCTTGACTACGGCGGGTATGATGAGCGAAGCCGTCTGCAATGATACAAGAGTAATACGTAAAAAATATAGAGAATAGCGACACTTGAGCTGGCGAGACAGTTGTCAGATGTGAGGCAGTGCAAGGATGGGAGGATGGTAGCAGGGACACACAGGGCGTATGTGGAATATCAAGAAAGTAGTGCTAGGTTGAAGCTTTCGAGTGTCATGTTGCGTGGCAGAAAAATTAAAATACAAAATATGCACATACTCGTATAATATTAAAATTATAATTTAACGACGCTGACAATTTTCGTCAGCGTTGCGAAAATTGAATAAGAATGTCCTCTCTTTCTCTCCCTTTCTCTCCATTTCTCTCACTTTGTCGCTCGCACTTACGGCAATTTGTGAAATGAAAACGCGTTTAATGAAAATGCCGAACGGCAGTGAACAGCACCGAGAGGTGAAAAGTGAAGATGGTGGCGGCGATTGGGGATGATAATGATGAGAGACACGCCCACACGTGCGGTAAGCCACTTACCGTTATCTGTTTAATGAAACTGCTGCTTGGCAGCATTGTTGTTGTCGTTGTGCTTGGCTCTGTGGTTGTTGTCGTTGTCCTTATAGTTGCTGCTTCTGATGTTGTTGCAGCAGTTGTTGCTGTTGCTGGCAACGTCAATATTGCCGGCGTGTCAGCAGCAACTGCTGCTGCCGCTGTGGCAACGTCTGCTGCAATTTCTGCTGCACCTGCACCAGCACCAGCACCAGCAGCAGCTGTTGCCGTTGTCGTTGCTGCTGCCGTTGACATTGTGGCTGTTGTGTGCATAGGCGTGGCTGTCGTTGGCAACACGTAGCCATATCCGGCCACGGATGTGCCATAACCCACAGCAATGGCATCAAGAATATACGAACGTGTTATGGCCGCTATATCATTTAACGTCTCTGCTGGCGTCACAGTCGCAGTCGACGTTGATGTCGCTGTCGCTGTTGATATCGCTGCCGATGCCGTTGCCATCGTCGCTGACGTTGTCGCTGCTGTTGACGTTGTTGGCACTTCCGTTGGCAGATCGATGCGCTCAATTTCCGTACGCCAGCCACGACGATTATGCAAATAGATTTGCTTCTGATTGTAAAACCAATTAATGAAAAGTGGCGGCTCCAGTGCCTGGCTAATTATGCAGCGCAGTTTCACTTGACTTCCGGCCTTCACGTGACGCGTCGACTCACCGATTAATTCGGTTTTAGGCTCTGCAATAGAGATAGAAACACACACACAATCACGTTTAGTACGTCCTTTACAATCGTCCGTATAAAATCTCTGCAGCAGCCACTGATTTATTGGCATTCCCTGTGATTTATTGCCGGACTGTGGGGTGTAGAATTTCGGAAGTGTAGTTGCATTTGGGTCAAAGTTTCATCGATTGTCTATCGTGCGGAATTTGAACAGGAAAAGGCCAATGGGTCAGTGATTGCAATTGAAAACAGAAGCTATATGTAAAATAGTCTGGTATCTAGTTATTTTTCATGCCAATTAAAGTCAAATGTGTAGCTTCTTTTTCAGTACAATATTATTCTACTCAGGACCACTCACCCACTATACGAAGATGTACTATTGCGCTGGCCTTTGGCTCTGTGGAGACCTGGCATTCGTAGGTTCCCTCGTCCTTTAGCTGCACATATTTGATCTGCAGTGACCAGCGTTCGGGATTGGGCGAGAAGACAGACTGAAAACGCTGATCCGCTATGAAGGTAGTCTGATCCACGGTGAGAATGTGACCATCTCTCATGCGCAGCCATGAAATGGGCTTTTTTACCAATTGTTTCACCTAAGGAGGAGAACACCAATTTAATAACAAATTAAATAATAATCGAAAACAATCTGTCAATATTGTGTTATAGACTTATTTTAAAATCAAATCAATTATGTTCTACAGACTGGCAAAGTAAATTCTCAGCTGACTAACTGAATGATGTCAGCGAAACTTTTACTGTCTAGTCCTGCCACAAAAAAACTTTAGCGTCTACAAGGACCAAGTAAACTGAATGACACAACAATATAACAACTGAATCACAAATAGGTAAACAATAACGGCAACAAAATGACGATTCATTTCTGTCAATAATGACAATAATAATTTAGAAACAATTTTACAAGACAGTCTTCCGTTCTCTCCCTCTCGCAGGGAAAATTTTGAACTCAAGTCGTTTAGTCCTTGCTAGACTTAGCAGGAGTGTGTGTATGTTATGTGTATTTGCGGGTGTGTGCTCTATGGGCCACTTGTAATTACACTTGACACAATTTGTGATTCAGTCTTTCTCTTGACATTCTTCCGAATATTATTTATGACTTTATGAGACCTTTTTTGATTTAATTTTTAGATTTTGGTATTAATATATAAATGTCTGTTCCATTATTCACTTTTTGGCTTATAACATTTATTCATATGTATTTTTTGTCATTGCACTTACGCTGATTCAATAAAAATATCGTTTTTATTCTAAATTCACCAACTCTAAATAATTTCAAGCCGCTAAAAATGAAATACTAATTTATAAAAACTCCGAGTATATTAATTGCAATTTTAAGGACATTTATTCTGATCGAATTTAAGGTACATAAACATTTAGCCAATTATTAGTGCCTTTGCACAGAAAAATAAAGGTGATAAAAAAGCTGCCAATAAACACAAACTATGTAATAGGCTATTTCCACGACAGCACATTCGGCACATTCGACGCCATTTTCATCATCCGACCCGAATGTGGACTTCATTTCAGTACAAAATCCGGATGATCTTTTTGGGTCATCCAAAATGAATGTGCCGATTTTTTGCAAGTATTTTCAGTATTTTTTTATCGAACACCCGATGTTTATCGATATACTCGTGAAAAAAACCAATTATCACCTAACCCAGCTGTTTTGTGCAATAAAAACAGAAGGCAATTAATTTTCGCCAATTATAATTTCAATATAAATATTAAATTGTTGTTATTGTCAGCTTTTTATTATATGTGCACAGAAATCGAACAGCTGATTTATTCTGCTGATATGGCAAGTCCATTGAATGTGTCACATTTGGTCGTGGAAAGCCAAAATTGAGTCACATCCGCATGTGCTCGGATGAGCCAAATGTGAGTGGTCGTGGAAATAAGCTATAAGTTAAACTTAAATAAATCTTTTCATACTTATCGTAAACAACAACCGATCTAATAAAAGGCATTTCTAAACAAAGTTTTTATCTATTATTAATTACAAATTTAAGAAGTAATTTTTTTAAGAAAATTTAAAATACTTCTTGTATAAATGTGGCTAATGCTAAATTATGATCTAATCCAGTTTGTTCCACTTTAAATTCCAATCACACTTTGCGCACAGTGTGAGTAGCTACTGACACACATATACACATATACACATACACACATACAAACAACGATAGGCAGCTGTCTAAAATGGCGATTGCCAAGTCAGGAAGAGCCGACTCGGTGGCAATGGCAAATGACAGTCTTTGAACTGCTGTCATCAACTGCGTTGTCAGTGTTGGCCACATCTATGGTAGAGGGACATGTAGTAGGGGGGAGAGGTTTAAGGGGTGTATTGTTGAACGACGTCATGATTAGATACTATAATCATTTGTGTTTTATGTTCTTGTTGTTTTTCATTGTGGTTGCCGAACTAAAAGTGTCGGAGGCACGCACACAAAGGCGCCTATCAACAAAGCCCGGGAAAGGCTCTCACCCACCTCCTCCATCCTCACTCCATTGAGAATTTGCCCATCTTCCAAGCTAGCCGACTGTCTGTCTGCGTTTGCCATAATTGCTGGCATTTCCTTTAGGGCCTCTCCTCGAGCTGTTGTTGTTGGTGTACGTGATGTCAAAACTATATGAATATGCCGTCCATAAATGAGTACACTCACCCTCCCTCTTCCACTCATTCCCTAGCCACTATCTATTCCGTACAATGTAAACGCCATGAAGTTTGTTTAGTAAACAACACAAGGAAGGGAAAAGCGTAAATTACTAATTCGACTATGCGATTTACTGTTCATAATAACAATAAAGGTTTTTACAGTATTTTAAGTTGTTTTTTTTCGACGCTTTTAATAGGGTGTTTAACATTTTTATAGCCCACCAAACTACTTTTAATACAAAAAAGATAAGCATACTATTGCAATAACAAGAAGTTAAACAAATAAATAAATCTATAATTGAATCGAGGCCACGCAATTTAAATCATTCACTTAATTAATGTACTAAATATTACACCTAACTTTAGTGCGTTCATCCGATGCGTAAGGTGGTTTTTTAAAGAAATGAATAATAAATTTGGCTTTTCATTTACTGGAAACTGTAGACTACTTAGTGGTTATAATCCTCAGTGTCAGAGAGGAGAGCTTATAAAATGTTGCGGGAAGCGTTCAAATTGTGAATGTCGCACGGAAAGCAGAGGACATTATTATCAGGCTGAGCATCGACATTATACTCAGTATTAAGTGAAGATGCTTATCCACTTCTACGAGCCGTCAGGCAGGCAGGCAGGCAGGCAGACTGAAAGACAGACAGTTGGGCAACCAGCCAGGGAGCCAGCAAGGCAGTCTATCAACTAGACACGCACAGACTGATAGAGAACCAGGCTGAGAAATTGGAACTCGGAGGGAACTCCGAGAAGTACGTCTACTGGCTTCCCTGGACTGACAAATATTCATGTGGTTTGAAAGACGACCTGAACTGTAGTTGCCATTATTTAATTTAAATTCCCGGCTTGTGGATGGGTGTATTCGACTGCTTCGGGGGTCTACAGCTTATGTAGATTGCGTTTAATTTGCCAAAAATTAATGGTCATATTTTGGCATTGAATTTATCAGGATGTTTTCACTATTTTGCAATTTAAATACTGTTAATTAGTTGGCTGCTTTTGTGTGTGCCGAGCCTTAAGCAAATGTTATCATTGCATTAAAGTCGGCCGACTTCAAATGGGCAATAAAAAGCCCTCAAAGTCTCAGCCAAGTGGCACTTATAGTTCGAGGGCTTGACTGTCGAGAAAGGCCTCCGTTCTATTGTGGCACCCATATCATAGTTAGCCGTCAGGTTTTTGGAGCTTTTCGTTCCTTTTATATTCCGTTTGGCTTTGCTTTGCTGACGACAGCAACGCAGCACGCAGACAACAAAGTTTGTCCATAACATTTGCGAATTCTGTCTAAACTTGTTTGTAAATAATTTCTTTTATTTTGCCAATTTTTTTCACACAACAGTACACCTCAAAGAGCCATCCACAGCACATCCATGGGTAACATTTCTCTTGTTTATTCTTTTTTTTTATATTTTCATATCTGGAAAAAGTTTTCGCAGACTTTGCAAAATAACCCAAAATGAAGGAGGACGAGCACAAAAACCAAAGGCGCTTCTAAGAAAGAGCCAAAGATGGAAAAATATCAATTGCTTGCAGGCAAATGTATATTTTTGTGGATTCCTTTATGTAGATATTCGGTCTATGTAACGCCTACAGACTGAAATTTATTATTAATTGATTAGGTTTAAGCTGATTTAAAGATTGCGCAAAGTTATGACATCTCACAAGCTGTAAGCCCCCGAACTACGCATATTCATCCTCCTTAATTCAACAGATATTTTTACTTTATTCCCTGTTTACCGGATAAGCGTGCATTAGTTATGTGTTTGCTGTTGAAATGAGGAAAACACTCAGGAGATCCCGGCTAAAAGAATTGAATTGTTATATATTAAATTTTAAATTGAATCATATTTACGAAAGGAACATTTTTCATCACTTATATAGTTCTTAAATTATCAGTATATAACTATCACTTGATATCACTATCGATATTAATAGTTAACTATTTCATTGAACTACTCTATAAAGGAAATACCAATTTGATTTAATTGCTTTTCACAACATTTATTCTTAAATCTATACAATAATAAGTACATTAAGATTCTATTGAATTGAGTAAAGGTAAACAAATCTCTTTCAATGCTGTCATCTTTCAGTAACTGAATATTTTACAGGTGTTTTTGGGTTTCCTGGAAGCCAAAAGTATTTCTTGTTTTTGTTATTTTTACAATCGAGTTCATTTGAGTAAACAGAAAAGTATTTGCTTGCTTTTCAAACAGCTGCAACAATCAAAATATTGGTACATCCTTAGTTTTTTTGCTGAACGAAAAGGGGAAAGTTTTTCAGTAATTTCATGTGAAAACAGTGCTAGCTAGTGCGCCAATTATAATAACAATAATTATTATTATGCTTATGCTTGTAATTATAAATATACTATAATAATGATCATTACGATGACGCTGTCGCGTTGCAAGGAAGGCATTACGCCAAGGCAGCGAAGCAGAAATAACTAAGTTATTAGCGGATGGACTTCAGTGGATGGACATAGCTATCCCACAACACTCACACACACTTGCACACTCACACTCATGCACAGTTTTGGGCGTGGCAGTTGCCTGTGTGTCTGTGTAAGTGTGAGTCGGGAGTAGTTTAGACTGAACGCCGTTCAGAGTATTTGGGTCAGCATTTGAGAAGCTTCGCCGATGGAAATGGACCGAAAGTTGGAAGTTGGAAGAGGAGCGTCAGGGATTTTGGAGCGTGGCAGCGGCAATATCCGGTTTGTTTTCTTTCAGTTCCGACAGGGCCAAAACGTAAATTAGTTCAAAGCGCTGCAAATTTGTGTGCCCCAAAGCGTTGGCTGCCACTTCCGCGAGAACCTCATGCTGCCAAGCTTGCCTTTCTTCTCACCCTTAACCTCTTATTGCCCTTCGGTCTTCGAGGCGTCCTGATTGAGCAAAGCAGTCTGCATAATCAGCTGCTTATTATGAATTATCAGTGGTTATTAAAAATGCGAAAATGCTTTGTCAACAGATTTGTTATTTTTATGCTTTCAGTAAAAAAAGATTGCATAAAGAAAAGGAAGTAAAAAGTTACCTTAGCATTTTACGTATAAAGTAAACACGAACAAGTGGAGCCCCAGTTGATTGGATTCCAGCAAAATCAATCAACTTTTCATTTTGCCTTCTTCAGTTTGGTCAACAATATAATATTCTGTTCAAGCATAAAGTACTGCAAGTCAGCAATAAAAAGATAAAAAAAAACAAAAGCAAAATGAAAATTATATTTTTTATAATCTTTTTACATTGAGGTCCTTTTATACAAGTATGTACTTCTGAGTGCTAACCAGGTGTCAAGTTTTATGTAAAGAGCACAAAAGTATCAATCTATAAACATTTATTCTTTGCAGCTTGAAAGTAATATGTTTAATCGTATAAGAAATGTTTATTTATATCTTCGTAGATTATGAGAAGTAAGGAGATAATGGACAAACCTATGTAAATACAACAAAATGATTCTTTATTGCATACGTTTTATTCTAAGATATTGGTTCTCAACAAATTTTGTAAAACTTTCACGCTAATTTGAGTAAATAAATTTATAGTAAAAGACCTAGTTCCATACTTAAACAATTAATAAAATTACAATTTTTACGATCAAGCTAGAATCAATGTGAAAGTGTCTAATTAAATTTTAGTTATTTCTTTAAAAAATTTCATTATTTTTAAATATATTGTAATTCTTTTTATGGGCTAATTAATGTGTACTTTGTTTTCAAAAAAATACAAACCTATAAAAAAGACTATTAATTAATCAACTTGAAAATTATGGCAAAAATCGAAAGAACAAAAGAATATGAACATTTCAAGGCATTTGCTATGAATGTCGTCTTTCAGTAATGTGTATATTAACGCCATTTCCCTGAATCAATTAAGGTATTAGGGATCTATTGAAGGACCACATATCACGAGTATTCACGGGCATACATTGGCAAGTAATGACATCTTTTGTGTCCCGGCTTGTCCTTTGTGCAACTGCCAAAGTAATCTTATACACAAACACATGTCGCCCTTCTCGTTCTCCTGCTCTACCGCATATTTAGTCATCTTTCAGCCCATTGAAACTCGGCTAGGAGTCTCATTTGGCACACATTATGGACTGTTAATTAAAGGAAATTTGGGTTTTCGATTTGGTTGCCTCACTTACATTACAGGGAAGATAGGCGTGGGTTCCCGCTTGGCTAATTATTGTTTGGTAATCATCTATTGTTGGCGGTGGCTTCAGTGTT
The DNA here is from genome assembly GCA_951394115.2 of Drosophila phalerata. Taxonomy (NCBI): domain Eukaryota; kingdom Metazoa; phylum Arthropoda; class Insecta; order Diptera; family Drosophilidae; genus Drosophila; species Drosophila phalerata. The sequence goes on from OX596005.2 coordinate 7,792,305, forward strand.
GTCCTTGGCGCTGGTCGACGTGTTGTTGTCGTTGTCGTTGCCGTTGTTGTTGTTGTTGTTGTTGTGGTGGCTGTTGCTGTTGTTGTTGTCGTTGACTCCTCTGTTGATGCTGTCGCAGGAACTTGACTTGCCCCAGCCACGCCAAATGTTGTTGCTGTCGCATTGTTGCTGTTACTGTAAATGTTGCTGCTGGGAACGAACAATGCGTTGCTATTCTGTGTAATTCTGTACTCGTGTTCGTCCAATTTTTGCTCCTCCACGTTTCTATTGCTCATAATAAGATTTGCTTGCAGTGCCGCCGTCACTCCTGGCACGGATGGTGGCATTGTGGACACAGTTGTCCATCGTTGTTGATCGCCATTGTTGCTAATGTTATTAATGCTGCTGAGGCTTGCCAGAGGAGCTGCAACTGCAACTGCAACTGCATTCAACATTGTGCTCATTGATGTTGTTCTTCTTGTTGTCATTGGCGTTGTTGTTGTTTTTGTTGCTGTTAGCTCGTCATTTGGTTTTGTAATTTGCGTTGTCGCTGAAATTAATGGCTGCAACTTTGCCAATGTCGCCGCTCTCTTTGATTGACTTCTATGAAATGTGTTGTCATTTATTGTGTCGCTCTTTAATATTGACAATGATTTGGATATCGCCACAGCCTCCGGCTCTGTCTGCATCTGACTTGTCGTATCCACATCCATTTTCAGCTTCAGCTCCAGCTCCTGCTCCAGATCCAGCTCCAGCCTTTGTGTTGTTGCTGTAAGTCGGCAACCTAAAAGAGAGAACGAAAGAAAGAAGAAAACCGAAAGATGCGAGTGCAAATTAATGACATTGTGTTTTGTTTTCAGCTTCAGCTCGTTGTTTGTCCCTTAAGCGGCTTACATATTTCAACTGCTCTGATCCCATTTATCTAATATGCCAGCAACAATTAAAGCGATTTACGGCTCTCTATTTAAATCGCCATCTAAGCGAATTGTTCGAAATACAGTTCAATAAATTAATCTACATTCGCCTTTGAAGAGATACCACCTGCCTCCCTTTTATCTCCTCACCCACTCTATGCATGCTCCTCCACCTTTTTTAACGTCCGCGTATTATAACAATTTCATAATTAATTAGCTAATTACCTTCAAGGACGACCAATAAGTGGACTTTGTATTGTTTTGCATAATTTAAGTGTAAGCAATTCAGTTGATATGGGTCCAAATTTAATTCCTTTCAAATACACAATAAAAGTTGTTCAAAACTTTTTGAGGGCGTTGCTAATATTGTAATTTGTGAAGGGGAATGGATGATTGCCGGGGAAACCAAGGAATAGATATTATAATGATATAAACTAAGACCTTTTCTTTCTAAGCTTCGTTAGAAATATACATTTTCCAACTAAGTGTTTAGCGGCTTTTGTATGAATACCAATTAAATTTGTTTATTAAACCAAATGACTCAATAATACTATTAAGAGCATTTATAAATTCTGAAATAATTATATTACCATCTATGGAATGTTGTTATTGAATTGTTGGACAACTTAACTACAGAATCGATAGAAAGAGCTAGGGAGCACTTTCAGGAAATCACTTTCATATTTTATAAGCTTCAGTTGAATGGAATTAAGGACAGACATAGACAATTCCTAGTCAAATAAATGGAAAAAACAATTTATATTTTTTTTTGTATCTTTGAAGTGACGAACAGAACGAAAAAGTATATTTAATTCAAATACATATATGCAAGCATAAATCACATAGAATCATTTCTTTATTCTCTACCTCAATTATCAGTCTGAAACCACTGACTCGTACCTTGCATTAAGTATAAAGAATTGTAATAAACTATAAGAAATGGCTCATAATTTATGCACCTATGACACTTGTTAGCAATCTATATCGAGGGCTTGGATGGCGTTGCAGCTGCGCGTAAATTTTCCAAATTGTTACCATAAATTTCATACAGAAACTTTTCAGAGGGACAGAGAAAGAGAGAAAAAAAGAAAATCGCTACAAGAAAAAAGACAGCAAGAGCCAAAAAAGAAAAATTGTGCCAAGCCACAGATAAAAGGACAAGTGCCACATGCCACATGCATGTGCTGCGATTTTCTCAATTTGCCACTTGCCACTTGCCGTTTCTTCAATTTAATTAATATTGAGTGCAATTTTTAATTTGCCGCAAAGTTCGCATAAAGTTTTGCAAGTAAAGTGCAACATTCAAGCCAAATTACACAAACGCCAAAAGTTGGCAATGCTCACATCAACTTTTGCCTTATATGAGCACGCGGCGTATGAGCAATATTTAAGCCTCAAAGCAGGCACAAGTTTACGTTAATTAAGTAATGCTACACAGCTACACTAACGCTAACCAGATTGCCAATAATTGAACTCTCAACCCAACTGTCTAATCAAGCAGTACAACAAACGGCGGACTTCAAATTCAAGTACCAAGTACGAAGCACTTCAAGTAAATGCAAAACTCAACGCCGGCTTTTTACGACACCCCCATTGAGTATGGCTGTCTGTGTGTGTGTGTCTGTGTGTGTGAGACATGTTATCATGTTTTATGTTTATGTTTCCTGTACGTGCAATAAAGATAAAGCGATTCCATATAAAAACTTTTTAATTGCTTGCACTAATGATGCACTGCAACAACTTGATCATAATTATAATTAAGTTACTACAACCACAGCTCACACAATAGGCTAAACTCGCTAATTTGTCAATAAATAAAATATTTAAGTTTTAAAATTCAACAGCTGAATTTTTATTAAATTTTTTTTAATTATTATTTTTTATAAATTAACTGTAACTTTATTAGTGATTACGTAATTCAAAAACTTTTTCCTCACACTGACAATTGTTAAATATATAATGCGAACTTAATTATGATTAATTTCGTTTTAGTTTTTTCCATTTGTCGATTAACATAAGTCACCAAATTTATAATTTAATTTAATTTTTTTTTAATTTGTATCTGAATTTGTAGGTATAATTATTGTATTAAAATAATTGTATGATCTTAAGGAAAACAGAATAAAAAACAAATAGAATTGAATAGATTTGATGAAATGTAAATAAATGGAAGAAGTCATTTTGCTAATTAGTATACAAAGAATTTCGATACTATCTTGAACGTAAGTTGCGACTTTGTCCCATTGTGCGATAGATGCCTCAACTCATTAACCGCAAACAAGTGAAGGACCAAACAGCTGCCGACTTTGGCTCTGAGTTCAGTGCATATAAAAGCGAAACATGAAAATTCGCTAGGCATGGAAGGAAAAGCGGAAAGCGAAAAGAGGACAGAACAAATCAAAACAGCGTAAAAAGAAAAGTGCAATAAAACAAGCAAATTACTTGAAAGAGACGCGCAACGCGCAAAACGCAAAGCGAAAAAAGAAAACAGAATAATAAAGAAGCGGAATATTAAGAAAAATTTCAGTTTAGACGGCGACAGCAGCCGCAGCCTTAAAGTATGCTACGAAAATTTGCTTAATCTCTGCGCACCAAAACAGAGGCAAGTAACAAACTAAAAAGTTGTAAAAAGGCACACACACACACACACACACACAAACACACACACAACAATACACCCAAAGCACACGCAAATTGTGCACAAAGTAAAATATAAAAAGATAAAATGACAGCCCCAGTTGCTGGATGAAGTAACAGCTCATCTCTCTTACTCCCTCTTTTTATCAGTCTCTATCTCTCTCTTTTGCACTTTGTTCCTTGAAGTCAGTACTTGGTACAAACTTACGTAATGAGGCTCGACCAAGTGGCAAAGGCGACTCGATGACTCCTTGGCTGAATGCGGCGGGGACTTGGAATTGAGACTGGGATTGGGGCATAAAATGAGTTTTAGTCTCATCATGCAGCATATCATTGAGTTTACTACAGAAAGCATTTTATAAATGTTACACAGACACACACACGCGGAGACAACTCTCCCGCCCATTTATTCAAGCATTAAAGTGAACACTAAAATTAACCAGCTAAACCCTGTGGGCATTTTAGTAGCAAGTGTAACACTAAAAGCGTCTAACAGACAGACTCATAAGTAGTACAAAAACTCAAGTACATACATACATATTTCATTAGCTTACACTTGACAAAAAGTTTACCAGTTACGCTGGCAAGGCGAAACTTTAGATTGGCGGGAAAATTTTCATAGGGAGACTGTCAAAGTCAAGAAAAGCTAAGATAAAATATAGGATGGTGTATGGAAAACTTTTGATAAATTGTACAATATATTTTGTAGTTTAAGAAAACTTATTAGAATGGGATGTTCTCATTTACGTTGTCGATGAAGTTAATCCATGAAATTTGTTTACAAAATTGATGTGTGATTTATTATCATTTAATCAATGAATTTATTAAAAATGAAATTACGAGGGCGGTCTGATAAATAACCGACCTCAACGTGAAGCTAGCGGCACATGTGAAAAAAAAGTTTCTACTTCAAATTGTGCATATTATAATAGCTACTCGCCAAAATTTCAGAAATTTAGCTTGCGCAATTATCTGTTGACAGTCGTTTTTATAGTCTATTTCGGTGATTTCCCCAAAATGGAAAAAATTGAATATCGAGCAGTAATTAAATTTTTATTTTTGAAAGGCAATACGCCTTCACAAATCAAAGATGAGTTGGACTCTGTGTATGGTGACTCTGCACCATCGTTTACCACCGTAAAATTTTGGGCAGCTGAATTTAAACGTGGTCGCAGGAGCTTGGAAGATGATGAACGTCCTGGGCGTCCAAAAACTGAACCACTAACGATAACATCGCTAAAGTTCATCAATTGGTACTAGACGACCGCCGGATTAAAGTTAGAGAAATAGCTGAGATTATGAAGATGTCAAAAGAACGTGTTTGTCATATATTAAACCAAGATTTGGGCATGAGAAAGCTGTCCGCGCGATGGGTGCCGCGTTTGCTTACGCTAGACCACAAACGTGCGCGCATGAACATTTCCAGTGCTCTGTTGGCTCAGTTTAGAGGCAATAAGACCGAGTTTTGGCGCCGATTGATAACTGTAGACGAAACTTGGATTCATCATTATACGCCCGAAACAAAAATCCAATCTAAACAGTGGATTGAAAAGGGAGAACCGGCCCCAAAAAAACCTAAAGCTGTGTATTCGGCTGGGAAAGTGATGGCGAGTGTTTTTTGGGACAGCCATGGAATTATTTTTATTGACTATCTTGAAAAAGGAAAAACTATAACAGGAGCATACTACGCATCATTATTGGACAAGCTAAAGGAAGAAATTTCGAAAAATCGGCCACATTTGCAAAAAAAGAAAGTCTTGTTCCACCAAGACAACGCACCATCTCACACCTCAACAGTCGCCATGGCGAAAATTCACGAATTGCGGTTCGAACTGCTTGACCATCCACCTTATTCACCGGATCTAGCACCAAGCGACTTTTTTTTGTTTCCTCAACTTAAAACTTCGCTCGGCGGCCAGAGATTTTCGTCAAATGAGGAGGCAATCTCTTTCGTGAACTCGTATTTTGCAGACAAAGATGCCAAGTACTATTTGGAAGGGTTGCAGAGATGGGAGCATCGCTGGCAGAAGTGTGTGGAGTTACAAGGAGACTACGTAGAAAAGTAAAAAAAAAATTTTGAAAAAGTCGCGTGCATCATGGTTAGGTCGGTTATTTATCAGACAGCCCTCGTATATTAAATACAAATAATTCCGTGTTTGCCTTGCCTACTTTTGTTAGCAGTATGTATTTATTGTAGATTTTAAATTCAGAGGCTCTAAGTATCTCATAAAGTGAGAGCTAAACTTGACATCTGAAGCTCTTCAGTTTTTATTCTTTTCCTGTGCTCAACTCAATTTCCACTTGAATTCATTGACTGCACATTGTTTTTTTTGTCTGTAATTCCGTAACTCCCCCATGGAAACGGTCTGATGTTGTCTCGTTATCGTTATGTCTGTCCCGCTGACAACAATTCGACACTTTTCCTAATTATGATGGGCATGTTGTTGAGATGATGATGAAAATTGGCCAACGCTACCAGGCACTCCCCAACGGTCTTGTCTAGAGCACGGTCGATGGTCATGTAATCTCAACTGAACACCACAGAGCCGGACACTCTCATCAAATGGCTGTCGTGATGGTGTTAATAATGACGACGCGACCAGCTCCCGTTCCGGCCTTCCTCCAGTTGAACCAGCTCCAGACCGTAATTTGTGTAATAATTGTGCCTAAGCGTTTAAGTCGAGCATGCCAGTTGGGTGGCTAACCAGTGGTATCTCGCGGGAACTGAAGCTGGAGCAAGTGGCTGACAGGCCGGAAGGGGCAGGAGCACGAATAGGGAGGGCAAGGCGGTCAAAAAGCCAAACAATACAACAATGAGAAATGGCGGCCAAATGCCTGTGGCCGTGGGAAAGTGAATGAGTTACTTATTGGGAAAATGCCTGGGTCGCCGCTTCAGCCCTGGGACTAAAAGTTCTGGCCCTTCCACCCGACCGCTTACCCAGAGGAGCGGTTGGCATAAGTCAGTTTGTTACAAGAATTCAATGGTGCTCGACTTGCTGCAGAATTTGATTAAACAAAAGTAAAAGTTTTCAACTTGAGCGCCGAGAAGCAGCCACTTTATGCTGTTGTATTTTATTGTTTTGATTGTTCGGCTTGCTAGCAATATTTTTTTTTTATTTGTTAGCTGTTCTTGTTGTTCATTTGTTGTCGGAACTGTAGCTTCTGAAGCGCTTCGTCCACCACTTTCATGGCCAACAATCGCAAAAATAAAATAAAATACAGTAATAGGAAAAAGAGTCTAAGGGCAATACACATTTGGCTTGGCCAAAAGTCAAATTTTGCAGCTTTTAACACAATTTACCAGTAAGTCTCCTAGCTGCCACGCCCACACACATTGAAAACATATTACAGGAGTTTTTCATTGCTTCAACATTTCTAGTTCCAATGAAAGTTCCCATTCCTTTGATCAAATTTCTCTTATTGTTGTCGAATTTTGGAGAGTCACTTTTTGTTACATAGTTTTTCAATTAGTCCTTTTTCATATTTTCATTTTATTTATAATTACCTCTTTTCGCATTTTCCCCTTTTTTTTTGACAATACATTTGGAGTATTGTTCACTTTTTGAAGCTTTGTTCAAATTTTATTTGGTTGCAATGTTCAACTTTCGGCTGCCAAACGGGAAATCAACTTTCAACTCATTTACTTGAACATTTCATAAAAACAATGCAAACTCTAATTAGGGTTCTGCATTTCATTTAAAAACATGTAATATTTGCCGACTGTAGTTATCTTTATTTGACCTGTTGCCAAGACTACTAACTGCTGCAAAGCGTTAAATCGTTAATCATTAGATTTCTTAAATTATGAGAGGAAACTAATTTAACCTGTAATAAAACTTTAGATTTTTACACAAATAATTAAATACCTAAACAAAATTCAAACTAATTTACAAGAAAGACACATTCTCGTAACTGTAACGTTAATAGTCAGGGATGGCAAATAAGAGTTATGAGCTTTTAAAGATAACATTTTATAACCTCTATTTTAATTTTAACAAGTACTCATTACACAAATGTTAAATAAAAAATGTAACTGCTTTATCTTTTAATAGGAAATATCTCAATAGCTGGGCGATATTTACGATTTACACAGCATAATTTAAATTTAGGAACTAGCAGTGTCCTTAAAAATAGGTCATCTTTGCAATTTATGTTCTACTTTTACACAGGTGGAAAGGAGAGTAAAGGGATAGAGAAAGACAGTATTTCAAATAGATAAATGCTAAAAATAGCAAAATTATGCGCTCAGCTAATACACAAACCTTTCTGCTAAAATATGAAAAAAGGCGGCGTAACTCAAAAAATACCTCCTACCCAACCTTTTGTTATCTCAAAATTATTTTTACTTCAAAAATTTGAAGTACATATTGCGAACAAAATGATATGCAGAAAATGTAGCCAAAATTCTATATAATATTGTGCAAAAAAATTTGTTTAAAGACGAGAAACTTACCCGGCAAACCAAAAAGCAACGAGATGAGCAGAAGACTGATCAATCCTGGCTGAGGACACATGTTGCCAAGGCTCTATGAAAAATGCCAGGCAAATTAATAATCCTTGCTTTTCGCTTCGTCCTTTGTCGTCCCCGTGGCAGCAAATCCGTTTAACTGGGTCACATATGCTATATAGTATATAGTATGTGGCCAGAATTCAGCGAGTGCCAGACTCTAGACTCTGCCGCATGCAGCTGCCGGCAATGCGCAATGTTGCCTTAACTTACAGCTAATATTGATAACACTTTGTGGCCGAATATGCTTTTTGGTTGTAGGCCATAAGTTCTATGACTCGCCAGCGATTGCTTATGTTAATGTGAGAAACGAAAAGAACTGTGATCCTCTCTGTTGGATTTAGCTAGCTGTGTAATTGGTTTCTTAGCAAAGCTTATCATATGTATTTCAGTATGTTGCACTTGCCACATGCCGAATCCACAACAACAAGAACAACAACACGCAACAGAACAAGACCAACATTTGGCCAGTTTTTAAATATTCCCACAATGCGCCAGAGCCAAAGCTTCTTTCTTTTGGCCCTTGCAAGCAGCCGAGTTATTTTATGGCTACGTTATGCGCAAAATCCTATTTTGATATGTTTGTGTGAGTTTAGGTTAAGTTATGTGGGCAGTAGCATTAGTTACAACTGCGTTCCTAAAACCAAAATCTCTGGTTAAACTCAAACATTAGGTAAGCAGTTGAAATACTTGGTGTAAAGTGAAGCTGATTTGCAAACAAACATAATGAATTTTAAAAAAATACAAAAATTTGTGAATGCAGAAAAAAGGTTCCTGAATATCAGTAAATAAAGAGATGGTCGATATAATATTAAATTAAAAAGTAAATAATTCCACAGCTATATTAAACTAGGTTGTTTATGCTTCGAAAAATAATATCTACAGAATTTTACAGCATAGTATCTGTAGAGCAGTAAAAAATTAAACAATTTGAGGTGTTAATGATAATGTTCACTATCCTTAAAATAAATAATACTGTAAGCATTTAGATCTTATATAATCTCCATTTTGAAAGATCGCTAACAAAGTTAGCGAAATTGAAAAGAATATGATTTTTAAACCACAACAGATATTCGACATAAATGTTTGAATGCAAGCAGCTGTGTGTGTGAGTGTGTGTGTGTGTGAGAGTGCTGTGTGTTTGTGTGTATGTTCCATTTGGCCGGCTGCCGTTGCTTCTGTTGTTACCTCATCTTTCTTTTACGCTCGAGACTATTTGGCATTAACGAAATTTATTTATGCGGGTGTTTAGTCGGGCGTAAAAGGTGTACATATGGCCAGCAAACACGCCCATACACACACTCGCACACACACACTCACACAGACGCGCACAGAAACAGTGAGACCAGAACTTAGAAATTCACGACACGCGCTTACGAATTGAAAGGATTTTGGATGCTTTGTTGGGATAGGTATATAGTATGTATATAGATATGTAGGTATATCTGGCTTATAACTGGCATATGCTTGTTCTTCTCATCGAGGTCTGTCTTGGATATGCGAAAGACAAGTCGGGGCTGGTAGGATTTGTTTTGCTTTTGAGTTGTGTAGGGAATAATGATTTAAATGCTATTCGGTTTTTGCCCTTTGTTTTCGGCCGTAGCCAAATGTGAAATGGTAATGGAAATGGGCAAATCGGTTTGAGAAATGCCAGCCATACATAAGTAATGGCAAACGGGTAGCTCGATGCCGGGATAGCTGGGTCAATGAAGCGTTAATGCAAATGTTAAACAAATGTAATGTTCTGGACGAATGAATTGAATGCATTAAGGAGCTAGCAACGTTGCTAGTGTTTTTCCTGTGCTTCCTGTTGTTGTTGCAGATGATAACGTAAATAATACTAAATTGATTGCACAAACAAAACAACAGCGGAAGTGTAAATGATTTAACACAATTGCCGTTTCTGTCTTTTCTCTACGCCTTCAATGTGGTTTCTGTTCTCTGCTCTTTGCTTTCTAAGGCGGTATTGTTGTTGTTGCTCTTGATGCTGCGGATATTGTTGCTTTTGTTGTTGTTCCTGTTGTTATTGTTGTTGCTGCTACTGCGGCAAGGCAAACAACTCTGGACGGAAAACAAAATTTGTTCGCCGACGAACCGGAAACAGTATTTTTGCTTCTTGTAATTCAGTTTATTGTGTGTACAATTTATTTGTTTATTTATTTTATTATTTTGTCCTTATGTTACTATTAATATTATTGGTAGCAAATATGTGACATTTATGGATTTTATTTATTAAACAAATAAATAAATAATGAGTATCATGGAAAGACTAGCAACATTTGAAATAGGATGTGAATAAACATAAAATCCTTGAGTTCGTGAAAGGAAGCGTTTGTATTTCAGTAAAGATGGAAGTGGACTTTTTAAATTAATTATGCAAATATTTCAATGTGACTAGAAATGATCAAAATATTGCACATATAATTCTGATTAAATTATTATTAATTAGAATTTTTTAAATATGGTAAAACTGTTTATAATTTAAAATATTAATTATTTGTAGATTGAGTTGAGTTTACAAAGGAGTTTCTGCAACTTGATGGTTATGAATTTTTTAAATTTCAAAAATTATTATCTTAATTTTAAGCAAGTTAATCATTAATCAATCATTATTTTAAGGAAAATATTAAGTCAAGTCAAGATCACTCTTATTCACTTATTTATTACTGTTCACATACTAAGAATATGTCATCTCATAAATTCTTTATTCGCAACTAATAATGCATGTAAATACTATTATTTGTCTAATCACAACAATGTTTGATAACAAATTCACTGGTTTAGTCCACCGAATTAACCACTCGACTGGTGTTTCACCTTCGGTCTTAACATGCGCCGAACGATGCACACGGGACACCGGCTAAAAGGAAACTAAACGAAGCGCCAATGACACTGTTCTGCGACGGATGCTGCTCTGTTAACGGGAAATAACATACGAAAGCTAAGAGAGCGTCAACAAATAAGAGCGTCAACGAAAGAGATTTAACATTACAGGCTCTAACATTGATAACATTGATAGCATTAACTTACATTTACAGTGGTCTGTAAGAGAATAAGAATGCGTAGTTGCGCTGACTTTGGTAATGTTAACTTGTTTAAACAAATGCAATTGCAATACTTATTTTTTAATGTATTTGTGATAAAATTGTGTAATAGTGCATTTTGCATAAGTACGAAATGACTCATTAAGATTTAAGCAGCATAAATAAAACAGAGATAACTATAAACCGGCAAATGACCGTGTCATAATCATAATCGCAGTTAATCCTCGCTGACTGCTTGGCAATTTACACGCGAATTGTCGCACACACAAACACTTACAGCCGCTTAACAGTGCGATAACATAATTTCTCATTAACGTCAAGCCGGCAAATTGGGCGACACACAATAGAGTCGTTGAAGGCACTGCCAGGGATCCCTAAATAAAAATAAAAAAGACGAAAAGCAACAACAGACGGCCAAATGTGCTGGCACATTCACAGAAACAGAATCTGAAACTGGGACACGCAGGCAGCAACAATCACAACAAAAGGAACATTGAAATTGTGCGTCGCAGGACGACTGGCAAGTGCAAAGCACAAGGATAAACATAATATTCCAGTGTTGGGTTCGTTGCGAAGAGCAACGCACACACACACACACACACACACACAGACAGAACAAAAAGTCAACTAAAAAGAAAACAAAAGACCAAATTATTATTCAGGCCATAGATGTCGCCGCTTAACACAACAGAGAGAACAAGAGAGGTAGAGAGAGAGAGAGAGAATGCAATGCATTAGAAAGCAAAGGAGGAATAGAGTGCGAATCCTTTTCCATAAAATTCAATTTGTCGTGTGCAGCAGCCATGAATATGCCGAACAACCGAGTTTAAGCTCAAGCTGAAACTGCAGCTGATACTGAAGCCCACATTTCGCTGTCTCTCACTTTGACTGCTACTTTCCTCTCCTCTCCTCTCCTCTCCTGTCCCTCTCTGACTCTATGTAATATTGCAATTGATGTTGTTGTTGTTATTGTAGCCGCGTTGCATGCAACGGCTATGGCGTAACATATGCGCGAAATTACTTACGAGAGGTTCTGTCACTGACAGCATCCTGGAACTGGTTCTGGTTCTGGTTCGCTTGCTGCTGTTGCCAGAATGAAGGCTTGTAAGACAATGGCTGCACAAGACACACACAGTTATTAAGAAACACACTCACACACCAAAACACACACACACACACACACACACACACGTACAGAAGCAAGCCAGTTAAGAACAATTTCACACATTGTTTGTTTGTATCTTAATAATCATCGAGACCATTAAACATTCTTTCTTGCCACAACTAAATGGGTCATTTAGGGGTAGACGAACAAGGTTTTTTTTCTATCATTTGAAGTTTTAACTAGCCCTCACAAATAACGTATACGTCAGGTGGGCCAAGACACGTTTTAAGCGTGTTTAACAAAGCCTGAAGGTCTAAGTTAAATATTATATTATAATGCTTAAGCAAATTTAAGGACTTACAGATATATAATACCATTTGTGCATTTTACCAATCAAATTGCAAAAATCGATTGCAATCTGGCATTTATTCAACAGCACTCAATTAAGGAGCACTTAAGTGAGAGGCATTTGCGAGACTGTTATTTTATTTTATTTGCTTTAAGAACTTTTGCACACCTTTCACTTTTACAGGTCATTAATCACAGAAATCAAGGTGGAGCGAGAAAAAAAAATTAAATTAAAAACGCGTAAAGACACGTGAAAGATAAAAGAATGTCCGCTCGAATGGGTCAGACGAGTTAATGCAATTAAATTGGACAAACGCTTTTGTGATTACAGTGATAATCAAATGAAATTCGAAAACAGACTTTGCAATGTCCAAAGGCTAGCAGAAAAAATCCATACAAAAAAGGAAGAAAATAAACCAGCAATTAAACAAAAAGCTTAAAAAAAAAAGCATTGGACATTCTCTGCACTTTAATTAAGTTTTGGCATAGCGAACAAAGTCGAGTCAGTTTCAGGAGCTGTAGCACTAGGATATTAGTTTAACGTACGAGTAACAGCTGCATTTTGGTTTCGGACCAACGCAAACAATTCATGTCAATTAATTGTAGCTAGTTGAGATGGTGAAACAAAACTCAACCTCAACCACAGCGGTGAGCGACATGACGACAACTGCATAACATAGATTACGATTAAGGGGGCAAACAAATGGTAACAGACAGACAGACGGCAGGCAGCTCGCTAAGCCAGAAATTGAAAACTGAGAACAGTCTGCAACAATTTGCTGGACAACATGGGCTAATAACTGCCAAAGGCAGGTCTGTACTCCCAATTCGTCCATTTGTTGCGACATCGGCTTCTGCATTGGGAAGTGGAGGAGATTGTAAATGCTGCAAATACATTTTGTGAGACTGGTCGGAGGGCCAGGACATGTGGTAAAACTGTCGAAAATTTTAGCTGTGAGATAAGCGCAATTAATTCCAAATTTATTCGAAGCCAACTAGGAAACATGTAGACTCAGCTACAGTTGGATGTATGTGCAGTATATGTTTCTGTTGTCCCTTCTTGTCCTCAGTAGTTGTATGTATTTGTTGTATGTGCTGTTAGGTATTAGCCATTGCTTCAATGACTGCCACAGACTGCATTAGCTTCAAGTGCAATGTGACAGCAATAACGAGTCGGGTGACAGCAATATTACCGGAAAGTCATTCACTCTGAAACTATGAGACCCAACAGATTGTCGTCATCTCCAGCTGTCATCTATGCATACTGACTGATTGATTTGTCAGTTTAAAGGGCTTTCAAGTTGATGTTCAATTGCTAATAGTCAAGAGTTTAACCAAGCATGAGTTCTTGAAATGTAAGTAAATTTTGATAATATAATAAAGTGAAAAGGTAGAGGTGTAAATGCAAAATAATTCGATATTCTAAACTTCCTTAAATACTAACTGTTTACACGTTCACACAGAGAAAAAAAACAACGTAAATCTCACTATATACACTTTGATTCAAATATTTTTACGAATGATTTATCACCACATATGTTTGTAGTTGATTCAAAGTGTGTACACTTTAATCTCTGTTTTAATATGAACATATTTATATTAAAGTGGAATCATATTTAATTAAAATATTTCCCCATATTAAATACAAATACGTTTCATATTACATTTCAATATTTTTGTCATTAAATTAAGTAAAAAATATATTTAATTTCAATATGTGTCATACTTAAATCCAACATTTTAATATTTAAAGTTAATATTTTCATATTATATTCAAATATGAATGATATTGAAATTAAACAGTACACATATTTAAATTAAATATGTATCATATTAAGAATTAAGTTTTTTCATATTTAATACTAATATTATTTAACTTTAAATTAAATATGTAATATATTTGATGCATTGAATATAGTACATATTTAATTTAAATATTTTTGTAATAGAAAAAAAACAGGACTTTATATACTTTTAGATTTTTTATTTTAAGCAAAAAAAAAACAAATAGTAGAATAAGTATGTTACATATACAAATTTGAAAATAATGGCAGGAACCTGAGGTCGAGAAGTGTCATTTATTCGCTTATAGTTCAATTTCCAAGTGTGGCGCAAAACTCCACTGCGGCTCAAGCGGGATAGTCTTCATCCCTTGTTGAATTATATAGGCGGACGCATCTATTGTGAAAAAAATATAAATTATAAAAATAAAAACCAATATTTGTAAATTAAATTACCATTTGTTTCTGCATGCCAAGTATTTGAAATCAAAGTTACCCTGCTCCTATCTATCTGCCATATTGAGTTCACATCTTGAAATGAATAAATTGAGAAAAAAGAAATGTAATACATGTTTATCACAAGTAAATGTATATATTTCCTTACCAATTGTTAGCAAAATTGATGTATAGATATGTAGGATATCTCTTAAGCCAGCTCAAAACATTGGGATCAAAATCGTCAACAGATTCCTTAACTTCTGATAGGAGTCATCATTGTTGTTATTATTGTCCGAATCCATATGACAATCTGTATAAAAATGTGCAAATGCAAAATTTTTCTAATTATATATTTTCCACATATTCTTGTACTTATGGCTGTATGTATGCATGTGTACTGTCGAACAAAAAAGTATTTCACCAGAGATCAAAATAATGCCGTTTATTATAAATTATTATTTTTTATTTCACAAATTATAAAACAATCTTTTAACTATCGTAATAATATTTAAACAAGCTAAATCTTTTTAAATAAGTATTTTCAAACATATAATTCGAGTAGTTAAAGATTCACTTATCAAAATACTTTTTTTATACACAGTAGACGCGTTTGCAAAGAAGTTCACAACATCAACAAAGAGTGAGAGCGAGCGAGACATAAAGCATATTATGCGTTCTTTGCTCATACACATGCATACATATGTACATAAATTGTACGTTTGTTTTTGGTTTTTTGTTTTTTTAATGACACTGCACTAAACATAACACAAAATACTTACCTGTTCTTATGCACTACATCTTTATTAATTTAATTGCTTTTATTCATTATTTAAATTATGTGTTATATTAATTTTAAAACACTTTTTACTTTTCTGCACTCTTTACACGACCAGCTCGGCCAACAATCAATTCGCACTAAACCTTCTAAGCGTTTCTGTCGCTGCTCTGCGTCAGAGATGAAGAAAAGTTGCGATTACCGTTATGTTTTGCAGCTGCGTGTGAAGCAAAGAACGCGATCTCTGCCTTTGGCACAGTGTGTCAAAAATTAACTAAACCCAGTAAAATATTACGTTTTGTGTGTCGGCTTTTCATATTGGTTTTAATACAAAAATATATATAAATCAAATAAAAATAACGGGGCACTAAAATTAATGATTTTACTATTTAATAATATACTATATAAATTATTTTATTTACATTTATTATGTTATGCATATACAATATCTACATTTACTACCATATATTGTATATATTACTACCAGCTTCAAATACATCATTATTCGTTCTAGTAACTATATATTTTATGACCATAGTAATATGTTATGATCTGCAATAATGTATTTTACATTTTTGAAATACATTGAGAACCACTGTGCAACGAAAAAAAAGAATAGACAATTTTTGTTATTAGCGTGGCACGCTTCTTATGCGCACACACATGTATACAACCTAGCGTGTATGTGCGCTTACGTATGTATGCAAGTTTGTGTCGAATGCTTTTGCAATTTGTTGTTGTTTCTTGTCCTTATTTCTACATGAAAGTATGAAAATTTTACATGCACAAATAAATACATACATACATACATAATTGTACATATGTAATTTGTGTTTTTTTATGGGCATCCTCGTAAGAAAACACATTTTTTAAATGCGTATGTGTGTATATACACACACGCACATGTCCGTACATACATATGTACATCCCGCACTTCTTTAAATCCCACCAAGATCAAGTTTGTATTAATTTCTATCCATGCCCCCTTATACCCCTGCAACAGAATCTACATGTTCATACATGCATACATACATAGCTACAGTGAACATATTTTCTTCTTACAATGCGTTTAAAAAATTTAATTTAAATAGGAAATATATTGAATTTAAATATGCATACGATATATTGGAAACAAATAAAAAAAAATTTATTTTAAGTAGTATAAAGTATTAAAATTTATTACAAATTATATTCAATTTAATATTGATTTTTTTAAATATGCACATATTATAAAACGACTTAAAAACTAATATGAATATATTTAAATCAATTGATTTATTCATTGATCTAAATATTTTTAATTTTCACTACAATAAGTTAACATGTTTTTAGTTAAATCTAAGTGTTTTATATTTAATTCTAATATGAATGTGGTTATTTCGAAAGTAAATATGAAGATATTTAATTTTACAACGCAACTTTTTTATCAGTGCAGTTTGCAATTTCTTGATGATATGCAGAAAAGAGTGACAGAAATCTATGATTTATAAAATATTAGGGATATATAGACTAGACTATATGACTATAGCATTTGTACTTGTCTCTATATATCTATAAAAGTGAAAAAAGGAACTCTTACATTTTGCTTTTCTATTTTTTTTTTATTTTCCATGTTCCTTTTTATATTTTTTGGGCAGCCTAAATACCGCCAAATTCTGATATGGAAATGGCAAGAAAAGAATTTACCACAGTAAAAAAAAAAATAAAAACAAAAAGAACAACAACAAGAGAACAAGAATGCATGACAACTTCACTCTGTTGCTCCATTTGCAACATATATGGTGTGTGCTATGAGTGTATACTATATGTGTCTGTAGATGGAAGGTCATTTTATTGTTTCCAGTCAAAATGGTCAAATGGGAATTGGATTTTAGCCTTTTTTTCAATCTCCCTCTCTCTCTCATTCTTCCCCTCTCTCTATCTGTATTACTCTCTCTATTTGTTAGCGTTTCGATTTGCCTATAGATTTAGATTGAGCTGTCAAACATGTTATTGGGGATTGAACCGAAATAAAAACCCCAAAACTTAGACACAGTCCCAGAGATTGCTGGCTTCCGAGTATCATGTGTGTAAAGAAGAGGATGAGAAAGCAGTAAAGTCGATAGGTCGACACAATTCAAATGATTAGAATAATCGCCGTAGGTGTTTAACTTGCTCATCTTACTAAATAACACCCATAATACCCATAAGAACAGCACATTCAGAACTCACAACACACACCCCTTCAATTGTCAGTTTTTTTGTTTTTTTAGTTTGTTAGTCTTTAAAAATTTTATTGCTCACAATTGGGTTCGGCTTAAGGCTCTATTCGGCTCAAAGTGAATTTTATTGCCGGCGCTTTTGTCTGAAGGGCCGATTTGGGCTTAGAATATAGAGAATAGAAAAGTATTCATTTTGTGCTTCTATTGACTAGCCGATACCCTGTAAGTTGGTTATAAGATTAATAATAAATCACATACATGTCAATAAGTGTATCTGAAACTCCTCTGTATGAATACTAAGCGATAATAATATCTGAGAATAATATATTTATCGAATTATAATTATTAAAAAGTAATTAACAAGTGGCATAACAGAAAAAAAAATGTTCTCAAATGCAATATCTCAGCCAAATTGTGGTAGTTGCTGATGAGTTGTGGGCTTTAATTGGGGGTTGAGAAAATGTGCTACCAGAAAGAGTTGACAAAGATGTCGGAGTAATTAATTTCCTTATTCCATATTTTGCCATGTCTTTTATCAAGAATCGTGTGGGTGTCAGAGGGAGAGAAAATTGTTTAAGAGATTATTGTGTGCACAGAAAATGCCCCCCGCCCCCCACCCCCCATTTGTATAATTTTATTCGGTTATCATTGTTAAACGCAAAGTCGAAAATCTGGCATTACTGCAAAATTGTTTTGAGAAGAGATTGCGAAATAAAGAAGAAGGATGTAATAAATTTGTCTTCTGTTCAACTCCTTGCTAAAAATATGTAAAAAGGGGTACAAATTGCAAGTAGAATATAAGTAAATATTCCCAATTATTTAAATATATTATATTAAATAATAAGCGTTAAAAGCTTAAATTAAATTCAAAAGGTCTTTAGTTCTTTATTTATTAAGATTCTCATATTTTTAACAATAGGATAGTTTTAAGTATTGTATTTGATTATCGAAATTTTTATTGCTTGGGCATACCCAAAATCTTTTCTATTTCGCAGATCCGATCGATGACTTCTTGATTTCTAGCCCTCTGATCCTTAAGTTTATCTGCAATTGCATCCAAAGTTGCCGCAATCGCCAATAGTGACACATCCGTTGTATTCAGATCCCTGCGGGTTGGATATATCTTTGCTACTGGTACAACTTCTGCATTAGAACCTAAAATAATTATACAAGAATGTAGTTATAGAAGCCCTTACCGGTAAGTCGTAAATACAATTATTAGATTTGTCACCGTTTCACCTGAAAACTGATCAACGGCGCCTTTTGGACTCTCACACGGTACGACAGTGTCCACTCCAGTACCTGAAGATTGGACAGAATGTACGATTGTGTCCCCTACTTTTGATGCTAGTGAAGCCTCCACTACAGTTACAGCTTCAACAGAAGCCGGAATATTTATAGTTACAGGAATCTCCTCTGCTGGTGCAGCTATTGGAGTCTCTACGGCAGCTAATGAAGCTGGTGTTTCTCCGAAAGGTACTGCTGCTTGAGTCTCAGGGGCAGACACTGGAGCCTCTAGAGTTGCAACTGTAGGTGCAACTGGAGACTCTCCGACATCTACTGAACCCTCTACGGCAGCAGGTATAGGTGATTCCACTGGTGGTGGTACGACTGGAGTCTCTGCATCATCTACGGAAGGTGCGACTATCTGAACTGGAACCGGTCCTGCAGTAGGTTTCACTGTTTCTACTGAAACTTGCGACACAGGAGTCTCCACGAGAGCTTCTGGATTCTCTGCAACGGCAAGTACGGGTGCTTCCACTGTTGGTGGTACAGCTGGAGTCTCGTAAGCAGCTACCGATACCACAGTATTCTCTGGAAGTTGTGGAGTCTCCACGGCAATTACTGTAACCTCTGCGGGGGCTGGTACGGGCGTTTCCATTGTTGGTGGTACAGCTGGAATCTCGGCAGCAGATACTGGAGTTGCGATCACCTCAACTGAAGCCGATGCGGCAGCGGGTTCCATTGTTATCTCTAGAGGTTGTGCACCTGGAGTCTCCATGGCAACTATTGTAACCACTGCGGCGGGTGGTACAGGTGTTTTTACTAGTGGTGGTACGGCAGGAGGAACCGATGCAACAGCAGGTACCACTGCTTCCACCGAAACTTGCGCAACAGGAGTATCTACGAGAGTTATTGGACTCGTTACAGCAACAGGTACGGTGGCTTCCTCTGGTGTTGGTACGGCTATAGTCTCGGCAGCACTTACTGGGAACGCAACTTTTTCAGCTGGAAGCGATGCGGCAGCAGATACCACAGTATTCACTGGAAGTTGTGCTCCTAAAGTTTCCACTACTGTAACCTCTGCGGCGACTGGTACGGGTTCTTCCAGTGGTGGTGGTACGGAAGGAGACTCAACGGCAGTTATTAGAGGTACATTTTCCACTAGAAGCTGTGCTCCCGGAGTCTCCACAGCAGCTACTGAAACCTCTCCGGCGGCTGGTACGGGCATTTCCACTATTGGTGGTACAGCTGAAGTCTCGGCTGCAGATACTGGAGTTGCGACCACCTCAACTGAAACCGATGCGGCAGCCGGGACCATTGTTTTCTCTAGACGTTGTGCCTCTGGAGTCTCCACGGAAACTACTGGATCCTCTGCGGCGGCAGATATGGGTGCTTCCACTGATGGTGGTACGGCTGGAGTCTCTGCAGAAGCTACTGGAGGTGCAACAATCTGAATAGGAGCTGATGCGACAGTAGTTACCACTGCTTGCACTAGAGGCTGTGCTTCTGAAGTATCCACGAGATCTGCTGGATTCTCAGTAGCGGCAGGTATGGGGGTTTCCACTGATGCTGGTAGAGCCGGAGTCCCAAGGGTCTCCAAAGCAGCTAGGGGTATCGAGGCAGCCTCAACAGAAACCGCCACTGTAGGTTGTGCCACTGAAGTCTTCTCGACAGCTACTGAACCTTCTGCGGCGGCAGGTATGGGTGCTTCTACTGGTGTTGGCGCTACTGGAGTCTCGGCAGTAGATACTGGAACTGAGACTACCGCAACTGAAACCGATGTGTCAACAGATATCACTGGAGGATGATCCAGAGGAGTCTCCACGACACCTGTTGTAGCCTCTGTGGCGGCTGGTACGGCTGCTTCTACTGGCGGTGGTACAACTGGAGGTTCGGCAGCAGCTACTGGTGGTGCGACTATCTGAACAGGAACCGATACGACAGCAGGTGCCACTGTTTCCACTGAAACTCGAGTCAGAGGAGTCCCCACGAGAGCTGCTGGATTCTCTGTAGCGGCAGGTACGGGTGCTTCAACTGTTGGTGGTACAGCTGTAGTTTCAGCGGCAGCTACTGGAGACGAAACTTTTTCAAGTGGAACCGATGCGGCAGCAGAAACCACAGCTTCCACTGGAAGTTGTGCCCCTGGAGTCTCAACGGCAACTACTGTAACCTCTGCGGGGGCTGGTAGAGGTGTTTCCACTGGTGGTGGTACGGAAGGAGACTCGGCGGCAGCTATTTGAGGTACAGTTTCCACCGGAAGCTGTGCTCCTGGAATCTCCACAGCAACTACTGTAACCTCTCTTGCGGCTGGTACGGGTGCTTCCGCTGGTGGTGGTACAGCTGGAGTCTCGGCAGCAGCTACCTCAGCTGCGACTCCCTCAACTGAAACCGATGTGTCAGCAGATACCTCCACGGAATCTATTGTGACCTCTGAGGGGGCTGTTACGGGTACTTCCACTGATGGTGGTACGGCTGAAGTCTCGGCAGTAGCTACTGGAGGTGCGACTATCTGAACAGGATCCAGTGCGGCAGTAGGTATCACTGTTTCCATGGAAATTTCCGCCACGGGAGCCTCCACGACAGCTACTGGATGCTCTGCAGCTGCAGGTACGGGTGCTTCCACTGTGGGTGGTTCAGCTGGAGTCTCATCAGCAGCTACTAGAGGTGGAGCTTTCTCAACTGGAACTGATGCAGCAGCAGATACCACTGGAAGTTGTTCCACAGGAGTCGCCACTGCAACTAATATAGCCTTTGCTGCGGCTTGGTCGGGTGTTTCCACTGGTAGTGTTACGGCTAAAGTCTGGGCAGCAGCTACTGGAGGTGCGACTATCTGAACAGGAACCAGTGCGGCAGTAGGTATCACTGTTTCCACGGAAATTTCCGCCACGGGAGCCTCCACGACAGCTACTGGATTCTCTACAGCTGCAGGTACGGGGGCTCCCACTGTTGGTGGTACAGCTGGAGTCTCATCAGCAGCTACTAGAGGTGGAGTTTTCTCAACTGGAACTGTTGCAGCAGCAGATACCACAGATTCCACAGGAAGTTGTGCCGCGGTAGTCGCCACGGCTACCACTACTGTAACCTCTGCTGCGGCTTGTTCGGGTGTTTCTACTGGTGGTGGTACGGCTTTAGGCTCGGCAGCAGCTACTGGAGGTGCGACTATATGAGATGGAGGTATTTCCACTGGAGGTGGTACTACACAACTTTCCACGACAGCTACCGTAACAGGTAAAGTCTCCATGATAGGTGGTAGTGCTGTTACGACCTCAACTGGAGCAGGTACGATGGCAGAAAGTGGTGCTTCTAGTGGAGGTGCGGCAATTGGGTTCTGCACGTCAGCTACTTGAGCTGGAACCGAAACAGATGTAGTTAGAGATGTCTCCACTGGTAGTGATGCCACTTGAGTTTCCGAAGTGACTTTTTGAATGTCCACGGAAACTTCTGAAACTTGAACAGCAACAGGTTCTGGTGCATTAACTGGTGGTGGGGCTGCTTGAGTATTCGCAGTGTCTACTGAAACTGCGTCTATCTCAACAGATGGCGGTAGGTCAGCAGTAAGTGGTGTCTCGACTGGTGCTCCCACTGTAGTCTCCACGCCTGCTTTTGGTATTTCCACTATTACTGCAGTTTCTGTAACCAGTACAGAACTTTCCACCTGTGGTGTTGGCACTAGTGGTGCGACTGGATCAGGTAATGTGGCAGGTTCGGTTGTATTTATCGGTACATCCATTGGAGTAATTAGTTCGACTGCAGGAGGGGCGACGATTTCCTCGATAACAGGAGCATTGACAGCAGCAAGAGTTTTCGTAGTATTAATGATGACTACAGCTGCAATTGTTGGCGGTTCTTCTGGAGGTGTAGTAGAGTCTAATTTGACAGATTCAGTTGCCATATCTCACAATTTTTTGCACTTGTTCGTAAATTCTTTGAACTTGAATGAAAGATATATAAAAAAAATATGTATTATAGTGTTCTATTCTATAACTGCTCGTTAGCAGTTCCCTTGATATACTGCATTTTTGGATTCTAATTGGTAATATATTGGATATTATTTTATAAGGTTAAATTATTTCATAAGTAAAACTGGAAACGTGATAAGTTGCCTAGCCATGGACTTTAAAATGGTCATTGTTCTAAAAAAATTAATTTTTAATCCGATGTAAGTCCAAAGCAGGAAAAAATAAAACGCAAAAATTATCAAGCACACGTGAATTTTTAACGAACTTGTCGTCATTTGCGCATTTTCTTTGTGTCCAATCGATATATTAAATTGATTTGTTTTTTCATTGGCGCCACTTTGACAATTGTCGTGAAACAATGCTCGAATGCACAAGTAAAATTACGAAATGAAGACAAATTCTTGTTAATTATCGGAAATGTTCGTTAAATTGAATAATGTTTATTAAAAACCAAAGAAAAAAGAATTACTAATTAGTTGGTAACTTCATTAAATTATTTAATTTTGCAGGTTTTATTATTTCTGATCTTAAGAATTATGAACTGATATTAGAAATATTTATCAAAGAACCGCACTGTATGAGAAGACACATTTAACTGACCAATTTGCACAATTTTCTAGTTTTTCAACACCTCTTTTCGGTAATTTTCCTTTGACGAGAAGCCCAACAAATGTCCATTGATAAAAACAAAACCAAACTAGTGCCATGCATAGATGAATACCATCAAGTACTCGTTCAAAAGTTCATTAAATGAACTGGGCATTTTTTTTTTTTTGAGCAATAATTCCAATCAACAGGTAAGGAATACGATCCCTAAACAAATGTTGGATATATCAAGGAATTAAATTACTTTCCAAGATTATTATTATATACCTTGATGTTTTAAGAATGTTAAATACTTTTCTGGAATTGAGAAAGCCCCTCTTGTTAAGTCACTTTGGGCTTTCATGAGTTGGCAGCTTGACAAATTACCAGACTGAAGGCGCTCCATCGGAACACATTAGCTGAAAAAAATGTAATCGCAGATAACTAAGAAATAAATCTTTCAATTTTTCGAATGAATAAAAGAATAAATTCAACCAAATGTGATGCAATTTTCAGTTGCAAACATCCCGGACACACCCACACTCCGACAGCAAATGCAGTCAATGGATTCGAGTCGCACATGACATGGAGAGATGGAGCCTCTAGAAGCCGTTGGAAGCGTAATGTGATCTGCGTACAATTTGCAGCCGTCGTTTAAATCCCAGCACACTTGAGAATTGAGACTCTTGCAAATAGTTTTTCAATATAAACGAGAATGGAATCGCGATAAAGCGTACAAAAAAAAATAAAAGGAAATAACGTATAAATAAAGCAGTATGGAATTCATCCGCACAAATGTAAAATGCAGACTGCGTATATGGAAATCATTCCCATATCCTCAGACTTTCAGAGCTGAGACCACATACTCACACAAATACACAAACACGAACTCCTTCAAAGGAGCTGCTGGATATAGAGTTGGCAGTTCAATTTCACGTATTATTGACATTTAAAACGAAGCATTGCATATAAACTGGAACCAGCTTTCGTTCAGAGAATTGCAGCTATTGGCTGCCAATTATATCATACTATAAATCAATCAAGTGATGTGCAAACGATGCAGGAGAAGAAGGTATACAAATGTCTTGGTAAACCGAAAACAAAAAAAGGTTGAAGGGAACTATATATATATATAAATATTCATAACAAAAATTATGCGCTTGCCATTAAAGGCTATGTCCAAAATATGTTCGTTGGAAGTTAAAAAAAAATAGATCATTCACCATATTTTCTTTAATATAAATTCAAATAAACCGAAACAATGAAATGTAAGGGGAAAACAAAAGCATGTAGAATATATTAACTTAATTGGTGTCATTCTGCATGCACTGCGGGTGCTGATTGTAAACACAAATACAAATCAGAAACCATATCCGTATCTGTAGATTTCTTCGCCAGCGGGAATCTATCTATCTGAGAGCCATTGCCATTGAACGCTTCCGGGCGCATTTTGCTAAATTGCAAATATTTTCCAATTCGCATGCATCAGCAGCGCGAAATGCAAACAATTTTGCCCAGCGGGCACAATTCAAAAAAAAATTATGCTAAATTGCTAGACTAAGAGATGCTCCGTAATTGCATGTGTTTCAGTTTTTTTGTCATTGTTTTTTTTTAAATAAGCATGAACATAATGTTATTGGAACTGAGAAGGAATTCTTAGTGATTTGTTTTAAATTTTGTATTAAAAGATTTATTATATTTATGTCTGTAAATTTCTTAATCTGCCGTGATTTATTGTTCATATGAGTATATGATATTTATTTTTGATACCAAAAATATACCCTTCCTTAGCTTTATATGTCTACGGAGTATATATAACGAAAACCATTGAAAATGACTGAAAAACCTTGATGTGCCGCCGATTTATCTGTGCTGCTTCTGCAATTTTGTTGCATATGGCAACGCTTCACAGTGCCATTCTGCAACTGTGATGCATTTTTATTTGGTCTCATTGGTTTCATTTTTTTTTTTTAATCTTTCCCCCGCCCCTACCCTCCTTAATTGCAGTCAATGGTTGGTATGGGGGGGGTGCAAAGGCAAATTATAAGTCGGGGGAGCAGCGGATGAAAGGTCGCGCTCATCACGGGCTTTAATAAATTATTCAAATTAACACTCATCAGTCTGGCTGTCAGTGTTGTGGGCCAGTTTGTGGGTCAATCCTGGTTCGGGTGTGCATTTTAATGGACACTGCCTGCCAACAGTTTGCGGTCAGCACCAGCCAACCAGCAAAAACACATGAGAAAATATGAACTTTACACACTGCTGAAAAAATGGAATCATTTTGACAAATATATATGTGTATATATACACAAGCACACACACACTTGCACACCTTTTACCACTTACCACATGTTGTATACATGAAAAGGTATATTTACTGCATATTTCACGCATTTTTATTTGCATTCACATTTCAACTGGGCAAGCGACCAGGGATACGGGGGCAAAGGGGAACTGTGAAGGGGACTTGCATTCATAGTTTTGACACTTGGCAACATGATTGTTTTTTCAAAGCCAATGATAAATTATGCATCACCCAAATACAAATAAATTCAAGCACGCTTAAAAGTCCTAACGACAAGAATAAAATCAAATACAAAAATTGTTGCTAGCTTAAAGAAAGTGGAAAATTCATGAAATTTTATTAAACATTTTTATTTCGAACAGCAATTTCACAATTTCTTTAAGTGAAGATCACCATTTGAATTTCATTAGATTTGTAAATTGGAATATTTTATAATTTTATTTTATACAACACTTTTATTTATTGCTTAAATTATAAAATAACTGCGTTACAATTTAATAGTATTTATGAGGTAATTGCAACTAATGGCGCAAGTTAAATGTTAATAAACTTTTTAAGATCTCATTCCACTTGAAGGTAAATGTATTCTTATCCCTTCACTTCGGTTTTTCTTATTTTCTTACTTACTTTCTTTTCGTGCAGCTGTTTGTGGTGAATTAACTTGAATGCCGCAATGTATTTAACGCTAGTCAAGCCGAAGAAAACCCAAAAAAAAGGGTTAAAAATTTTTTCTGAAAACGCTCTATTTTGGCTACATATATACGTATGTACATACATATACTACCAAGACAGGGCTGAAGTATCCTGCCGTCTATGGAGTCCCGTCGGTTCTCCCCTCTTCTAGAACGGGAAAATTCGCGTAACTTTTATCATTAGTCCGTTGGGAAATTTAACGGGCACTTAAGCTCTTCACTCGCTTTCAGCTTATTTTCCAGCACTATTGTTTCGCCACTTTTTTTTTCCCCAATTTCGCGTTAGTTTCGACGTTGTTGCAGCCATATTTCTAGGCTGCGGCTGCTGTCACCTTTAACATACTGTGACCGGCATCGAGTGCACTGAGTCGGTCTTCCGCACCTCTCGTCTGGGCAAGTTCAATCCCAAAACCGTATAAACTGAATACTTATCCGATGCTCTTTTTTTAGTCAGAGTCAGACAAAAAACAAAAAAATAAAACAACAGGCCAAACAATCAAAAAATAAACGAGAAAAAAGGTTAGCTCCATCGTTTACTTGAACTTTTTTGTTTTGATTCTTTGCTTCTGTTGTTGTAAAGTAGCTGCTTTGGAACGTATAAACACTATTACTGTTGTTCCACAGCGGATATTGTTGCAATTTATTTTATTGCATTTTGTGTAGAGTTTGAATTTAATTTAGTTTTGGGATCGCTTCTTCTTTTATTAGCCAAGCTCTGAAAATTATACCTCACTCTTGAAATTTAACAAGTTGCCAAGTTTTTAATACGAAGCCTAAAACTTTTTCGATTTAATTTTTTTTTTCGTCTGTTCTCCTTTTTGTTATGAATTGATGTCATAAAAATGTTTTTCTACAAAATAAATAAAGAAAAGCCGATAGTTAGTTGAAGTATTTTTAAAATGATCCCATAACGATTTAAGATCTGTGAATATCATTTTAATTTCATACCCGTTTTGACCAAGAAATTTTAAAATTATAATTATATTTCTTCCTTTGTTACTTTTAAATAAAGAATTTGTTATATATCTGACCATGTCATTCCAATGAAGTTAAATACAATGTTGATTACCCAGATTTCTTCATTTCGTTGCATGTGCTAAACGTATATTTACCAAACTGAATATCAGCTATCAATGGTGTTTGTAGAATGATACTTGTCATTAAGTCCCACCACATTCTGAACCGACACGTACATGCAAGCACACACATGCTCGAAGCCAAATACTCCTCAGTGTGTTACAAAATTGTATGAGCTCATGTTCACACACACACTCACACACCCACACACACACACATACACACTCAAACATATTCTCATGCACAGACATAAGTATCAAAAAGTTCTGTCTTTGGTTTTTAGTTGTGAGAACGGGTTGGAATTGGTTGGGATGGGTTGTGAATGGTCTAAGAAACGTCAGTTACATTTGTCAATGTGGCTAAAATTTCAAATACCATTCGATGTCATCTCCAATGCAGCACGTTGAGCCCAAAGAAACGATGGACACATACACATATTGTCCATTCGTCGCGTTCAAACCACCAGTTGTTGATTGTACGTTTCATATTTGTTTCCCTTCGAATTCAGACTCAGAATTATTCACATTCTTGTTACTAGTTACTTTGACGACAAACTTTGGAAACTATACACTCAATACCAACACATTTCTCATCTGAGGCTACAAATTAGAAAATAATGTTATTATCTTTTTGTTTATCAAACAAATGAACAAATTATTGAACTTAAACAATAATTATTTGTAAAGATCTTGAGACTTTAATATCTGAGTTCAAGTTTATTATTGTATTTTTGTAAATTCAATTATCTTTCAAGCAAGATCATAATAAAAAAAAAAAATTAGATGTTCTGAATTCCTCAATTCCTTAGAGGCTTCAAGATAAATAAGTGCTCGCAAATATACTAACATTTTCGATAGGGTGTGACACTCACATGCGCTACTGATTCGATTTTGATTTTCTCGGCACATTCTGTCTAGCGTTTAGAATCGTGCAACAAATGTTAACTGTGATTTGTGGCACTTTTCCAAGTGTCAAACTGATTTTCTGCTGAACAAATTTACACACAACATTGCCAGCTGTGACCAATCAGTTGACGACCATTTTGAGTGCTTAAAACTAAATATATTTGATAAATTCTGAAATAATCGACGGAATAGTGAATTTATCCTATTTTGGTCGAAATTCATAAATAAAAATAAATATTTAATAATTCCCCGAGGTTCTGCCACGCATCAGTGAATCATCCGCTTCGTCTTGTAGTTGAATACCAGCAGCTTTTTAGCTTTTTACCTATGTGAGCATTTCAGTTAGGTTCAATTGCAGCTTGATATTTGCTTGCTCTTCTTTCTTGCATTCAACCCACTTCGCCAGCTGCTTCAATTCCGTTTAGTAGTCGCAATTTATTTTATTGAATCCATCGATGCGTTCACAATTTATTTACCATTTCTTTTTATTTTGTTCTCTACTCTCACAATTTATACTTTTTAGTCTAGCTTAAATAAGGTATATTCATTTGAAAACGAGAGCTAGACCAGCTGCATGTCACACATTACAAATGCATACAGGGTATCTGATGTTCGATTATCTCGGCAATTGAAAACCTATTCAACTCAATGTTAAGTTGCATTGCAGGTTTTCTCTAACGCTTCTTGCCAGTCCATTCGATATAACTCGAGCGTTTAAATCAATTATTATTAGTTTTCCATATAAAGTTCTTGCTTACATCTTGAATGCACTTGGAGTGAATGTCGCAAGACGAAATTGATTTCAAGGGTAAATATGCATAAGAAATGGTTAAAGTACTAAGTTTACTTTACAGGTAGCCCCAGGAATATTAACATCAAATGTATTATACAGTAACTTGTAGGTAAAACTAGTCTCTGTTATGGGTAAGAATAAAGTATGCAGAAAAAATATGTCAAAATTAACTAAATGCACAGAAGATCAGCCATGTTAATCCGACCGTTTGTCTTTATTAATAGAAAAATTGTATATCAACGGGAGTGAGCGAATTTTAAGCTTACTTTGGGTATACTAAAGTTAGGCCTTAATGGATCATCATAGTCTTTTTGTTATCTAAGCCATTACTCTATAATTCGATATACTTAACGTTGAAAATGGTGTTTAAAAGATTTGAAAGTTGGAAAGAAATGCTCTCTTACATTAATTTTCACTTCATCGTATTAAATGAGCCCCTATTAGGTTAACAAGTACCTGACAAATAAGTTAATTCTCGTGCGTAAACATGAACGCACATTAACGCTTTTGCCCGCACCACACACACATATACACACACTCACAAACACCCACCCATATATTGAAATGGGGGCACCCCCGCGGCGGCTTTCCAACAAAATTCCCCCAAACACGGACTATTCTCCCTAACTCAAAGTATTTCATCAACTTGGTGCAAGCACATAATAAGAGAGTAGAGAAAAAAATAAAGGGGAAGAGCTCCCCCATTCCATCCAAGAGTGTTGTTGGAGTTGTTGTGACTGCTTCTCCTGCTCCGTCTTTTGCTTATTTACAAATACGGGCAACCTGAGGTTTGTTTTAATTTGCCGCTTTTCTATGGAGTTGCCATCCATTGTCTTTCACTGTATGCGAAAGCAAAACTTTTGCATTTTCTCATTTTCGGAAAATGTGCAAAGGGATTTGTTTTCATGGCTGTATTGTGTTTTGTTGTGTTCAGCGCGTATTTGTGTGTTTATGTTTTGTCTGATATGATTTCGGCTTTTGTCCCTCTGTGTGCTAAAGTATCTCAGTATCTGTATCTGCCTTCCTTTGCTGCCATTGTTGTTGCTGGTCGCCGTGTGTGAGCCCCACTGAGATTATGTGAGCCAAACGCACAACGAATGCGAGAGAGTGGAACCACAGCCCAAATAAATAAAGCCAAGTACATCTGTTTTACCATAAATTCCATATGTGATTCTGTCTGTCTGTGTGTCTGTCTGTCTGTCTGTGTGGGCGTGCTCCTTAAATTGCCGACTGTATAAGTACTTGTATCCACGAGTTGCAAGCAACTACTTTCAGACCAACGTAGAATACGATAAATACATAATATGTATGTTATTATTATGGTTTTTCGGTCACTGATTCTGTTTATCTGATTACACTAATCCTCCCAGTTCTATGAAATGAATGCACATCATTTAATCATCATAACAAATTACAATATCATTTATTTTTTTGATTTATTTTTCGTTAATAACAATTTCTCAAGAACAGAGTAATTTCGATTCTATCAAGTTTATTAAGTACTTCCATGCGTAATTTGTAATGATTTAAATTATACTTCGGCTCAAATTTATTTGAGTTATATGTACTTATAATTTGATATCACTATTTGAATCGAATACTTAAATCTTATGAACAGTATATCTTTCTTGGATAAGTATCAACAAATTAATACTTAATCAAATTTAATTATTATTCGACATCTGCCTACATTTTTAAATTTATTCTGATCTTCTTAAAGAATTACTATTATATTGCAATCAAATTTCAATAGAAAGAACATATGAAATGTACAAAGACCAATTGAAAAAACACGGTACGGAAATGAATGTGTATTTGTGTATTACTCTCGAGCCTGGCATCATTTTCGGATTTTGTATTGTTATCGAACCTTTTCTTTGAAGGTGTGGGCATATTCAGGTTCGGCACTTACCATATATGAAGAGGCCTCGTGCTGTGACGATGTGTCGGTGTACAAATTACTTTGCTTTATTTGAATTACGATTTGTTTCGATGTCCTGGATGGCATCAGGAGCAAGGAGCATACAGGCTGACTGGCTGACTGTCCAAAACATAAAAGCAGCTTTGGTGTAATTTAATTTGTGCCCCTCAGCGGCAAATGCTAGTTTATGTAATTGTCTCTTGTGTGGGGGTCGTATACGTAATATGAGCTGATATTCACATACTTTAATAAGTTGTGTATTATTAAAGTCAACCGATGGCTGACTGAATAAATTTTACTGAATCCGATCAATTGCTAAAAGCCATTGTTTCACTTTTGAGTTAAGATTGCACGTGCTGGGCTTTTAAAACAATTAACTTTAAAACCTTGGTATTCTCGAATGTAACTTTTGGTGAACAACTCAACACAGAGAAAACTCGTTGGCTCGTCTTTTCTTTTGTTGTTGTTGTTTTTTTTTTTAACCTGCCCACGTCACACTGTTTATGTTGTCTGCGCGGATGCTGAAAGAATCCGACAGGAATCTGCGCTTTCAAGACCCAACGGACCTGAGCTTATTTTCAATCTTTTTTCGCCTTTGCTTCACTCTGTTTTCAACATGCAACATGGACTGGTGGCATGGTAGCTCGGTGGCACGTGCGCCTCACAAGCAGCACGTGATAAAAAATGGCACGGTGCAAAAACAACTGTAAACACAAGGATGATGGCTTACTTAGTCTTCGGAGGTAATAAATGGCCATAGTCGCCACAGCCACAAATGATGCTTGAGGTCGTTATCTGAGTAGTCCATAGATCGTTTGCCAAGTAAATGGCTTCGGTCCCATTGATGACACTCTACAGAACATTTTTGTAATAAAGTTATTATAAATTGCATAACTTAATAAAAAACTATCCAACTATCTTTGGCTTAAAGTAATTATTTACCCAAGACAGGAAAAACTACTCTTAAATTCTATTGGATAACACTATTCCCATTTCTATTGCTTTTGCTATGAAAAATAACTATTTAACTAATATTTAGCTTTAATTAGACCCCGTACTTAAAAAAAGTACAGGGGTCTATTGGGTTTGTTTTAACGAAAATGTGCGTAACAGGCAGAAGGAGGCGTGACAAACCCTATAAAGTATATATATTCTTGATCAGCATCAAAAGCCAAATCGATATAGCAATGTCCGTCTGTCCGTCTGTCTGTCTGTCTGTCTGTCTGTCTGTCTGTCTGTCTGTATGAACACCTAGATCTCAGAGACTATAATAGCTAGAGACACCAAACTTGGTATGTAGGTTCCTCTATATTGCAAGCAGATCAAGTTTGTTTCAAAATTTGGCCACGCCCCCTTTATCGCCCACAAATCGACAAAAAAAAATTCATATCCAAATTATAAGAGCAATTTAAAACCTAGAGATTCAAGATTTTGCATAGGCAAAGAGAAAAGTGTCCTAGATTATTGCTGAAAATTTCATTCCGATCGAACAGTAAATAGCCAAGATATTCAAATAATAAATATTACTGTCCGACTCGATGACCGTGGGCAGTAATTAAAACTTAAATGAATAACTTGATAACATGAAAAGTGTGTTAACATATATCAAATTGGCGTCCATTTCTTCATGGGCTTCTGTGGCGCAGCGTGCTGAGTCGCGGAGTCAGGCAATGTACGTAGGTTCGAGTCCTGCCGTGGGCGAAAGACTTTTAATTTATTAATTTTGATTTTATATTAAAAATCAGTATTTCTTTAAAAATGTTTAAATAATTTTTATTTTAATTTTGTAATTGAGTACTAAAACAAGTAATATGGCGATTTTGGAGACCAAACTGAAAAGTGCAAGAATAGCTCAGTATGTTGAGCCCCTGTCGTATAAGTTTTTTGGAAATCGAATGCGGGTTCGATTCCCGGCTGGGACCACTTTTTTTTCAACTTAAAAGTAGCAGTTTTTTTTATAATTTTTATTAAATTTGTATTTATAAATGTTGTGTTGACTTATTATATTGAATACATATCGTTAAGAAATTGTTTAAATCATTTTATTAAATTTATTTTACTATGGCATTCATATAAATGTTATGAAAAAATTCTTTATAAATTGACCATGTAAATTTATGTTTTTAATAAATTTATCTTTTTTATATAATTTCAATTATATTATTTATATAATTTTTGATTTTCCTTTATGTTACTATATGAATTAAGTGTTTGATAATTTATTTATTTTACCATTTTGCATATTGGACATGTAGTTTTAGTTTAATCTCTGTTAAGGGCTTACATATGCTTAACATTACCAAATATGTATGTAAATGTTAAGCTAGAAACTTCTTTTGTTTTGGCGCGTGC
Source organism: Drosophila phalerata (assembly GCA_951394115.2). Lineage (NCBI taxonomy): Eukaryota > Metazoa > Arthropoda > Insecta > Diptera > Drosophilidae > Drosophila > Drosophila phalerata. The sequence continues at coordinate 7,825,847 of OX596005.2, forward strand.
TTACATATGTATGTATGTGTGCACTTAACAGATCTTAGAATTGCATATATGGCTGTCCCGCTTTTTCTAATGCTTAACCCATATGTATGTCTATTTGACTTTACATTAACTCTTCTTCAACTCTTTTTGTGCGCATTGTGTTCGAGTGATTCAAAAAATTAATTTTGCGATTTGACAAGTGTTAATTAATTAGTTAAACGGTGTGACTAGTGTTTTTGAATAGTGTTTAACATAAGACCCTAGGAAGGCATATAAACTATAAGTTTATATGTTTAAAAGTGAGAAAGTGTTTTTGTTTAATTTGGCGCACTGCAGTGCACTGCGTTTATGTGCGTGTGTGCGTGTGTTATATGATAACCAACAATAGTAATAACAAATATTTGTATAAATTAATAGATATATCTACTTACGTACATAATTTAATATAACATATGTACGTAGCATTTGCGTGAATGTTTGAATGCATTGCTTTGTGCACCTGTTTATTTATATGTATGTATGTATATATATAATAACAAATATTTCATATAAACGTTTGAATATTTATACATATGTATGTACATAATTTCATAACACATATACACATAGCATTGGCGTATCCATTTGACGGCCTTGCTTTGTGCACCTGTGTGTGTTTGTATGTATTTATGCATGTATAAGTAATAAATAAATAATAAAATATTTTCATTTTCTTATTATTAACTAATAAGATTATTTTATTAATTTATCTTTCTCTTGTGCACGGCTGTTGACATTTGGTTACGGTTTTCGAGCATCTTATTGCACGAGTAATTGAACGTTCAATACACCCACACATACATATTATTTTCATAAGTATATATATATATTCATAACACATATGTACATAGCATTTGCGTGTATATTTGACAGCTTTGCTTTGTGCACCTGTGTGCGTTTGTATGTATTTATGCATGTATTATTAATAAATTAATTTTTGTTTTATAAATAATAAAAAAATTGAATTATTAATTTATCTTTTTCTTGTGCACGGCTGTTGAGGTTCGGTTACGGTTTTCGCGCAAATAATTGCACGAGTAATTGAACGATCAATACACCCACGCATATATATTATTCCTATTATTAAATATAGTTTATATATTATTATTATTATAGAGTATTCTATATATAATTTATATATTATTCTTTTAAATTAAATATTATAATTATATATATTTTTTATTATTTTATATAAATAGTTTTGTCCGAAATGCCACGCCTATCTCGGCAGTCTGCCTCTCAGCGAGCTAATAATCGCCGTTTAAGGAATATTTCTAATAGGGAAAATACTTCATATTCAGCAAGAGAAAATGAGAATAATGCAAGTTCTCAGAGAGAGCGTAGAGAAGATTCTGAGATTAGGAGAGTAGAAAGAATTATTGATAGGACGCAACGCTCAACTAGAAGACGTAATCCTCAAACTGGACGTCAGGAACAGGATCAAGATACTTTCCGTAGATCGATTCGTAGACAGGATCCGAACGTACGGGAAACTGAGCAGCATAATGATACACAGAATAGGAGACAAAGACGTATACACCGTGAGATTCGGGAGACGGAAAGGGTGGCCGATAGACTCCGTAGATCGAACCGAAGACAGAATACGAACGTACGGGCAATTGAGCAGCATAATGATACACAGAGTAGGAGACAAAGACGTATAAACCGTGAGATTCGGGAGACGGAAAGGGTGGCCGATAGACTCCGTAGATCGAACCGAAGACAGAATACGAACGTACGGGCAATTGAGCAGCATAATGATTCACAGAGTAGGAGACAAAGACGTATAAACCGTGAGATTCGGGAGACGGAAAGGGTGGCCGATAGACTCCGTAGATCGAACCGAAGACAGAATACGAACGTACGGGCAATTGAGCAGTATAATGATACACAGAGTAGGAGACAGAGACGTACAGACGCTGAGAATCGGGAGAGGGAAAGGGTGTCCGATAATTTGAGAAGATCCACACGACGACAAAACAATATACATAGAATCAACGAACAGATACGCAACACACAACTTCGAGCAGTTAGTCGTTCGGATCCTGAGAATCGCATTTTAGAAAGAGAGAGAGATAGAATTGCTAGATCTCAAGCTAGAGATAATCCTGCGAGGAGGATTGTCGATCAAGCTGTTAACAGTGCACGAAGACAAAGTGCTCGATTGTTACAGCGACAAGCAATTGCTGACGCCATTAGACGTATTAGTCAGAGAGTTAGCCAAAATAGGAGCATTAGTCAAAACAGGGAAGCAGAAAACCGACGAAATGCTGACCGTATGAGAGAGAATCGTGCGAATAATTCTCAGGACGACGTCGTAACCCTATTGGAGGTTAAAATACGTCAATATAATAAGAATGTAAAATTGGGGCCAAACCAAGTTTGCCTTTGTTGCAAAGGCCTGTGGTTTCCAAGTCAAGTTAAACATATTTCTCGAGCTTTCGTTGAAAGTAATGCATCTCTTTTATGCCATTCTAGTGAGCTTCTTTCGGATGACAACAAACTTCTGTTGTGCAGTACATGTGTCAGTAACATTGAGAATGGAAAGAAACCAAAATTTGCCATTACAAATGGCTTAGATTTCCCTGATTTGCCCCCGTGTCTTAAAGGTCTCACTCCTTTAGAAGAAAGACTTATTTCACCACGTCTTCCATTTATGGTAATAAAGTCTTTAGGTGTTGGTCGCCAGAGTGCAATTAAAGGAGCTGTAGTCAACGTTCCTATTCCAGTTAGCAATATCGTGACATCCCTTCCACGAGCTTTCAATGAAGCAGAGGTAATACAGCTCCACCTCAAACGAAGAATGGAATATCGGCATGATTATATGACTGAAACCATTAGACCCTTAAAGGTTACAGATGCCATAAGGCATTTAGTAAATACTGAACTTTATTTGAAGCACAATGTAGTTCTTAATCAACAGTGGATTTCAACTTACACTTCTGACACTGTTCCCTTTGTAGTTTCTCAAGCAGAGTTAGTAGAGGAACTCAATCAAGAATTTCAGCAACCGTTTCATCCTGAAGAGGATGTTGAAACAGAGGAGCTCAATCCTGGGGGTCAAGAAACTCTGCTTGAGAATAATCATGTTGCCATGCAAAGAATCATAATAGCTCCTGGCGAAGGCCAAAGACCCCTAGATATGATTATGGATGCTGACTCTGAAGAGTTGGCATTTCCAACTTTATATGCTGGCATTAAAAGAAAGACTTCAGAAAGTTTTACAACCATTGTTAGATCTGAGCTTCGAAATATCGATCGGAGAGGTTGTAGAATTGATAAATTATTCTTCAATTATAAGAAGTTAGAGCTAATCAGTATTAGAAACAATACTTCGATTTGCTTAAGAAAGCGCAGCGCCTCACGCGCCATTACAGCTTCTAACGCTCTTAATGAAGAACATATGGACCATCTTATTCGCCACGATGAAGGCTATAGGGTCCTGAAAGGTATTCGCACGTCTCCCGCTCATTGGGAAGCAGAGAAAAAGAAGGTTATGGCCATGATTCGTCAGTTTGGCCTACCAACTTTCTTTATTACGTTGTCGGCTGCTGAAAGTAGGTGGTTAGAGCTGATTGTCCTACTGAAAGGTAATGTGGACAACCAACGAGTTACAGAAGACGAAGCATTTAATTTGTCTTCGCAAGAGAAAGTGCGATTAATCCGCACCGACCCTGTAACTTGTGCTCGCTATTTTGAATATCGGTTTAGGCAGCTATTTAAGCTTATGAGGATGAGAGGGGGTGTTTTCGGAGAACATTATGTTGTTATGCACTACTGGCGAGTTGAGTTCCAACAGAGAGGTTCACCTCACATCCACGGAATGTTTTGGCTGAAAGATGCCCCTCAAGTGGATTTTGAAAATGATGCATCTATTTCTCCAGTAATAGACTTCATTGATCGATTTGTTACCACGGATGTAACAAATAATGACCTCTCTGAGTATATAAAATACCAAAAGCACAAGCACGGGCACTCATGCAGACGTGAAGTGAGGGGAAACTCTATTTGTCGCTTTGGTATTCCTTATTTTCCAATGCCCCAAACTGAAATTTTAAGGCCACTGCCTGCAGAAACTCCTCAAATTTCTCTTCATCGTGAAAATTTGAAAAAGATTCAGAATTTTTTAAATTTGTCCTTCGATACGGACACCATTAATCACTTGAGCATATTCGAAAATATTTTATCTCACGATCAAGTGAACCTTACTTACGAGGACTACATATATGCCATTAGGTCTGCTTTGAAAAAGCCACAAATTTTCCTGAAGAGAAGTTTTGCAGCAATAAATGTTAATGCATATAATAAACACATTTTAGAAATGCAACGGGCCAATATTGATATACAATTCATATTGGATCCGTACGCATGCTGTAGCTATATTATTAATTATATAAACAAATCCCAACGGGGCATTTCCAAACTGATGCGTGATGCCATCGAAGAGATTAAGAATGGCAATCTATCCATCAGGCAAAAGCTGCAGTTTATTGGTCACAAGTTCATTACCGGCACTGAGATTTCAGCTCAGGAAGCCACCTATTGTTGTTTAGGTATGCGATTGTCTGAGACTAGCAACGCAGAAGTGTATATTAACACTTTACTACCGGAGCATAGAGTTAGAATGCTCAAGTCAAAAGAGCAACTCCAAAATATGTCTCCAGATTCAAATGACATATTTGTAGTGGGGTTGCTCAATCACTACGAACAGCGACCACATAGTCTCGACGGCCTGTGTTTAGCCGATTTTGCTGCTGAGTACAATTATACAAAATCTGCAAGCGGAACACGTCAGAGTAGCGAAAATGACGACGATAATGTTGACGAAAATGAGAACTTAGGGGGTTTACCGCTTCCTCTTCTCGATGGAAGTGGATTTGTCAGGAAGAGAACGAAGGCAAAAATAATTAGATTTAGGAGTTTTAATTTAAATACCGATAGGCCCAATTACTTTAGGGAACTAGTAATGCTCTATTTTCCATGGAGAAATGAAGAGCTAGAACTAGTTCAGAAAAATTGTGAGGAAGTTTATTCAGAAAATGAGGAGACAATTAGGTTTAACTTTAGGAAATATAATGTATTAGAAGATTTGGAAGACGTGCTTAGAAGGGTCATAGAAAGTGAGGGCAACACCGAGGAAGAGCAACTAGATGGCCAGGTAGACGATGAATTCAGGGTATTAGCGTTTCCTGAGATTAGCTCTCAATTAAATGTTTTAAATATAAATGGCAATAACGATCAAAATGATCATAATGAAGATTCGGATGATACTATGCGAATAGTAAAGCTTCCGCCCCTAATATCTCCAGAGAGCTTGTCGAACATTGTTCGATCTTTAAATTTAAAGCAAAAAACTTATTTTACTCATGCTCTTCATAATGCCCACCATAATATTGTTTTCCACGAATTTGTGGGAGGCGGAGCAGGTGTTGGCAAAAGTAGGTTAATTTCAGCACTTTTTCAGTCCCTTTCTCAAATATATCTACGCAGACCAGGGTGTAATCCAAATACTGCCAAAATTCTTCTGTGTGCTCCCACAGGAAAAGCAGCTTTCGGAATCGGAGGTTCTACCCTTCATTCTATGTTTTCACTTCCAGTGAATCAATCTGGGTCCTCCTTTAAAAATCTTGGAGATGACTTATTAAACACTCTCCGTTTCAGATTCATGGATCTAAAAGTTTTAATAATTGACGAAATTTCAATGGTCGGTGCCAAAATGTTTTCCCATTTGGATTCTCGCCTAAAACAAATTTTAAATAACAGAGACCTACCATTCGGAGGGATATCTGTTATTGTTTTCGGCGATCTTAGGCAGCTAAGCCCTGTTGGAGATCGCTGGATATTCAAGCCCAATACAGCGTTGCATGACCCATACAGTGCAATATATGGGTCGTCTCTGTGGGACTCTTTTAAGTTTTTTGAACTCACAGAGATAATGCGACAGCGAGATGACCAAGCTTTTGCAATAGCATTAAATAACATGGCATCCGGTCATATGTCGTCTGATGACATTTCTTTGTTAAGATCCCGAACTTGCGAAGAAGGTCAGTTACCAAATGATGCAATTCATTTGTTTTATAGGAATCAGGATACTTCTGTTTTTAACGCGGCAAAATTAAATTCTATTCCAACTGCTCAACACATTTCCACTGCTCTTGATTTTATAAAGGCTTCACATCTTACCACAGAAGTGAAAAATAGGCACCTGGAGGCAGTCAAAAACTTTCAGACGTCCAAAACTCAAGGGTTATGTACGTCTCTTATATTGAAAACCACTGCCAAGTATATGATTACGGTCAACATAGATACGGCAGATGGTTTAGTAAATGGAGCCTCCGGAATTCTTATGGATATAAGTTTTAATTCATCCAATACTCCTCAAGTTCTTTGGGTACAATTCATAGATGAAAGTGTAGGAATTAACGCTCGGGCCAAGTGCCCCCATCCTCTAGAGTCTTCTTGGACCCCAATTCAGAAAACCACTAAAAGTTTTCAATTTCATTCAAATCAACAAATAAACATCGACCGTAAACAATTTCCAGTTATTCCTGCAGAAGGTATAACTATTCATAAAAGCCAAGGAGCAACATACAGTAAAGTGGTAGTTCATACAACTTCCAGGATGATCCGTGAGGCCCTTTATGTAGCTTGCAGTAGAGCCACTAGTGCTGCAGGCCTTTTCATTGTTGGAGGATTCATTCCTCCAAAATCGAGCCCCCACTCACCAGTAGAGCAAGAGCTTCAAAGTCTGCGGAGCACCAAATTATTGAGTACCCACTATAACTGTCTTTTCGACAGCAATACATTTAATGCATTGTTTCATAATACCCAGAGCTTGCATTGCCACATTAATGATATTTGCTCAGATCAATTAATGCTTCATTCTTCCCTTTTATGTTTCGTCGAGACTTCTACTTTTTCAAACGAGACATTTGAAATACCTGGGTATAACAGCGTAATCCGTCTAGATTGTGAGTCATTATCTAACGGATCTCGGCCAAACAGAGGCATTCTTATTTTCATAAAAAATGAACTTTTCGAGAATGTTAGTCTTTGTTCCAGTGGTCGACATTATGCTGATAGTAATAATGTTTCTTCTGCAGTGTTTGAGTTTGCCGTGTTTAAATACAAGTCTTTAGGATTTTTAATTTTATACAAAACTCCAACCTATCCATTGCCTAAATTTAAAACAGAATTTGAGGACTTATTTCAGAGGTTTTCATTTTTAAATAGCAATTCCATAGTTTTAGGTGATTTTAATCTGTGTTTACGTTCTCTCAGAGGATCTAGTGATAGAGTTTATGAATTTTTATGTAGATTAGGGTATAAGTCCCTCTTAGATTTAAATACGTCAACAACCAACGTCGATACACATATTGATTGGGCGATGACAAATATTTCTGATAGCAGGACCAACGCACGCACCTTTGAGACTATATATAGTCACCATAGTGGACTTTTAGTTAGTGTCCAAAATAGTGAGGTTTAGATGATAGATTATAGCCGATCATTATTTTTATAATTTTTATATTATTTAAGGAATATATGAATATATATATTTATAATATTTAATATTTAAGGTATATATGAATATATTTATTTATAATATTTAATATTTAAGGTATATGAATATATATTTATTTTTTTGTATTATTTCCAGTATTTTTTATTATTTTATTATTATTATTATTTTATTACTATTTTATTATTATTTCTATATGTACATATATATAGATACATATATGTATATACTTTTATCTGCGTAGATAGCAGATATAAACAATTTTTGGGGAACTTTGGGGTTGCTATACGCAATTCAAGTCGACTCGGAGGTCCCCAAAAGTTTCTTTTGGATAAATGGACCCCATTACAAGTGTAATGGCCTCCTCGTGGTGTTCCCTGGGTACCGATAAAAGTTTTACTATCGGAAGCTAATTCGAGCGGCGACAAATTTATGTAGGTTTATTTATAAGAATTTAAGTTTATTTTAAATAGTATTTAATTTTTAAAAGTGGCTGTTTTTGGATAATAAGTACGGGGTCTCCGACAGTCGAGTAGGCTCGACTGTAGCACCGCGAGCGAAGCGAGCCGGGGGTTGGCGAGCGAAGCGAGCAGGGGGCGGAGCCCCCTAGTTTTTTAATGTAAGCAAAAGATTTTTCAATAAAATGCAATCCTCTATGGAAAGTTTAACTCTTCATTATTGTGTCTTTCATTCAATTGCAGACGTTGTGGAATTAGGGAATTCGTCTGTAACAGTTTTTAAATGTTATTGCATTTTTCAGTTGTTGTCATGACTTTTCAAAGAGCATGTTACAAACATTTCCTCATGCATAACAAACATTTCAACGTTCAAAATACTCGTCCTGTTTTTGGTAGGAACCCAAAAATATTATTGTGGCCATATTGTTCCATCTGTAGACATTGCTTAAATTTTAGCCACAAAGAATGATTCCTGAAACATTCTAAGCAAATAGAATGATGTGAACTGTACCTGGGTGGAGTCCTGCACACAATGGATACACCTCTGCAGAGCATTATATATTGGGCAGGGACTACAGGGAACCGGCTCTACATGTCTATTGCATGGTGAAAAAGTTTATGGCGCCATTGTGTGACCGGAGGGTGTTAGAGGCGAATGGAGGGGATGCAGTGCGTTCAAATAGCTTCTTGTGTCTATTCTATTTTTTGTTTTTTTTTACCTCTGATTTTTTGTTGGGAGAAGACATATGCTTGGCACTTAGGTGCTTAGCCAGCAGCCGTAAGCTTTTTCCACCTTTGGTTGGGCTGTTGCTTTCCCTGGGTTAGTTTTTCATCCGCTTGCCATTTTCTCTTCTTCTATTTTTTTGGCCAATTCCCGTTCGACTCTCACGTATGTTTGTGGTAAATGTTTTTCAATTTCTTTGGAGGAAATTCACCAAGCTAAACGCGTCCTACAAAATGCACACAAATTCAGCATTTTATTCGCACCTGCGGCTCTGTCTGCCAACCAAGGTGTGTAAGTGTGGGCAATTTAGTGTTCGTGTGCGGAAATAGAGCTTATTATGGCGGCTGTTACTCCCCGTTTACTTCCCCTTTTCAGCACTTACCTTTTCTTTCGTTCATTTCCTCCATTCCCATTGCCATTGAGTTAGCCCTCAAAGGGCCATTCGCTCTCTCATTTCACAGTTCGCAGATGGCTTTGAATCGAATTGAATGAAATGGAAAAACTGCCATAGAATTTACCGTGAATGAGCCTTCGTTTAGATTTCGCACACTATTCTCAAGAGAGCTTCTATGCACACTTTAGCCTGGCCTCAAACATGTTGGCACTTTTGTGGGCCATGTTTACGCCACTCGAATTGTTAATGTTAAATTTTAATCATCTGTCATGTGAAATCATAAGGTATATTAAGATCGTAATCGGTAATAAAACTGATATTTGATCTAAATAAAAAGTCCAAAGACTAACTATTAGCCTATTAACTAACTACCTATTAACAATATAATATCTAGTACAATGGACAAGTACAGTCTGTTAAAAGTTCCCCTGATGTATATTTAGTTGGTGTACTTTGTGTCTGAATTAAATTTGTACTTATCACAGATGTTCTTTCGAATATAAATTCTGTTCAATTCCCATTTACATTTCCACCCATTTAAAGTCGTAATACGAATAGTCTGATCTTAAATAATATAGTTCAACAGATTTCTCAACAAGAAAATTCTGTTTCAAATGTCTGTCAACCATTTGCAGACTTACTCTGCAAAATTATATTTTACGTTGAGATTTTATTACAATTTGTAGCAGTACCCGTTAGTGAAAAGAATATGTAAAAGGGTATATTGTATTCGTTGAAATGTATATAACAGGCAGACTGTAAGTCCTTCCGTCTGTACGTCCCTCCATATAAGCAATTAGGTCTCAGAGTCTATATGATCTAAATATATGGAGAGAGAAAGCTGTGTTAGTTTTTAAAGCATACAAAGAATGTAACGGGTATTCGAGTAGTCAAGTCTAGACTATAGCCTTTCTCGATTGTCTTTTTATGCAAAAGCAACTAAAGAAAATGACAACGAACTAAAACATAGTGCGACAAACTAGTTACAAGCGCGCTCGGCAAAATAGTTTGCATTGCAGTTGATAAGGAACACGATGGTTAAGCAAAAAGGTACAAGTTGAAGGTTTTCTTGGTAGAAAAATGCATAATTACGGGCGAGGTTCTCATTTATTTTCAAGCTGAATTAATTAAAAGTTCACTTATGCACGAAATTTGCATAAAAATTACATTTTAATTGCGCTTCATTTGTGAAGAGCATCCCGGCGCCTTGTCATGGCGTTATGAAAATTGTCCTGTAGGACGATGGAGGGGGAAAGCTACTACTATGCAATTGACTGAAAAGGGGGATGAAAATGAAGGGCGCTTGAGACAGACAAGAACACTCGGCGAAACACTAGAAAATGCACTTGCACATCATAATGAAAAACATATTTCCCTTTAGTCTGTGTGAGCCATAGAGAGCAAAGGCGGGGAAGGAGAGAGATTGACTGAGAGAAATGCAATCATCATGGAAATCTCTTTGAACGTCTTTCGTAATGCGCTAGACAAACAAATACAAATATTTATTAGATTTGTGACTTTTATGCATTTTTATTTCAAAACTAGACTGACTGTGAGAGACCCTGTAAAGGTTTTCATTGATAAGGACGTCGAATTAACTTAAACCGTAGTTGCCGTAGCAAATTCAAATAAATATTATATGATATAAGTTAATAAATGTTATCTCTTTTTTCTCATATATGTGCCAGGTAATAAAGAAATCACAAATGTATTGATTCAATGTATATAAATTCATATTGCAACTTCCAAACTCAAAGGACAGCCAGTTTATAGTTAAAAACAATTTAAATATATGCTAATTCAGAAAACTCAGCTAATCGTTTCATTTTTGCGGTATTCTATGAACTATCTGTGAACAAAAGTTTAGTTGACAATGCAAAATGGAAAACAATAGGAATATAAAACAAAACAATAACAAGACAATCAAAAACAATTTTATCTAAATACAAAAAATTTAAATTAGGCTGGTTCAGTGTCCATTTTCAATAAATGGCCCAGTGAGTACATGAATACAAGTCGGAATTCAAATGAACAAATGTTTTACATGTTGAAACGATGGCCAATTAATGCAAAATGTTGTACTCAAAACTGTTGTATTGTATAAACATATGTATATCTAATGCTGGCTAATGAGCCATCTGGGTATAACCCAAGCTATTGCCACTTCAGACCCTTGTCGACTGAGTCAAACAACTGAAAAATGATTTCGCCTCTGCCGGAAAACCACGGCACGTTAACAAAAAAGTGTTAATTTAAATTTTGATACGTGATCTGAATGCAAAAAAGGCAACGCAACTAGCAAGAGTCGACTGCCCCGCCACGCCCCTCAGCCGCATAGCCGCCCACCACCCAATCCGAAATACTGCCAACAATTCCCCGCAGAGTCTCCGTGCCCATATCGCCGTATTCACCACGTATACGCAACGCAAAGCACACATTTTATGCACGTCCAGTGTGTAAAACAGCTAAAATGCCAGCGTGCCAGCGTGCCATCGTGCCCTTCTTCCTCTCTCTCTCTTCCTCTTTGTATTTCTTTGCTCTTCTCTTTGCGTGTCTGCGCTTCCTTGCCCTTCCTGTCCATAACCTACAAGGTACGTCCGCCGTCATTTGCGTTATTCGCGCAGAGCTTTCCGCCCATGTTGCCATCGATTAGTTTTCATTTTGTGAGCAATTTTGCATTGGCTACGCTGATTATGCCGCTTCGCGAGGTTTTTGCCTCCCCCTCCCACCCCTTGAGACCTCCCTTGCCAGCATGCTAACTATTGCAGTTGGCTGTCAACGTCCCGTCACTTCTACAATCCGTTGCAGCCCGGGTAGATTTGCATATTTAGTTTATCCCCTCTCTCTCTTTTCCTACTCCACTGCTTTTCGTGGTACGCGTAAGCCCTCATATGCATTTTCAACCTGGCCCAATTGCATGGGACATTGTGGTCTCCATGGTTACAACTTGGCTGCTTTGTTTCCGTATTACAACTATGAATCTCCAGCTTTGCATCTACGGTAGTTGGCAGTAGGCAGCAAAAACCTATTGAAAGATACGTTTCGAAAGAAAAATTTAAAGACAGATTTTCTTCATCTCTCTTAAACCTAGAATGAAAAAAATAGAGCAGTAAGTACAATAATCAATAATTAATAAAATAATCAATAATTAAGAAAAACTGTTCGACAGTGAATTACAATTAATTATATTAATTAAACTGGTAAGCAATATTTTCACATGTAAAGTTTTTAGTTCCAGAGATCAAATTTAAAAAACAATTCTTTACAGATAAAATTTTTCAAAGTTCTATAGAGATTTTTTCAAACATTTCAAACTTTTAAATTAAAAGCATTTGGCTTTTAAATAACCATTTGGCAGCTCGATTTTCCAGTGAAGTGCTAGGAATCAAAAACGGTAAAGTATTTGTATTTAATGTCAAAATATTTTTTATTTATGATTTTTATGGAAAATGTCGGAAATCGCTGCAGTGGTGCATATTTCATTTGAAAGTGTTACGTGAAACTTTTGGCCAATGCAATTGCTAAGGCTCCCTACCACTTGGTCTCTCCCTCTCATATCTATGTCTCTCTTCTCCCAATGTCTGTCCATACCTCGTATTTGCCTCTCTCTGGCCTTGTACAGTTGTTTGGCAATGTTTGGTAGGCTACAAAAAAAAAAAAATAATGAAAGGGAAAAGATACAACCACGTCTAACCGTACACTGCCAAACAAATTGCATACACAGATGTATTTGTGTGTGTTCGAGTGTGTGTGTTTCCGAGGGTGTGTGGTGTGCACTTCATGCATGGCGTGATTTTACGATTTTATCAATCAAAATGAAAAAAAAAATATTGATCTGATTGATTTACGCTATGCAATAGCTTTCCCTATGCCCATTCAATCTACTTTTAGTGGGCAACTCTTAAAAATTTATTGAATCAGCATAAACTATAAGAAATTACCTGAACAGATTACCTAAACGTCTGATAGATTTTATAGATCGACTCTTAAGTGCATGGCATTGTGCTTAGGGTTTGAGTAGTAGCTGCAGTAGCTAGCAAGCTCCATACAACAAGGATTTTTCTATTAAACTGAATTTACAATATATAGTAAATTCCAATATATGCTTAACCCTCTCTACTCCTTCATCTTATATCTTATTACATAACCAGCTTGTCTACAAGTTAGATTGTTGCTGACCAAACATTTATATTTTAAATACAGCTTTAAAATCGTATATACTTATGGATACTTCCGGTATACATTTTACATTCAACATACCCTTAAATCGGCAACTGTTCAATGATTTCCCACAATAAAGTCAATAAGCCGCGAAAAATCGAATGCGCTGTGAAAATCAGCGAAGTGTACCATAAAGAAAAATCGCGAGTTACGGCTTTTTCCATTTTTATAGCATATATTTCGCGTTTCCAGCTCGTTGTCAACGTCATCTGTCGCTTAATCTTAAAGCCAAAAAATCCATTCGATACCATAGAAACGAAACAATGAATCAATGACGAAAAATACGAAATTTACAACGGCATGGGAAAGAATTCAATGCAGTAAGCTCCGTGTAAATGCTTATTCAATTCTAGCTCTCCAACTAAAAACCAAAATTGATCTTATATTCCATATAAATTAAATTAATTAATTTCAAAATTGATTGATCTTTTCATGTTCCAATAGTTTAATCCCTACAGAGCCAAAATATAATATAATAAATTTTACACATAATAAGTTGGTTTTTTATTGGACTATCAATAGTTCGAACGGTCGTTTAAGCCTTATATTTGTTCATTCGATCGATCAAATATTAATCAAATTAGCTTTATCTTTCAATTGAACTAAGTTTAAAACCTCGATACTTAACATCCCTAGTATTCGAATATATAGAATATTTTAGCGTATATGAAATATTCGAACGAAATTCGTTGCAGCTTGGCAAACATTGCGTATACGCAACAAATTTGGTAAGCACCCGCATAATCATTTTGGTCTGGAAATGTCTAAATATGCTACTAGGAATGTGGCAGCACTATAACTGCAAAATGACAACAATAAAACCAATTTGAAACAAAGTCCAAGAGCTATAATATGAAAATGGCCAACAATTTGCCACAAACAGTTACCAATTATATTTGGTTCTCCCTTAAAACCATTTTACCAGCCTCCTGCATCCACTTCCTGCACGGCAGTGTCCATAGCGAAAACTGAAAATTGTAAAACATAGAAAATTTTGTTTGGTTTGGCATTGGTTTTGTGAGTTTTAGCACTGTTTGCATTTGGCTTTAACTGCTCTGCTTTTAGCCTCGACCAACATTCAAGCCAAAAGCTAAGGCCAAGCAAACGCATTGAGCAGCCTTTTCACACATCAAACTTCGAGAGCAGTTCAACGCTGAGACCTTACCACTTTTCTATACTCTTTCAAAGGGCACTTGTTTTTGTCAGTGTTTATTCAAAACCGTAACTTGGCTCTATAGTCTGAGTGATTGTCGGAAATTTGTTATTGTTATTTACGTAGGATAATTTTTTCAGATTATTATTTAAATAGACAAAAGAGTATTTAATATTCGCAATCAGGTGGATAACCTTTTTTGGACTGTTTTGTTTTCTTTTGCCTTTTCTGGGTCATGACGGTGTGCATTCAGCTGAAGCTTTCGAGATGGAAATGGCGCCAATGTCAGCAAAAAACAATTGGAAATTCATTTAATTGGCAAATTATAAAATATTAAAATTAAATTTTTATGTATTTTAGTTGTTGTTGCATCATGTTTGCATTGAAAACAGAAATTACCAAAAGGCAGCGACAGCAATAGCATAATCGGATATTCACCCACCGTGCTCCTAGCCCAACCGCCAGCCAAATGCATAATTAAATGTGGTATAGGGCCTGTAATGAGGGCAAACAATTTCACATCGAAATTGTAGACATGGATTTAATTAAAAATTGCACATTTACGCTCAAACGGAATTGTAAATATGTCAAGTGTCAGAATTGTTGGCACCGACTCAGTCTCGAACTGGTTAAATGTCAGTGTGGGTTAGTTAAAGAGTTAAATGAATTGTTTATAGGCTTTATGGATGTCAACTAATGAGAATGCCAAGTGAACAGGGCATTAATGTTCGATACGAAAAATTGCATTTCAAATAATACAAAAAATCAAATTCGGTTATAGTATATGCTACTTAAATATGCAAAATTCTTGTTGAAAACGCATACGATATGGCGTTGCATAATATTGGCTATTGCCTCTGCAACAAATCCCTCAAAATATACACATTTTGAAGCAACTCTTAATTTTCAATAATGGATGCAATATTTCACGCATGATTAGACCAGTATCCAAAGGGTACATTGGCTATTGGGTTTGCGACAATATCTGTCCGTGATATATTTATTTATATTTGTAAAAGAGTTACAGCAATTAAATTTTGTTTCAATGATTCTGTGTTCAGCACGCAGATCAACAATAATCGATAAACAAGAGAGATTTTATACGGACAATTTCTGAAAACTGCATCTCAAGATAATTGAGAAATCGTAATAAATAAATAGTATTAATAAAAAATAAATAAGAATAAATTATAAGTGCATTTTGTGGTTGTGCTCGTTTATTTGGCGTGGCGTTTTCTTTTGTAGTGAAAAATAAAAAAGTATATTAATAAACATTTAGTTCTTTGTTGTGTGTTTCTGTTTTAATTTGAGGCACTAACGCAATTGAATTTTATGTGTGACGGTATTGCGAGTTTAATCGCCGTTCACAGGGTATATTACGGTCAAATTAACCCGACTGCTTTATTTGTTTTTAATGTTGTTATTGTTTTTTTAATTAAGATGTTTGAATCGCTGCAAATTTTGTGCTGTACTGGGCATCTAATAGTCGGGTATCTCGACTGTGGCGTTCTTATTTGTTTTTGTTGCATTTTTGCATTTTTAGATAACTGAATTAAATGCGCTACAGTGCGTATGAGTAATGCAGTCAACTGTGGTAGTACACACTCACACTTACACTCACACACGACCACATACTCATACAAACACTGACGCTCTTTAGCATCATTAATTTGCTGTGGGAAATCCAATAGCGACCATCCAACAGCCCAGTCAAGAGTAATTATACGTGTATAGTCAACGCAGGGCTTATAGACGATTCGCATAGTCATTTGAGGAGTAAAGGGGTAATTATGAGCGTAACCATCAGCAAGAGAAGGTCCGTAATATGGAACCAATGTTGCCGAAAATATGTATAGAGAAAAAGTTAATTTTTAATGGGTTGTGGCCAAAAGCTGGCTAACATTTTTGGCCCTCCATTTGGCCTGCGCTTCAATTACGTATCATCAAGCGAGGGAGTCGATATACATATTTGATAGTCTCTTCAATGCTATTGACAATTTGTTTTACAATTTTTGGCTTTAATTTGATTTTCCTGATGAAGGTGGAACTGCTACTGTTTGCTTTGCAATATTATTAATGATGGAGTAGAGCATATATCCATAGAGACACACCGGCAGAGACAGTTAGAGATATGTATAGTAGGTGTGCGGAAGAGCAAGAGTTGTACTGACGTTAAATGACTGTCATCATTCATTAGCCGCAGTCGCTGTACATCTGTTTTCAGAGGACTCGGTGTAAAACCTGTTCGTTTACACATAACTGGCTTATATCCTGCAAAAACACACATAATAACACACACACTCATATGTAGATGCTCAGTTGGCAGTGTCCTGTATGGCCAGCTGTGTCCTGTGCGCTTCAGTTAACCTGTCTGCAACGTATGGCATAGAAACCAAAACTATTTGGCTATTACTCGTATATGCGTCCTTCTCGTTGCCGTTGTCCCTGTTCAAGAAGCTGCTCTAAAACAAATACATTTAACTCCAGACCGGACTGTGTCTAGCTTGGCCAACTTTTGAAACCGATGCTGACTGACTGAGTGAATATCTGACTGTCTGTCTGTCTCTTTGTTAGCCCTCCTCTGGCAATTGTAATTTTAATTAAAATGTGTTTGCTTAACTGGTTGAAGCTCAGACTACCAGCAAATTATGTATGTTGGACACTTTCAGCCACAAGTGTCGACCACATCGATTGATGCTCGAAGATGACACAAATTGCGGTCGCTTTATGCATTTAAATAAACAAACCAAATGCTCAAACGATTGTACATTCCAATTCATTTTGGTTTTAGTGTCAATAAAGTACATACATATATTAATAATTATTATCAAGGCAAATAGTGAATTTTAATCACAAATTATATTTTTGTTCACAGAAACACATTTCAAAGAACATATTGCGCAAAATATTCGTTATAATTAGTTGCTTTAATTTACGTAATTTGATAAGTTTCAGAATTATTTTTTTTATCAATTGTACCCAGAGAGTTTCTAATTTAATTGAGTTAATCCTAACTCGCAAGTAACAATAACGATTCTTATAGCTCAAAAATAGGGATCGAAATGTATATTTCCTAAGAAGAAAAAGTCTTAAAGATAATAGAAAGTTAAAGAAAATAAGTGAATCGCAGTTTTACACAGGTGAGTGCCAGGATATGGATGAGGCATTACATTCACAGGTACTAAATCACAATTTACGTTGTTCTCACGTAAAGCTCATTAGAGTGACATCAAAAAATTATTACCATGACATTTTATTTACGATTATTTGATCAAATGTAGGACAATCACAAACGACCAAAGCGAGAGTGTCGGTGAGACAAGGGCAAAAAACAACAACCTAAAGGATCTATTTACACAGATACACACACACACACCTAACAGGGCGTTTTATGCGACGTGTTAAGGTCCATAAAGTTAATGCAAAGCAAACACAACTTCAACAACAAAAACAACAACTCACTCCAAACAAAACACAATGAGAATTTGAGAGAATATTATACTCGTACAACCACAACACGTTTCCAAGGAACAAATTCCACACAAAAAAATGAAAATAAACAAACAATTGGCATCTTTTGGTCAAATATGAAGCAAAGAGCTTTTGAATTTGTTCACATATTTGTAAGCGAGAAACAAACATACATAGACCTCTTCAAATTCGGCAAACAATTGTTCTTAACTCTTAATCTCAAAAGATTAAGTTGAAGAGCTGAAAATAAATATGAGGACTTTTAAATATCAACAACATAAGGCAATACAAGTTGAGCGGGAGTAGATAAATCTTAAGGCCGCAAACCGCTGAACTTAGACAAGTCAAGTAGATGATGAGATTATAGTCCTTTTTTGAGCTGAGTTACGCTTAAAGGTTTTCTTAAAGCAGAGCGATTGAGCATTTCTTGGAATTTGATTATGTGGCTTAAATGAAATAAAACTTAAATGTGTTGCAGACAACAAACGTAAAAGAAGCCCTTGTATCATAAAAATAATAATAATAAAGATGTTAATATATAAATAGTCTTTAATAGCTGCTGCTTATAATGGCAAGATCTATTGAAAGGTCTTTACAGATTCAACAAAGCTATTGGCCAAAATGGTATCAATTTAATACAATTTGTCCTTTCGCCTGGCAGCGAAAGGGTTCCTTTGTGTGTTGGGTTGCTTACAGCGTTTCAACAACAATTTCATACACGGTAATTGAGGCTGGGCAACTTATTGATTATGGAATGAGGTCAGAAACACGAAGCACAACGCGACAACTAGATGTGTTGACCAAAGTACGTAAACAAGTTAACTTAAAACTGTGTCGTATAATTTGTGTGCCACAGTTGAACGCATCAGTTGCTCTAAAAATCACCAATTACAATAAGAAACTTAAATTTATGAAGAATAGTTAAATTGAACATAAATATAAAAGTAAATCCGTTTACAAATGCGAATGGGTCAAACTGCAAAGCCAATTGGCCAAGATGGCAAATTGGTTTTACTGAAGATCAAACATACATATATATGTATTGTTTGGATGTTTGTATACATATATGCTATATGAATATATATAAAATTAAGAGGCCATCAATCAAGTCAAGTGGAAATTTATAGTACCTTTGTTTGTTATTATTCGTTTATGCATGAGTTAATTAGAATATTGGCGTTAACCTTTCCAGCGGATTCGTCCCTTTTGTTGTAATGCTTGAAGATTTATGAGAGCACAGCTATATCCCTCTTACTTTGTGTGTATATATATGTACATGTTTCTACATATGTGTGTGTGAGTGCATTAGGCCAACATATGCTGGCTACTGTCTGTGTGCATTGAATCGTAGCTCAAATGGTTTGCATACTTTTGAGCGCGCTACGATTGTGTGTATGTGTGTGTGTGTGTGTGTGTGTGTGTGTGTGTGTGTGTTTGTGTATGTGTGTGTGTTATGTGTGCTCTTTAGCATAACATAACTTGCCACGAGGCATGTCTCAAGTTGCCTGCTAATTTTGCTCATTTCCTTTAGTTTTGTGGCATTGAAAAGATTTCAAATTCAATTAAACATTTTTGTTGGTTGATTTTCATGCTTGAATGGCTTAAAGGTTGGCTTTTAAGAAAAAATAAGTATAGTTTGGTAGTTGGTGAAATCATTTGGAAATATATACGAATTTCAATAATTAAGATAACTTTCTTGAAAAGCACAGACATTTGTTTAATAGAAATGCGAGTTGCATTTAATTAGGATCATATAGTATTATACTCAGACAGTACTACTTTCTATACATGTTATCATGAAAAGGAGGTTCGTTATAGTGGAGTAATGCTGTGCCGATGAAGCTATTTGATTATTTTGTGGTAAATACAATCACAAATTATGGGAATATCTTCAAACGGATTTCCGTTTCCAACTCTAATGACAAAATTGTTGGAGTTGTGGTATGCTGCGTGTGCATTGCAACGGAAATTCCAATTAGAAAATATGTGTCAACGGGCCAATAAGAGTTGCCATACGCAATCGTGTTGCTCAAGTGCCGAATGAAAAGTTTTGAGCTCTCTGTGATTTGTAGCAGCGACAACATTAACATCGTCTTAACAGTGAGACGAACGCAGGCGCAATGGAGGCACTCTCATGACCGCTGTTAAATGACTGTTAAATACTTAACAGCGGACTGTCTGTTTAATTCAGCAAGGTGTTCAAACATTTGAATGAAGCAGATAAAAAAAGGTGGCAAATTGTCAAATTGCCTGGCAATGGTAATAAATGCACGTCTAATTTATGTCAATTAATTGATACATTAAAATTTTATTGTTCTTGGCTTTCTACAGACAATGAGAAAAGGAGACACAAAGAGAGAGATAGAGTGAGTTGAGGTGTATTTGCGTCTGTTCAAGTATTTTATTAATTTCTGTCTAAGCGTCGCACACAAAAATGTTGTCTATAGAAATTAATAGCAAATATTTGCACAAAAATTTGTTTACTTGGGGCGCATGTTGGCCAAACTGCTGCTCTGGACGAGGCAATAATCAATTTAAATATGTTTCTCAAACACCAAAAACGTAGAGGACCAAACGCTTCAATACAACATTTAAAACAAAGCCCAGGAACGCCAATTCCACGTCAGGTGCACCTATGGTTACACGAATAAAATAACAACAAAAGGCATGTAAATATGCAATACTTGGTACTGTTAAACGTTAAAATACCCTGTAAGCAATTAAATTTTTATAGAGAAATGTGTGTAGATTTAAGATTTAAAACGTATTCTATATACTATGTGCCTATTATAGTTAGAATAAAGCCACTTAGCAAAAAAAAAATAGACAGGCAACTGTATCAACTAAAGTACACATAACAACTAAACTATCGATGATATATATACTTATAAAAAATTTGATACTCTTTCATTCTGTTACAACCCCTTGTATTAGTTTATTATACTCTTTTGTAAAATTTGTAATTGGTATGTGTACAAATTTGAATCGCCAACCGAGTTTTCCGTTCTGCGTATGTATGCTTGGCTGTGTGTAAGAAGGAAACATGCCCCAAATGCTATCAAAAATCCCCGCTAATAATTTGTCAATATTACGTGAGCAGAAAATTGAATAAAAAGCGTTTTTGCATTGAATGTAAAAATGAGATGAAGTAGAGAAGAAGTGGAAGTCAAATAGGCAAAAACGGTAAGAGCCAAACCAAAATAGGAGAAGAGTCGGCCAAGAATTTGTAGAAATCAAATAAATTGTTACAAATGAGTGCAACTTTTTTTAGGTTCAAGCTCTATTTCTCTCAGCAACAGTTCTGCCCTTCGTCTAAATTTATTGATGTGCTTCACTTCCGATTTTTCATGAGCTAAGCTGATTTGCAATTTTTTTTTTTTTTTGTATCTAAAGTCTGCTTATTGGCGCTGGCCATTGGTAGAAATATGAATAATTCAGCATACGATTTCGCTCTTGGCCGCATTTCGCAACCGTTTTGGCGATGGTAATAAATGCAAATGAATTGATGAAAAGTTGCGTTTGCCGCTTTTTGTTTACATTTTCATTTCTCTAATACGACGTTCGCATCAATGTCAAGCGCCTTCACATTGAGGGGAATAGGACGCAAATACGGCAAATAGAAACAAAATATTTTCGAGTAGAGGAGTGGATCCATTCGTCGCATCAAAATTGCATATTCAATACTTCGTCATCAAACTGCATTTATAAAAAAAAAATTCAAAAATTGAGGAGCAAGTATTTCACACTATATATTTGTGCATTTCACATTTGTTATTTAAAAATATAAAGATACTTTGAAGCATGTTTGCATTTTATTCGATTCATTCATTTAACATTCTTTACAGTGCAAAATATGCATTTGAATGTCACCAGAAATATGTAAAATGTTTAATTGAATATTTAGATTTGTCTGAGACAGAGGAATGCATTCTAGCAAAGTATATTTAATGATTTAAACAACTTAAAAGAAAATGATTTTTAATGTCTTTGAAAAAACATTAAATCGTTTTTATTTAATTTTTTGTTTAAATAAACTATCCCTGACTTTATTACAAGGGATTTTATATTAGAAAACTATTGTATAACAATGTAAACTTATTTCTTGATAACTTTCGAGCTCATTTTTTAATAATGTATATTTAACTGATCTTAAAAAAGAATGGATTTAGGTTTTACCTTGTTTTTAGAATAATCTTAATCACGATATCAGATTGATTTAAGATAATCTGATAAACACAATGCTTTACCTAATTAAAAGCAACTTTTAGCAGTAACTTATTTTGGTTAAACTCTGGTAAAAATTCTTGTTTTAAATAAGTTTATTAACATAATTACCTGAAAAGGTTACAGCCGCAACACACGTGTATACACTTTCACACATACTCATGCAGAAATTAACATAATTTTATTCAAAGGTCGCATAAATATAAAAAGCGAACCACAAATATGCCACAAAAAGCACACAGAAATATGTGTTGAAAAATAAAGGAACTATCAAATTAGCTTAGTATAATTATGCTTGGCATAATTAAAATAGCTGTCGACAAGGTAAACCTTTAAAAAAATAATAATTATGATCAAAGGAAATAGCTGGTAGATTAAAGAGCACATGGGGCTGAAAATACGAATAACTGAGGCTGTTGCATCAACTCATTATCCCAGTTGAAGGTGGCTTCTGGGTAACTGTGTGTCTCATTTGAAATCATTACCGCTCAAAGGGTTGAGAGTGGGTCTGAGTAGGCCAAGAACTGACTGCGTGCTGTGTGCAGCAAATTGCTATACGTCAGACGATGTCAGTGGCAGGCAAGACAAATTCCATTTTGCTCATTGGCAGTATCGACAGTTGCGGCTTAGACGCAGGCCCCAAGTGGTCCGAAGGGATGTCAATTTACCAATGAGCAGCAGCTGATCGAGCTACTCCAAAGCCGTTTCACCAAAGAAAACACAGTTCAGTTCGCATGAGGCATAGGAGTTGAGCTGGGAGTAGAGAGCATCATAATGCAAACAGTTCGAGTACCGAGCAAGCTATTTCCGGTTGACTGGCTGGGGGGGGGGGGGAAGTGAGATGCACTTGCACTTGGTCGCTTCACTGCCATCAGCTACGTATGTGTGTGGGTATGTGTACGGTTGCCATAGAATGCTGCTGACGACGTGCCACACCCGCTGTGCCTAGCTGCCTGATGACTGACTACTTAAAGCGAAAGTAAACTTTGCTTTGCTGCTTTTGGTCTTCATGCCACAGAATGTTGGCAGGCATGCATGTCATTGGAGCAGGAGTCTGTGGGGAGCAGCAGTAGAGTAGCAGTCAAGTAGTTGTGGGTAGACAGGCAGCGGGCGAGGAGGGGAAAGGGGGGAAGGGGCAAGCGGGTTGCGGCTCTGGTAGGTGTGTTTCTTGCGGTCATTTAGCTTTTCCTCAATGCAGCGTGTAATGCGGTCGCTTATGGGATAAAATGCTTTCACACAGACACCCCACTCACTCCTTTACACTTTTCCTACACACACACACACACTCACACACACACACACAAAGACAGTGGAAATGAGAAAGAGAATGAGTTGCACACACATTAAATGGCATTTGAAATTAAACGCTTTCACTGAGTGCTCTGATTTCTGCATTTAGTGCTTGCCATCGAATTTTCAGATTCTTCCGAATCTGTGAAGAATTTGAAATTGGCTTAACTTAAAAAATTCATATCAGCTAAACACTTGCATACATCCTAGCTTAGTTTAGCTTTCAGCTTTAATTTATACGATTAAAATCTTTTCTTGCATTTAAATATTTTAAGGCAGATAAATACATTAAAGCGCTATTGAATTTTGTGTGGAAATTCTAGGGTAAATAATTCTTTAAAGATAAAATAAGACTTAAAACTGAGTCCTCTTAATAATGCTTTATTTATTTATTTCAATTTTTATTTGGCTTCCTAGCACTACAAGAAAAACTTATAGATTTTTGTGCTAGTCACGACTACAATTTCGATATAATGAAAAACATAAATAAAAACATAAAAACATAAGCTGAAACTCATGTCATCCGCATCACTCAAAAGCAAACGAAAGGAAAACTGATGTGTCGCCAACTTTCAATAAGAAGCAGTATGTCAGATTACATAACATAACACACATAACCCAAAAGTGACCGTAAAAGGTGAGTTTGTATCAGATGTAGACAACGCACCTTTACAGACCTTTCAGACAATGGTTTGACTGTGATTAGATATTTTCACTTGCACTTTTCACCTGTTTTCTCACCCCTTAGCACCATTCATGCATGCATGTCAGTTGGTTTGTTTATGGCTTCCTAAATACGAGACAAGGGCGCGCTCTAAGAGAAATCATACGCCCCGTGTGACAGTGTCAGTGTCATTTGTTTATGTTTAACTGTGTGTCGCATGCATTCTTTCATTCTCTCTGTCCCTGTCTCTGTCTCTCTCTCTCCCTCTCTCTCTCTCTTTGTTTGCTACATTGTGTCTTTGGTAGCGTTTGGCTGGCAAAAAAGTTTTGTATTGCAAAACACAATCAGACCCAGATGCACTTTGGGGCAGGCCGACACAAGCAGAGCACAAAGTTTAAGACTCTTTCTGTCACTTTGTCTCGCAATGCGACAACTACAGAAAAAAACTCATATAGCAAGCAGATATCAAGTCATTGGAGTGTAGAATAACAAGAGCACAACATGGCTTATTTAAAGGTGCTCCAGAGTTCTGTGAAGACTTTAAAGATGTCTCCTATAAAAAGTTAACTGAAAATGTATTTAATCTAATAAAGCATAAATTTATTTGTTTGTTAATTAATTAATCATTTCAACACTTTAACTTATTTAAAATTGTCTTAATGACGTCTTTTTCGAAACAGCTACAGGGTATTAAATACTGGGTTGTTGCATAGCCTATGTATCGGCTGATAGACGCAAAGGGCGTGGCCGGAAGTACATACGACGGGCCTTAGGGCGCAAGTCGCCGTTGCAGCATAATAATGTCAGACAGGCGACGTCTTTTTCATGCTAAAAATTGCAAAAATGCAGCCAGGGGCAGGGGAAACACACACACGGACAGACATCTGCATAAAGATATGTGTGCCTTTTTGCAGGTTTCAAGACCAAGCGGAAGCTAGCGAAACACTGACAAGCGGCATGCAACATGAACACACGCACACAAAGCCCAAATGAGGAAAAGAGAAACTGGCATGGAAAAAAAAGAGAAGATGTTTGTATACATTTAATGCGCGGCAGCGACAGCGACAACAAGGAAACAGCACAATAAATCCAGGATACATTAAATAACACACAGATACACACACACACACAGACACACACACACACATACTTATACAGAGAAATGGAGGCGGCGAGCGGTCAACTTCCCTTTTCGTGTCTATGCGCTTGTTTTGGCACGCCAACGTTGTATCTTTTTTTTCGAAAATGTTGTTGTTTGTCTGTCTGTTTTGTCGTTTATGAAAGTTGGTCAGTACACACACACACATACACACACACATATACATGTGTGGCATTTCCTGTCTGTGCTTGTGTCTGTGTGTGTCAGCGGAAGCTCAACATGGCCCTGCTGGTTTCTGTGCACGGCAACATTGCTCTGCATGCTCATAATAATTTCTTATTTAGTGAACGGCCAGAGAGCAACCAGGTGATGTGACCAGCACTCACACACACTCACACACTCTCACACACACTCACACACATACACAACACTGTTCTTCCCTTTGCACTACGTCAGCTCAGAACGCGTCCAACATATTTTTCGCTTATTTTCGCTTGATTTTCCATTCTTTTTTTTTGTTAGCAACATTTTCCTTACCACGCCCCTCCCCCCCCCCCCTGTCCCTACCACTGCGTACCTTTCTCTTTGCCACATTTTTGTGTGTCAGATTTATCTACTTTTCGCTCTTATTGCTGTTGTTTTTGTCGCTTGAATTTTTGTGCACGAGAAGAAGGTATTTAAATTCAAATTAAGCAAATGTCATGTTAAATTCAGTTGACAGGCGTCGCCACCGCCAGCTTCCTTTGTTCCCCCATTCAAGAACCACCGAAAATGTAGATGGTGTAAGTGTAGGTTTCATTTTTGCTGATTAGCGTAAATTATTTAATGAGACTCACTGTTTGTAGATGTTGCGACACGAGCAGTGTGAATATTAAATGCAACGTTCATGTTAATTTACAAATAAATAAGAATATTTGCTGAATAAGGATATTGATCAAATTACGAATATTTTACTTGACTTATATATATTTATTTTAAATCTCATAAATTTGGATAATGTGAAGTATCCTTCAAAATGTCATATAATTAATTGTTTATTTAATTTAATTTAAACAGGCATTGAAAGAATTTATTTAAGTATATTAAAGCTAATGGCAAGCTAATTAGTCAGTCAAGTTGTGACCCAAAACTCGTGCTAGGACACGTATGTATGTATATCTATATGTATAGGTGTCACCTACTTTCAAATACATATGTACGTTGAAGTACTTGGAACCAGTTTCGCTTTTAATGCGCTTGTGCACATAAAATTTAATTCAAATCAGCTCATTAAACGCCTGGCACTTGACACACTCATTCATGCGTCGATAGAGACATAAATGAGGGGGACGTGAAGGTTAGCAGGACGTGAAGGTTAGCAGGAGAAGAGGTATCAGTTTTGTTTTGGCAAAGAGAACCGTTAAACAGAGTTTATGGTGGACATTAAAGCGCGGAAGTAAGTGCAAAAAGGGCAATAAGGGAGGCAAAAATAGAGAGAAAAATAACTAAAAATGCTGAAAAAGAGAGAAAGGAAGAACGACAACAAGAATTTCAGACACATTAAATATGATATATGTATTAGCAAGACGACAGCCAGGACACGAGATAAGTTATATGGCTGGGGTGACCAAAATATATGACAGCATGGAGGCAAGCACTAAGAACATGTTCTGCACGGAATTTAAATTTACTCCACATAAAAAAATAACATTGACTAATTACAATCATGACTTAATAATATTATTCAACAGAATATAAACGTGGCAAAATGCTATTAAATTATTATATACTTAAATACTCGCAACTTTAATGGAGTGTTGTCCAAAAGCACGCTATAAAATCGCTTAGCTATTTACATTTGATAGTAAAATATAAATTTCGGACATCACTGTTTTAATGCATCTTATTATGATTACGGCTGATTTATGTTTATGTGAACTATTTTTGATTAAAAAAATTCGAATAGATAAATCAAATAAATATCTATGTAAGCAAATCTTAAAGGAAATGTTTTATGCTAAGTTTACATTGAGATTTTAAATATTTGATAATTTGTTTTTAAAGATGACATCGAAGATGAAATAAAATAGAGTTGTATTATCTCAAATTTCAATGTCTTCTTTATTTTCTCTTCTGTTCAAACAATTATTAAAATATTGTACATGTAAATATATATTATTATCTTTGAGAATGCTGTAAATATAAAAGACAAAAATGTATGAGGTCGGCTAAACAATTACATTTTGTATACTATTCATATTTCCCACAAAATTGTGTCAAGTAGTTGTTGGGCATTTTAAACCCGAACATTCAGTACGTCATGCTTTGCCAATTCAAATAAGAACCAAACAAAAAAAAAAAGGGGAAGATCAGAAATCTGTGCAGATGCCAAGAGCTTTTCACATAGTCCGCGTAACTTTATCAAAATCAACTTGAGATGCATTTTTGTGACGCCAACAAGTGTTGCACTTGATCTTTTTCTTGACACTTCCACTGGACTGGCGAATGGCAACGAGATGGAGTGTCTGGACATGAGCCTGAGAGTTGAACGGATGCACACACGTTGCCAGCGACCCTTTCAACCGACTGTGGGTCAATTTTGCTGAAGTGGAAATGTGCTGCAAGTTTTCTTTTTACATTTTTGTTGCAATGATGGAAATTTTGCAGAGCCAACATACTTGCAACTTGCCGCAGATTGTAGAGAGGTAAAGATTGAACATTGGGTGGACTGGAATTTAATTTTGTGCGAAACTCTGTGCAAACACACAACAGTGTACACACACTACATATACAAAGAGTGCCTGCAGCTCTGGCTGCAAATGTATCTGTGTCTTGTGTTGTGCTAACATTGTGACCGATACGACGACTGGCCAAGAACGGCATCATCCAGAGCTTTGTCAACGCATCAGCTGCTGGGCAAGGCCTGCACACTCCAAGGACATAGACAGATAAAACCTAATTTGTTTCAAATAAAATAAAAAATATAAAATATAAGAAAGTCTGGCTATGTCGCAGTTTGCATACTCTTGTCTAATTATATTAATTTAATGTAATACTTTCTGAGTTGAAAACTAATTATTAGTAATTACACTCCAGTAATTTAAGAAATATTTAGTTTCTTCATGTTGACATTAACATTGAGCGTAATACTCTTTGTTAGAGTATGCAGTACAATACAAGTCCTTGAGCTGCCAAGACAAAGTGCCAAGACGATGGCAACCAATTGAACAAAATCATTGCAAATTGTCCCTCATCCTCTGAAAAACTTTAGATAGTTGCACTTAAACTCAAATCGAAATCAACGAGTTGTATCTGACGGATTGTTGTCTGCTTGGTTGGCTGTCTGACTGGCTTGGAGTGCCAATATATCTTTGTG
The DNA here is from genome assembly GCA_951394115.2 of Drosophila phalerata. Classification (NCBI taxonomy): domain Eukaryota; kingdom Metazoa; phylum Arthropoda; class Insecta; order Diptera; family Drosophilidae; genus Drosophila; species Drosophila phalerata. Next base: position 7,854,440 of record OX596005.2, read on the forward strand.
TCTTGTCGATTGTAGAAAATGTGAAATTAAAAGAAATCAAAAAACATTTAAGCTGTATTGGCTCGCATTTGCATTTGATTCAGAAACCTTGGAGAATACTCGTATTATTCGTAATTTGAATGTTGTTTTGTTCAAATGTATTCACATTCGTTTATGCAAAGTCTGCTTACTGAAAACAATCAGCTTTCTTCCCCCAATAAGCCACACATTTGTTGCGAAACTCCCCCATACACTGCCACACATATACAAACAAATTTGTACACATGAATGTATTCCATTTCGTACAGGTAATCGATTTTCATGCTTTTGGCAAAATGCACAAAAGAAACTGAAAACGAAAGAAACAAAAACGTAAACCAACTTTGTTGTTCACCTGTTTTCTTTTCACCTTCCTTGAATTTGGTTTTTTGTTCTTCTGCTTTGAACATTTTGCTGTGCGTGTATCGCCATGCGTATACTTAATATTTATGTTGAAAACTTTAAGCAGTTAAGAGCTCGTTGAGCTTAAAATATTCTGACGGTGTGCCTTGAACTTCAGCAACTTGTTGATTTACTTTATCCACACTTTGTAGCACCACTTCTCCTGTCACTCCCATTTCATCGTAATCCACATTAGAAACCTGATTGGAATAATCACAAATATCAGATCATGTGGAATGGGAGCCTTGAATTTGATATCCATCACTCGAGAAGAATATTATTCAGAAAAATAATAAATACGAAATATATATATATAAATATATATATAATAATATGAAAATATACAAGATATAAAAAATAAATCTCTACCTGGGAACCTTTAAGCAAATGATCAGTATGTATTGTTTTTGTATATCAAATTGAACCTGACACCTGAATAATATTGCCGAACCTCAATCCATTTGTAAAGTTTTCGGATAAATTTGTCACCTCGTAGACGAGAAGATTTTTAAATTGATAACAAAAGTGTCCTAAACTTACATAAAATTATTCAAAAGTGCAAAGTGCACATGTGACACGAGCCAAAATCCAATTACGACCGTTCGAATATTTTGACAACTATTCAATGAATTTAATTTGAGATTTGCGAACCAGTCAACCAGCTGGCTAACACTCTGGCTCAGCCAATCCCGCTCCATTTACCCCTTTCCCCCGGGCTGGCCTCCTCGGCATGCCCAAATCGAGCTGAACCTAACCTTCGACCCGCTATCCACAGATCAGCTCAGTCAATGGACAGATGCAGACAACGGCAACCGGATGAATGCCAATGGCACTGGCATCGAGTTTCCCAAATGCGCCCACTGCATTCGCTGGATTTGAAAGGAAGAGGACTGCGGGATATGGGAGTATCCCTGCCGAATGTCTGGGGCGAGGAAACGAATTAGAAATGTGTAGAACAGAAGTTACTCAATTGCCAGCTGGAAGTCCCAGCTGTAGCTATGAAAAATGTTCTGTGGCTATAAGAAGCTGGCAACAGGGAACAGGGAAATCTGTGTGAGCTGCAGCCGGAAAGCAGGAATGATTTCCGGCCTGGAGGGCGATAATTCTTTACCCATCATGAAATGCAGGCGGACGAACGGCTGCTCAAAAACTTTTTACAGTCATTGTGCAGAGTGTCAATGCAATGATTTTCTTCCATTCCCTTCTCCTTTCTCTTCTCCTTTCCTAACCCAAAGCAAAAGCCTCAAACTGTGGCTCTGACTGAATATGAATGATTTAAACATACCAAAGCGGCAGACTGCAGCTGAGTTCTCCTCATCCTCCCCAGCCTAGGTTCTGGGCCTAGGTTTTACATGAGCCCGTCGAATTATATTCACATTTTTTTTACTCTCTTTCTTTTTTCTTCAGCTCTGCATAAATAATATTTTTCAACATTTTTCAAAACTTTTGCGCTGCGCTGCGCTTCGTTCAGGAGAGCGCTAGGAACATCAAATTGGATGCCCAAAAACTTTGGCAAAATGTTTGGAAAAGTTTTATGGTTTTGTTCAGCGGTTAAGAAAAATTATCACTATTGTTACAGATTTGCAAATTGACGGTGAAATTTTGTGTTTCTTGTTGACTTTTTGTTTTTTTTTCGGACTACGGTGGCAGTTTCCCTTTGGTGATTTACAAAACTAAAGTATATTTTGTCTTTAAGCACCTGACGGAATTGTGAGTGTGAAATCTTTAAAGATTCAAAGTAATCTTATTCTTTTGTATTCTGTTTGCCAGAACCCTAATTGAAATGTCGATTGTCTACTTTAATTTCCTTAATGACAAATACTTGTATTGCGATTGTCAGCTGCTGAGCGAACAGTTGTTTTTTTTATCTGTTATCACTGATATCGTAAATTATCATTAAAAGTTCTCGATCTCCGACATCTCTGTTGCATTTGTGTGTACATTTGTTGTCCATTCACAAGAAGCCTCTTTAGCTCAGTGGCAGAGCACTGGTCTTGTAAACCAGGGGTCGTGAGTTCAATCCTCACAGGAGGCAGTTAAGTTTATCTTTTGTATGTTGAACCAAATATTTTATCATAATTTCTATCATATTTAAGCATTAATCAAATATATAATGGTTGTAATTTAAATGTTTACAAAATTAAAAATTTTATAATAATATTGTCATTTGTATTTTTTAGCTACTTAAAGTAAGCCCTCTCTATCACGGAAATTCAATGAGCATTGCTAAAATGTCCCCGCAGTCATTTTTGTACACTTTCTAAAAGGTGAAGTCGCGATTTTATTGCTGGATTGTTAAATTAAAAGTTGGTTTGACAAATGATATTTAAATGAGCTGCATCTAAAAAGTTAACAGTACTTTGGCAAACAGTCAAAAAAATTGACATGGCCGATGTCTTTTGGACCCAGGCAACTGACAGAAGTCGCCAAATTAAATATGCCAAAAGGCAACGCAAATCCGAGAAATCCAAAAAGTTTATACTTCAAGTCAATTCTAAACTCTTTTTCAAATTTCGCAGTAAAAGGAAAACGCTGCGGGGCCTTTTATCCTTGACGTCCTTTTAAAAATGTGTGAGGAGAAAGGGAGGGTTAAGGACAAGTGGTTAGCAGGAGGTTTAAACTTGACATTTGGCAGATTTGTTGCTTAAACGGTTAGAAGGCCGCTAGCAACAATTTTGAAATTTCTAAGGAAATATTAGATATAAAAGCTGCTTAAGGGTCTTACAGCATTTATAGTCGTGGAAGGGGGAGGAGTGTTGAGTGTTTGCACTAAACTGAAACTAAATTCAATTTACAGTTGTGGAAAAAAGTTGCATTTTTATTTACAACTATTTTCGTATGTGTAAAATGCAAAAGAGTTTAATTTGCAATTTGTCGCCCTCATTCAACGCTTAACTTTTCATTTTTCTCTCGGTCTTAGTTGCGTGGAGAGGGACAGGGACAGGGACAGGCAGAGGGAGAGGGACAGAGCGGCACGAGGCTGCAGCGGTTGCGGTTGCCTGTATGCAAATGCCTTCGGCTGAGTGCCACCGGCTTCGCAGTCCTTACAATCCACCACAGCTCCTCGGCCTCAACCCGTCGTAATCCCGTCCTGCAACTATACTCCGGCATATGCAGTATGGAAATGCACAAAACTTTTGCATTGAGGCGTCACTTGAGTTGGTTTTGAAGTTGCTGCTGCGCAGTTTGTTAAACGCCTTTCAACGGCGTGGTTAGCCAAGCGCAGACCTTGAAATGCCCAATGCACAGGGCCGCCCAGTCAGTCCACACATACACACATACATACATACATACACATACATGCATATAGTACAGAGGTCGAGGGCCAACAGGCACTGAGGCAGCTAACCAGGCGCAATAACTTTTCTGTGGCAACCGCTTTAAGCCATCAACAAAAGTCATCTTGTAGTTTCAACGGATATGTTGATTTAGCAAACAAAATGTTTTAATCAAATAACACTTAAGTGTTTATACCCTGTTAAGGAGACCCTAAAATGTGTATATATGTCTGCCTCATTACATTTTTAACTATCAACTCGACCTGTTGTTCACAATGAGAATGTCGATCTACTTTAAAAAATTGTTTATTTTATACGAAATTCATAAATCGTAAAAATGTTATATTAATGAAGGTTTTGCTTTTAAATAAATCAAATATTTTAATTTTTTCATTATGATTATATAAATTAAAAATAAGAGTTATTCTATTATTTGAATTTGAAAATTTTAATTAAATAAATTACTCATACCTTAAAATTTGGATCGAACAATCGTTGGTATTTTTATTTTACATTAATGCACAAATAATTATATTTTAAAATGCGTATATTGAAAAATGTAATACATATAAACTTTTGTCTTTTTGTATTCTAAATGTAATATATTATATAATCAAGAAACTTAAATTTAATGTGATTATGGCAAATGTCACACTAAAAGCACATTATTTCCCAGGTGTAAACATTTGGTTTGAAATATGCAAATGAGCAACGAGCTGAGTATTTGAAGAAATGACAATATTTGAGTTTAATGGTCTAATAAATTGTTTTTATTCATAAACAAAACTTAATTTAGCAGCCACAATTAAACGGTTTTGTTTTTGCATATTTGTGTAAATATTTATATACATTTTTGTAGTTTTGTTTTGTTTGTGATTTGATTCCCAAGGGCTTTGTTGCTGGCAGGCAAGCAATTAGGCTCATAATTAGATTGTGATTGAATTTGCACTGAACTTAAATCGTGTGGCAGCCGCAACAATTTAACAATTTAATTAAATATTCTCTCTCTTTCACTCTTTTACTCTTTTAGTCTTTCTGTCACTGGCCTGTTACACAATATTTTTGTGGCACTGTCGATGAAATTGCCTCGAAATTTTGCATTGATTGATGCCAGTTTGTGATTTATTGAACCTGAGGCATCTCCAACTAAACAACAGGCAGAGTACAGTACAGAGTTCAATTACTTTCACTCCCTTCGTCTCCCTCTGTTCATGTGTGTCTGTTGTGAGTGGAAATGTCAAATGTCATCTTGTACTACACACGCAGACAATGAACATTTATTTAACTTGGTTTTATTTTGTATTTCTTTGTATGCAGAACCGCAATGATTGATGCGGACATGTTGTCATCAAATAACTGTGACTCTCTTGAGGGAGTCCGGCAAGGGGAAATGTGGAGTTGGGGAGAATATGCGTTCACACACATGTGTGTAGATATGTATACTGCTTGGTCAAAAACTCAATTTAAATTGTATTTATTTCCATTGTTTAGCGCCAGTCAAGCGCAGCTGTCTCCCCATCTCTGTCTGACCTGTCAGAAGCTCATTTATCTGGATTCACAGCTCGAGGGTAACTATTAGTCAAGTGACCCTGAGTATTCGTTCGACATTGTATACTAATATTCTGAAACATACAAATCGATTTCTTGTTTATTTCTCTCTCTATTTGAGTAACGTATAAAGATAAGTGATAAGAAAAGCACTTTAATGTTTTTATTTTCTGGCAATAATTCAGATATTTCATTATAATCTGTAAAAAAAAGATATAGATATAAATTGATACAAGCTAAGACAATAGAACAGTGAGTTATCATGACTTTGTTTGCTATGTTTGCAATATAATTTAACCCTTTGTATGGCAAGCTCTCCGATTTTGATACGTTTATTTTTTTTAAATAGAAAATAAAAATTTAAAAATACAATTCTTTTTTGAATTTGTTTTATTTTATTTCTTGATTAATTTTTTTCTTAAGAATCAAAACTTTTGCATTTTTTATTTAATATAGTTCATGTATCATGTTAATTAAATATCAAAAATTAATAATACAAAGTTTTAAAATTATTTAATGAAATAATTATTTTTTCTTAAATAAATAAAAAAAAATAATAATGAAGTTTACAACATAAAAATTTAAGGCTGCTCAATTTAAAAAAAATTACAAAATTTGTGGGAAAAGTGATTTTGAAGTGTGAAAAACATTTTAATATAAAACCAAGGGACAAAAATTAAATAATATGCATGTTTTAGATACATATTAAATTAAAATATTGCATATTTTTATTCCAAGTTACGAGATATATAACTAAAATCGGTATGTTGCAGATATGCATCACGGCCATATAAAGGGTTCAACTTCAGTTTGCTCAGCAAATATTTTATTCAGACAAATACAACAAATCATATACTACAACTGCATATATAATCTTAAAGAAACAAGTGTAAGTGCTCAATCACTTGGCAAATGGCTTGTCATCGCTGGTTTCCTCATCTTCGTTGCCATCGGAATCGAAGGCATTCTCGGGTATTTCATAGAGACGTATCATCGGCTTGTTGGGATCCTTCATGATCAGATACTTGCCATCCGGCTGCTTCATTACAATATCGATGAGGCAACGTAATACGCCCCAGGCATTATCCATATTCAGATTGATTTGTGTGGCAAACTCCTGTGGCTTGAACTGTTGCATGCCCAAAATGACATGACGCAAATGATCTTTGCCTGTTAAAGGAAGCCATAAGATGAGCTGAGGATTGATGTTAATGAACACTTACGATTGACACGGGAGACATAGCCCAGTTTGAGCTGATCGGAGCCGGCGAGCACCGCCTCAACGGTCCACTTGGCCAACTTGCAGGCATTGTTGCGTAGCTCCGAGGCAAGAACTGCACCACGTTGGCTATCGAGCTTTTGGCGCCACTCGACGCTGTTGGCCACCTTGGAGTCCCACTCGTTGAGCGCCTTGATGGACAGGAACTGCAGTTCACCACTTGGTGTCTTGATGACTCCGTTGTGCTTGCAGCGGACAATGAGAACCACATCTTCGCCCAGCTGCCATTGCTTATAGCGATACGCGACCGAAGCCAACTCCACCCCAGGAGTCTCGAAAGGATTTGGCTCTTCGAACTTGTGCTTCGGCTCCTGATCGCCAATTTTGAGCACCTGCTGGCTAAAATTATGATTGATTAATGTGGCCTCCAGGGACAGACTCTGTGGCGAATTAATGAATCCATCTTCATCCTGTGGCGGCTCCAGCGATGTCTCATTTACAGTCAGCAAATCGAATTGTGCATTATCGCGTTTGTCCAGAAATATCTTGGTACCCAGCTTCTCAATGACAATGTCCCAGGAGTACACGGAGCGAGTGCAGCACATGAGTGTGGCAATAATATCATCTGTGGCAAACACAGTGCCCATTGTCTTGGACAGACGTCGAATGATGGGATCATCGATGGTGCTGGGCACATTGATGATGCGATCGATCTTCTGCAGAGGACGCTCCTTTTTGACATTGATGCGATCGCACTGCTTGTCATAGTACTCCAGTGTGCCACAGGTAACCACATCCAAGCCCTCCTTGATGTGTGGCAGCGACAGTTTGAGCAGACGTGGAAAATCTATCTCCTCTACAGACACCCAATCGGAGCGGACGAGCACCGAGCTCTCCCGGAGACGCACCGGGGCATTGCGCATAAAGCGACGTCCCATGTGACCCCGTCGCATGTCCCGACCCTTGCCATACTTGTTGCTGGCACCGAGTCCGGCTCCGCCAGTGCCACCAGCACCGCCTCCAGTTGCAGCATTGCCACGTGTATTACGCCCATGTGGACGCAAATTGTTGCGCTGATTCGGACGATAACGATTGCGTTGATAGGGCTTAAGGTCGCGCAAATTGGAGCCATCCACCAGATGAAAGGTGGCATCATCGTCATCATGGAAATATGCGTAATGACTGTTATTGCTACCAAAGGTCGAGGTATATTTGTTAGTGTACTTCTTCTCCTGCACCGGGACCATCCAGTCACTGATCTTGCCTAGACGATCGCTTTTGCAGAACGGCTGATAGGGCACCTCCAGCTCGGGTACCTCACACGGTCCCCAGCCATGCTGATTGTACTCAATGTAGGGCTTTATAAAAGGCGCGTACTGCGACATTCTTCCTCACTTAAAATTACTCGATTTCGAACTTTACTCTATACTACAAATGTTGATTTTCAGAAGGTGTTTAAATTGTAAACAGCTGAAATACAGAAACGTTACAAATGATTGAAGAGAAATTGCAATGTGATTTGAAAATTTTGTAAGTGTTTTGAAATGTAATAAATCGTGTTCTATTTATTTTTTGATCTTTATTTCTCTACTGGCTAAGCTTTATAACAAAAGACTTCGAAGAGGTCAGAAACGTTTTAAAAAAGGAAAAAGTCTAATAGAACTAAGTTGAATCTGGAATATTATAATGGATAATATAACTATATATCGCTGGTTTATTAATACAATCGTTTTTTTGTTATCCACAATGTTTATTATATTACGCATCATAGATATAAAACTATGGTAAGTAAATACATCCGATTCACTCATGCATAAACACATATAATAGACTAATCTATATTTTCGCTTCTTTGAAAGGTGACAAATTTAAAATGTAATTCTTAAACTGTAGAGTGAATCCTATAAGCTCCATTGAAAATAACTTTATCCATGATAAGATAAGAGATGATATTGAATTGTTAGATTCACGATTTTGTCGCCAATAAATTTCTGTTGATTGTATGAATAAATCCAATTATTACTTCTCGTCTTGTCATCGGAAACATTAAACTCAATACCTGATTATTAAAATTGGGGAATCGCTTACGTTTGCAAAAACATCAGGAAATGAGCAACAAAATGCAGTACAATAGACTCACCTTTGAGCTCACACACATACTCGCATACATATGCGTAGTACTCATGAATGTTGAAGCATCCTGCATTTTATGCTCGACTTGGGCCACGTTTCAGTTTCATGGATGTTAGCTGCTCTCAAGCTGAAAAATCTGACAACAATCTCGTTAAAAGTAAAGGCCAAATTATAGTAAAACTAACAGAAGGTAAAGGTAATCACATAAAAAGCTTGTTACATAACAATGTGAGAGTAAGAGTACCGACAATGAAAGCGGAAGTGGAAGCGGATATCAAAAAGAAGCGTTTAGCGTGTGAATGTCTATCCCTGGATTGTGGGACGAGTGGACTTTCGGGGGACTGTGTGGGTGGGTGGGTGGATTGTGTCTGTGGTTGCCACTCAGCTGGCTGTTGTTGCTGCTAAGCTTTTGTCAGGCCGACAGTGTCATGTTGATGTGTTCATTGTGTGTCAGTGGCAGCTGCTGCTTTACACCCCAACCACCCCAACCACCCCAACCACCAGGAGCGTCACTCGCACTCAACCCCAACCGCCAATCGCCCTGGCATCCTCAAGCTACAGTTAACACACTTAAGCCACATACGCTCGGTTGGGCGTGCGTGTGAAAGTTTTGGTGGGTGAGTGGTACGCTGGGTGGGTGGTTCGCTGGGTGGGTGGCTACTTGTACGCGTCTGGTCGTGTGTGGATTATAATTGCCATGCGGCTGTCAGTGGCTGCCTGCACCTCAAAATGCATGCTTCCCGCTTAGCGCTACACACAGATGCAGCTCTTGTTGCATATCATTTTTAATGCTAACCACATGCCACATTATGCAGCTGCATTGCCACGCTGCCGCTGCGGTCGAGCTCAAGCTACATCTAGGAAAAACTATATTCCTGCTCCTCATCTCTGTTGCGGTTTACTCAAGGAACACGACGAAGAATAATGCTCACACATAACTAAGTACTTATCCAGAGATGTGCTTCTATCATAGAAAGCGCAATCACAATCTATCAAATATCCTGCAAATTAAAACAGGCTAAAGATATTATTAAATTGCGATAAGTTTAAGAATTTGATTAGGCTAGCTTTTATAGAGTCTTGAGTTTAGGTGTTTATATAACATATATATTTGCATGAATGCATCGAATCGCTCTTGATACTGATCAGGAGTATGTATACATGCTTTCCAACGATTAATATAAAAACCGAAGAGCTGTCGAATGACCTTAAGCTTTCCTGAGTTGATAACATACTACATACATATATGTATATATGGAATTATTTAAAAATTGATTTTTGCATTGTATTCATTTATTTTGGCCATACAAAATATTATAAAAATAAGCTGATATAAAAATAAAAATAAGGTTTGTTATTTTGTTGTTATCGAATATACCCCACTTCGCCTTGCACAGAGTATTTATAACAGGAACAGCAGCAGAGTGAAAAACCGCTTGCATACTTTGCGGCCCATGCAGGCGATAAGCGACGCATGTTGCTATTGTTATTGCAAGTGTTTTTGTTGCTTGCTGGTATTGTTGCTACATTCGGTGGCTGTGCAACGGCTGTTTCTGTTGCCGCTGCGGCTGCTTTTGTTGTATAAAAATTAATATTTATGCAAGAAAACTTGTGCAAAGCTCTGCATGCCATTGTTTCCATCCAACAGCAAACAGTCAGCTCATTCTCCATCTTCCACCCCACCACCCACCACCCACTCATGCCCCATCTTCTTCTCCAGATCCTACGCCTGCCGCTGCTGCTGTCATTACAAGGACGTTCCGGGTGGACGGAATTGCATCCTCTGCTCGTCAAGCGCAACGCAATGCATGCTGACAAGATGTTTTATTATTGTGCAAAATACTCAATTCCCTTTCCGAGAACGTGAAATCCATTGAAAATAAAAGTGCTCTCCCATCTACTGCTTTCTGGCTATGAGTGAAAGGCCGTCATTTATACGCAATCCGACCCAACCCAACGAACTACCTCATTTCCGCAACATCACACACTTTTGTATGTCGTAATGGAAGTTCGTGAACATAAAAATTCATAACAAGATGCAATCGTAATTAATAGCATATTAAATGGACCGACCATTAATTTTTCATGATTGATTTATGCGGGTAATTAAAACTCAAATTAAAGCATACGATTGAACGACTGCTTAATGACCCTACATATTTGCTGTACATATACTATGTGTATGTAGAGTTTATTTTTAAAACCACAAATGGTATTGTCTTTTATAACTGCAATGGAAGAGAGTAAGCCAATTGGGAAAAAATAATACAACAAATTATCAACAAAATACAAAGAAAATAATAATAATAATAAGAATTATATTATAATTATCGAAAATAATACCCTGCATTTAAATTCATAAAACATAATTTATTCTGAGCATAATATGTAGAAAATAGCAAACAAAAAAACTATCAAATTATTGTTATAATGTTCAATTAAAATATCTATGTTTATTTTAAGCCATCCACCATGAAGCACATCCTAAGAATACCACGAATATGTCAATGTCCAAGATCTTGCAGAGTAAATTTAAGGAAAGACTCGGACATTCCGGAGGGTGTACTTATAGGCTTTGGCAATCCCCTGCTGGATATAACCACGACCGTGCAAGATAATGTCATAATGCAGAAGTACGGTTTGGCCGAGAATGCCGCAATTATTGCCCAGGATAGACACATTCCGCTCTTTGACGAGTTGTCCAAAATGAAGGATGTAACATACTCGGCGGGTGGTGCTTGTCAAAACTCCATTCGGATCTTTCAGTGGATCGTGACTAAACCGTTTTGTGCGTATTTCATTGGAGCCGTAGGCAAGGATGTGTTCGGAGAGACCATGGCAAAGAGAGCGTTGTCCGATGGTGTTCGAATCATTTATCAGACCAATGACAAAGCTCCGACGGGCACCTGTGCGGTCATCGTCAATGGGTTTAGCCGATCTCTGGTGGCCAACTTGGGTGCATCGGCCTATTTTTCAGATACCTGGCTAAACGACAAGTACAACATGTGCGTTGTGAATCGCGCTAAATACTTTTACACGACGGGTTTCTTTGTGGCAGTCAGTTCTGCAACTGTTCTCAATGTGGCCAAGATATCCTCTAGGAGCTATCGCACTTTTGTGCTTAATTTTAGTGCCGTTTTTGTGCTGAACACGCAGAAAGCGCAACTGGACGAGATTTTGCCCTACACAGACATTATTATTGGAAATAAAGAGGAAGTCTTGGCATTTGCCGATACTCACGGTTGGAAAACCTCCAGCATATTTGAGATCGGAAAACGACTTCAGTGTCTACCTAAGGATAATAAACGACCCCGCATTGTTATGATCACTGACGCCGTCAGCCCGGTTCTATGTTTTCAAGATAACGAAAGGATACTGGAGTATCCGGTGCCTAAGGTCGATAAGAGTGTCATCGTGGACACCAATGGCTGTGGGGATGCTTTTGTCGGTGGCTTTCTCTCCCAATTGGTACAACATATGCCCCTTGATTACTGCATCCGAACGGGAATCTTTGCCTCCCAACAGGTACTGCGCATTGTGGGTATTCAAATCGATAAGCTTCCCAAATTCAAAGAGAGTTGCTTCTAAATTTTAATTTAATAATCTTTGTTTTTACAATAAAATGTTTTAGCTGTACATATGCATAAAATTATATATTTAGTCTATATTTAATATATTTTATTTATTTTTGTCCCAAAAAATGTTTGTTAATGTGTTGTGCATATAGAAAAGGGCTATTCTATATTTTTTAAATTTAAATATTTTTAGTCTATAGTAACTAACAGCCAGAAAATTTTTTTAGAAAATCAATATGAAACTTTAATTTTCTTGAAAGAAGTATTTCATATATATTTAATTAAAATATTTTAAAAATAATTTATATGTGTGAAAAAGATTTGAAATGAAAATGGATTTGGTTCAAAGATATAAACTGTACAGAGCGTTTCTATTCATTCCGTGTGTAAATTATGTGTAGTCAAGTTCAAAATTAATATTTCCAAAGTCAACATAAAATGGTTCATTAAAATCTTAAATACACTACGATTGGTTTGCACCAATTGATATGATACGCAGTCCACAGAAATCTCTTCTTAGACTTTAATAGCGAACCTCGTATTGGGAAAGAGTTTAATTAAGATCTGCTCAATTAAAAAAAAAAAAAGTCATGGATATTCCCGAGGGTGTACTTATTGGCTTTGGCAATCCCCTGCTGGATATAACCACAACCATAGAGGAAACTGTTTTACTGGAGAAGTACGATTTGCTCGAAAACTCGGCGATTATTGCGGAAGAAAGGCACCTTCAGCTCTTCGAGGAGCTGACCAACCTGGAGAATGTGACATATTCGGCTGGTGGTGCTTGTCAAAACTCCATGCGGATTTTTCAGTGGATTGTGGAAAAACCATATTGTGCGTACTTCGTTGGGGCCGTTGGCAAGGATAAATTTGGGGAGACCATTGGAAAAAGAGCAATGGCCGATGGGGTTCAAACCCTTTACCAGCAAAGAGAAGAAGCTCCGACGGGCACTTGTGCGATCATATTGAGAGGACGACATCGTTCACTGGTAGCCAACTTGGGTGCAGCAGCCTTTTTCACAGAGGATTGGCTCTTCGATGATGCAAATCTGTGCCTTGTGGAGCGTGCCCAATATATATATGCAACAGGGTTTTTTATAGCAGTCAATGCTTCAACCGTTCTGAGTGTTGCAAAAATGTCCTCTGAGAATAATCAAACATTTGTGCTCAATTTCAGTGCCGTTTTTGTATTGCAAACGCACAAGCCACAATTGGATGAGATTTTGCCCTACACAGATATGATAATTGGTAATAAGCAAGAGGCCTTGGCATTTGCTGACACTCATGATTGGGACACCACCGATATATTCGAGATCGGTAAACGACTTCAAGCCCTGCCCAAGGATAATGTACGTCCTCGCATTGTCATGATCACTGACGCCGTCTGCCCGGTGCTATGTTTTCAAGATAACGAAAGGATACTGGAGTATCCGGTGCCTAAGGTCGATAAGAGTGTCATCGTGGACACCAATGGCTGTGGGGATGCTTTTGTCGGTGGCTTTCTCTCCCAATTGGTACAACATATGCCCCTCGACTACTGCATCCGAACGGGAATCTTTGCCTCCCAACAGGTACTGCGCATTGTCGGTGTGCAAATCAATAAACTACCTAGGTTCAAAGATTGTTGCATTTGAATAGACGATGGAAATAAATTTTTAATCAAATAGAAAGAAAAAAAAAATTGTCATTCTTAATATTAGTAAAATACCACTGACAAACATAAGAGTTCATCAGATTACTTATAAAGTATAAAACATTCCTGCTTTCTAGACAACATTTAGATAAGTTTTTTAATCTCTCTAGCCAGGCATCACTTGTCAGCTTATTGCTAAGCATAAACTTATTCAAGTAATGTTGATTATCACACACACATCGGACACAACTAGTAATCTATTCATGATCATGGTCAAATCCAACCGAAACACGAGAAACAAACGCGGAAGAAGATCACATCCCTATAAGTTTGTATCGAAAAATCGGCGTAATCTTTCCAGTGTTGATTTAGATATACCACCTGAGGATAGCATTATAATAGCTGATTTGCTATATGAAGATGATGAAATCTCCTCGGCAATGTCAGTGGATCAAGCATCGTCGGAATCCAGCTGGCATCAGGAACTTGGCGTTTCCGGACAGGAGCAGACAATTAAATGGCACACTCTGAAACACAATGGACCCGTCTTTGCACCACCCTATATACGATTGCCACCGAATGTAAAGTTCTTCTACAAGTCAAGACCCGTTGAGCTATCGGAAGAAGCCGAAGAGGCAGCCACATTTTACGCAAAGATTCTCAAAACGGACATAGCAAAAAATGCAATACTGCAATGCAACTTTTTCAAATGCTTTGTTCGATTACTTCATCCGCATCAACGTGAGTTTATAAAAAAACTATCGCTCTGCAACTTTAAGCAGATCCATGATCATTGTCAGTGTGAGGCAGAGCAGAAGTCCCGTCGCAACAAGGAGCAGTTGAGACAACAGCGTCAGGAGGAGATGGATCGATTTGGCTACTGTGAGATCGATGGTCAGCTGGAAAGGGTAGCCAACTATCGCATCGAGCCACCAGGCATATTCCGTGGTCGTGGCAATCATCCCCTGATCGGACTGATTAAGCCACGTCTCCAGCCCGAAGACATTACCATCAACTGCAGTGACGGCTGGACGCCAGCAGCTCCCGTGGGACACTGTTGGAAGAAGACGTTACACAACAATAAGGTCAGCTGGCTGGCACGCTGGAAGGATTCGATGCTGGGTAAGCAAAGGTACATCTGGCTGAGCTCTGCATCACGGCTGGAAGGCATTCGGGATCTAAACAAGTTTGAAATGGCACGACGATTGTCGCTTCATATTCGCATGATACGTCTGTCATATCGGAACGATTGGCATTCGGAGGATTTGAGGCTGCGACAACGAGGAGTGGCCCTCTATCTAATTGACAGGCTGATGCTTCGAGTGGGCAACGAGAAGCAGGAGAATACAGCCGACACCGAAGGCTGTTGTACACTGCGTGTTGAGCACTTGAAGCTATGCAATCGATTGCAAGGAGTCCCTCATGTTGTCGTACTTAACTTTCTCGGCAAGGATTCAATTAAGTTCTATCGCAAAGTTGCCGTCAACTCCACAGTCTTTGCGAACTTGCGTTGTTTTATGAAGGGAAAACAGAACGTAGACTTAGTGTTCGATTTGCTAATGGCAAAGTATCTAAACAGACATCTGAAAATGCTTATGGAGGGACTTACAGCCAAGGTTTTTCGCACCTACAATGCCAGCAAGCTTCTGCAGAAACGCCTCGATGATCTCACACATCCGCGTCTGGTTCTCAATGAGAAACTCCATGTCTATACCAAAGCCAATGCCATGGCAGCCCAATTCTGCAATCATCGACGTGCGATGACCAAATCCAATTCCCTTAAGCTGCTCAACTG
Organism: Drosophila phalerata; assembly: GCA_951394115.2. Classification (NCBI taxonomy): domain Eukaryota; kingdom Metazoa; phylum Arthropoda; class Insecta; order Diptera; family Drosophilidae; genus Drosophila; species Drosophila phalerata. The sequence goes on from OX596005.2 coordinate 7,870,041, forward strand.
GCAGAAGCTCATCAAAGTCAAGCACTCTGAGATTGTTTACTTCAAGAGACGCTGCAGAATCAAGCGTCACTTTCATTCAGTTCGAAATAATAAGAAAAAACTATGCAAGCTTCAAAGCGAACTATCCACTCTGAAGGCGAAACTGGAAAAACAGTCTGTGCGAAGCAACGTAGCCCTAACCACATCGAAAGTCAACTATCTAGATCCTCGCATCACGGTCGCCTGGTGCAAACGGAATGATGTTCCCATCGAGAAGGTCTTTAATTCCACGCTGCGGAACAAATTTAAATGGGCAATTCGAGCGACTAACGAGGATTTCCGTTTCTAATACCAACGCATATTTCAAATGACATCAATGTATCCACAATTCCTATATTTGATATTAAAGCAAACCAAAAAAATTTCGAAATTGATCATTTTGATCTAGCATTTAAAAGATCTTTTCCAAGTGGCTTGATTCTCTATAGAAAATACCTATTCGAAACTCATGTAAATTAATAGAACAGTTAGACAGACCGTCGAGGGATCCGAAGGCTAATAATGTGAAATTATTATTCTCAAGGTTCATGGCGATGGCTCTGCTACTTTCCGAATAATCAAACTTAGTACTAACATAATAGGTTCAATAATAAAAATTAGAGCTGCTGAGTCCTTTGATTTCCCAGCTTCCTTTTCGTAGTGGCAGTTTTTCAATTGCGTTGTGTTACAAGTGTAAATGAAGAAGGAAGTAAAAGCGGATACCCAGTTGTGGGCATGTTTGGTCCACTGAGCTGAGCAGAGAGGAACAAACAGAAGTAAAGTAAAAATATGCATTGCATACTTTGCAGCGCCAATGTAAATTTCCGCCCACACTCCTTGGCGACGGACTTTGTCTTTTTTCAGCCAAGAAGTGCAGGCTGTTGACTCTGGTCAGGACAATATATAGCAGCCATTTTCAGAGTCAAGATAGAGAGGGAAGACAGCGAGAGAGAGAGAGAGAGACAGAGTTGACATGCCTCTGCTGCTCTTGTGGCTGTCGCCCACTGATTAAAACGATGCGTCCTGCGTCCTCGTGACAGCGATTTTTTTACGTTAAATCCTTAAACGTCGCTTCGTTTATCGTGCTCTTTGTTTTTTAACATTTGCCAGCCTGTTTATACACCATATTTCCTCTTCTCTCTCTCTCTTTTTCTCTCACATTCTCTCATGTTTGGCTTGGTTTTTCCACTTTGTAGCCTTCAGCCAGGCAGTCCAGAGAGCTCCCGGCTATAATTTATGCATATATCCATTGAGATTTATGGCATCATGCGCGTTCTGCCACTCCCAGCGTTGTATACTCAATGGCTTAGCATTTCTTACTGCATACTTGCCACATCCTTCAGCTTGGCAACAGGACACACAATTAGCCGGAAAAATGAGCAGACGCACAAAGAAATGACTAAGCCACAATCAAACAATGCAGCTGAAAGTCATAGTTCATATTTGGCTCCTCTAAAAACTTTCAGCACTTTAACGCTTTCAAGTTTCTTCATACACACACACACACACACACACACACACACACACACACATACCACACTGCACATTGCACTCAAAGTTTTGGGAAAAACAAATTTAAATAAAATTTGTATTTCGACAAAGTGGATGCAGAAAGTTTTTAGATTTGTCATGTGCATATCTTCGCATTTTATGTTATTAATAGTGGAAATTCAAAAAGCCGTATTCAGTTATTGGAGGCAAAATTTATTTATTTGAGCAGGTAACGAATTGCTAAATAAATTCTAAGAATACTCATAATTATAAATATTCGTAGTTATATATAAAGGCTAATTTCCAATTGTTCGTTGATCAGTAATATTATTTAAAATAAGTAAATTAAGTAAGTCCAAGTAATATTAATTCTATATTCGTATCTATTTTTAGCTCGATTTTACAATTTTTCAAACATTTTCTGTTCATACATTTCGCTTAAAGCATTTGTTATTTTTCTTAAATTTTTTATTAAAATAATTTCTGCCAGCTTGTGCGCCAGAGTCTGTGTGTGATTTCGCAGAAACGCCAAATAACCTTAGGCATATTTTAAGATTCTCCAGAAGCCTCGGAAGTCTGGTATTTCCGCTTGAAGTGAACCACTTGAATGCAATTAATGAAAAAAAATTCTTGAAGTTGTATTTACTTGGGCCAGGCCAGGAAAAATGTCCTTAGGTTTAATTTTTGCCATTAAGTGGGCTAATTCGATTAAGTTCATCGACAAAAAAAAAGAACTGATAAGCAAAAGCAGGCCGAAGGCAAATCAAATGCACTGGCAATTAACGTGTCCTTTGTCCGATTGCCAATAATAAGCACAAGAGAACAAAGAAAATTGAAAGGCAAAGTGGATGTAAGAAAATTGAAGTTGAGGCCAAGTTAAACAGGCATTGGGATGCCGGTCAGTGGTAACATGATTGGAGGTGGGGGCAATGAGAAGAGCGGAAACGCAAGTCAGACAGTTGAACAGAAAGTGCTCATAAAAATTACTCATACGCACTGTAGCCCGTCAGCGACTTTGACTTTGAGAACGACAAGTTTCGAATGCTGCTTGTAACTTTGTTACACTAACAACCACAACAACAATAACAACAGTCAAAAGTAAATGTTAAAAGTTGTAAGCGTATGTGCGTTTGCTTTTGTGTCTGTGAGTGCGTGTGCTTCAGCAAGAAATGGCAAAACTTTTATACTTACTTTGTAAGCAGCTCTGTCAGGCAATGCCAATGCTGAGACAACTCCTTGTGCCCCATTGCCTCATTTGGCGTCTGATGTCGACTGCCATTAACCCAATGCAGCCAGGCAGACAGCCAGACAGCCAGCCAGCCAGCCAGACAGCCAGCCAGCCAGCCAGTCAGTCGCTTATACAGTCGCTTATTCACTCAAGTCCTCCTGGCTGTCCCGATTGTCCTGGCTGTTGTGACGATTCAGGCAGCCGCAAACCCAAAGACACTGCTTTTCCTTGGTTTCCGCTTGTGTCTCAGCATGTTGTTATTGTTGTTGTTGTTTGTCTTAAGTGCTGATTGTCTGGGACATTGCCAGGGGCTAACATTGAATCAGCACATCGATTCAGGCTGTCTCCATGTGTGTGTGGGGATTATTTGAAATTATCGAAGATTTCCGGCATAATGGCAAATCGTGTTTCCATTGTTTTTTCATTGCTTGAAATTTGTTAGTGACTCGACACTGATGACACCAAGGATTCGTAAATATATCAGACGACGACACCGACAGACACTATAAAATTGGGTTTAGATAATTCGATTGCTGTGCTGAAAAGTGATGAATAAATTTATGCAAGTGCATTGAGGAAAATCTCATTACACTGTTACAATTGTGCATTAGAAATTAAGCAGAGCGGAAATTCAATTAATTGATTGGATAATCTGGCTTAACTCTTTTGTGTAACAGTTTAAATCTTCGCATTGTAAAAATCGATTAAAGATGTTACAAAAAATATATTATACAACTATATGCATAAACTATAAATTGACTGAGTAACTTTTTTTATATTGATTTAAAATTTAAATATCCGCACATTTGCAATTGACATAATAATAAATACAATTTATTTATTTGAAATATATTTCAAACTTTCAATATATATTTTAAAAAAATATTTAAAAAAGAAGATATTTTTAAATGTATATCCAGCATAGCGTTTGGTGTCCTCGCATTGCATTTCATTTTATTCACACGAAGTTACGTCAAAGAAAAAGTTTTCCTCATGCAATGTAGTGCGATAATTTGAAGAAATATAATATATATTTACTCGGATATCTTTGCATTTTCTTCTTGTCAACTCCAATAAAAAGCGGGGAACAACTTGCAGCAATAAAAATAAGAAAATGTTACGGTACAGTAAGTGCGATTTTTGACAAGTTTTTGCAACTTTATTTTGTTTATATTTGGATGTCAGGAAAGAAAATGGAAAGGAGATTGACACAAAGCATAAAATACAAAATAAAATCTCTTTCTTAAGAAAAACGCTTCAATGCCCTCCAAGAAAATGTCAATGACTTGAAATGTCCTTTCGATAAGATATAAAGTGTGCTAAATATACAAAGATAAATAACTATATACTAAAAGTATTGGCAAAGCTGCAGCAAATTTGAGACACAAATGCAGAATTGGACATGACTAAAACTCGTTACAATTGTTTGATGTAGATTTCACATTGCAAGATTGCAGATTGTAGATTGCGCATTCGCCTCTTGTTTCACTCTTACAAGGATTGCTCCTTGCTTTCAATTGCTTCCTTGTTGTTATCGAGCCACTTGACGCTAATGGACTTTAAAGTGTGTTCTGAAGCGTTTTGTTGTTGCGACAGTTTTGTAAGTTTAAAGTGCTCAATGTATTGTTGTCACATATTACACATACGCCCCGTTTTGCAGCTGCCAAACTCTCCGGACATTCATATGAAAGCTGAACAAGAGGCGAAACAACAAAACAAATCTACGAAATAATTATCTCTACAGACATATAAAAAACTGTCCAAACAATCTTCTTTTGAGCATGGTCAACTTGCGCATTCTTTTTCTAATTTACCAAATTAGTCCTCAATGTGTGACTTAGTTGGTGTGTATGTGTGCGTGTGTGCGTATGTGTGTGTGATAATTGGGAATATCAGCTACAACATTTAGTTTCGTGCCGATTATAACACTTAAGTTTCTCTGCGTCCTAAAGTCAGCTTATTCTCGCAATCAACGCTCAAATCTCAAGGCTATTTAAATATAAACATAGCTCGCTATTTGAATGACGAGCTAGTAAAGTTGAGTTTACTCACACAAAAATTTGATTAATTACTTAAACAGTTCAATTTTATAGCTTAAAGTGCCGTTCAGTTAATTATAATGATTAATTATTTAGTTATTGAGCTCCTAAGTCAAAGAAACTTCTTTGAATACTTGAATTAAACTAAGGACAACAAATATAATCAGTTTATAGAATATTTTATATTATTATATTAATTTATATTAATTATATTGACAATGTAAAGACTACTAGTTTTAGATTCAGCTGAAAGAAAGAATTTAACAGAATTTACAACATGAATAAAGAGAAGCCAATGAAGAGCATGAAGAAATGTAATCAAAATAACAATTTTAGCATTATTATAGGACTTTTTCTTACTTCCGCTCGGTTTGAAGAATCCCTAGGCTGAGCTGCAAGTAAAACAATTCAAAAGGAGTGCAGTCGAGCGAGACGACAGTAAGATACCCTGTATCTGTCTTTAAAAATTGAATTAATTTTTCCCTGCATAACCTTTGTATATATATGATGTATTTCATGAAACGTATTAAGATCGTCTCAGTTAAAGTTAAATTTAAATAAAATACTTAAAATTAAATTTTTGATTTCTGCGCGACAGAGGGCAAATCGACTCTGTTGTTGATACTGTTCAAGAACATATAGTTAATACTTTATAGAACCTCATACCGCTTTTTACACAATTTTACTCAGAGTTAATATATCCTTAATACAGGGTATATAAAAACAATTCACATTCAAGCGGTAGCCCATTTAAACTCCATCAAGATGTCGAGTCCACAATCCAATGAGTCGACAGACCCCGATGGCAGACTGAGACTGAGCTCCAGTTGTAGGTATCAAAAATACATTTGCGCACATTACGTAAATTGTGGATGATGGTGAAGGAAATGGTTTGGCATGGTTAGAGAAATAAAGGAAATGAAATGGGAATGAGCAAAGAAAAGCAAATGCGCATTTAGCAGAAATGAGCTGCGTTTTGGAAATTAACTTTCAACAACATGTGTTGAAATGCATTTATCTTCCGGACTCTCATAACGACTTCCCGCTGGACAGCAAAATACTGAAACTTCGCTTAACAACTGCACACAACTGCAAAGCAAAGAAAACAAAAAAAAGGTGGAAATTAATTCTAAAGTGGAGTGAGCCAGGAATTACGACTAGGAAAACCTGCCAAATTGTGCTAAATGAGCGCAGCGAGCGCCAGTTGAAAATTAAAAACGAAATGGGCACAAAGACATGCACCTAAACGGCGCGGCATCTACAATAGGAGTTCTAGAGTCCCAGAGTTGTGGAGTTGAAGAGTTCTGGAGTTTTGGAGCTCTGCAGTCCGCCAGCCTTGTAGTCCTGTACCCAACAGCCTGAAGAAGCTTGCATTATGATTGCATCATTTGGGGCTAATTTGCATTTAAATACTTGGCTCTGTTATTGTTCGTGTGCAGCACGGAAACTTTGCCACCACTCAGAGAGAGAGAGAGAGAGAGAGAGAGAGTGAGAGAGCGGGGAATGGCTTGCCACGCCTTCGGGTATGACTTGTGCAAAAGTTATGCCAAGTCAAGGATATCACAAGATTGTCGTACAGTTGCCGGACAACTTCAGCTTTAGTTAATGCGTTTGAATAATGAATGCAGCCGCCCGGCGTGTGCACCTTGTCGAGAACACACCATTCCGGACGGAGCTCAATCCTTAGCAGATAACAATGTACAAACTAGAGCTGTCGCGGGGTCATTATTTAGGAGGCGTCCGGAACAGAACTTAAAGTCTACAGGATACCCATTGCCAGCAAAAACCGTTAAGATTTATTGAATGCCAGATGAATCATTTTTATAACATCCCCTTCTTTTTTTCTGTACTCTCCGGCCAACTCTTTAACAGTGTTGAAACTCCTCCCGCTCCTCCCGCCAATCCGCACAAACCGGCGTCGTTGCCCACGAACATTGCACTTTTAATAACTTGCATAAAAGTTTTATGTCTCCCGTTGCATGTTCGAAAAACTTTGCGTGTGTTTGGCACTTGAAAAGTTTGGAGCGCCCGCGAGTTCCGTTTCGTTGAGCGCAGGGGTAAAAACTCGAGGTATGCAAAACAAAATCGCTGGAAAATAATCGCATCAAGTATTTAAACTGACATTAAAAATATTGAAAAACTCGATAAATACTTGTTAAGTTCTGGCTGCTGGCAATGCTCCACTACGGCTGCTCCTGATTATCCGACACGGTTGAGCAACTCCAGAAAGGTGTCCAGAGAAATCGTCGCTATGCCAGCGCTTAACGTTGCGTATACGTGATGTTGCCATTTTTTTTCATTGCCCCCAAATTGTTTTTAACTTGAAATTGGCACTCAACTCCAATAGTTTACGGTGCAAAGTAAATATTTTATGTATTTCATTAGCTTAATAGACAGCAGTTACTAAATGTCCAAGCTAAGTACTGCGTAATTTCTTTAATTTAATTTTTATGTTCGACAAGTCGCTTAACTTAATTTTTATCAGGGGGCTAATAGACAATTTAACAAACTGTTTAAAAACAAAAGATAATCACCTCAGGAACAGTTTACTGACATTTTAAATATAGTGAAAACTCGATGAATATAGGTTGAATTTAGTTGCTGACATTTTTGGTGCTCTTGCTGCTGATTATCCACAATAACACAACAGCAAAATATGCCCAGAGGATGCGTTTAAAATAAATATTAATATACGTCATGTTGGCTTTCAATTGTTTATCAACTTTGAAATGGCATTCAGCTCGACATTTTATTCATCGTCTATCGCCATAATTAAATAAAGCACTTTTCAATCAAAATCAACTGCAATTTATTTCACTAGCGGAGTACAACAATTTTCAATTTACCGAACAGAATTTGCCTTATTGAATGACAACTTCTGCGATTGCATTTCAAAGTATGATACGAAAGAGAGGTAAGAGTTTGAACCAAGTGTACTTAAGTGGTGCTTAGAAATGCATCCAAAATCACACAATTTCATTTCATTAATTGAACTCACTTCCCAATTACTTTCGCAGTAACGAGGAGAAATCATCAGCACATTTGTCAATTTGTATGTGCATTCTCTGGAGCTTCTCTTCTCTCCTCTTCTCCTCCTTCTTCTACTGTATATATTCCCATGCAACAGGCGAAATTGATATGGCAAAATGTTGGTTTTTGGTCTTACACACTGACAGCATCTCGTGGTTCTGTGTGCATGAGGTGCCAACATTCTAGCTAGATATTCCCTACAGCCAATTGATTTGCCAATTTACCAAACAAACATTCGCCTGACTACTTCACGCAATTACGCATTAATTGAGATGGGCAATACAAGTACGTGTATAATACTATACGTATACGAAAAAGGAGTGACTGATGGATAGACAGTTGCAGGTATCAAGACACAAGTGTTGCATCTTGGCAACAATAGAATTAATGTTGCATTTCAGTTATACCAAAACATAGACAAGAATAATACTGACATTAATTGCCTCTAGTGTAAAATTAACTCAAGAACACAGACAATTGAAATATAATTGAAGGGACAAGTAATTTGTATTTGTTTTAAGCCCAGTCAACATCTTCTATAAATTCACACAAATAGAAATTTTCTTTAATAGAATATTATGTAAAGGCTATGTTGATAGTTTTTGATAAATAATCACATTATCACTGATATATTATACAACTCAAAGAATCATTCAAATGTTTTATGATGCTTCCTCAGAAATTATCACAAAATATCTATCAAATTCTTCAATTAGAATAGAGCAATCATAAAAATGATCAGGAAGCAAATCATTATTGTAAACTAAACAATAACAGCTAAAGAAATTAGCAAACTTGTTTTCTGTTCACAGTTTGATAGATATTATCTTATCTACTGCATACTTTTTATTTTTGCGAAACATACCTCAAGTATGTATGTCTTAAAAAAGTCGACTCTTTTTTCTGAAAATATTTGCTGTTAAATGTGAGCCTCTTTAGCTCAGTGGTAGAGCGCTGGTCTTGTAAACCCGAGGTCGTGAGTTCAATCCTCACAGGAGGCAAATGTAATTGATTTTTTGCTAGAATTGTAAGCGCTTGACAGATATGCAAATTATATTTGCAATAATTCAATAACAAGATTATTTAGCGAAGTCACTTCATATTTTAATAAGCCAGCAACTAATGCTTGACTTTAAGTGGAGTTTTGGGAATACAGAACTTAAGAATGCCTTTGGTTAGACACGACAAGTCAATTGACAGAGAGAGAGAGCAACAATTTGCTGTCGTAATGTCAGTTGGAAATGCGCTTTGGGCTAAGCATTGAGTGGATGCAATAATTTGTGATGCCAAATTCCAGGGACATTGGCTTGGCTGCTCCGTTGCACCGCTCAATAACCAAGTACTGCTCCAGGGCAGACAAGCATCTGCTGTACACTATACACACACACACAGATACAGAGATACAGAACCACATACTCCTGTGCCATACAAAGGTCCTTCCGTATCGTTCATATTCACAGTTCATAAAATTGAGCCACTGGGCGGGAAACGTTGAGTCGGAGGAGGCTCAGCAAATCGAAATAAAAATTTATGTGCACATGTTTGAATTTATTGCCCCCGTCATTGGCTTGGCATTGGGATGCCCAAAAACGGGATATGCTCCTGCTCCTGCTTTCGAATCAGATACGGATTCAGGGGGCACTCGGCTGCTCGGCGTTTGCGTGTGTAAATGTTATTCAATCAAATGTGAAATCATATGAACGATTGCGTTCTACTCATAAACATTTTATTTACCTTTAATTTCGTGAGAAGCGCCTTTTGTGACGCCCCGTGATTTAATGTGATTTTCAACCCCTACTAAAAATGGCGCCACCTTAACATGTGTCAGAATTCCACCCAGTTGTTGAATTAAACGCGTACGATTTTTATGACTAAATAAAATGTTTTTATCCCCATCGTACACACTCTCTAGAGAGCTCTTCCCACTCGAATGATACTCGAATGTGGCGCTTTCCCTATTTCAGCACTTCTTTGGTTTATTGACGCAAAATGCCAATTTCTGTTTACCGAGAGACGAATTGTATTTGTGCACATTTTAACTTGAAAGTGTTTAGCCATAAATAAACACATACAAATAATACAATATGATTTATGTCATTCTACATATATATGTACATATTTTTATATACCCAAAAACGAATGTGGCGCGTTAATCAAAAGTCGCGTCACAATTGTTTGGCCCGAATAAAAATTATAAAAGTTATTTATGCTATGCCGAGAATAACGCAAAAAGGTTATCATTAAATTTAAAAAACAGAAGAATTTAATTTTGAAGCATTTACGTGTAATTTGTCTACTTAATTACTGTGTTACAATATACAGTAAGTTTATTATTTTATTTGTATCTACAGATTTAAAATACCTTACTTATTTATCTTACAACTGTGCCGTATTTTTAACCAGACACAGAGAAGCCATCGCATATCGTTTGAATTTCCATTACAGACAAAATAATCTGCCAATTCAATGATGCAATTGAATAGCTTTGGTTACGGTTTCCTTTCTCCATACTCTTTCAATGGCAATTATATTTTCAATTTTTTTAGGTATCCATTTCATTTTTTTCGTTTTTTTTTCTATTTTTATTTGTGGTTTTCTTTTTTATTTTGCGGCTGACGAAAAAGTTGTTGAAGCGAACCTTTATTTAAATACCTTAGCCAAAAGTTTTCTCAAGATATTTGCAAACATCTGTTTCCTGGTTGCCTTCCTGCAACGAGGACACCCTTCTCTTGCCACAATTGCACCGATATGCAGTTTGAGGAACGGGAACCAGCTGCAACGGTAATCAATAATTATAAGCTTGCAACACGGTTTATCTATCGAATACCTATCTCCAGAAATCTAGCAATATACCCTTAAGTTGTGAGTATACTGTATATTGTGCTTACAACGGACAGAAATTTAAAAGCTGACTACAATTTAATTTAAAAACACTTGAAATGAATCGTTCTGGATTTAGATTTTCCAATTGACAAATCTTTAAATTGTTAGTCTCCTTTTTATAGAGTGTATTTATAAGTGTATTATATCAGTCGACTTTATTACTTGCTTATAATAATGGCATGAATACAAAATTTTCTATTTAGTTGGCTGCCTGCTTTTGCTCGTTGTTCAATTCATGGCTTGCTTTAAACATTTTTTTTTGGAATTCTTAACTAGTACTTACTGAGATTTTGTCGCAGTGTACTTGGATGTCTTTGAGGCCCTTTCAGCTGCTTTTATAATAGCTAACTAGCTCCGGCTACTATGTATTTTGGCGTACTTAGGTTTGTGCTCGGCTCAGTGATTCTTGTGCTCGGTCTGTCTGTCTGTCTGTCTGTCTGCCTGTCTGTCTATCTAACTGTCCAGTTTGTCTGTCTGTCGTTTTGTCTGTTTGTCTGTCCAAATGCAAGTCATTCGCATTCTTGTCCCACCTTTACAGCTCTGTGTGTTATTATAGTTCCAGCATCTCGTTTTTCCTTTATTTGGGGTTTCTTTTTAACTTTTACTGTAGCTGCACACAAGTTTTTCATTTGTAATTCAAGATGTCAGTCAACTGGGAGAACCAAAACTTAATTAAAGTTCCGCACTTTTCCGGTGCCCAATGCTGCACTCTCTCTCTCTCTCTCTCTCGACTCTCTCTCTCTCTTTCTGAGTACCGAGACACTCCCCCAGCTCATCCACTATCTGTCTGCCAGTCTTTGGTCTGTATGTATGCTTACTTTCAGGACAGGTTAAGGGGGATATATCTTTTAGCTGGAAGTATTGCTGCACCTGCTGCAAATGGCCGAGAGATGCGACTTTGTTACTCAACTGGCATTCGTTTTAGATGCTTCTCGGCTCTCTTCTCTTCCCTTTCCTTCCCTTCGCCCACATGTTGCGTGTGTGTAATTTTATGAGCTTATTTTATACTTTTCACTTCTAATTTGGTTTTATGTTCATTGCTGATGTGCTTTGAACAGATTTCAACTTGTTGAATTAACGAAATACGAGTCTAGTCCAATCTTAACTCGAGGCGAGTTGACTAAAGTATAATTCTCTTTTGGCCAGCACATCGAGTGTACTTGAGATAAATATACCAACTATTAGTTGGTTAGCACACTTTTTAGTCGACATGTATTCATATCAGTTTCACTTAGAGCTGACCGGATAAAACATCACATTTAATTAGCTGAGCTGAACTGAACTAAACTGAACTGAGTCCCGTCAGCATCAGTGGCATCTGAGATACGCCCCCATTCATTATGTATGCATTAAGTTTTCTATTCACATTCAGATACAGCGTCAAAGCCAGAGAAACTTGATAACTTGATAACTTATATAATTAGCATATGAAAAAAATGGTCTGTGTACTCCACACATATTATCTGTCCCTTTCAAAATGATTTAATGGAATGCATGCATCCTGGCATAACTTATCCTTACATTCATGTAAATTTAATTGAATTACTTGTACATAAGAGCACCTCATGTCAGTTTATTTAAAGAATATTCCACAAGGATGGAAAGCTGCATTTATTTATCCCACAAAGACGACCAGTGCGTATATGTAACATTTATGCAGATAAAATCTAGAAAATTATTATAAAAACTGTATGTTCAAATTTATTACATACCAAAAATTAAACTATAATACCTTTGGTTTCGAAATGTGCTCAGTGAAAACGTTGATAAATGAAGAGAATAAAATTGTAAATCTCAAGTTTCAACTTTTTAATCAGCTGCTTAAAACGACCAGTAATTCATTTAAAACAACCTTTTTAATTGAATTCTGAGACTTTGTAATGTTTCTAGATCAAAGTTCTGGCCATGTGCCACATTTTTGGCTTTGCAACATGTTGCGAATAACCTTTAATTTGATGTTTATTTGTCATATAAAATTAATTAATTAATAATATTAAAATATTTTTAATAAATAGACTTGTAGACTTTAATATAATAAATTAATTGTTAAGGCTTAAAATATACATGCATATTTATATTATTTGAAACACTTTCCCCGCACTTGTTGTAAGCCCCAAGGTGAGTGTTAACGTGGGGAAGAGGTAATGTCAATGTCATTGTCATTGCTTATGGGATTTATGAGAAGGAAGGGAAAAGAGAAAGAAATGGCAAACAGGGAAATGCTGAAGCCCAAAATACCAAATGCAAAACACTATAAAATAATCCACTCGGCAAAAGCAAACAAAGCACCGTCAAGTGAGTGCCTTGGGGATCAGAGAGGGTGGGTTGGGAGAGCAGGGCTCGATAGCTAAATCAGTTAAGAGAACTGTTGGCCATTGCCACAGTGGCTGCTTCGACGTCCGGCCGAGGTCGAGACGCGACATGTTCATTCCCCCCATTTGTTTCCGCCGATTCTTCGACAATTTCAATGATTCTCAATTCTCTAGTGTTTTGTTATGTTTTTGAATTTTGTTTTGGTCTCATGGTTTATTTGGCTTTTTCTCTTGCCTGCGAAATTATTTATGCATTTTGTTTTGTAGCTAGCGCTTATTAGTTGCAATTTGCTTGCGGCGAAAGTTGTTCGCCAACAAGTAGTTAAACGAATTAAATAACTTATCACAAAAGAAGTTAATAAAATGGGTAAAAACAAAGGCGGCGGTGGTGGTGGTGGTGCAGGTGGTGGTGGTGGTGGTGGTTCTGCTGGTGGCGGTGGTGGCGGCAATGTAAGCAATATTTGTGTTATGCAACTAGCATTTTAATTGTGAGTCTAAAATTGTCACTATAAATTTAGAAATACATACTCTATAATATACGAGTAGCACACCAAATTTTAAGAATATTTATACAGATTTAGCAATATTATTTTAACTAATCTGTTTAATATAGTTTTTTTTATAAAATATTTTCAAAATAATTAAATTAAACTTCCTTCTCAATAAAGGCAAGACTAGTGATTATTTGATGAACATTGTTAAATAGTCTTTATTTAAAAAAATTGTAGTTAAAACTCAATTCAAACTGCTGCTCGTTATAAATACTTGTCCTTATTCTTAATAAGCGTTTCTCATTATTTACTCTCTTACTGAATTGCAATCCTTTTTACGCTTTCTGTCAACAGAAAAAAGGCGGTGGTGGAGGTGGCGCAGGTGGTGGAGGTGGCAAAAACAAACCACCTATTCCTGCCGTAGACAAAGGTGGTGCAAAGAAAGGACAAGACCAAAAGGCAGCCGCCGGCGGTGGCGGTGGTAAAAAAGGAGGCAAAAAATAGCGAACAGGCGACATCAAAGCTCATTAAATTAGAATATTAATATAATTATATTTGCAACTATATCTTAAGTCCAAACGATATATTATATAACACGATAATCATTTATAATTATAACTCTCTATAAGAATGTTTACTTTCGCAATAATTTTACAAAAATTATTGATGCACACATCAAATTTGGGGCAATTTAAAGAGAATGCCTCATATATTTTTCGAATATTGCAACGAACGTGAAATTGGGACCAGGGCTGACAATTATTCAAGTTTTTCTTGCGAATCGTTTAATATTTAGCATTTGAAATGCTCAGTTAATTAGTAATATTAATATACATACACTCACAAACTTGCAACATACAAGTGGAATCTTAACAACCTCCCCCTGCCCCGTGCGATTATACGATTGACTACACATGATACTGCAGTGGATCCCTGGTCTTCCACACGGCTGAACGCGATGGTTTTGTGCGCTCCTCTCTGGCCACTTCATTAAGCTGATGAGCTGCTCTTGGTGATGATGCTCTCTATCGGAACCACTCCTGGGACATGCCAAAGAACGAGGCGGCACTCGACTTCGATTTGTTGCCATCACTTTTGCGTGTTGATGGCTTACGCGTTGGAGTCGTCGTTGTCGGCTGTAGAGATGTGGAAGAGATATATGGGTTATTAATTAACTGGTAATTTCAGTGATTAATCTATTAATTTGCAAACGCAGCGAGATTTATGGTTAACAGAAACAGCAACAACAACAACGAAAACAAACATTAACTGGCATAATTAGAGCTCGATTTATTTACTTCATTCCAAATCGCAACTAATTGCCAAAGCATGCGGCTAACGGCGATCAAATAACCAACAAAGTCAGCGGCTATAAATTAACATCTGCTTTACGATTTCATTTCAATAATGGCCAATTCATTAATTAACATTTAAGGCTCTTATGACGAGCACACACACGTACACACACACACACACGCACACACACACACACACACACACATGCGCTGAGAAGTACTCTTACTGCCCAGTAGCAAGTTTTGGTTTCAGTTTCGTTTGTGGATGCCAAACTTTGGCCAAGCACTTTCAAAGGTTGCACACTGGAAGTTGCAACAGCATCTAATTACAATTTATTTTCAACCATTTCGGTTTATTATTATTGCTAACAAAGAAATTATTATAATGAAAAGGCTGCTTCAACTGCAAGTCTCTTGAAATAATTCAACTATTTATTAATATCATTTAAGTGCTGATTCTCTTCAGCACAGTAAACATTAGAAAAGTACATAATTATTCAAATATATGCTCAGGTCAAATGTTGTTTCTAATAAGTGATATTGTCACATGCATTTTACTACTTTCACATAAAAAATGATTACTATTAGTAAATTCAAATTAAGTTTATTTATTTTAAAGCTAGAAAAAGTTAGAATCTTAACATTATCTGCATAATTTTGGTTTGAATATTGTAAAATTTTTGGATTAACTTAACCACCAAGAAATCATTAAAAAGTTCACGTTTATTTTGCCTAATTTTGAAATCAAATTGTTTATAAATATAATAGATTATTTTTTGCCAAATTATTGCTAAAAAAAACTAAAATATAATTTAATTGCGCGCCTTTTCAGATTGTACACAATTGTGACTGTGGTTTGTGTACCGGCTAAATTACACTGCTTGCGCAAACTGCTTGAAAGCAGTATAGCAGTTCAACACACGCAATCAGCTGAATAATTCAAATTTATAATTTGATTTTATGTTTAAAAAAGACATGCTTAATTTAGAAGTCTCAGGGAGAGTACAAAAAATAATAATAACCATTTAGTCTAACGTGTTAAGCATGCAAAATAGTAAACAAAAACATAAGTTACAGTTGCAAAAACAAATCCTACCGAAAATTAACAAACGATGATATCATTTGAAACAAAACTACAATTCAAAGAGCTCCTATAAAAGAAATATATTTTATAAGTTAAAACACAGATATCTTGAGTAATATCTGATGGAGTTTAGTTAAATGTTTAGCCATCTTCCAAAGATAATACCAAAGGAAAATGTCATTGAAATATAATTTGTATTAAGGAATTTAGAAAAATGAACGACTTACCTTATCCGGCTCGGCGACAAGGGTCTTCCGTTCGGAATGGACAACTCCAGCTGAAGTCTGCGGCATAACGATGGGCAACAATGGAAACCAAAGCGATGTGGAGCCGGTGGAACTGAGACAAAGCACATTGGGATCAGCTTCATGGGACAGAGTGCTGGCACTTGTTGCCGTTGTGTTGCCTTGCGAAGTGACTGGAGGCGGTGTTAGGACTCCCAACTCGCCATGTAGACGCGCCGCGGAGCGGGAGACGTGAGTGCTGATGTGCTCTGCGAACAGCTCGAAGTCAAAGGGATCGATGCAGTCACGGAGTGTTCGCTGCAGAGTATGAAACTGCTCGTACAGTGAACGCTCCTCTCGGCTAACTCCAAAGACCCGCTCCAGAAACTTCAGATCAAAGTACAACTGCAGAGCAATGTTCTGACTGGTCTTTGTGCACTCCGAGGCAGCCAGTTCCTCATAGTGGGACAGGAGTTGGGTCAGCAGTTTCTGGTTAAAGATCTGCAGCACTTTGGAAGGCAGTGTCTGGGGAACTGCGATGTTCAGGCTCTCGATTAACTGGTGCAAATAGGTTTGCAGCGAAAGACGCGGCTGGTTGGGAATGCGAATCGTGGACTGCACGTTCTGATCGTGCTCCTCATCGCGCTGTTCCAGAGTCTGTGTCTGCCAGAGCTGCAAAAATACTCTAAGCTTAGTTGAAGTCATGATTTGTGGCTAATTTACTTACTGGAAAATCCCGCAATACAACATCGTGGCTAATAGCCTGGGGAAGCTTATCCGCACAGCTGTGAACGGACAGGACATCATCAATGATTATCTGCCACATGTGAAGCATCTCCTCCTCGATCAGCAAACACATGCGCTGCCAATGCTCTACGCCGGCGGCTGTCAGGTTTCCAGCCCACTGACGCCAACTGGTGGGCTGGCAGAAGCACAGCTTCAGGTTGGGGCACAGCTCGATCAATGCCAGAGTATTGCGCAGCGCCTGCAACAGTGCCTGCCGATCCTGCAGCTGCAGAGCTTTCAGTTGTCCCAGATACTCGGTGAGTTGTTGCTGCGCCGTTGTACGTAGAAAATTGATTAAGGTCAATTTATCCTCGGCACGGGTTGTCTGCTCTTGAAGCAATACGTTCAGCTCCTGGACAATGGCTGCCAGTTGGGCATCGAACCGAGCGCAGAGCTCAATGGTTGCCGTGTCATAGCCCTTGGTCCGATTGGCCAGTCGCTTCGGTTGATCGCTCAGAGCGGCAGCCAAACTCAACGGCAAATCGTCGCTTTGCTCGCGCCAGATCTGCAGCGGAGCAGGAGCAGTGGTTGACTGCACCATGGTGACCACCTGCTCATAGGTCTGCTGCATAGCGGCTGCCCAGCTGCTGCGTACAATCTCCCGCACACGGGCATTGATCAACGGCATGTACTTGATCCTGTAAAAGTCCAACTGAGCCTGTGGCAGCTTTAGCTGCTCCTCCAACTCATGGTAGTTGTGCCTAGCAGTTCCTCCCGCTGCCAACTTGATGTCCTGAATTGTCTGCATATTGCTGACCAGGGCAAAGATCTCCTGCAGCTGCTGCGACGCCAAGCCGTCAATCTTGGCCATCCACTGGCGCAGTGCCTCGGCCAGCTTGTTTGGTGTCAGTTGCGGCGTTTCAAACTGCGGCCTGTAACCGGATATGATGTCAGGCAACAGATGCGCCAACTGTCGCTCACTGCTGTCCATGCGGGTAATGCTCGGAGGCGAAGTGGCCGCCGAGCACTCTGCCAATCTCGTAAAGAGTAAACCATTGGCTGAGGAAGAGAAAGTTGAAGTAGTTGCTCTCACTGTCATATTCATCAGTTACTCACCAAGCAGACACTTGTCCAGCAGCTCTATTGTGCCATTCAGTATATTCAAGCTGGCCAAAATGCGCTCCTTGACCCGTCGTGGCTTGTCCTTCTCAACATCTCCGCGCTGACTCTGCAGGGAATTGACGAAGGCTGTGGCACGCAACTGTAGAAAGGTTTGCAGCACGTGAGCCAGATCACATTTGTCCAGGAGTAAGAGGCTCTGCATGCAATCCACGGCCATCTCGGCGCTGAGCTGCTCACGCTCGAGGACAGCAATCACCGACTGCTTGATGGTGACGTGGAACGGACGCAGTATTTCCCATTGCTTACGTGCCACGGGAAGCTGCTGCATCAGTGCATTCTTGGCATCCAGCTGTAGACCCGTGCTGATGTGGCGACTGAACAAGAAGAGCTCGGTGGCTGCATAGAACTCCTCCTTGTCGATGTGAGTCCAAATGAGCTCTGGCAAGCTGCTCAGCAGCTTTATCTGCACCATGGTGCTGTAGTAGTTATTCAACTGCTTGCCCACTGTTCGCTGCTGCAGCAATGCCTCAGTCGCCGTCGACGTCGCCGTCGCAGTCGCTGTCGGTGTCGACGTTGTCTTGAAGCCAAGCAGCTGCTGTTCATTCAAGCTCTGGCAATTGGCTTGGACGCAGTGCACCTGTTCAATCAGTGTCCCGGCAGAGGTCTGCATGGCTGCTATGGTATCGGCAGCTTTTAACAGATCTCGGTAGCGTTCCCTGCAAAGCAGATTAGTTTGACGACGTGCCACATCACTGTATCACTGTGGCAGAGACTTCCTCACTTACCCCACCATGGTGCGCAACTCCTCGCGCTTGTTTTCCACTACGGTTTGGATTTTCTTCTGCACCGTGTCGATCTCGAGCACGCTGTGCTGCTCGAACAGCGCGTCCACATTTAATTGCAGCAAATCAGCGCTCATATTTCAATTATTTTTCATCAAAAACTAAGCGACAAACTTGTCGTCAGCTGTTCGCGGTCACAAATAAAATAAATTTCACCGTTTTTGGGTCGGCGTCTCGAGGGTTGCCCATTCGGTAAAAGTTTGCGATCTGGTTTGATTTTGTACTTAAGGTTGTTTTAATTTTTTGTACCTTTTTTCTGTCTTTTTTTTTTGATTTTCTAGAATTTTTTAAATTTTTGCATAATTTTTTTAGATTTTTCTTGATTTTTTGATATAATTTTTTTTTTATCAGAAATAAATTTCCTATCTTCTCTTCCCGGGGGCTGACGAACTTGAAATCTTCATTAAAATGCTAATTTTAATTTTGTCTTATTTCTAAATTTTAATTTTAATCAAACTTATTAATAAATATTGAACTATTGAAGAATTTTTAGAATTTCAAATTGACCGCCCACATTAAAATTTTAACACTAGCAGATGCGATGATTTGTGGCGGTTAGCCGATTGGCAATTAAAATTAGCTGGTAATCGATGTTCTAACAATCGATTGTGACATGCATCACTTTAAAATTTAAATTTATTTAAAATATATTTATTTATTTTAGCAAAAATTGTATAACTAAACGAAAATAGATGATTTTTTCAAAAAAAAGTTATGAAAATGAATCAAGCCTGCCAGCCCGCTCTTGAAATGGCGGGCAATTTGAAATTCGAAAAATTCTTCAATAATTCAATATTTATTAATAAATTTGATGAAAACTAAAATTAAATTAGACAAAATTAACCCGAATCGTCCTGAGCAACATTTTTTCGAATTTATTAATGAAACTTTCAGGACTGGTGAATTTGAGTTCGCTGAATCCGAAAAAAATATTCGTTTTGATCGTCCTTGTCAGGATAATCGACAGGACAATTTTTTCGACTGTTACCATATGGTAACGCTGGGAAGTACAGGGTACAGGTTTACTTAATACTACAAAATACAAATATTTTTGAAAAAATCAAATAAATACAGCTTCATTCAACAGGGGGGCTCTTCCTTGTTATATAGGACCAATTTTGGGTCAAATCGGTGCAGTATATCGTATGTATAACAAAACTGTCATAGGAACAAACGGGGTCAAATTCACCTTTAGTAAGGAAAACTTTTTTCTATTCTGGCATATCTCAACCAAACTCTTAGAATATGTATCTGATATGTTCCTATACATCCTGAGCAAATTTGGTTCAAATCGGACCACTATATCATATAGCTGTCATAGGAGCAATCATATTTTATGAACAAAACAGTGCGAAACGCGAATAAAATGTATGGAAAAAACGTGTACCCTGTACTTCCCAGCGTTACCATATGGTAACACGAAAATAAAAAATGAAAATTAAGAGAGAAAAAGTGGTTTTTATTTAAAATTTTTTTCATAATTAATAAGTGCACTCTTTTACCTTTCTAATGATGTGTGCATTACATATAGTTCAGTACTAAATTTAGTCAAACGGTTTAAGTTTACTTGCGACGAATTGCCAAATGCCGTTTTTTTGCACTGCAGAATATAATGAGCAACTTAAAGCTCATTTTTCGATCAGCTAACTTCAAGAAATTGTTTCAATCAACTTTTTATCAGTTAGAGACAACAATTTACTCTTAGAATATCTTATAAAAGTTAATCTAACGTTAATATGTTGTCTAAAAATGAAGTTTTATTAAATGCCTATTGCTTGTTACCATATGGTAACGCTGGGAAGATTCGGGTTAAAATTAGCATTTTAATGAAGATCTCAAGTTCCTCAGCCCCCGGGAAAAGAAGATAGAAAATTTAATTCTGAAAAAAAAACTATATCAAAACATCAAGAAAAATCTAAAAAAAAATTATGCAAAAATTTAAAAAATTCTAGAAAATCAAAAAAAAAAAGTCCGAAAAAAGGTACAAAAATTAAAACAAAATCAAACCAGATCGGCAAATTTTCGTCGGCGCCAAAAAAAATCAAGCCATATCTGAAACTTTTAGCGAATGGGCAACCCTCGAAACGCCGACCCAAAAATGGTGAATTTATTTTTTTTGTTAATTTTTTTATTTTGATAATTTCAAATGCTTAAATCGTAAATTATCGTTGAATGAAACTATGTGGGAACATGGGATGGACACATTTCTTGTTCATTGCTAATAACCGAGTTTATTTAAATGCTAAAATGTAAATGCATTTGTATAATTACAGGCAGCCTTATAACAATATCAATAAATGTTGATTGACTAATTTGAAATGCCATTCAAAATGCAATTGGCAATCACAATGCGCTGTATTTCGGAGGTTCCCTCGTAAATCTCAGTGACGCGGGCATTCCGATAATAGAGTTCAGCGGGAAGATCCGTCGTATATCCCATGCCTCCCAGTATTTGGATACACTGATGCGAACAGTATGTGGCCGTCTCGGAGGCGTGCAACTTCGCCATGGCTGCCTCCTTGGTGATCACGAATCCGTTGTCCTTCAGCCAAGCGGCGCGCCAAGTCAGCAGTCGAGATGTCTCCACGCGCAGTGCCATGTCAGCGATTTTCTGCTGAATCATCTGTAGACGCGACAGACGTTGTCCAAAGGCCACACGCTTCTCCGCATAGTCGGTGCTCAGCTCGAGAGCTGCCTGGGCAATGCCCGTCGCCTGGGCAGCGATTCCAATGCGTCCACTGTCCAGGGACTCCATGGCAATCTTAAAGCCGCTGCCAGGAGAACCCAACACTTGGGACTGCGGCACGGAGACATCGTCGAGAGTCAGCTGGCAGGTGGATGTGGCACGCATGCCCATCTTGCTCTCCTTCTTTGCAATGCCGAGACCCGGAACGCTCTTGTCTGTGAGAAAGGCTGTAATCCCTTTGTGCTTCAGTGACTTGTCGATGGTGGCAAAGATGAGCCCGCCACTGGCCTCCTTCGAGTTGGATATCCAGGCCTTGGTGCCGTTCAACAGGTAGACACCATCACCACTAAGCTTGGCCGTAGTGCTGGCCGCACCCGCATCGGATCCATTTCCAGGCTCCGACAGTGCGTAGAATGCAATGTGCTTGCCCTGGGTGTAGGGCACCAGGAACTGCTGCTTCTGGGACTCTGTGCCATGCTGCTGCACTGCACCCACAAACAGATTGTTCACCCCCATCACAACAGACACGGCTGCATCGCCGCGAGCCACTTCCTCCATGCCTATAGCATATGCCTGATAGTCCAGGCCAGCACCACCTGCAATAACCAGTCCATTAGGGTCGCTGCTCTCAGTCGTGCTTAGGTACTCACCGTACTCTTCTCTCACGATCACCGACATTAGCCCCATCTCGCCCAGACGTTGCACCTGCTCCGCCGGAAAAAGCTCTTCGCGATCATGACGTCGGGCGTGCGGCGCCAGTTCGGCGTTGGCGAAATCCCGACAGCTTTTCTGTAATATCTGGTGAGTCTCCGACAGTGCTGCCAGACAAGCGATGCCTCTGCCTCTGCCGCTGCCGCTGCTCCAGCTGGTTCGTTGACCTGCGAATTAGTCGTGAGTGAGAGTGAGAGTGAGCTGCGGTACATTTAATTTGGTCACGTTTCTTTTTCCTACCCAGCGTCCAAACGCTTCTACATAGCTTTTGCATTTCGTCAAAGCTCTCTACTGAATGCGCCAAAGCTTTCGCCGTCCACTTGCTGAAAAGGTTCGCAACGCACTGCCGATCGATGGCGATCGAGAACGATAGCTTTTATATGCAGCACGAAAGCTCCCAAGTGAACTGATGGCGCCAGAGGCGGAGCTGTCACCAATAAGGGGGAAGCACATGATAAAGCTCTAGGTCATATTTAAAATATTTCCAATTTCCATTTTATTTATGGTAATCAGTAAATATTTCAATTTTATTTCATACAAAAACTTTTCAAACTACGCCGCTGTATCGCTGATTCATTGTCAAGTTCTTTGTGTAGAGCTTTATATACCTTACATTACACAAACTTATGAGGTAGACACGACTTTTGTTGAATGGGAACACACCTTTTGCAATTAAGTCAGTTTTAGGTATTCCTTAGTCGATCTTTGATCGATTCCAGAGATGTGGATGGGTCAGAAGATCAGCAGCAGAAATGAAAAGCGGTTCAACGCTTTTCGGAAATCGTCGATGAAAGTTTTGCAATGCAAATTCAAGTTTAACTTGATGCTATTTTGCATTCAATTGGGTATGCGCAATTCAACACACCCACTTTTACCATTTACATACATGTCTGTGTTGTAGATACATATGTATCTTTTTCAAGGATTTTCCTGTTGAGCCCAGTAGTCTGTCTATATAATTCAATAGTTCATATAGTTCAAGTTAGAGAAAAGCCCTAGATATTAGCACAACTGCGGCAGCAAATAGTTCCAAATTAATTTAACTGGTTTAATAATCGCGTTTTAAGAACAACTTTAAGTAATCAACATGAATTATCTTATACAGCGGGGCAAGGTGCGTCAACAGGCGATCAGTGTGCCCGACGGTCTGCCCGAGCTTCTGTCGGATATAACCCGGGAAGTGCTACGCTGCCAGCCGACCAAGGAGTGCCTCTGTCAGTTCATCATCGACTATCTTCACTCTTTGATAGTGACGCGAGAGAAGGCAATGGGTAAGTAATATAAATACATATATATACATCAGTTATATAACTACTAATAATCTTTCTATGCAGTTGCCAAGAGCATTTTGGATCGTGCTTTGCGTCAGGTGGACAGTATTATATCTGACATGTGTATTTGTGATCTGTCCAAGGAGAAATCGGACATGATGGGTCAGGTTATGGAGGATTGCTTCCGTAATTTTCTGGAAAAGCGTCGCTGTGAGATGCGTAGCGGCAAGGAGGCGGTCAAGTTCGCAGACATTGACATGCTCGAGGAGCTAATACAGAAGTGCTCTTTCACTGAGGAGGAACTCGACATGTCGCGCCCAACAATCGAGAGCGCTTACAAGCGGTTTGTGGACGCTTACATGGCCGCTGCCAAAGATACTCAAGGCACCGAGATACTCTATCAGTACTTCCGGGATCGTGAACTTAAGCGCATTCAGGAAATGATGCAATACCAGGCGGCTACTCTCATACAGGCAGCTTGGCGGGGCTACATGGTCCGCAGTACGATGGCTCAACATGAGTGTATCTGCACCTGCATGATGGTAACTAATATCCTTAACAACCATACTGCAATGTATTCTATGGCTGTATTTTTATAATTTTAGGACGATCGAGATAGAGAGGAGGATGCAAGGCGGCAAGATGCTGCTGCACGTGTGATACAAAGATTCTTCAAAACTATGCTCTTGGTAAGTTATGAAATAGTACATTCAATACTTGGAAATATAAATTTATCTGAATTTCTATTTACAGCGCCAGTCGATTAAACCGGTAAGTTACCAAATCTTGTTGTACCTTCAATGTTCTAAAATCATTTTATTTGCTAGATGGGAGATCCTTGCGCGGAAAAAGAAACACCTGACTCAAAAGAGGGAAGCTTACCAACAATCACAACCATACCTGTAGCCGAAACTCCAAACACTACAGCAATCGATACTGAAAATGTATCGGAAACTCGTTCAATCAAGCCCGATGATGCGATGGAAGCTGCAGATACTGGCGAAGGTGCACCGGCTGCATCTACTGAGGAGGCGACAGCAGCGGCTGCCGAGCCTCAAGAGCCTTCACCGGCTGAACCCGAAGCCCCTAATGCTGAAGAATCTCCTGAGGTTGCTGCTACTGCTGAGGCCGAACCAGCTGCAGAGCAGCCACCACCGGCTGATGAACCAGCACCACCTCCAGCTGAGGAAGCTGCAGCAGCACCACCAGCTGAAGAAGCTGCAGCCGAGGAAGTGCCTCCCGCTGGAGAGTAGAATTTTAAATGCACAGACATTTTAATGTTATTTATTTTTTATTCCCAACACGCTCTTAAGCTTGTAAATTAGTTTAACGTGTAATTCAATATTGAAATCGTCCTGAATGTAGCCTATGATTTTGTGTTACCAATTATAAAGATAAAGCGTGAAACAGATAAGTCGATTATAAATTAGATTTCTAAGAGGTAATACACTCAATGTAATTTGGAATCGAACGATATATAAAATTTTATATTGTTTTTATTTTTAATGCCCAACTCCCTGTTAAGCCTGTGTTATATGTATATTTATAAAATAGATTTCTAAGAGGCAATATGCTGCTTTATCCAATCGCTGAAAGTTGAAACTCTTGTGTAGACATCGGGCGATACAAAGAGACCGCAGACAACCAGCCCATAGGACACTACGCCCACTTGCTTCAATCCTTTGTCGTTTCTTACCAAAGGCCCGCCGGAGTCTCCCTACATATTAAACAAACACATTATGTAGTTTTCCCAAGCGTCGACTACATTCTTTTAAGACTTACCGAACATGCTCCTCTAAACGGTCCTCTCGCACAAATCTCCGTATCCGTGACGGCATCCATGCCACTTGCCTGGCATTGAAGATTTGACATCGTCTGATAGTTCATTCGTTGCAGAGTGGTCGGATAGTTGAAGATGTCCAGAAATGGAAATGGCACTGGCAATCTTAAGCCCCAACCGGTCAGGGTAACTGGAACACCACTTCCGACAAACTCTTTATCATCAAACTCAATAGACTTGATGGAGACATTGTTGAAGACCAATGGTGGATCAATGGTTAGCACCGCAATATCACTAGTCTGCAGCTCCTTGTAGTCTGGATGTATGACATAGGACATCACCTGGGAACGGGATCCACTCTGCTCGTCCAAATTGCGTATACCCGCTACCACAGACATGCGTGTCACATTGAGGCCCTGGCAACAGTGGGCGGCTGTCAGCACGCGATCGGGAGCTATGATGGAGCCACCACAGAAATGCATGTGACCCCCACGCGTTGCATACTGCATGGAGACCTGATAAGGCACATACTCTCCGGCTTGCACATCGGAACCACCAACAATGCGTGTGGGCGTATAACCACTCGGCTGTCGAGCTGTATAAGATTTGGAGTTATAAAGGATATTTCAACTCTTCCAATGTAACTTACAATTAAGACGCGCTGATCCGCTTGACATCCACAAAGCTGTCATTAAGAGTAATTGAATAAGACCCATGTTATTTGCCTAGTGTCTAACGCTGACGCTTCACCTCACACTATATAGTACTTGACGTGACCCTCATTTCAAAAAATTTGCATAGATATCTCAACTCACCATGTTATGCCATTATATTTGATCTTGAAATTAAAAAACTTAATGAACTCTCATGGTGGTAATTGGCATATGATCCATTTACTTACAATCGTATATGCGTGAATACCTGACCCACTAAGTTTATTTATTGATAACTTGATGTGGTGGCAATAATTGGAGTAGCTTATAAAGATTAAAGCTTAGCATCCTACATTTCTGATTTATAATCAGCATGCATGCCAAGTCGACATAATTAATCTGTAAGAAACTTTTCGATTCCAATAATATTAAGAAATCGTTTTGATTTTCTATTTGTGAGAATAATTTGTTCGCAATGTGTATTTATTAATGTAAATTAAATTACGAGATTTTATAGTTTTTCAATTGGTTTTAATAACAGTTTGACATAATACTATTTTCATTGTGAACAGACTTTCGTAAGATTAAATTCCTTTGACTAGCTTCTTTATATGAGCTCTATATAAAAACCAGGTTATAAAATTTATTTAATCTAGTCAAAGATAACAATGGCAGATTCTCTCAACAATAAATATTTATTCAAATTAACAACAATTAGTATACATTCTCATTTCTAGGCACATTGAATCTTCGATGATCTTTATATACTATTTTAATATATTGCAAATTAATATAATAATTCATTACTGAAGATTTTAAAATTATTCATCTAAAAAAATTCAAGAATGTATGCGGATTTAGTGATGATCTGTTAAGATCGGAACAGTTAGGTATAGCAGTTATTCTAGAATGCTAAAGTGTTTTCATTACTTTGCATATTCAAATACTCAAATGTTTTGTTTACGAAAAGAGAGCATTGTATAAAGGGGATCAATTAATTGACTATCAAAACATTTATGGGTGCGGCATTAAACTAATTATGACTGTCTTATGCCTAAGAAATATATTGTATTGAAATTTATAAATTGATGCTTATGTTTAATAGGCTTGGCTATAGGTAGAAAAGTGAGAAGCTCACGGAACCCTTGAAAAATGTTAATAACGGGAGCAAAGGGGTTTCATTAATAAGATTTTGACTATTATTGCATTAACAGAAAGTGATAAAGATGATGCGAATATTTTGCACGTTCTCGAAGAACTAAAGGGGACGATCAAAATCCAGATGTGAAGGAGCAACAAAGTTTGTTGTTAAATAAGAATAAAATAAATAAAACAACTCCTAAGTTAAGGAATGTGGTTTTATTGTTCACGATTTTTTATTTTTCTAATTAAATTTTTATAGACTGCAGGAGGAAATTTAAGGTTTATGATCTATTGACTATGACCTTGAATTTCTTTAAGTATTTTATAATTTTACTTGGAGTTTATGCCTTTATTGCAAAATGGCATGCCAATAATAATAATTTCGGTCAATCAAATTCTATTCGTTTAATCAAATAACAACAAAACTCGCCTACGCTCATTATGCTAAAACTATAAACTTTTTTTTATTATTACATGTTCTTATTGTTCAGCTTGGTGAATCTTAAGTGTCATTAATAAGATTCGCCATTGTTATTTGCATAATATTTGAATTAGTTAAAACGAATTTAAAAGTCGCTCATCATAGGGAGAAAGAAATTCGCAAAACTTGACCTACATTTAACGCAATTTAATTCGTATTGATGAGACACTTGCTAACCGCGCCTTGAGGAAGATGATAACCAGTTCCACATATTTTAGCTTGTCATTCTGATCAAGATTAAGCATATTCTAGAATCTAGATATTTGATGATTTTCGTCAATATCGCGGCACAACTATAAAAACAACAGTAAGGTAATAAAACAAGCACTAAACTAGATATTTTGATGTATATTATTATGTTTAACGGTTCCTTTAAATCTAGATTTCTAAAAGTGATTTCATTAGAATATACTTTCCTTTGGTATAAAAGAAATCAACTACTTGCAAAACGAAACACTTCTGATCGGGCCATGGAGATGCGCATAGCAATCTGCTGCCTCAGTAGGTTACCTTTGCTGAAAATATCTAAGAAGTAGAATTGATTTTTACATTCTATTTATCTCTAGTACTGGGCATCAGTTTGAGGATCAGCTGGGCTGCCAAGCAAGAAAATAACCAAGATTCCGGAAGACTTCTTTCCGTTCAGGTTCCGGCTCCCACGCCATCGCCCCCAACTGTAATTTACAAACGGCCGCATCCTTATTACCCGCCACCACCACTGCCTCCTTATTACCACCCACCGCACTCACATCATCCGCCGTCGAAATGCAAATGTCCGCCTGGACCACCAGGACCACCGGGAACTCCAGGCACCAACGGTAAGTGCATACTTTGGGTTAGGGAACACAAAGACTGTTTTAGCTGACAATACAAATTTAAAAACAGGCACTCCAGGGAAGCCGGGACATCCTGGAGCAAAGGGAGACAAGGGTGATAACGGAGAAAAGGGTGAAAAAGGTGACAAAGGCGATAAGGGAGACAAGGGACTAATGGGTCTAACTGGAGCTCAAGGACCCCAAGGACCTCAAGGATCTCAAGGCCTGCCAGGAGCCCAGGGATCTCAAGGATCACAAGGACCTCCCGGTGCACAGGGATCCCAAGGATCGCAGGGATCTCCAGGTTCCCCAGGATCTCCAGGGTCGCAGGGATCTTTAGGTCCTCCAGGATCTTCGGGATCTCCAGGCTCTCCAGGAGCTCCTGGATCTCAGGGTAACACTGGACCACCAGGACCCCAAGGACCTCCAGGAACTCCGGCAGCACCACCCTCTTGGCCTGCACCACCGTCACCGCCGCACCATCATCATCCTCACCATCCTCACCATCCTGGTCCTATAATTGTACCAGTTCCATTACCTCCCCATCATGGACATCATGGACATCCTGGACATCACCATCATCATCATCATAAACCAGGTCCGCATAAGCCTTGGCATCCAACGAAAAAACCCCACCATCCAACAAAAAAGCCCCACTATCCAACTAAAAGGCCCCACCATCCAACTAAAAAGCCCCACCATCCAACAAAAAAACCAACTAGAAGGCCAACTAGAAAACCAACCAGAAAGCCAACTAGAAGACCAACTAGAAGACCAACTAGAAGACCAACCAGAAGGCCAGTAACAACAACAAAGCCAGATGAAACGGAATCGACTACTGTAGAAATGGAAACCACTACTCTAGAGCAGGAAAATCCTGAAGAACCGGATGCAGTTAAGCCACCTCCACAGGATATTTCAACGGAACTTGAAAAGCCAGAGAATTCTGAAGGCGGTGAACAGGAAAATCAGGAATCTGGTCAACCGCAGCCTGAAGACGATCATAATGTAAACGAAGAACATGGTGAGGCGGCAGAGGAGGCAGAGGAGGAAGATCCGGAAGAAGAAGTGGTGGACCAGCCAGAAGAAGAAGAATCCGTCATACCCGATCCCACGGAAACGGTATCTGAAGGAGAGGAGTCAAACCCAGATGAGATTGAGAATGAGAATCAGGACAACGAATTTGAAAACATTGAACACGAATTAGAAGCAGAAATCGAAGGGCAATATTCCAACGAAGAAGATGAAGGAGGCGAGACTGAGAGTGAATCTGTCATTGAAGGACAAGATACTGAAGATTCTAACCAACAACTTGAGGGCTTTGTAGTTCAACAGAGAAGTAAAAACCGACCACTTATCTTAGCCATTAGCAATTCTCGGAATCCATTTGACATATACAGAAAGTATCAAGACTATTAAATAGGAAATACGATAGGAAAACATTTAAAATAATAAATTAAAATTTTAAGACTGTATTTATTTGCTGCACTTATTTTGAATTTCTGAGCATGCCCAAAAGTATGCAACACATTTGAATTTTCTTTTGGTTTTTCCTATCAAATTTCAAATTTAAAAAGACGCTAATTTTGCTATTTTTAAATAAATTTGATGAAAATTAAAATTTAGAAATTAGACAAAATTAAAATTAACATTTTAATGAAGATTTGAAGTTCGTAAGTCCCCGGGAAGAGAAGATAGGAAATTTAATTCTGAGAAAAAAAAAATTATATAAAAAAATCAAGAAAAATCTAAAAAAAATTATGCAAAAATTTAAAAAATTCTAGAAAATCAAAAAAAAAAAACGAAAAAAGGTACAAAAATAAAATGTAACCAAATACAAAATCAAGCAAACTTTTTCGGGATGGGCAACCCTCGAGACGCCGTCCCAATAAACGGGTACTGGATGGATTTGAGTGAGGATGGCTACTGCAAAGAATAGTAATAGAACTGATGCAACTTGCAATTAAATAATTAGCAACATGGAATAGCTCTTGTTCCGTAACTATTACTTAAAATTAATTTCATATCTATTATTAAAAAATATCAGTGGTTATTGAAAAAAAATCAGTAATATACGTAAGTGTTAAAATTGAAAATCATTTATTATTTTGCAATTTTTAAACCGAAAAGTATCGTATACATAGTAATAAGGGGAAATTACGTGTTTTGTCAAAGAATGTATTTATTAGATTGATTTGTTTACAGCATGTTGAGCCTATGACATGCGTTCCTTAATCCAAGGCTCGAACATGGAGACGCGAGTGTAGACATCGGGACTGTTGGAGGCACAGAAAGCGGTGCCATATGAAACAACGCCGACCTGTTTTAGAGATTCGCCATTGACCATAACCAAAGGACCACCAGAATCGCCCTGAAGAGAATAACATATTGATAATCGTAGAGTGTATACCAATTAAAATCGAAAATAAATCAACTCACATTGCAGGCACCCTTCCCGAAACGTTCCAGGGCACAAATCTCAGTGTCCGTCAGCTGAGTCATTGTTTGTTTGCACCGATCATTGGCCAACGTTTTGTAGGAGAGCTTCTGCAGAATTGTGGGATATTTGGCAAAGGGACCAGTGCCAAAGTGGAACACGGAACCCCAGCCGGTAAGCATCACATCCTGATCTGCGCCCACAAGCTCATTGCTGCTCACATCGATTGTGCTGATCCGCTTGCCATCCAGCTCAAAGGGTGGATCGATTTTGAGTATGGCTATGTCACTGGTAACCAGCTCCTCATAGTTTTCGTTCATTTCGTACGACTGCACCTGGGAGCGATGACCGCTATTGTCATTCAGATCCCGCACTCCAGCCACTACGGTAATTCGACTGGCATTCTGTCCATTGACGCAGTGCGCCGCAGTCAGCACACGATTGGGTGCGATAAGGGATCCGCCGCAAAAGTGACGCTGCTTTCCGCTGCGTGTGAGGAACTGCATGGATATCTGGTAGGGCACATACTCATCTTCCGGCACATCATAACCACCAACCACACGCTCCTGTGAACTGCTGTCCACACTCTCGAAATAGGCATCCACTATAAATGGAGTGTTTTACCATCTGAACTTCTATATCTTTAGGTTGATTACTTACGATCAATTCCATTGCCCATGGGTTTTCCAGATGTCAGCACGCCGAGTAGCAAGAGAAGAATCAATTGTGCTTCCATGTTGTCGCTGACAATTTGGCTTTGTCTGGTTTCTAACTCGCATCGGGCCTTTATATACCTTGCACTTTTGGCTCATTAGAATTTTATCAACTATTTCTCGGGCCAATAACTGTGGGCGGTCTGACCCCATAGAATGCGTAACAAGGTCGTATACTTCTAGTCCGATAAACTTGTGAGCGTGCTTAAAGCTCTATATAAGCAGCAGGGGAACTGCACTTTTAAAAAGCCTATAAAGGGGGAGAAGATTGGGTATAAAGAGAATAAAATAGTAATAAAGATATATAGAGTATATAAAAAGAGGAAGATAAAGCTGAGATATGCAGAGAACCACTGTAGAGAATAAGAAAAGAATAAGTAACAGAGATATCTTTATAGCAACTACGAATGCTATTCGGTACACTTCGATCGAAGAAGTTATAGAAAGATAGAAAAATAGAGATGTGGTTAAAGTTGCTTCATTGATTCTTCCTTAAAATGTCCGACTTTGGGTGGCCTTTTTTATGCTTTACAGCAGACAGAGAGGGCGAGAGAGGAGAAGAAGATGTGATTCAGAGCCGTTTCCTCAATTCCTGGTAATGACACCTACACCTACATCCAAATTGAAACGACAAGAGAACAGATTCAGACACAAGTGGACCAAGAAACTGAATGTCTTAGCGAAGGTAGAGCAGGACAGGAATGAGGGATAAGGTTGATCAGGCTGCAGTTTTAATCAATGAATAATTTAAATATTCCGATTAAACAAGCTACTGCTGCAGTTGCTCCTTGGCATCGGACATTTCTTTTAATTCCTTGCTCTTGTGTGTGTGCTGGGCAGGAGATGGAGGAGCCAGACAGGCAATTGAAGTTGCCATTGGGCAATCAACACCTTTCGGTTCTCCTCGGCTATCTGGGCAGCTCACATGTTCGATGCAAATCAACTTCAGTTGCCGACGTCTGGGCGGGCACAGGCTGAATGCGATGCTTCTCCGCTCCCGTCTCCGTCTCCGTCTTCATCTCCGTTGTCGTTCTCAGTTCCCAATTCTTGCTGCCTGCCATGTGTCAGTTCCGGCCTGATTGCATCCAGCTAATGAATCATTTTACTGCGCCTCCCGACAACTGTGTGTGGCAACTGGCGCAAATTAATTATGCACACCTCTGGGGATTCGCTGGGTTTCTGGGAGTCGGCGCTGCAGCATGTTGAGGTCTTGATCTTTGGACTACTGTGTTAATTGTTGCTCGGCTCTGTTGCTCGGCGCTGCCTACGAACCGATTTGAACTTGAAATGGCTTTATTATTTTGGCAGGATGCGAGCTGGCTTTTTGCCTGCTTGGCGCCCTTCGATTTCTGCCTTTTGTTAATTGGACCACCCTGACAAAGGCGGACAGAACGCCAATAACGTGACAGGCAGGACTTATCTCAGCGCTTTATTTTTAGTTTCTGCATATCATTTGCATGTGAGTTCGCCGACTCCCGTTGACAGGTTAATCCCTATGTTAACTCATTAGGCTTTGTTCTCTCTCCTGCTCTCCGTGTCTCGGCGTAAGATCCAATTAAGCGCAGCTGAACTTCAGAGACTTACGAATACATATATGATGAACATATAGAAATATGAAAGAACTTTCTGAAAAAACATTATAAACTGCAATTAAGAATATACAATTTTGATGTTGCAATCTATTTCCGCTATCTGTTTAGAATTTTCAAACATAAACTACTTTCTCAGTTGGCCAAGCTTAAAATACCTAGTTAATAAATTATTGGTAGCACTTTGGTACTGACATACTACAGGTAAGTCAACAACAAGATGCCGAATAAATTTTCCATTTATTGTGGCAATTAATTTTGCACTCGTTGCGATAAATGACAACAACAAGTTTAGTTAATTCGTATGTAAAAAACATTTGGAACAAATGCGGAGTGGAAAATTAATTGCATGTTTTGCATAATCAGTAAATTGGTCGTTTATTTTACGTACTTAATTTGCCAACACCACAAGGTGCCCAATGTCGTCCCTCCATCCCACCGACCCAACAGAACCGAACCACTCGGCATACCTATAAATTATGACTACATTCGGGATGAGCTCCTCTCTCAGTGGGACAAGTGAAATACGTTTTTATTTGCAAATCAGATAAGAGATCTGGACACAGCGAGTAGCTTAACCATTTGTAGATACGCTCACCAAATCTGATACTGATACTACCTTCTTCACAATATTTATCGGTCGCGTGAGCTTGTTACCTAATTGATGACAACAGGTAGGCGCTTCTGTCAAGTAACCAGCTCACTTCAGGACTGCTCTGTGAAAATTGAGAAGTGAGAAATGAGAAGTGAGAGCGAGTATTATATTGTCCCTATTCATATCAAAGATTTGCTTATGATATTCTGACACGCACATCCAAACAGCAGGAGCCACAGTTGTCCCACTGTTACAGTCCAGGGGCCAAAACAGTTGAACCTTTCGATTGCTTCTGAACTGAAATCTGAGAGAGTTTCATAATTTGGCCTGATTGCATTTTATTACGTCACATTATACATAGATATGATTAGATTTTCATCATTTTGATTAGAATAATTAATATAGATGATTTAGTAATATTTCGCTGATTGTTTCAATGTGAACCCTTATTCCAAATAAATCTGAACTTGTTAGAATTTACCAAAAAGTTTTGACTTGTTTTGATTTTAAAAGAATATTAAATCAAGCGCACGATGAAAACAAAATCCTTGTATTGATCTTTTCAAGTTAAGGTGAGTTTCCAGGTCTATATTTTTCCATTCTAGAATATTTTTTCAGACATGGTCCAAATATGAAGGGGCAATTTAGATCGCACGTGCAGGCGGCGATTATGTACTTAAATCCAGACCAACTACTGGATTTGGGATTCCCAATTGGCAACTCAGCCGAGTCTGGTCATAAAACAAGCGGCTTTGCTTTAAGAACCGACATATAAATCACCTGGAAGACGAAAAACAACACAAAACTGCGGCACAGGCAATAAAAGTTGCAGTCTAAATATTTCTTTTATTTTCTTTTTTCACTGCATTTTTTTTTGTTTTCGAGTTTTTTTGTGAAGGGACGGCCACACGCACAATTCTACAGAAGTCGGTTGGCAAAGAACAAGGCTGGCAATGAGGCGGTCAATCAACCAAAATGTCATAATAATGATGGCGTTCCGGGCGGCCTCTTCGAACTCTACAGACAGGATGGATGCTTATCTTGTTAACACCGTACCTTTTTCAGCCTGGCGTTAACTTTAAACTTCAAGCAATAAAGAAATAAAATCGGTTAGTGACATAGTCAGTTCTCAGTTCATTTAACGGATCTTCTGACTTGATTAAATTGCCCAAATATTCTTTTTCTCTAAATTTATGGAATTGGTTTTACAGTCGAAAAAAGACCAATTTAGATTATCTAATTATATTGAATTTGCCTTTAACGAATAAAGTAAATTTATAATTTTCATCAATCGAAGAATTAAAATGTGTTTTAAAATTATCGCAACTTGAAAATTATCTCAAAATATTTGGCACTTATTAAGAATCTGACCATAACCCATTTTTTTTTTTATAAATAATAATATTTATTATAAAGATACGGCAACTTGTAATCTTTAACCTTGGTTATACATTTGCATGCAATAAAAAAGATAAGAGGCATCCAAAAGATACATAAGCATTTAAGAAGATAGAATTTCGTATTTTGAGAGTCATTCAAAAGATGCAAACTGACGAAATGACATTAAAATATTCACATTTAATTGGGATTTGCTTTGTGGTCTGTCTCTGTATGGTCTTAGTGGGAGCAAAGGATGATGGACTGGACCCATTCCGCATCAATGGAGGTCAGTTGATGAACAACTCGGTGCCTTTTCAGGTGTCGCTGCAGATGCAACGTCGTGGCGGATGGCGTCACTTTTGCAGCGGCTCCATAATCAGTGAGTTGCATGTTCTGACAGCGGCTCATTGTGTGGATAAGATGAAGGTGGAGGATCTGAGCGTTTTGGGTGGCACACTCAACTGGAAGTCAGGTGGACAGCGGCACAAGATTGTGGGGAAACACGTGCATCCGAAGTACGCATTGACACCACGGATTATCAATGACATTGCAGTGTTAAAGGTCAGTCCGCCGTTTGGACTGCATCTCGCCGAGATTGCCACCGTACACATGGGTGGCTCTGATCGCATTGGTGGCAAGGTGCCCGTCCGTCTCACCGGCTGGGGATCCACAACGCCAAGCAGCTCGGGGGCCAAGGTGCCGGATCGGCTGCAGGTGCTTGACTATCAGACCATCTCGAATGAGGAATGCGCACAGAAAGGTTTTCGCGTCACACCCAATGAGATCTGTGCACTGGCAGCACACGGCCAAGGAGCCTGCATGGTGAGTCCGTCAGCTCAGCTCAGCTCAGCTTAGTTTAGGTATGACTATTCAGGTATTTCCATTTCTGTACAGGGTGACTCGGGTGGGCCGTTGATCTTGTCAAGCGGCCGACAGCAGCTGGCTGGGATTGTGTCCTATGGTAGCGCCACCTGTGCCCAGGGCAAGCCTGATGTCTATACGCGCGTCTCTAGTTTTCTGCCCTATATAAGCAAGATCCTTAACCAGGACTTGACCCGACAACCTCAGCAAACCGAGCAAAACTAATAAATTCTTTGCGGTTTAAATGTTATTTGTCTTTTTTTGTTTTTGGCGACTAATTAAAAATCTTGTTCAATATTCGCCACAGTCGCTGGCAGCCGCAGTGCATCTTCATCGGCCGAACGCCTAGGCATAGGTCTCGCCTGGCATGGCCTGGTTTGGTGGTATGGCAGGGTCTGACATGGTCTGGCCTGGCTCCAGCTTTGGCCTGCACTCTGCGGACCATGATAAATGCAAAAAGCAATTTATCGCACATTTAACTCAATTCAGTTTCTTTATGGGCAGCAACAGGCCCAGACTCAGACTCTAAACGCAGACGCAGACGCAGCCGATAGGGTGGAGTCAGAGGAGACAAGGGGGGGAAAAGAGAGAGGGGGCCAGTTTGGCTGGGGGCACGCCTGCAAGACAGACAAAGTTTCGCTGACACGCACACTACACACAGCCTCGAGTGAGGCATGCAGCATGCTGCAAGCTGGACCGCGAACCATGAAACCATGGTACCATGGGCACCGTGGACTGTGGCGTGGCACTGCGCTTGTAATTCGATATTAGATTTTATGTGCGACAAATACGAAGTGCAAACATTTTTATGTTCCTTCAATTTCTATGCTGCATTCGTATTTGTAGTGGAAAAAATTGAAAGATGCGCCCCAATGCCTCAACCTCGACCAGCTCTGCTTTCCAACATAATTAAGTTCGAATAATGTGGGCCTCACGCTTTTCGATTTGGGTATCTCATCTATACCGATGTACCTTCAATGCCTCTCCAAATTCTTAACCAATCTTAACTGTATTTCTTATACTCTACCTGCTTGAAACTGGAGCAGGAATTAAAACCTTTTACTTCTCTGTTACTAATAACATTTTGCATGAATAAAATAGAGAATTCAAAATAAAGATCTCCAAATCTATACAGGTATCTAAGGACAACTTATTACAAAAATGTATTCATATTGCCGCTCGGAATTGAATTAAGTAAATCGAGAATAATAGTCCAATTTTGTTGCCTTAAAATTCCTGATCGGAAGTAAAAGCTTAAAAGCTCTGTTTTCCACTTGGAATTCATCTTAAGGCTGCTGAACTATTTTAAATCCGTTCGAAGTATTATATTAGGTACATTATTGAAGTCGATATCAATATGAATATTTTCGAAGAAGTAATATAAATAATAAGCGAGTGTGAAAGCGAATGTAAGAGAGGGATTGAATGGAAAGAGAAAGAGAAAGAGAGAGAGAGATTGCATTTGTTAGACGCTCGTCGCTGACCGCATAAATTCATTTAGATCAATCAATTCAATTTGTTTGTCAATAAAAACTAAATGAGTATTTCATTTAAACAAATTAAAATTCGACCCATTTGAATGTCGCGCACAAAATTCCAACATCCAAACGAACTCAACCAACTGAACCCGTCCAGCAATTAAAATTGACGGGGAAAATGGAACTTGGATTGGGTCTGGAACTGAGACTCAGTTGGTAGACGCAGCCTGATTTCAGAGCTGAGACAAGTATGTGTATGAAAGTATGAATATGAAAGTATGAATATGAATATGAGTATGAGTATGAGTATGAGTAGTCAAGAGGCCCTGTCTTTGGGCCTTTGTTGACTTTTCATTGTCAATTAAAATCAAATAAATTTATTTGCTGCTTGACATTCGCGGGCAGATTCTGATTCTCGTTTCGATTCCTGCATTCCGATTCTCGGATTCTGAATCAGATGGACGACTCGTGGATTGAGCAATATATATTGTTTTGACCTTCTTCTTGTATTTATTGCAATTTATTTAGCTGCTACTGTCGCAAATGTTTCTGAACCTTGACCTCATCACAAATCAGTTAAAGTTACTTCGCCTTGCCCTGCTTAGCTACAGATTCCATTGCCTTCTTGACTGTTTCGGGATCCCCCAGAAATTTCATCGATACCAACGGTTTCATGCACTCGTCCAGCTCATAGATAAAAGGTATACCAGTGGGCAGATTCAGTTCCATGATAGCTTCATCGGATATTTGATCCAGATGCTTGACAATGCCACGCAAACTGTTCCCATGTGCGGAAATGATCAGTTTCTTGCCTTCCTTGATTTGGGGCACAATGATTTTATTCCAGTATGGCATTGTGCGTTCTATGGTCAGCTTTAGAGATTCGGTTTTGGGCATATCGCAGGGATCAAGGTTCTTATAGCGCGGATCCTTGGCAATACAGTCGTAGTACTTGTGATCCTCTTCCATGGGCGGTGGTGGAGTATCAAAGCTCCGTCGCCAGATCTTAACTTGATCCTCGCCATATTTCTTGGCCGTCTCGGCCTTATTGAGTCCCGTCAATCCACCATAGTGACGCTCGTTGAGGCGCCATGTCCTGCAAGTCGGGATCTTTTCCTGTCGAGTCACCTGCAGCACCGTCCTTAAGGTATCTTGGGCTCGCTTCAGCACCGAAGTGTGCGCCATATCAAACTTCAGTTTTGCCTCCTTGATTGCCTTGCCAGCGGCACAGGCTTCTTCCTTGCCCTTCTCACTGAGCTTGGCATCGAACCAGCCACAAAACAGATTCTTCTGATTCCACTCGGATTCACCGTGTCGCACCATTACTACCACAAACCTCTTCGTCTCACATTTCTCAGAGTATCTTCGATGCGGCGTCAACAATCGTGGCGTCAACAACAATTGACCTTCGAAACAGAGCTTCAAAGATCCAGCCATTTAGCTTTTCAATTTAAATTGTCAAAATTACTAAAATAAAAACAATAGATTTTGAGTTACTCTTTGATAAGACAATGTAATCGTTGCCTACATAGAATCTGCGTCTGAATAAAATAATTTAACATTTTCAAAAACCTCCATAAACAAAGTTTAAAAAAATGGTATTTATTTATAAATTTTAAATAACATATATAGTATACAGTTTAAATAACATTATAATAACATTACATTATAATAACATTACAGATGAAGGAAAAAAATATTAATATTAAAATGTTTTCGAAATTGCAATTTTATATAGTTTAAGCTGACAATCTCTGAAACTATCAAAGCTAGAGCTTTAAAATTTGGTAATCATATACTTTTATGTGCTATAAATATATATTTATTGTTATGCCTTAGACAATTTCAACCAATTAGGCGGTATTTAAATAGAGTTATAATAGAAGGTTGTGAAAGGCTTAGTAGTTAAATCACTTTAGCTATAAACCGAGTGACAACTCAATGAATTTAAGTGACAGTAACATTGAAGATTTGTGCAAAACCGACTGCAACTTGGACTGCAAATGCGAGCAGCCAACAAATTGACCAAGAGACACATGGTCAGGGAAGGTAGCTGGGAATGGGTTATGCTGGACATTCTGCAGAAGCAGAAGCAGCCATAAAGAGCTTTTACGGCCGACAGTGGCGGCAGTTTGGATGATAAATTGTCGACTGCGGTCAGTTTTGTGCCGGCAGGTCGACAACTTCTCCCAGGGACCCGGGACGACGACACCATGAGTAGCTACCCATAGATCGATGTCCAGTCGTAGAGTGAGAGCGTTAGAGATTAGACAATTTGTATAGGAGCCTGGACAGTTTTGCCTGGAAGCGCCACTCTGGTGGCAACCAAAGCACGGGCCATCATGTGGCATTCCACCTGGCCCATTGCCTGGCCAAGCTCTTTACAGTTGCCTCGTGTTAATTGAAA
The DNA here is from genome assembly GCA_951394115.2 of Drosophila phalerata. Lineage (NCBI taxonomy): Eukaryota > Metazoa > Arthropoda > Insecta > Diptera > Drosophilidae > Drosophila > Drosophila phalerata. The sequence continues at coordinate 7,909,826 of OX596005.2, forward strand.
ATTGTACGGTAATGTTGCTTATCGCTTGCCTATCTGACGACGTCGTCGTTGTTGTTGCTGTCCATGGGTGCCAGTAACAGTCTGAGTCCCAGTTCCACTGACCATGTATTGGTCTCTGTCTCTTGGGTCTTTCGGTTTGCGTGTCCATGTTTCATGGAGCCACACCTCGAGGCCTCACGCATTGGCAGAGGTGTTTGATAAACATCCAAAGTCGTGTCTCTAGTTGTTGTTGTTGTTGTTGTTGCTGTTGTTTTGTGGCTTGCGGTGAAAATTTCTCAAACACTTTTTGACAACTTTCATGTGGAACGCACTTAACAAAATTTATCGCCTCTGACATTTTTTGTGACTTTAATTGCTTATAGACGTAAGAAGTTGTCCTCCAGCTACTTGCCACACACATCTGTGGGCCTTCTTCTGCCACCTGTGGCTGAGGGCAGCCTAGGGTTCTTAGCTGGGCTTTAGACACGTTAACAGTTGACACGATTCGCGGCTTAATTGCTTTTATAGCATGATTGATGATATTTGCTCGGATTGAAAGTAATCGAGTCTATTATTTCGACAAGCCGTACATTTCGTACATACCAACTGTGAAAAACTACCTAAGAAATTACCTTAAAAACCTTTGTCTCAACTTAGGAACCACATATCATCATAAACTACTCTATTTAGAGCCGTTTTTCAATATATAATTAAGCAGTTAGTCTCCTTAAAATCTTTAAATGTAATGCTGTGCAATTTTAAAGATACAATCAGTAGATGCAAAACTATCGATAAATAAATGGCAAACTAGCTACTAGTCACATATAGTTAATTTGAGTTAGTTATTTGAGTACATCTCTATACTTTATCTTTATGCATATGGAACACGTTCCGTTGCGCGTTACGACTTAATAATTTTCCACTTTCTGATAAACAATTTTCTCCTGCCAAAAAGTATAAAAAAAGAAAATAAAAATAAAATGGCGCTTACAATTACGGAAATTTCAACTGACGCGTGAGCAGGTCAAAAGTTTTCCAAACGGCCAATGTCCATCGAATTGGTTGGCCAACAGACATGACCAAGAGGCGACTGAAGATTGAGACTGACACTGAGACTGGGACTGAGTCCAAGACCGAGACCCCAAATAGGAGCCGCCGCAGCTACCAAATGGTGGCCTGTGGTGGGGCTACTGCACAGCTGCAGAGATGAAATTGAGACGCGGTTGCAACTGCAACATCCACACACACACACACACACACTCACATACATATGGCACACACACACGTAGCATGGCCACGAACTTTGCTCGCTTAACCTTTGGTTGTTGTTGCTGTTTGTGTTGAATTTCAGCTCGTATGGCTTCGAGTACTCGTACGAGTGAGTGTGAGTGTGAGTACCTGCGGCAATTTAAGCACCTGGCAGGTCTGATTATCCAGGCACACATGTGTTGCACTCATTCAACACTGAACATTAAACTCATTTTCCGTTTTTCATCGGCCAATTCCATTCTGGATTTGCGTAAATTGAAAATAATCCGCTCAAGGATTTATTCCTTACCATTTAGGACAGCTGCATTCAATTATTTGATGGCATTGAAAATATAATCTTATTATTAAATAAAAATCAAATTATACCTATCAATTGAATGCAGTTACGAATCATATTATAGCGATTGGTAAATCATTTGTCCATCTATAAGTTCTTCCATTTTCTTGCTCTTTAAAATATATATTTATTTTTTATAAACTTGATGGTACCTCAATTTTCTAATTGAAGAATATGCTAAATTAATCATTTGATGGAGATTACGTTTTTAGTAGACTCTTTAACACATATGCCAATGTTGTATCAGTCAATCTCTATATATCTATCTATATATCAATTATATTTGCAGTCCCTGCAAAGCTCAAGTGCCCTCAATAAATTGCATTTTCTCAGGTTGTTCAGAGATTAGTCAAACTGGTCAACTGGCAGGTTCATAGATGAACGCCCAAAGTCTAAAGCCTGTCGAGCATAACCGAAGCGAAACCAAATTTAAGAAAGCAATTTCGCTTCTCCTTGGATTCCTTCAACCCTGGACATGGGCCAATGGAAGTGGCGGTGCAGACGATCATCGTTTCGTGTGGGTGTGTGAAATAGGGCTAGGAAACAGAGGCTCCATCGATGCAGTCGCAGTCATTGCAGAAATGCGGATGGACATAGACGTAGACATCGAGGTAAGAGGGGCTTAGCATGCGATTTCATTTTGATAATAATGGCAAAGGCAAATAATTATAATGATCATGATTACAATCATCGATGCTGGCAGCGACTGTTACCTGTTGTCTGTTGCCTGTTGTCTGTTGGCTGCAACTCGGGTCTGTGGCAGCATCATCAACGCAGCAACTTGGCCAAATGACTAAGCAATTTACCGTTTTGTATAGATTTCAAAGCCTTGCCCCTGGCTCTGCCCCTGGCCGTGGCTGCAACAAAACTGCGCACACTCTGCGTTCGAGCTCATCTTCAATGAAATTTCAGGTCAATTGTCTTCTGCGGCTTCGGCTCTCAGTCGAAGATCGCGCCTCCAACTATGGGACTTTGGCGAGTCGACCGCAGACTCAGATGCAGCTCTTGGCAATTTCTATTTTCGTGCAGAATTGTAAACAGTATTTTTATGTGCGAGTTGAGTATTTGAATACCCTAACATCGAGTATTTTCAAGTTTGCCCAGCTATTTGTCAAATAACTACATTTTAAAGATTTGTATGTTACCAAGTTTATCTATTAGTCCTGTTTTCAAATTATATATACTAATAAGAAATGATGTAAACCCAAATAACTTTAATATTTTTCAAATTTTCTCTTAACTTAAATCAAAATCATTCCATTGCCAATCTATTAACGATATTGAATATTAATTTGTATTTTTTTCCAACTCACTTTAAAAAAAATACGTTCCATTGCCAATCTATTAACGATATTGAATATTAATTTGTATTTTTTTCCAACTCACTTTAAAAAAAATACGTTGATTAAGTTGATAAACTGAATAATTTGTTCTTAAAATGTCTTATTATATATGCAGAGTATTAAAGTTTCTTTATGGACCAGCTTACAGTTCTTTCTTCGTATTCTTTATTAATATTATTATTTTTATTTATTTATTTTTTTTCCTTTACGTTGGTTTGCTGCACTTTTCGCTCTTTTGCACACTGGCTGCGTAGGCGCTTTCCACAGATTAATTGAAGTCATAAGCAATTGTAAACTTATCGCTTTGGTCCATGTTGCAAGACTGAAGACGACAAGACAGAAGATGAATGTGGAAGTGGGAAAAAGACGATAGATGAGTTGGGGGAATAGCTGAAGCTTTCGGCTAACTTATTTCTTGTCTCATATTTATTTTTTTCACTTTGCGGTTTTGTCGATTTATCGATTTGCAGCAACAGCAGCAACCACAATGACAGTTATTTTGTTGTTTGCTGTTGTTGGCGTTGGTTAATTTGTTGCTATATTTGATTGTGGCACACTTTGCGCAATTATTTGATTGCGTTTCTATTAAGTACCGATAGAGTTCAAGAGTTCAACAATCAGTAGCCAATAGCAGCTCATTTATTTCATTCCGTTCGAGGTTAAATTCCATCTCTCAATCTATGGATCGTGTCGGTTCACTTAATGGAACTAGAAGTGCAAACTAATCAATAAAAAACACAATTGAAATAGTGTTAACAATCGACTATGAATTGTGCTTTATAAAGATCTTAAATGATAATAATTTTTCCAAATTTATAATAATTATTTCATCTAAAAACATGACGCCCAAAAGTATGCAAAGAAAATTTGTAATGAGACCAAAAGCAAACACTACTTCTTAATTTAATTTATTACTTTTATCTTACATTTTTATAAAATAACTAACCTTTTATTAGCTTAATCCAATTCCCAGTTATAAGGTTATTTGATACATCTTGTGTTGCCTAATACATAATCGAAAACATTTTAATATTAATACACCAACTAACCCCTTACATGCGACGAACACTAGATGGCGACACCAGTTATTTTATAAGTAACATTATTTTCTTCTGTATCATTGGTAATATAAAATAAATATTAAATAATATATATGTATATATATATATAGCTTTATGCAAATATATTTAACAGACAGAATAAAGAACATTATTATATTGGTATATTGTGTGAGTTTGCTATTATCTTACTATTATTATCTCTAACCATATATAACTGCAAGATATGCAGAATATGTATCTATAGGTGAGCATCTGTAGATACAACTTTTTAATCGTTCAACGCTTACCACGTTGTTGCTCATGTGGCACGTACATCTAGTGGCTGAATAATTAAAATACAGGACATGTGTGGGAGAATCAACAATAACTACAACTACAACAACAATAGCAATAATAAACTTTTCCAAGAGGTATGTACTTGGATAAGGATACGGATCAGGAATAAGGGGGGTGTGGGGGGGTAAGGGGGGTGTCGGGGATTCTGCCCGACTCCAAAGGCAGCAATTATGACGCGTCAGATTGAAGACGCTGAGCGTGGAGCGAAAGGATAAAAGCCGGATGTCAAAATATGGGTAATAAATGTGGTAAACAGCCGCTGCAAGATGATACACTCGCACACACATACATACACTCGCACACACAACACATATGCATAGATGATGAGTTAAATGGCAAATGCTAATGGAAATGTGACAGGCAACAGCCAAAAGAGGATGCTGCCGGCTGTCTCCAGTAGCTCTTTATTGCTTTTGCCACACCACCCCGCCCCACTAACAGCACCACCACAACCACACAACATATGCAAATACAATGCTAAATGTATGATGGTGGTACACAGCACGTGAATTTAGTGGTTCCGGAAGTTTTTGCGGCATTTGAGCAATTTTATTGCCAAGTCTTGAAGTTTGCTTACGCTTTCTGGCATAAATGAAAAGACGCGAATTGAAATTTATGGCGCCCTAAAAGGTGGGGCAGAGGGGAGATGGCGCTGTTCCTGTGTTTTATTGTGTATATGCGTGAGACACTTGCCACTAAACGTGCCACAAAGCCAAGTCGAGCAACTCGCTCGTGCCTCGAGCGTTAATCTCAGAAAGGCGAGAAGGGGGTGCTAGAGTTGGGGTGGTTTGAGGCTCCTAAAATGCGTGTAAATATGAATAGCATTCGTGCTTAACATATGTTTGTTTATTCATTCGTGTCTTGGCTGCCAAATTGCAGACAAACAATTAAAATGTTGTTCCGACTTTAATTGAAAATTAATTGTTACTGTCATCGGGTAATTTCTTCCCCATTTCTTCAAATATTTTTGTTTTTTTTTAATTAAACAGATAGATGGAATATATATTTTTAGCTTAATGATAATTAAGATAAGTTATATCAATAATATTCTTGATTATAAGAAGCAGTAAAAGAGTTTATGTAGTATCCAAAACTTAGCTGGGAAAGAAGACTTAATCAGATGAAAAATACTTAAACGACAGAAAACTTGATTAGAAAATAAATACTTGGCTTTAAAATTTCTGTATTAATTTGATTAGATTTTTCTTTTGCTTAAACTTTGTCGAAAGAACCCAAAGAACAGCATCAGAAATGTTTGCAATCATTGGAATGTATCAACTGGCATTTAACTTATGTGCAACATTGTGGCAATCATTAGCAGCATTGATAAATGGATTTTTGTGGCAAATTTGACAAATTTGCTAATCAAACAAAATGCCAAAGGAAGAGACAGAGAGTACAGCTTGGCAAATCTTCGCCTTAGACAGTTGAAAGGTGTTTTTAATTACTCGAAGCAGTTGACAACAAATCAGAGGAACAATTAAGGCCGAAATGGAACTAAGGAACTGAGTTGGCTCAGGGTGACATTTAACCAAACGGAAAAGTGCAAATATTGTCAGATTGAGAAAGGGAAACGGCAAAACCCACACAGAACATCATTAGTGCCTCTTACTCTGCCCCTGACTCAGACTCTGGAGCCGCATCAGGGGATGGATGCTCGACTTTGACTTTGTCTCAGGCGAAATGTAAACAGCTAAAGTGACAGTGAGTTCCATAGATATCCTGACAGAAGCAACGCGTTCCATGGAGATTCTCTCTAAAACTAAAATAATTTGCTAATATTTGCACAGCAAGAAAAGTTGAGATGCCGCTTGCTGCATGCAACACAACCGCGCCACATCATTAATTATTTCAGGCACAAACTCAGCTCAGGCAGTGAGGTTCAGTTTCAGTTTCAGACTCAGATTCAGATTCGGGTTCGACAACGAGTTGGGCTTTGCGACCGGTCGAATGCCTCTCTGAAAGGTTGTTAATTAATAGAAATTTGCGTTGGAATTTCACAATTTCACAAATTCGCATGGCAGCATCAATTTATCGTTAACAACGACTAGATACTAAGACTGGTATCTGGACAGACTTATAGATATTGCGGAAAAATTCTTGGTGAAAGTGGTTTTATCCAGAAAACAAATGATTTAAGTGGGAGAATAAATGAAATAAGAAAATTACTCGTAAATAACTCACTTTTAAAGCAGAAAATAAATATAAATATATGAAATTTATTGTAGAAACAATTCCAAGCGATGGCTTCGAAAAGTTGAAGAATAAACCATCAAGAAATTGGATTCTGATCATATTAAAAATTTCCTCAAATATCAATTAGGTCATGCTAAAATACTGCCTTGATTTAAAAAAAAATCATACAGACTCTGTTAAATAACATTTCAGTCGCTGTTGAACAGTCCAACTGGATATTCACTCACTGTTATAGTAGTATGAGTACAATAAGAATATTTCTTAACGAAACTTTAGAACTCTTATTGAAAACACGCAGTCAGAAACATTTACACTCAACACACATATTCGTACACATTAACGCACTCTCTTTCATATACATAGAGAGAGAGAGAGAGAGAGCTGAGCGCCGCCCCTTTTTGAGCAGTTTACTGAGCGTCGAGTCTGTGTGTGTGTGTGTGTGTGTTTGCGCGAGAGCGAGAGAGAGAGCAACCAAAGGCGACGCACATTTGTTATTTGTTAATCAAATTTTGTGCTCTTCTAACCTTCGGACTTGCACTATGAGCTCCCCAATGCGGTCCAATGCTGCCCAGTGCGAGCGAGATGGCAGTCGAGCGCCAAGCAAATTGAAGAGGAAATACGCGAAATGAGAAATTTTCCAGTTACAGGCGGCAAAGGCAGACAGTGAAGTGGAGCACGCAGCTAACAACGGCCTGCGTCTAACGGTTTCTAGTCAATCTCTGTTTTTGTTGCTTCGCTTATCAACTGGCGGTCCGCTTATCACGTTGAGCAATGAATTTCTCGTGTGCTTGTCGCCGGTTCTTATTTATTTTCGGAGCAGCAATAAAATATTGAGATTTTTACAGTCAGAGCCATTTTAAAAATTATTTATCAGCAGCAGCAGCAGAAATCTATAAAGATTAAAATTTCAACAAAAAACCTTAAAGAAACTCAAAAGACACAACAATATTTGTGACATAAGCGTACAGCAGATGAAATCATTTTGCTATATTTAGAATCTCCCTGTTCCTCCCTATAGCTACAATATAATTAATAACTTGTTGTGCCAATAAAGTGTTCCCGACCATCGCCTCTTACCCCTTGAACCCTATACAAAGACCCAGTGCCCTTTCTTTAAGATGCTGCCGTCCATTCATGCCAGTTCTTTACCTCTGTTTTCGGGAAAAAGTCTGTTAAAAAAATAGAAATTAATTTTTGGTAAAGAGTTCACAATGAAAGGGATGATGCTGAGCCCTTTCCCCTCGATCTTTGAGATCAAAGATGCTCAACCATTCTACCATTTAGCGAACCCTAGGGTTAAAAACCAGACGTGTGTGTTCTTTTTTTGGGCTAAAATCTTGAACTTTCTTTATTAATTGATGTTGACATCATAAGAGAGTGCTCTGACCAGATCCAGTTCAGAGGTGACAAGCAGTTTGGTCCAGTTAAATAACAGCTTCCTCTTCCCACAGTTGCGATTTGATGGACAGCTGACCGTTAGAACATTATTTTTGATGAGAAAGTGCGCAATTCAATTGTCTACGAAAGTTTTTCAAGTTTTCTGAAACTGTACCTTATGGAGACAGTGTGAATATTGAAGAAATTAGAGTATTAAATTTAACAGGAATTCTTTGAATAAAAAACACATAATTAAAGATTATTTTTAGTTATCTAGCTTTATTTGTGTTTTTATAGAATTGTCTGGAACAAGTTGCAACAGAAATTTGTTAGATTTACCACAAAAATCAACTTGAAGGATGATCATAAAAATCGAATTAGTCACAGCAAGAGATAAAAATAATAATTAATGATCTTTGTTGTTGGACAGCTATAGAAAAATGGAAACTGTGTTGAATTTTTCGCACTTTCCACTCCTCCTTTTGGCACCCCGAAAACCAAAAGTAAAAATGAAAATATCGTTACAAAAATGTCAAAAAAATAGAGGAAAAAGGCAACTGGGAAATCATCAAAATCTACCGAATTATTTGCAGTGGAAAATGCATTGAAAATTGGCATAAATAATGTCAAGCGTAACAAGGGAATGGATAAAATGGAGTGGGGAGGGAGAAGTATCATTTTGAGCTGGGGTTGGCAATTTTTGCATATGTGTCGAGTCGATCAAAATGCATTGGCATAGAAAATTGTTGCCGCTGTTGATGCCACACCCTGCAGCCACAGTGTGTGTTCGTTCTCACCTTTGACCCAATTTCTTAGGCTTTGCAAATATTTTTGCATCTTTGCCAGCAGCCGTCGCCCTTTGAATATTTGATGTGAATGCGTTGAAGGCAAACAAATTCATTTGCTTTTCTTCTTGCCCGTTGCAAAAGGTGCCAATGAGATTGAAAATGAAAATGTAAATGAAAATAAAAATCCTTAAGAGGCTAAGAGCGTGGCGTCCGACAGCGCCCTTCAAAAAATTTGTTTTGTTTTTTTATTCTACTTCTATTTGAAGTTGACTTCAGTTTATTATTATTGTTTACGCATAATGCAAAAATATTTATTGACAGCTTAAGCCATGTAGAAGAGAAGAACAAAAAGACAATAGACTGAATTTCAATAAAATATAAACTATTTTTTCGCATTTTCTTTAATAATTTTCTAAAGTAAAGCATTGGTTTTCTCGACTGAATTGAGAATTTCATCGAAAAAAAAAATTGGAAATATGCTGCAAATTTTTTTCTATCTATCTAACATTTCTTTCTGTCTCAAATCTCTGTAAATGAAATAAAATCTCCACTGAAAACTGAACCGATTTCCCTAACAATATTTTATGATATTAAGTATATTAGAGCAAATCGCAAATTCGATTACCTTTTGGTTCAAAACTACTCGCATTTTCATGAGTTTGAAGTTTTAATATTAATCAAAGAATTCTGTTTTATCACACTTCAATAAAATACAGTCTACGACAGGCTGAAATGTCAGTCGAATTGAAGGTTACAATTTCCTTTTGTCATCGTCATTTAAGACGCCTCATAAAATCAGCAGACAAGAAGGCAGAGTATTTCCTCTCGAACTATCTGGCTATCGATAATGGTGCTAATTGAATTGGGCAAGTAGCGGGATGTGTGAAGAAGCGCTATTTTTGGCCGGACTCTTAGGACATCTGCCTTCAATTTGATGGCGCAATCGGCGAACGGAACAATCAAACTTCATTTAGGTTATGACGAAGATGTGCTGCGATGCGATATGATTGTCATGCTTATTAATGTTTTTGTAGGCTGTCACGCATAATAAGCCTCGGAAATTGCGATTTTATTTTTATGATTTTCTAATGAAAAATCACATTTAAAGATCTTGAGCTTCGGGACAGCAGGCAGCACCTGGACAAACATGAAGAATAGTTGAGAATTGGAGGAAACAACCCTTCGCTGTAGCTAAGATAATGAAAACAACGGTCAGCATTGACCTTAGCTGACCTCCAACGAACGTTGTACATTGCATTTGCATAACGAAATATCCCGATGAATTTGTAGTTTTTATTTTGGTCTCATGATTTGTACAACATTTTTTGGGAAAAAACTAGATTTTTTGGGTAAAAAACCAAGATTTTTAATTAAAATTTTGCTTAAGGTCTTAAGGGGAAGGAAAATCCCTCGAAGCGTGAGTGAGAAAAAGGCAAATGCTCATTGAACCATTTGATTCAATGAAAATAAAATGAGTAGCTTAGTTCTCCAAGAATCTTATTTCTCCAGCGTATTATATTTTTGATCTTAAAATGTTTCCAAGTCCTTGATTGACATTTCGCTGGCATTTCAATCAAATTGCATTTGATATTATATTTTGTTTTTTTTTGTACATTTTAATTGTATTTGACAAAGTTGCTAAACAAGATGTTGATTTCCTTTTCATAGCTGACAAATCAAGAGGGTTGCAAATAGGGTCGCAGCATCTTGAGATCTGAAAATTGGCGTGTTTCAGATCTACCCAACAGCTGCCCTTTTGTGTTTTAACTTGAGATTATAACTGACATTTGACCAATGGTCCAATAGTGCAATGGTCAGCTGGGGTTAGAAAAAGGGTTGCATTTAGAGGTTTATCGGAAGCTGGAAAATGCACTGAAAAAGTTTAGAGCTAACGGCAATTGGCTGTCAATCAGAAAAAATGGCGAGATTATCGTTAATGAAATCCCTCAAAAAGCTGGCTAATCAAAATATCTAACATAGTATCGCATGACATTCGCAATCACTCAAATTGGGTTATAAAATTACAATTGCGGCTCAAGAACAATAAAAAAATAACAACAACAATAATAAGTAAAAAATGGGCTTACTAATGTTTTGCGGTTTAGATTTCAAAGGATACTCTTAAAGGGATGCCCCGAAGTCACCGAAATTGATACCGACCCGAGATCAGACCATAAGACCAAAAGGGGTGGCAATTGTTACCTTTTTCGACTTGGGAAGCTGTTGGCTGGAAACTGTAGCAACGAGTTGTGACAATTGAGGATTCAGGAGGTAGTCAAGTATCGCATTACGCTGCAGATTGCAATCTTTAACCCATATGGGGCAGGAACTGCCGCGTGCCTCGAGTTGCCTTAAGGCATTTTCTAATTACCGCATTAGCTGCTGACTGAGACAAATCTGAGGGACATCTGCAGTGCCACGTGGGTGTTGGCCAACTACCAAGCATGTGGTCATATACAATAATAGTTATAGGCCCGAGTCAGCGCATGGTTTTGATGTCTTTGTCAGAGTCAGCTCAGACGACCATTTAAGGAAGGTGTTTCCCGGCCAGGACAATGGTCAATGGGCAACACCTACTGTTGCGGCATTGTTTTTTGGGTTTGTTCCATGATTTACGTGCTGATGAAAGGACCCTGAATCGACCTTCGACTGACCAAGACACAAGGCACAAGGCACAAGACAGAGAACAGAAGATACACACCCAGACAAAGTTGTAACTGGAACGGGAGCTAAAACTGGTGTATTGTCTGTTACCAAAATAATTGGCCATATTTATGGACATTTTAGCCTTTTATGTTGGCATATTTCCTTTGCCATTTGTGCATTTATTACACATTTCTTTGGCAGTGACAACTATTTTAGTTTCTGTATGTCCCTCTCTCCTGCCAGCATACCAAATGGCTAAAAACAATTGGTTTAGGCCTTGTTTTTGTGGCACATGAACTTCCTTCCGTAAGCAATTTCATGCTCATTTTGTGGGCGTTCAAATTGGTTTATTGTCGTTAACTGTCCTTTGGCCAGATGCCCAGCCACCAGCACCAGTAACTGGCCATTAGCCAATGTCCATTTGACCATGGCATGTGGCCAGAGCAAAGGTGGGAATAGCTTTATACAGAGCTCAGTATGAGACATAAAATATATTAACTGCAATTTAAATAGTTGTTCAGTTTAGAGGGTATTTTCGGTATCAGTATACAAGTTTTATTATTATTATTCAGATTGTTTTTTAAGTTCTGCACTCAATATGTTATATTTCATTAAATTAATTATTTATTTATAAACCATATTAACCATGCTGATGAGAAAAGTATCAGCTTTATATTGACAGAAATATATATTTATTATTTGGTGATAAATAGTATATAAAACTACCAATTAGCTGCCCGCTGATCCTGACCCTTGCCCCAGTTAAACAGCTTATTGCCCATAAGTAGACTAATTTAAACCCTCTCGATGAGCACCTATTTGAGAAGAGATGCGACGGCCAAGAGATCAACGAAAAGTTTAACCCCTTTAAGCTCGGTCGGTTACTTTTTATTGTGGTCAAAACAAAATGAATATATTATTGTATTTTTCTTAACTTATTTTTTTTGTTATGAAAATGTGATTAAAACAATAAAGAGAAAAAAATACAAACAAAACCAAATTTCATTTCGCAAGCAAATATATTAAAATGTCAAGTAGGCAAATGTCAATACTCGGGGTTGCTCGGGTTACTCAACGTCAATTATTTTATTACGAGTATGATTTCCTTTTTTTTTTTTGTTTTTTTGTTTAAACATTTGTTATGTTTGTCGGCAAAAGCGGCTTTCATTTAATTGTCGCCAAGTTTTTGCAAGAGAGTAAAATGCATTTTGATTTAGCAACTGGTTCGGTTCGTGATCTGCGACTTTCTGACAATTCGCTTGACATTTACAAGGCGGTTCACTTTTGTTTTTAATTAGATGAACTCCACTAGCTGCTGGGTGGTCTCCTGGCTCAGTCTCTGTCTCCAGTCTGTAGTCTCCGTGGTCTTCGTGGTCTTTAGTCTTTGGTCTCTCTGGCGGGCTGATTATCGACGCCAGCGCTTAGATCTTGCCGTCGATTAAGCTGCTTAATGCCATTAACATGATTAAATGACTGGCCTGGCCTGGCCTGAGAGCTGGGAGTGTTGTCGGGGGGGACAAGAGAGACGGAAAGGGGGTAACTCCCGCTGACAGCCCTTTGGGGGGGATTTGCACTCTTGGGGAGAATCGAATGTAATTCATTCATAATTTGTACAGGAGTTCGCGGCAACTAATTGAACAATTGAACTCTGATCGCTCATTAATAATTATGATTGTACGAATAACTGAATAAGTACTAGTATGAACATGAATGTGAATAAACTATCGGATAGTTAAACTTTGGCAAGCAATATGAGAGAAAGGTTGCTCAACAGTTCAACGGGGTTACGTGGACTCGCATCCTGTTTGACAGGACTTGCTGCATAGAAGGTCGCGCTTTATAACGGGGTTGCTGCTCGGACAGTGTCAAAGGTCAAAATGGCCGAAAACTTCTCATGGGTCAGTATTATTTTTGGGCATAGAAAAACTCGTTTCAACGCCAAATTTCAATTATTTCACTTTTGGCATTAAATTTTAATATGACCTTTGAACTTAGCCAAGTTCCACTACAGTACGGGCCAATATTTCCAGTATTTTCTTTTTGGTGGGAAAGGGCCCAGTCGAACTTCCAGCTGCCTACCGAATCTCAAACTAACAAAGCATTATCAGTCCAACAGATAACTCAAGTCTGCAGTAAACACATTTTTTCAAGCTTATTTGCATTCAGCGGCAACATTTGTTGAAGTCTCAACTATTTTTGAGATACTCATACTCGTTCTTATATAGATTGCCTGACGCAGTCTACCGACTTTCTCACCGAATATATTTTTAGTTTTATGAATGAATTTAGTTGAGTTGAATGAAGGAAGTGCGAGTATGCGTAATGCAGTAAAAAACAAACAGCTGACTTAATATACCAAACAAGATCTTCTAAGTTTATCATCATATAAATATTTACTAATCTCATACTCGTACTCATAGTGCAATTAGGTCATTCCAGCATTAGATCCGGCTGCAACTTAGTCAAGGTATGTACAAATGTTAGTTCTGAGAGCATTTCGTAAATACCAGAGGTGAAAAATGATGTGGGAACTGTAAAGATCTTCAAGCGGAAGGTGAACATGTGTTGTTTTAAGATAGAAGTGGTTCCGTTAAAATAGTAGTTGGTGAATTTAATAAATATATTTAATGAACAAGTAATAGAATAATTTTTCTAAATATCTTCCAATTTTTTACACTTTGGTCCCACAGTTGTCAAATCATTTCATGCATATGGATGTTTTCCACGCATTTCTTAAAACATCTGCGTGTTTTACTTTAGCTTTCATGTAAATTTAACTGAATACCATCAGAAGGGCATCCGGTCGTATATGCGTACTCGTCTACATATTTTCTCAGTTATTTATACGATTTCTTATGCCCTGTATTTCTTTGCAGGTCAGCTAATTACTTCCTCAGTGACTGTTTGAAATGTAAATCGCTGTCTGTTCAATTGACCAGCTGGAGAGGGACCGGAACCTGGTTACTTAACACTTTTAGTTCACCCTCAATACCATGTGAAACCCAATAAATTATTGTATCACACTCACAGTTAAGTCTTGATTGTCTTGTGGTTTCCAATTTCAAAAAGACAGCAGTTGCCAATAATACGAATCGATGGTAAACCTTTCAAAGGTACGGTCAATAAACACCCCTCTGAAGGGTTGTTCATATTTAATAACAATTGATATAAATATTGAAAGTATTATTGAGCAATAATTGACAAACAAAGGGTGCACCAAATTCGTGTGAAATTTGAAAGGGTAACATGAGTTGCTGTGCAATCGAATTGTTGGCTTATCTTAAAGTTGATTATGGGATGGTAAATTGAGTCACTTGTTGCAGGAGCATAAATAAAAATTTGGAAACCATATTAAAAAATAGATAAGCAAGTCATCTTATCGACAATGTGTAAAAAACAGAAATAATTCGAAACCAGAGCGAGTCTTTAAAGATAACACTAAGTATGTCTAGTCTCAGCTTACAGTTCATAAAACTCGTAAATAACTCAACATTACATGAGATAGCCAAGGGTCTAACGAAAGGATTTCCACAAGAAATTATTATATCATAAAAGTTCATTCCAAGTCGTATCCTCATCCTGTCGTTTCACTCAGAAAGAATGTCATACAATTCTCACGGAATTTACTTTCAACTGATGTCAGTTCTTTTTATTTTTCCTTGCTTTTTTATAAATTTTTCCTGTACTGACTGTAACAAATTCCAGAAAGTGTAAGAAATGCACGCCTCCAAGCGGAATTCCCCCGTTTATAGTAATCATGGAGTCCCCCTCTCATAAATTGTAATCCTCCACGGCCAAGTTGTTTTGGTGCTCTGTAGATCCTCCACAGGAATATGTACATATTTTTTAATGGTTGTCCAGATGTTTTCTTAACATATTACCATGTGTCGTGGAGGTTTTCCACATTTAAATATTATTGTCGTTGGGGACTTACTATTTTTCTGTTCTCACACTCGTGTAGCTAATTTGTGATTTCTGGTGTTTTCGGTATTGAATTTGGTTGCGTGTTTGTTTTACGGTTGCTTTGTCAAACCATTTTCCGGCTATTGATTCCGTTGTTTCTTTATTGACACTCGACTGGATGGATGACATGCAAGTGCTGTATGATCCGTATGATTTATTGACATGTTTACTATCCTGAGGTTATGTGATAATTTTTAATGAATTTAAGGTAGACAATTCTAATGTGAGTTAGACTGAAAAATATAAGAAAATAACTTAATAGTAGTCCAGTTATAATATGATCATTTCTATGACAGTTGTGGAATATATTTCTAACAAATATACATTTAATATTTGTTAATTTAAAGAATATTAAATAATATCTAAATTAGTAATATATTAAAAAAAATATTCTAAGCTTAGCTTTGTAACTGAAAATCTTTTCTCTTGCTTTAGAAATATCCATTGAGAAAATCCCACTTCCTACACCTGTTTAACTGACAACAACCTGCCTATACAAACATATCCTGTATCCGGGTCAGGATATGCACCAGGAAATCAAACTGCTCCAAAATCACGTAAAATTCAAAATATTTACTTGCCACAAACAGCACAAACAGTCTTCAGAAAAGAATGAAAGACTCCACATAATACAGCATGCTCCGACTGTGTTTCCCAAGGATATTCAACTACAAGATGCTACAGGAAAAACGCATTTTCCACTGTACTTTTGAGGGGCAGGGGAATCGAGGCGAGTGCGGGTGTACACAGGCGGCGCAATGAGCGTAATTTGAACACCGCGAGAAAGGAGACGCGGTAATCCACCGGGGAGCGAACACACAGATTTCCAATTTGATTTTCATGCGCAATGAGATTTTCCCACACATTTTTATAGTAGGGGAAAATGTATGAAAATTAGTCTGTTTATGCTTAATTTGTATTTTGTATTGAGTTTCTCGAACTGTCGCAGGAAGTGCAGCAGATAGTTGCATATGGCAAAAGGTTGACCCCAGTGAACTGTGGCCAAAGTGCACCTTGTGCTACCTGCTACCTGCGACATGCAACATGCAACTTGCAACCCAAGCGCTGAAATGCGGCACATGCTGCGGTTTTGCTTTGTGCCTCCTAATTGCACTCGTAACTGAGAGTTAAACAAATCACGTCAAACAAAAGCAAGTCAAGTGCGCAAACAGCGGGCTCAAAACCCAGAACCTTTCCTACCTGCTTCCAGGATATGCTCGGTTTGCGCAGGCGCAGCTCAGTGTCAGTCAGTGTTCGGTTTCAGCTGCCTTTTGTGGACACAGGAGATCCGCTCTGGACAGCACACAGGAGCACTTTTAGCACTCGTTCTTTGCGGTTTTGTTCCTTCTCCAGCACTTGAACCGTGGACAGAACTATGCTTGTAGAACCCATTAATAGCCTCAAACAATCACATGTGACAGTTGGTTGTGTGAGTTGACCGGAATAAAATATTCAATCAATTTTTACATACCTATCATATTGATATCCTTCAATATTCAATAACCTTGAGAGCTCTTTAAGAAAATTGAGTAAAGTTTATATTTTATTGTAAGTAAAATCATCAGGAAATTATTATTAAAGTATATTTTATGGAGAAAAAGTTATAATATATAATTTATATATCTAAGGTTTTGATATCAAAAAATTTAGATATCTTCTCTTTGTTAGCTAGCGAATGACTGTTACCAAATTTAAAGACCTGACTCATTGAGTTGAAGATGTAGCTAAAGCTGGATCTGATTGTGGAGTTGTCGCTCTGGACATGTGTCTTCCCGCTTCATTTCCCGCTTAATCGTTGTTGACGCGCATAAATTCTCAGTTTGCCTTCGGAAGGCAATTAATTACGAGGAGTATGGCAAGCGGTTGCTACATATTCGGATCACCCCTTTCCTGGTATTGGTATTTATTTTGTCAACAAGCGGATTAGGCAGCCGGGAAATATGATCGCCCACCAAAATACCAAACGAGGGTCCAAGTGTTGGAAGCCCTAGTGGTGTGGTTGTGATTTCTGGAAGGTGAGAAATTGATATTTCAAAAGTGTTCGAAATGTTTCCATTGACAACTGTCAGTCTATTTTAAGGTATAGCCCAATTTGATTCTACATATAACGAAAAGTTTCTCACAAACCACCCCACGAGTTTCGTAGCTCCAATTAAAATTTAATTTTAAAGCAAACACTAATTGCAGTTACATTGACTCGAACTACGCCTAATTTCGCCCCTAGCATGTCCTCGAGGGGTGTGTGCTCTGCAGTCTCCCTAGTACCGATATTCCGTGTCTGTTCGCTGTCGCAGGTGGTTTGTTTCAATGGTGCTTGCGTGCTATTTGCCCGGTTACCAGACATTTACACAGAGATTTTCTGTTTTCTTTTTGTTGAGGTTGCTGTCTACCAATTTTATTGTTTCCGGATCAAAAGATCACTTCCTGCAAAAGGAATATGACAGGATGCTTGCAGGCTGTGACAACGAGTGGGCTTGTGGGAACATTTTTAGTCCTGTCTGGTAAAACATAGTAAGTATTTATAGATCGCATTGACATGGGAAAGTTACGCTTGGAAGTTGAATGATCTCTGATTAAAGAAACTGCGTATTTTATAAGATGCAATTCTTTTCTCTATATGAGTAAGTTTTTTGTTTTCTCTGAACCTCCATTTGAGTTTTGGCAAATAAGTAAAGCAATAAAATAAATAAATGCACTTTCTGATAGCTACAGTAAAAAAAGAACATCTATTTTGGCATAACGTAAAATCTCGGCATGTAATTTACGTGACATTTATCGCTCGCTGACGTTGGGCGACTTCAATAAAAGCAAACAGGACATTCGTAAAACGCATTACATGACTAAGCTGTGAATATCCTTTAAGTAGAAGCGAAGCTGCGACCAGTGCCAAAAGCAAGCTGAGCTATTTTCTAACCCTTT
The DNA here is from genome assembly GCA_951394115.2 of Drosophila phalerata. Lineage (NCBI taxonomy): Eukaryota > Metazoa > Arthropoda > Insecta > Diptera > Drosophilidae > Drosophila > Drosophila phalerata. The sequence goes on from OX596005.2 coordinate 7,928,040, forward strand.
GCTTCATTCTTTACCCTCCACCCACACATTCCCCCGTCCGGCATTTGGCGAACTTTTCGCAAACAGTTTGCAGGTTCGAGTATGCCGCAGAGCAGAGATAAGCTTATGTGAACTATTGCCGGGTAGATAAACAAAAGCCATAGTGAAATGGCAATTGCAAACACACGCGGCATGGATGTCCTGTCCCGTCCCGTCCCGTCCCGTCCCATCCTGTTCTGTCCTGTCGTCATCCTTCGATCGGTCAAAGACTCGTCCACTGTTTGTAAATGATATCCCGTGGCGAAAGGATTTCCTTTATAGGCCGCTGCACACTTTAGCAACACTCACTCGACGCCTCGATTGTCTTCGGCTTCGGCTTCGGCTTCAGTTTCAACTTCAGGCTCAACCCTTGCCTTGTCTTGTCTTGCCTTACCTCATGTCCTGAGACACGCTAGGCAACTATTTATGTCCTTTTGCATATTACTTACTCTCAGTGGGATGTTGGTATGTTTCGGTATCTCGGATGTTGTTGTGCAACTTTTAGCTCGACCCATTATGCTATTTATCATAATTTTTCAATTTAACACCGCTCCAAACTACACATGGGACATTGTGCTCCTGTGTCCTGTGTCCTGCATCCTTTGTCCTGCATGTGTGTACGGATAGTTTCTCAATGTTTACTTGCGCAAACATCCTTTGACAAAGTTTTCTATTGTCCAGTTGCTTTGATGGCTTAGACTGTACTTTCATTTTTGCATTCTCATCGATTCGTCTTTCGCAAGCTGCCAATGTGTTTACTCAGTCCATCCTCATCCACATCCACATCCGCATCTGCATTGCTTACAGATTCCCATTCGCGTTAAGGACGTTGTTATTAATGAGCATTTTGACACTTACGTCTTGACATTTGCACAGCTGCTCGTTTGTCTTAAGACTTTCGGTCATTCTGGGGAAGACTGTAACCATTCAAGATAATATTACGATAGCAAAGGTCATTTGACTTTATCCATAGGTGAGACTCACAATTTAAATAAAACTACAATTATGTTTGTCTTTGCTTAGGTCACTGAATTGATTACCTTGAGTTGCTACAAATATACATAGGATATGATATTGTAAGTTATAGTTCAGAAAGTTTTCACACCAATAATTTTGACCATTGTAACATTGTTAAAATTAAAGCTATTTCGATGGAAATAGCAAATCTAGAATTTTATAATTTTATTTTATTGTTTACATTTTTATAAATTTAAATTTTTTTTAGTTAATTGGTTCTTTAAACTCGTCTTTGACATTAGACTGTCAGAGAGTCTATAGTTATTGTTTGGTAAATTTCACTACATTATTCCAGTCAAGTGCAATCAAATTAAAACATAAATCTAAATAGGAAAAACAAACAGACTCTATCACCAAATAACACACAAGACACACACATCTCTCTCCCTGGTCGAGTTGAGGATTGCAACGTGGAATGTTGAGACCATCTAGAGACCATCCCAAGACCATCAACGGACAGCTGCCGCTGTCGCTGGACCTTGCAAGACCACCCCATATAGTGCATACCGTACGGTGGACTGTGCAAAAGGCATTCCGATGCCGTGGCCGGTTATTGTGAGGATTGTTTGCCTTCAATTTGACTACAAACCATAATTTATCTTTTCAGACGTGTTGGTTCGTTGGTCAGCGCGACAATGTGAGGCAGCGTCAAGGATTATTGATTATGCAAAGTGCCCGAACCGGACAATGGCGAGAAAAACAAAGGGCTTAAGCAAAGAAAGGATACGAGTATGTAAAAAAAAAGAGTTCTGAGATTTCTCAAAAGGGTTGGACATCACGCCAACTGGACAGCAGAAATTATGAAATATTCACCACAGATTCTTGATACCTGAAGAAATACCTCTGCTCAAGAAAGTATCCCCTTACAGGACAACGCGTGTGTTTTCGGTTATTAGAGAGATAATAGTTTCTGACATTGACCGTCGGAACTGATGAATCCGAGTTGTCCATGCTGTTAATGGTCAGTTTCGCTATTTTGCCATGGTTAATTATTATCCTGCTCCTGACTGACTGTGAGAAAGTTGCACCTAATGATGCTGTGATTCTGTCTCTGCCAAATGGACAATCGACCAAGTAAAGGTGAGCGAAAGGCTTCACCCAAAGGCAGGCGTTGATGGATGCTGATGGATTAGGCAGATAATTAATGATGTGCCGAGTATCGGGTGTGAAATTTCACAAATTGACCAAATAAATCGAGATCGAAAGCTACAAAGGTGCTGGTCAAACAACTGGCCAACAACTGACCCTAATTTTCTAATTTCATTGCTATTCTAGCATCCCTTTATTATTCAAATTCCGTTTAACCTATAAAAGATCATAAATAGATCAAAGATCATTCAAAGTATTTAATTCTAAACATTAACATACTATATTTTTTTAAAACTTATTATTAGAATAAGTCGTAGATATAAAAGCTCTCACCAAAAGGAAGCATATTTTATAGCATTCTTAGGCGAGCTGTAAAAGAGCTTGAAACTTTTGTTACAACAATTCATTCATTGCATAAAAAATTACACATTCAAGTGAAGTGCTCTGATGATGAGTCTCAAGTGTGCTAAGCATTATCCTCTTACTCCTTTTGTCTGTGCAAGTCTATGATAAAAAGGGGCAAATCTGATAATCGCATGCCCTAATCGAGCTTGAGCTTATTTGTGATGTGATTTGGTTTAGTTTAATGCATTACTTGATTTAAAGAAACATGTGTTTGTTATAAAATAAGTAAAATAGATGAATCCATTCTAATCCTTTTTACTCTGTACTTTTGGACTCATCGTTACTTTCTTTTGGCAATCTAATCTCGAATTTAATCCCATGCAATAAGGTTTGACGCTGCACATTTTCGGGTTCTTCATTTGGGATAGCTATTTAAATGTTTATGTGCGGAAGGAAACGTAATTCAATCGGGACCCGACAATGAATACGACATCCCACATCCACATCGGCAACGGTTGTGGTCAAACAAAGCGACCAATTGAGTACCACATACTATAAAGAAGCAAGAATTATGGCTTTGGTTGGCTCTAAGAAAAGATTTGGAGATAAATGGGCAGCCGGCTAATATCAATATCCTTTGACAAGATCTACAAAATACTCAAGCTGTGCTCATTAAACGGTATTTTTGTGGCCAGCCAACCGTTGCCGTTACCCATTGTATCTAACAGTTTGCATCTTGTTATCTTCAAGTGTGTCTGTGTGTCTGTGTGTGTGTGAGTGTGTGCGAGGGTGCACATTAGACAAGGTTTACAGCTTCCTTGGCGACAATTTGCGGTAGGCAAAAGAAACGAGCAACGAACCAAGGAATCAACGAAGCATCCATCCATCTATGCCTCAAATGCTGCAAACAAAAAGCCGCCTTTGTTTCGGCTTGCAACTGCAACTGCAACTGGGATTGGGTTTGGGTTTGGGTTTGGGATCGAGCATCTCCTGCCGCCAGTTGGAGTGCACTCGCAGCTTGCCTGGTGTTGCTCCTTTGAGTGTGTTCCTAATGTACATCTAATATGAATATGAAAATGAATATGTATCTATTGTTTGTGCCACACAAAAATGAACGGCTTTGTTTGGCAGCGTGGGATACAAATGGAGAGTATTTAATACTTCAGGCAACTACTGCTGGCTGATTAACTTGACATGTTGATAACAAATACTGCACATTGAACAATTGTGCATCATTATCAATGGCAAATTCACAACTAAGCGATCGATTTGCTGTTCATGCTCAACTAAACTGAACTGACTTTAATCTCAATCTCGGTTCACCGTAAACCTAATTGAAATTGTTCACCCTAAAAATTGATGTCACCAAAGATCGGCAATGGTGCACTGCACAGATCAGGACCAAAAGTTCAGTGCGCAAACCAGTTCCAATAAAAACAGAGTTAATCAAGGCATATCACGAACTACAACAACGACAACGACAACGACAACAAAGCCAACATCAAACAATCACACTTGCCGTTACTATCTACAAGTCTTATATAAACAATATATATGCAAGATGATTTTAATGAAAAGTAGAAATATATATTATATGTAGATTCAATGCACGGAAATTCTAATTCGTTTCTCTGATAACAGCTACAGACTTGGCTGTTGTTATTGTCATAAATAGCATAGTATATTTAAATAAATGCTATTTAGCAGCTAATTGTGTGCTCAGATACTATGTATATATATTTTTGTACTTTTTTTTTGCATTTTGTTTACGTTTTCAGCTTGACAATTGACAGCTTGTCATAAACAAACAGCAGCTACAAGTAAGAGAGAGTATTTAAGTAGCTAACCAGTGGATGGAGCTGGAGGTGGGGAATGAGAGGAATTGAGGGTACTTTTTGATGTGCGGACGCACACAAGTCGACGCTTAAAAGCAGGTCAATCGACCTCGTCCAGCATTTTAATGGGGCTTATCAGTCGTTCAAAGAAACAAAATGCTTCTTATCAACAAACTGTCTGCAACAAGAGAGCAACAACAACACTTCAGTTGGCTTTAGTCAGCTATACATATAGTATTCACATACATTCTATACATTATACTTATATGTAGCATTTTGTATACATACAAACACACAATTGTGGATTCCGGTGTATGGAAAGATTCTTATTTATTAATATGTATATTATTTTTACTGATTTCACTTAATATTTAAGAATGCCGTTCAGCAAGAGTCAGGATTCCAGGAATTTTTAGTTAAACACATCATCAATGTATTTAGAAATATGGTTATTTGATATTATAATATAGTTACTATGTTTCATAGAGTTAATAAATTTAAAACAAAGGTTCGGCAAATAATCGAATTGCAAGTATTGAGTTTTCCTAAAACTCTTATCTTTTTTTTTGTTATAGTTATATATAGTAATGGAAAAAAAATGTAGTTTTCCAATTGAAATGCAGAATTAATTTAGGCATGAGTTGTTTATTTTTCAACGTTATTTTATTTGAATCCTGTCAAACTATATTTAATATTATCTATTCGACATTCACTAAGCTTAACGCTTTAATAAAATTTATTCTAATAAGTATCTATTGAAATTATCCATGTATAACAGAGATTGTAGGATTATTTCTCTTTCATTTATGAATTTTTTCCCTTAAGTTTTTTTCTTATAAATACGGTAATTGTAATACGCTGTAAGCTGTTACCATGTGAATATGCTGAAGCGGTTCATTACGAAATAAGCAAAAGCCTCATTGACAAAAGCAAGTATTACAAACTAAGCATCTCCCTGCTGCACCTCTTCCCGTCTTTCCCCAGAAAAGTTTTTAGCGATTAGCGCAATTTAGCGAAAATAACACGTAAAATTGCGCGCTTGAACGCCTTTTCAATGGCACTCAAACACATCGGCATACACTCACATGCACATGAATAGAGACACCCACAGTGTGACAAGTGGTCGTCTAATAGGCCAGAGAGATAGTGAAAATTGGCAAGGGCTGAGCACGGGAAGCAACCTCCTGCTGAGCGGTGGGTTTGAGTGAGTTAAATGTGGGAAAAGTGTCGAAATCGCCGTCACTTTGTCACTTGTCATACACGCCCACAACAAGGAACAACCCTCGGCACAGGAGCTGAGTGTTAAAAACCTTATAAACAATGGACAACAATTGCAGATCCTCACAATCGGATTTCTATGCTAATCGTCTCATTCTCAATCTCATTCTCATACTCATTCTAATGCGTAAAACTCAATGAGCATTCAAGGACCAAAGAACCAAGTCCATCAATGGCAGCATCATCATTTTTATTTTTTAAAAGTTTGAATACGATGAACGGCGCACACGCAGCGGGACAGGGTTGTCGGAACGGGACAGGAGCTGTGGAAGATAGAAAACAAACAAACATAGCAAAGGGAAGAGAAAAAGGAAGAGGTGATCTCGGTAATCCTTTCAATGCGCCACTTAAGCCGATCAGGCGTGGCAAAACGGCAGAACGAGAGCAAACCCTCGGGTCCATAACCCTATGTTTGAGGTCCTGGACCCTGCGCGTGCAACAGTCGGCAGCCTCCGTCATCGTCAGTTCCATTGTGGACCATTTAGTGTATGCGGTTCGTCGGCTGATTCTTAACCCATTCGGGTTTGAACTGCAACTCGACAAATTAGGGCACTCAGCATCATCATCTTTGTTCTCCTTTGGATATCATTGAGGTCGTTTGGCAGTTTTTGTTTGCTTTTTAATGCCCAAGATCAAAATGTTTGCACTGAAGGGTTGATCCTGTTGATCTTGTTCATCTGTTTTTTTTTTTTTGGTACATTTTATTCCTTTTCTTTTGTTTGATTTATATCTCTGAATTGCTGATCTTGATTTGGGATGCTAGAATGATCAGCCTCTTGGATGTTTCCTATTTAGTTTGACTTTTGCACTTTCATCTTTAGCCAAAGGCTGCACGTGCCACAAATATATCAATAAAATGTGTATATTTCAGATTCTTAATGTTGCTACTGAGTTTTAAAATTCTTTTCAAATTAATTTCTATTTAAGCGAATATTTTGTATTGCGTTGAAAGCTTACTAAAAATTCTCAAAAATGTAAAAGCTTCTTGTTTATATTTCATTCTTTATATAATAGATCCATTTAGCTAATTATTCAAAGCACAAATATAGCCTAAGCTGCACTGAAAAGCTTGTAAAGAAATCTTTTGATTGATGTTGGCATTGTTTTGTTTTGTCAGCCTGCGAAGTTATGCAACGCAATTGTGGATGTGGCACCCAGTTTTTGGGATTCGAATTACACCTGGAAATAAAAATCTGCTGAATCGGGCAACGGGCAACAACAAAGGCGGCAGCCATTTCAATCAAATGCTGCAGGATAACAGCGGAGTGCAAACAGATTATTTTCATAAATTAGACTTTATTAATCATTAAGACGACAGCATGAGGCATGAGGCAAGACGTAAGAGGTAAGAACCACATGAACACGAAGCCAAGCTCAATGCCTACACGGGACAGTTGAAGGACAGCGAGTCTAAAGTAAAGGGATGTGTCGTCTCAAAGGATATGCAGCGGTCAGCTTACAAACTGGACATTGGTCAGCGCATTGGTCAGTCACGCACATAATTTCCGAGTCCTTTGGGACAGCGACAGCGACAGGGATAGAACACCCAACGGGATCAGAGGTCAGCACCGTACTTTTGATCATTTCTTCTCACAGTACGAATACTCGTCCGTCGAACAGCAGGAAACTTAAGACGTTTTCACGTTGAATTTTAATGATTTTTATATTCAAATTAGCTTTGCCCGCCTTTTCCAAAGTGCGCAGCTTTTTATTTTATAGTCTTGGCGCTATGACTCGTTTGCCCAGCTCTCTGCCAGGGGAGTGTCTGTGTCCCAGATGTCCTTCTGTCCAGTTGCTTCACATTCATAGGTCAAGCTGCGCGAATGTTTTCAAAATGGCCCATGTCCCGTGTTCGGTTAGTATTGTTACAATTCCGCAAAAGGGTCAATTTCGACAAGGGCAACAGTTGTGAATGAAACAGTAGCCATTTTGTTGAGGTGCGACCAACCATTGAGAATCTTAGGCATGTCTTATCTGCAAAATTGAAATTTCTAGCTACAAAGTCTAAATTTGATATTGAAAGTTTATATATTTTTCTCTTAATACACTCATCATAGAAACCGCCGAGACATTGACTACCGTAACCCTTGAGGCATGCCAGTTCCAAAAACTAATTATCTACTTACACATCCGGTGTTTTTCTCAAAAAAATTTTCTAAAACCGAAAAAAAAAAACCAAAAACTATTCAAGTGAACTTTGCAGACCTCAAGCGTTGACTCGTGTGCCTCATAAAATTTTTAATTTATACTTGTATCTTCATAAGTTTTTCTAGAGCAGCGACCGTCGAAATGATTTTTGGTGTGTTTTAATGGCACTTTAACTGCCTGGGCGATGTCTTCTTTATGGGCACATCTTGACCACCTTGGTTGACACCTGTAGCTCAATTTGGTGACAACTGTCGACAACAACGACTGACTTTGTTGCCACATCTTGCTAATTTTCTCACATCTTCGCAGAGCTCTGTCTAAGCAGTAGTATCTCACAGATGCAACTGTGCAACTGTGCAACACTGTTGACCCTGTTATCTCGATGTACACAGCTTTTGATTGTTTGTTGCGATACGCTTTGTGCCGAGCCGCCTTCTTGTCCGGATGCTTGTTCACTTCGTTTACAGGTAGTGCACTTCCGGATCTCTTGCCGGCTATAAAACATTTAATGAAGACAAATATTGTTATGTACTTCCAAGGAACGGCATGTATCTGTTAGATTCATTGCTTTGCCGTTATGTTTTGGTTTAAAATTTCACCTTTAGAAAGAGAAATTGTCCTGACATGTAAATTAATAAACTCAAACTCCGGCTTCAGAGAATCCCGGTAACAGGCGCGTAACAGCAGTCAATTATTTGAATTTGAATTGAAACGGAATATCCTGTTTCTAGCAAACCAGCATCCAGTTTCTGCGGATGGCATCAGCGGCATCATCATTATTAACACTTTCCACGGCTCTGCACAGCACTTGAACTTGGCTTTCCATCGTTGTTGTTACTGTAATGTTATATAATTACACCATCAAGTTGACTGATGACACAAATGAATCCTTGTCGCTCCCTTTCAACTCGATCTGCATAAATTCATAATTTTTCTCTTCACCGAACCCAAACCCGAAACCCTTAAATGTTAGCGGGGTGTGTTCCTTGTCTAATATTTAGGGATAGCGGTTTGACTTTTCCAAATGGTCAGGAGGAAAAAAGTGTGGTATGAAAACCATCCCATGTGAGAATGTACATTTATTTTAGATCAGCAGAGCTGTGTTTGTCATCTCTATACACAAGCTGACTTATTTTATCAAGGCGAAAATATTACACAGATATCTTTGTAGGAGAACTTGAAAGTTACACTTTGAAATTCATAATATATATACCAAAAATCAATCTATAATTTTCTATTTAATTTCTCATTGTTAAAACTTATTTAAAAATGTAATCGATATATGCATGAATGGGGCATTCAGCAGGTAACTTTGATCACCAATCATCTGATTACTACTTTTCACTTTCAAGCAAGTAATTTTTTGCTTTAAAAAATGTAAAGTTTTGAAAACGGTATCACAGAATAATGTGAATGATACAATAGTGTGAGAGTTTTCACAAACATAGTAAACTGATTCAATAAAAAGGCATCACGACATTCAGCAGGTAATGATAACTGATCAATCACAAATTAAAGAGCGATTACTAATTGAAAAACCTGCTGAATGCACCCATTGTCTGTTAAAAATTATTACGCCAAGTGGGAAATTGATGAATACTAACTTGGCTTTTAAATCCACATGCTGAGCATTCCATAAACAGTTCACGATAATGGTAAGAATACGAATTAATCTTTAAGATACTTTTCAAACAGTGTGTCAAGGTGCAAGGCCTTTGTTGAGTGCCAATGGAATTAGATAATCCATATGGTGTTAGCTCTGTGGTAATGCCTTTTCATCCCACTGAGTTTGACTGAGTCGATCTGTCATAAGGCACAATTCGAATGTCAAAATTTCTGACACTTCAATTTTGTGCAAAATGAAAGAAGAATAATAAAAAGACGAGCCAAATGTACGACAAATGAGCAATGCGCGCGTTTCCTATTGCAGCACGCAGAGGATGAAGATTGAGTATAAGGATGAGGATGAGGATGAGGATTCAACTAAACTGAGCTCTGACTGTGTGTAGGTGCAGCCGTCGTCCTCGTCGTCGTCGCCGTCGTCATCGTCATCGGGCAGAAGGACATGCGCCTGTCACTCGCGTGTTGTCATGCGTCAAAAGGACGCACACACATACAGAGACAGTCTCCCACACAGACGAATAGAATGAGGCAAAGAGCTGAAGTCAAAGCAAACAACATGAAATGGCAGCCCAGAAAATTAAATTGAAAATTTCAACTCAGAGCAACCAGGTTGCCACAGTTGACTCTTTTGATATACAAACACAAATACACACACACACACACACACACACACACACACACACACACACACAGATACACAGGGACATGATGTTCATGCTGCCTTTTGCTTATTGCAAAAATGTTGATTACAACTTCCAGCGACAACAGCAACAACAGCAACAACAACAACATCAACAAAATCAACGCCAAACAATATCAACAGCACACGGCGACACATGAGCCCGACATTTCCGCCTTTGAGGCCGCAGCCACAAAAAGGACATGCGCCAAAAAAGAAGCAAAGGGAATGAATGAAAAAAATTACAAAACGCGATTCACAGTGCACAAATGAACAAGCTCGACTACTAGCTGCCCTGTAGCTGTTTCACAATATTATTTCAATGCAGCTACTGCTTGACTATAGCATATCCTGCAAATCGATAACAAATTAACATTATTTCATATACATTAAAATTTGAAAAAATTAATTTATGTTCATATAATTAAATTTTAGCATTTTTAATGCTCAGAAGTAAAAAATTGGACGGGATAGTTATACAGTCATTTAATGTTAAGTCTTAAACATTTTTCTTTATTAACAGTATTAATAAGATTATTTAAATCTGACCAATCAAACTCAATCTTATACCCCATTGTCAATTTAATTGAAGGATATACATATCTGTATTTTTCTCTGTGCTGACTGGGCCTTATCGTAAATATTTGGAACGAGTTGCTAAATAAAACGTCGTCAACCTGGTGCATTGACTTCCATTCAAAATGGCGACTCGTCATAGCGCTTGATTTTAAGAGCTGATGAAAATGATGTGGAAAACTCAACTCGGACACTCACCTGTTCCAGCCAGAAGTTGTCATAAAACAGGACACTTCAAGCGGTGCTAGAACAAACAAATTTGAATATAGTAAAAAAGAAAATCTACAAATCACATTTCCTGTGCAGCGTCAACTTCCTGCTGGTAGAAAAATCTCCAAGTCACTTTTCACACGGCAGCCGTGTCGACGTTGACGCTGCTGTCATGTGACAACTGAAGAATCAAACGAAACGGCCACAGCTGGTTGCAGCTTTGATGTTGCATGCAACGTCGACTATTTTCCGCTGTGTGTCGCTTAGTTAATTGTCAGTCAGTCAGCCAGGCAGTCAGTCGGTTAGTTCAGTAAAGGTAACCACAGTCAACCTGGTCAGTCATGCACTCAATCAGTTTGTCTAAACAGGAGCTGAACAAGTGACCAGGATAACAGACCAGTAACGGACTAAATGACTCAGTAGTTGCAACCAACGAACCCTCTGTTTATGGGCGGCACTGCGTCCTTACACCCCCGAAACAATTGCAGGAAGTTTGACTTCCTAAGCGGAACTTCTGACATTGTCCTTCTATGGGAATTTTAGATACTCCTTTAGAGGGGAGTCTCACTACAGCAAGCACTGAATAAAGTCTTCTTGTGGATAGTTTAGAAACCAATTGATCCCAATAAAATTGTTTTACATATTTGAGATATTTAAATATAAAATTAAATATAGTTATATTAAATAAAAACTAATTCCATTTCAACCTTTGGTATCTTTAGTTATAGAAAAAACTGCAATACAACCTCCAATAATCACTAATATATAATCAAATTTGTCGAATTTGTTTACGATTAAGTGGTAACATTATGAAAAGTCCATTTCAAATCGTACTTAAGTTAATGATCCAAGTTAACCGCACCTGCTAATACTTCACCCCACAAAACTTGCCCAAAATCATGAGCACAAATAAATCTAGCATAAAGATGCTTGACATTATTCAAAATACAAAACTACAAAATTCCTCAAATGCTTGAGGCGGAGCTCAGTTGGGAGCAGACCAGAGAATGACGCGATAATGCCCATCTCTCCCCATCAAATACAAGTATGTTGGGCAAAAAAGGCAATAAAATTTAATGTGAATGCAAGCGACGAGTGGAGACCCCAGCGAGAAAGACATAAACGACTTCATTTTATCTTAATGTGCCAATAAATTTTCCGGAGACGAAATCTCTGCCAAAACCAAATAAATTTACTAATACAGAAATTAACACGCGGATGAGAGCGAAACGCGAAGACTCCCCGAAAAATGAAATGAAGCGCCAACTTGACATTCTGAAAGTGGAAGTGGAGCATGTGTGGAATCGAAGCAATGCAATTAAGGCATCGAAATCATTGGTAGACGAGCCCATTCAGCCAACAGCCAACAGCCGTTCCCAAAAATGATATCTCAAGTGTTTAAGTAGCTAAACGCCCTGACAACTCTGAAAGTTATGGCACAGCCTGCAACTGTCGTCGGCGCGTGCTTCTCCGCAGCGCCCACGCCTTGAAGCGGATCTGTCCCTAAGTAGTCTGTCAACACACTACACAGATCTGCGGATCGAAAAGGGATACAATCAACTCACTTGAGTTCCAAGATCTTTATGTGTCGGACGCGTGTTTCCCTACGCTTGCAATTTCAATGAAGGAGCCTGCTTTTTGTCTGCCTGACTGCCTGTCAGCCTGCCAGCCAGCTTCTGGTCTCTCTAAAAGGGTTCAGGGCTTGTGCTCGTAAATTTGATAGTGTTCAAGTGTTATTTGACTGAAGGGCATATAAAATTATTATGAGCCACTGCCCCACCTGAAAGTTTTCTAGTTCGTGGCAGCAATTCATTTGATTGGTTTTTGTGGAAATTGTATTTTGATATCATTTTTATGACCAGTTGATGGAAAAATGTAATAAATAATTATATCTTAATACAGATTGTTAATAATGACTCAACAGATGTTTTGATAATCTGCCTAAACTTTAAACTTAACAACTGCTTAGGCAAATACTTGCTCATCCCCTAAATACGAATGTCTACTCTAATGCTATATTTCATTTCCTGCCTTCTTACCTTTCTCTACATCTTCGTCTTTGTCTCTTGACGGTCTGCTTGTTCTAACGCGCCTTTCGTCCAGTTCCACCCCTATACAGTACATATTGTCCAGAGCCCAGCCTGTGAGTGGTCTCATGTGCAATCTCATATGCATTATTTTGCATGTCTGGCGATTTAGCTATTCAGGCGTAAAGGTCAAAAGATCAATGTTGACAGAGTTGTAATTTTTCGTGAAAGCATGAGTATAGCCAAGATGAAATTTTTACCCTCAAATAACGCCTGGCATTTTCTCATTTATTTTGCTCTGATTTTTGCTTTTTATTTTAAATTTATGCACATTGTCCTTTGTCCATTGCCTTAGACGCTGATTAGGCGTGAAGACGGGATTTCAATAAGATTTGGGTTTTTGTTTTAGTTGACAGAATTTGCATTTATTCTGGCGGGAAAAAGTATTATTTTTGACCAGATGTGCTTCAAACTGTACTTTCTTTTAAATAACATAGTGAAAGTATATCTGTTATTGTGTTCACTGTTTTACTCGTTGACTTCCATATGTCTTTAAGACGTTTCAGGCAATATGCAAGAAGCAGTTTTACATTTAAGCTTAATAAACACAAAAATATTTGAGCTTATTTAATTTTTTGTGCAACTTAAGATGAAGTATGCAATTCTGAAGTTTTTCTAAGTTGTAAGGTATCAAAACAATACAAGCTGTTTGTTCACAACAGATACATTCCCTTTCCTAAAAATATACTTCAGAGGTCATCTTTGCCTAATTGAGGTCATCGATCCATCTGAAACAACGCCTTACAACACGTTACGCCTTATTATGACTGCGCGAACAAAAAACAGACCAAATTTTTTGTAACCCCCCTTAAAAATAAACGGGAAGAAACACACTTATAAAATTTGCAAACATGTTTTGCATACAAAAAACCGATCATCAAATATTCACATAATCAATAGTTGAGAAAATGCACCCAAAATGTAATCAAGGATCTTCGAATCCAACCACCAAAAAAAATTAGGGTCCGGTGGATGTCCAGCTGTTTCTTCCCAGTTACCTGAGACCCACATCACCCCACCCTGTCCAAGAAAAATCTATTGTCGGTGAACTAAGTAGATCGCACAGCTAAGAAATGTAGGGCATCTTAGCTTGTGCGAAAATCTACCCCATAATCCTAATGAAATTCCCAAATTAAAGTATTCACAGACAAAGGCAGCGAAATTCAAATGAATCTGAGAATGTTTATTTGCGTATCGAAATGTGTGCTGTTCTCATTTACCTATAGAACGAATGTGCATAAATCTTCTTTAAGAAATTTTCATATCGATTTGAACAAAGGAATACTTTTCCATCAAACTTACATGGAAAAGTTTGTATATTTTCGTACTTCTACAAAGAATGTCCTAGTTTCGATTTACTTTTCTCCAAAAAGATCGTTATATACATTTATTTAAATAAATGTAGTTTTATTTTACTTTGATTCTTGAACCATTAGTAATACCATATTTTTCCACCAAAAATTTTAGTTTTTTTCAATAAAATGTATTCAATTTAATTCAATATATATATATAAGTATTTTATAACTACTGTTTAGGTAGTTCCGCTTTAACTTTTGATCATATTAAAAGTAATTAATTTGGTACCTGTAAAATTTGTTCTGTCAGTCGATTGTCAAATTCAGAACCGTCATTTACGCTGAAATTAAGGCCATAATTGGTGTCATGAAAGTTAGTTAAAGTGCATTGAATGTCTGTCAGACACGTGACATGTCCAAATTAGTTGCCTATCAAAAAAGTAAACTTGGACAAAAGTTCATATCATATGGAAACTTCAATTTTCGTGGCCATTGCGTGATTCTTTGGGGGCGGCTTTTGTTTTGATGACAAGCCAAATGGTTTATGGTTTTATTTGGATAAGTTCATATAACATTTTACCTGACAGCGAAATGACAGGTTAGAATTTTCACCTTTTGTTCATGTGTACACAGAAAAAAAAAATCCGGGATTCCGGGCTAAAATTAATCCGAGCGGTGTCAGAAGTACGGTAATCCCGGATTCTCATAAAACAAGTATGAAATTCTTAAATCAAGCCCGATTTTTCTCAACAATATTTTCATTTTAATGGCTCTGTAATATTTATTTTCAGTTAGATTAAATAATATGGGCTTCTTTTACTTTTTTAATGCCGATTTTTTAATATCGTGGTCATTTTATCTACGTATTGTCTTAATTTAGAAATTATATCCTGAATACATACTTAAAAAATTCAAGCTAAAATCAAGTTTTTTAAACTTAATTTTTAGAATGGATTTTTTTTTCTGTGTAGGTGAGTCTTGAATGGTGGGTATCAGAAATCACAGCTAGTTTGCAACTGAAATATAAAAAGTACTTCATTTCATTACTGTAATTATCGAAATATTGTTTAGGTATACAAATTAAAATTGTATTATCCCAATTATAGAGTCAGACACGATTAAAAAATATATTTAACTTTATACACATTATGATCTTTATAATATATGTATATTCCCATTTACTTTACAAGGCAATAAAAATAAATATATACTTTCATATTCTCTAAGTGGGTCATGTTATAAAAGTCCGGAATCTTAATTAAAACCAGCTAAAGTATTAAATTAAGTGAACAGTTCCAGTCATGCTGACAACTCATCTGTGGATCGGTCTTCTCTTGGGGCTGTTGATGTATGTGCTGTGGAGTCGACGGAGATATTATCTTCTCATGCTTAAGATTCCCGGTCCTATTGGATATCCTTTATTTGGCAGTGTGGCGAGGTTTTGGGACAACAGTGGTACACAAATAAGCATATTATTATATAATGTTAGTAATAATAGTTATTTATTTTGTGTGATTGCAGTTCATATGAAAGTGATAAGTACATTTTTGGAAAGGTATGGAACAACATTCCTTTTCTGGTTTGGTCCAGTTCCCGCGTTATTTGTGAGTGATCCAATCTTAGCACAGGATCTATTATGTTCCCCTCACGCAACCAGCAAAGCTAAATTAGCGTACAACGTTTTGGGAGAATTGTTGGGTGATGGAATAGCTACTCTAAATGGTATCAAACATTAACATATCTATTAAATTGTTATTAATAATACATAGTGTATATTGTCATCCAGGTGCTTTGTGGAGAAAACATCGTAAGTCTTTAGATCCAGCCTTTGGACATCATGTGTTATCCAGCTTTTTACCTATTTTCAATAATGAATCAGCAAATTTACTTCAAGAACTGGATTCGCTAGTTGTCAAAGGAGAGTATACTTTGATATCACTTTTAAAAAGTTTTACCTTAAGAATTACGTCCCGTAAGTGAGATTCCATTTTAATATTTTTGTCACTTTTGCTATTAATCATTATTATTTAGAAACAACAATGGGCGGTGAAATTAAGAAAGAGGAAACCTATCAAAATGGTTCCATATTAAATAGTTATAAAAGGTAAGATTTGCAATGTAACTTTTCAAATATCCCTCATATTATTTTATTACAGTCTTTCTGAAGTGGCAATAGAATTAATCAAATCGCCTTGGCTCAACAATAAACTAATGCGCCACATTTATGGTTTCGAGAAAACTATCAAGGATGAAAATGAAAAGATTCGTAGTCTAATCAGAAAGGTATATTTTCAAATATAGTAACTGTATAAGCCTCATATTAATTGGTTAATTTACTTTAGTTGTTTTTCAATAGACTGCATTTGGATACCTTAAAAAATGGTATAAATGAACTATCGGAGAGCCGTGATAATTTATTTATTGATATGGCCATTGGTCAGCTTAAAAACCAAGAGCTTAGCCATAAGGAAGTGGAAAATTCATCTCATACCATGATAACGGCAGCATTTGAGACAACGGCACTCACTATTGCCTATACTCTAATGCAACTGGCTATGTTTCCTAAATATCAGCATAAAGTCTATGAAGAAATCAAATCAGTATTTCCCAATAATGGCGATTTCGAAGTTACTTATGAGAGTATGCAGAAACTAAAATACCTCGAAATGGTACTAAATGAGAGCATGCGATTAATGCCAGCATTTCCTTTCATCGTACGACAACTGACTCATGATCTAGAGACATCAAAACGAGTTGTCCTGCCGATGGGGCTCCAATTCGTTATTTCCATTTACCATTTGCAGCGTGCCAAAGAAGTATGGGGTTCAGATGCTGACATATTTGATCCCGATCATTGTTCGCCTCAAAGTTTACAGGATAAGCATCCATTCGCTTTCATACCTTTTCTCAAAGGCAAACGCAACTGTATAGGTATGAAATAACATGAAAACTAATTAAATATAATATTAATCAGCTTTGTCATTAAGCAGGTTGGAAATATGCAATGATATCAATGAAAGTTACATTGGCCAAAATCTTAAGAAACTATAAGTTTAATACAAGTTTTCGGTTTGAAGAAATGGTGATAGTTAATAATGTTTCTCTTAAATTGAAAGATGAGCCCGCTTTGAAATTGGAACGAAGAAATTGAGATCTTTAATTAATTTATCCTAACAACATTACACTATTTGTTACTTTTAGTTCATACGAGTATAAAAATATTAAATTTGGACTGTCAGTTAGTCAGTCACTTAGTTTAAATAGGGTCAAAGATGTCAACTTTACTTGTTATAGGCAACGTTATATGTATTAACTTGAAGAACATACAACTTAATAAAATATTTCATAATACATTTAAGTCTTAAAGTTATGATTAAAACTTCCATGACACTTTAACCATGTAATAACTTGACTATACACTTAAGTAAAGTATTCCTATAAAAAGTCAGATTTAGAAATAAATGTAGCCACAGCATTGCTATATTTCGAAGCAGAAAGTTCAAACTATGTTGTCAGTTAATCTGTGGATGACTCTACTCGTAGTGCTTTGGTGCTATGTTTTGTGGAGTCGTCGAAGACTGTACCAACTTATGTTACAGATACCTGGGCCAATTGGATTTCCCATAATTGGCAGCCTGCACGAGTTTTGGTTGAATAATGGTATTTAATAAAATATTTAATAAGTTTACATCAAGAAATTTTTGAACTTGTAGGTTTTTTGACTGCAATGGAAAATAAAATACACAAATACGGATCATCATGGTTGGGTTGGTTTGGTCCAATTCCCGTATATTTTTTGAGTGATCCTGTTTTAATTCGGGAATTGTTGAACTCACCCCATGCAATGAGCAGAGGTCGAATAGCATACAATGTTCTTGAAGAGCTTCTGGGCGATGGAATACTTGTTCTTGATGGTATACTTAAACTACAGTTTATTTATGAATATTTAACGACAATATCTTTTTTTTTATAGAGCCTACATGGAGTAAACATCGCAAGGCATTAAACCCGGCATTTAGTCATAATGGCTTACTTAGCTTTATCCCTATATTCAATAATGAGGGAAATGCTTTACTTCATGAACTGGATACGTTAGTGGGTAAAGGAGAGAGTGAATTGCTTTCGCTGTTAAAGAACTTTACTCTAAGAATTGCAACTCGTAAGTAAAAGTTCTTTGAGAATACATAAGCAGCATGATTTTCAAAAAAATAATATCAACAGAAACCACCATGGGAACTGATGTCAAGAAGGAAGAAGTTTATCAAGACGAATCTATAATGGAGAAATATCAAAGGTATATTATCTTACTCTTCCCTGCTATATATTGTTATTACCTATAAACTATTTTAAAAAGTGTTTTGGAAGCTGGAATAATACTGATCTTAAAACCTTGGTACAACATAAAGTGTGTTCGCCGCTGGACTAAAGTTGACAAACTCCTCATTGATTCGAAAACAACTATTCGAAAATTTATCAAAATAGTAAATATAGAACTCCTAAGCAATAATTCACATTAATTATTTGATGAGTATTTTTTAGATAATAGACAGAAAACTTAAGGAAGTTACAAAAAGCTATCAATCAGAGAACAAGGGTAATACGTTTGTTAACCTGGCTATTGATCAGTTAAGGAGTCGAGTTTTTAGTTATCAAAATGTAGAAGACGAAGCTAATACAATCGTTTTCGCCGCATTTGAAACAACTGCACTGACAATTACCTACACCTTGATGCACCTAGCCATGTTTCCGGAGTATCAGGAGAGAGTCTATGAGGAAATCCGATCTGTATTCCCGCATACTGGAGACTTTGAAATTACTTTTGACGATTTACAGAAGTTAGAGTACCTAGAAATGGTGATAAACGAGAGTATGAGGTTGATGCCAGCTCTTCCTTTATCACTAAGAAAAGTGACTGAAGATGTGAAGTTATCAAACGGCGTTCTTCTCCCAAAAGGACTTCAATTTTGTATTAGTATTTTCCACACGCATCGGAGCAAAGAAATATGGGGTCCTGATGCACATATGTTTAATCCAGATAATTGCCTGCCAAGAAATCTGCAGGATAAGCATCCTTATGCTCTCATACCCTTCCTGAAGGGAAAGCGAAATTGCATAGGTGTGTAATATATTTTAAAGTATTATTATATATGTAGTTTTATTAATATAGCCTTGTATCAATTTTCAGGATGGAAATACGGTTTAATTTTGTTGAAAATTACTTTGTTGAAAATTCTGAGAAACTATAAAGTCAATACAAGTTATCGTTTTGAAGATTTGGTCGTTGTCGATAATATAACACTAAAATTGAAGGATTTGCCTGGTCTACAGCTGGAACGTCGAACTTGAAATTAAGTAAATCATGTTTAATACTAATATAAAATTAAAATAACATATATTATATATATTAAGTCCACCATTTCAATATCTTTGGTAATTTCGTATACAGACATTGGGTTAAAGATTACTACCCAATGTTGTTATAAACAACAACAAGAGCTAGTTTATCATTCAGCTATATATGTTTTGGGAAATATAACACAAAAATATGGCTGAGCTAACTAGTTTGGTCCAATTCACGTTTACTTTCTGAGATTTTTCAAAGGTATATTGTATCAGAATTAAGTATAAGAACTATTTATTGATATGCGACTTTCTACAAAATGCTACGGAAGCAGCAACATTATTGGTCTTAAAGCCATTGAATAATATGAGCTGTATTCGGACCCTGACTGGAATAGAAAAAATTCTCAATAGGAATGGTCATACTAAAAGAGACGCACATTTACAATCTACAACAAGCAGCTAGACATGCAGATGCAGATGCACGTTGGGACGAAGATACAGATACATATACAGCATACAGATACAGATGCGATAAACATTGTGCAACAAAGGCAAATCTGCGACTGTAAGTGCAAAACAGCCATCGATAAGTGGGGACAGGCAAAACAGACAAGAGACACAGATTCAGATACAGATACAGATACAGATACAGATACAGATACAAACATACAGATATAGATGTGCAAAATGAGCTACATTTGTGGGGCAGACTGTCGAAGACTGTGCTGGAAGCACTTGACAATCCAAAGAGATGAAGAAATAATTCCATTGAGTTGGCAAGTATGTGGGGAATCTCAAGCGAGACAAAATTAGACAAGCGACGTGATTTACGGTACCCTTAAATCACATGACAACACTCACACACACACACGCACACACACACAATTTCTTAACGGCACATATCGAAAATCGAAGTGAAAACTTGTCGAGCTATAAGAAAATGCGTTGTCAAGATCACAATGTCTGTGACACACATGTGAATCTGGCAATGGGAAACTTGGACTGCTTACTGAATATCTGGATATCAGAGGATGAATGATAATAACGATCTCTGATCGCTTCCACAATCGATCTGTGGTCTCCGTTCAAACTGCGCTGATTTATGGCGCCAAATCGATTGTAATACATCTTGGAAGCTTCAGATTGGCGATCTTTCCGTCGCTTCGAATATCAAAAGAAAACCAGAAGAGATCAAAGCAAATCAACATCAAATGGACAGCAACAAAATAGTTGTTGTACATTTGGTTGTTGTGGTAATTTAATATGCTTGTGCTTAGCATTGAATCACCGATCATTTTGGGAATTTCCAAGCATAAACATGAATTTGATTTTAAATGTAAACGAATATTGTGATTTGGCCCAAAATTAAAAGTCATCCAGCTTCCGCGTTAAGCTCAACTAATAATTAAGCGCTTCCAAGTGCCAAAAAAAAACCCAACTCAACAAAAAAACTATTTTTTCACACCTGTTTGCACGTTTAACTGTGCTAATAGCCTTGTTAAGAAGATTAACAAAAATGTTATTGTAAACGCTCTCTAAAATACACTAGACAACAAATGAACTAGTGTAGACAATTTCAATAATGAAATATTAAATGTAAAATAAAGTTTCACATAAGTAGTTGGACAAGATGTCTTTAATAAGAAGATTTTAATTTTAAAGTAGTAAGATAATAATAAAAACAAAAAAGAATGGTTAATTTTAATATTTTAATTCAAATATGCCATGCAAATACATACTCGTAGATTCGAAGTTCGACATTAATTTATTTGTGAAAATTGATAGATTGGAGAACTTGAAAGCTTGAATCTCTTAAACATCACAATTGATTTACATTTTTATTAAGCCTAATGCTTTAAAAATATTCACAAACACTTAATAACAAACAACCAGTTTGCATCTTTGCGGAAACTTAACAAAGAGAATGAGTCACATGTTAAATGTAGATGAACTCACAGTAAATGTGTTTTATTCCAGAATAATATCGGTAAGTAAAAAAATAAAATATGTTATCTTGGGAAAAATCCCCCAAGATCATCGTAAATCATATGTTAACATATCTAGAATAAAGTTTTTAAAATTTGCATAAGACGAGACAAAACAAATATTAATTTAAGCTCATTGGCTTTTGGGCCTCTACCTTCGAAAGCGTATTCGAACCCGTTTTATTTTTCGCTATTTTGACATGTTTATTTCATCAAAACTAAAATCAACAACAACAAAAAAAAAAAAAAGATTAAGTGGTGAGCAAATTGTGTTTTTGTGTTCACATTTAGTGAGAAACGAGTTTCGGCATCTGATTTAAGGTAAACATTTGGGGAATTCTATGGAGATTGTTCTTGAATTTCATTAATATCGAGGCGATAAACGATGGAACCAACGACTATAAAAGCCAATTCTCGTCGGATGGTCAAGCACAGTTCAACTTAAAGATTGCCAAATAACACATCTTACTATATCGTGTGGTTTAAGAGACTCAAAATGCGTGCTGTTATATTCTTCGCCTTGATTGTTGGTGTCCTCCTGTCTCTGGCTTATGCCGAGGAGCAACAGGATCAGCAGGATCAATTGGTGCGTGCCAAGCGTCAGTTTGGCTATGGCGGCGGATACGGAGGCTATTACGGAGGATTCCGTGGAGGATACCGCGGAGGCTTTGGCGGCTTCGGTCGTTATCCAGGCTATGGTGGCTATGGAGGCTATGGTGGCTATGGAGGCTATGGTCGCTATCCAGGCTATGGAGGCTTTGGCCCAGGCTTTGGTTACTATGGTTGAAAATAAAACAATAAATTCTGACAAAAATTATGGAAAAGTACCTTTCATTTGCATTTCATTTGGGAGTAAAAGCATCCAAATTCGAGTATCATCAGCAACATATGGTGCACTCCAAAATTATCACAGTAAATGGACCAAAACTTGACCTCGCCCATTTCAACGTGTTGACCTCTGCTAAGATGTGTGCGTGCCTGTTGCCTCAATGTCTGCCAGACAATATTTTAAAAATAAATAAGAGCAAATCTTTATTTATTTATTAATGCTTCCCTCAAAACATTTTCAAACTGACAGTGGAGTCTTTAGGGTCTGTGTGTAAGTGTGTGTGTGTATGTTAGTGAATATATCTACCTACTAATTAGAAGTTTCTCTGCGCCGTCTGCTTGTTTATGTTTCAAAGCTGTCACGAGTCGGCATCTCTTTTTCTTCAGCATTTGCAGACCATTCAAAGACGCATCCAAGAGTGTGGAGGGTACTGTGTAGGACTGCGTACGTGTGTGTGGGGGTGTGTGTGTGTGTGTGTGTGTAGGAGGGCCTCTGTCTTGCTGCAATTATCACGTACGATTGTCATAATTATCATTTGAATTTTTATTAGATGACCTTTGGTCCAGTCACTGTCTCTGTCGCCTTGTTTGTTATTTTTTGATGCATTTCGAGCAACTGCGTCATGTTTTAAACACAAATAAATACGAATTTAATTTGTTTGTTTCTTCAAGTAATCGTTGCACCGATTCTGTTAAAATTGTCTAGTACCAGAAACAGACTTATTTGGCACAAAACTCGTTTTTATATCGTTTCTGTTGCTAGAAATTGTCTGTACAAAGTTTCATTAGTCATGAGGGAAACGAATTCAATCAAATTTGCGGCATATGCGTTAAGAACGCAATAAAATTTAGGTCTAAATATTTGCTGATTATATTAACGACATCATAATCCCGCTAATAAACATAAAAATCTAAGCAAATTATGTGGCGAACCAACCCAAAGCAAACCCAAAGTGAGGTTGCATATTAATTTAGCGTCAAATTCAGCAATAGATGGCTATCGGTGTTGCCCTATGAATAAGCCACATGAGTACTCGTATTCGTCGGTTTGTTGTGGCAACAACAACGCCCAGCTAACTAGCAAGTACTTACCCCCAAACAGGAGAGGACAGAGGGCCGCCCCCTTTTGATTGTGGCTGTGGCTCTGCTATTGTTTAATTGTCAATAGACATCGGCTTCTATCAATATCATAAAAGCTAATATTTTTCGGTTGGCTGGCCGACAAGCCGAAGGAGATGGAGATGGAAAGGAAATTAAGGAGAAGGTAGTCAGCCGACTCCGATTCCTGACAAACTGACTTAGTGGGCATAAATAACCGCAAACATCCCCCCATTAATCCCACCGGATATGCTCAATCAAAGCTCAAAGTGTGCGTGCTGGAGTGAGGTGTGACCAGGAGGAGTAGGATGGGTGTGGGCGAACCTGTCGAGCATGTTGCCTCAACTCCGAGGGTTGCTTGTTGTCATTGAAAATCGTCGTATTTCATTCATCATTTTTCGCCTTTTCAACGCTAACCTGACAAACGGCAGCAACAGCAACAGCAACAACAACAACCCTACAACCCCCGAGTTAGTTAAGGATAGGTTGGACCTGAACCTCAACCTCAACCTGACTCGTTTGCCTGACTTTCGTGCAAGGCATGTTTTGATATTAAAATTGCGTAATTATAATTAACCACATGTGGGCAGAGAACGGAGCAATAGCTTAACGTATCCTCCGACTGCCTCCGCTCCTCATTCGTCCTTTGTGTCGAGGTGTGTTGGCGGAAGGAAGCGAGTCGGTTACGACTTGTCCTTGCTGCTCGTGTGTCACGTGCGATGTGTGGCCACAATGTAACCGATATGCGGATTTTCGCCCCAGGGGCATAATCCATAATTTAGCATACTGTCAACCAATTGATATTACTTGCCTTAATCAGACTGTGTCTATGTATGCGCCAGTGTGTGTCTCACATGATTAAACTAAATTTTAATTTTGTGCAGGATTTTACAGTGTAGACTCGTGATTAATTGTGTTTTCTATTCTATGAAGAAGATATCAACTAAGAATATTAATTTAAATTTGAGAATGGAAACTAATACTTGGTTCTACCGATGTTTTCCGTGCTGAACTGCTCATAATATTACCATAATATACTTTAAATAATTCTTAGATGATCTAAGACAGTAATGATTTAACTGCGTAAGTTGGTAGGGTTATCAAATCGATGGGAACTACTTTTACTTTCGCTCATATACATAATAACTCAACTGTCAGGTTGCGATTTGGACTCATAACCCACAGAGCTCTAATTGTAATTAAGCATGGGAATAAAAGTTATGGAGTAAAGACAAGAAATGTATAGAATTGTATAAATTTATTTATGTTTGTGGCAAGAAAACGAATGTGGCTGTGGTATAGTGTGGTGTGGTGTAGTGAGTGCTGGCCAGAAGGAGTAGGAGTATGCGAGAGTCGTTGATATAAAACAAGAAATTCCAGACGCGAATACAACGGAGAATTGTGTGGAAGAGAGACAGCGGGATGTGGTTAGAGGAGATTACAAACGTGTTGCCATTAGTTAACTTCAGCTTTGATTGATTTCAATTAATCTTGGACGCGTGTAATTAATCATTGAACACTTTAATATGGTTAACAACTCTTGACCAAGCAACGGTTAAAAAGGTTCAACGAGCCGCCAGACTTCTTAGGCCGTCAACGGAGCGCAGACAAAACGTATCCAAAGTCCCAACTGAGTGACTTGACTGACTAACTGACAAACTGACAAAGTGACGTACAAAACGGGGAGTTGGAGACCGAAGCTGGTTGGTTACCAAGACAGCCGTCGCGGCGTTGCAGTGTCTAAGAAAAATTACCAAGTTTTAGAAAATGCGTTGGAGTACTCGAACTTGTACTCATACTCATACTCCTAACGAACCAAAAGATTTTCATATGCTGCGATTGCGAGTGTTGGTCCAAGTTGCCTCTTGGCCAACTGGCAAACAATCTCTGGCTCTGTTCCCGGTCCAGTCTGAGTCTCAGCCCCCGACTAATTGTAGTTACACTTCTTACCACCTCTCTGGAGCTTTGTGGCCAGGCCAACGGAAAGCGGCTGCGATTGATGGCTATCAATGTCGATGACTTATGGTCCACGTCCAGTTTCAGTTCCAGCCACAGCCACAAAGCTACAACCACAGACAAAATCCATGTAAATCCATCTATGTGGCACATTTACTTGAAGTCGGTTGCCCAACTGACTTTTGCGTATTGATTTTCCCATGGTATTGGCCACAGTAAATAGCCAAAAGCCAAGGAAATCATTGCACGATTAGGTTTCCAGGCTGAAAGTCTGGCCTGGCATCAGTGGTTAGCTCATCAGTGGGTAAACGGACCACAAAAAGGTGCCACTAAATGAGGTCAGTGTGTGTTGAACTTAATCCGTCTTGATTGCCAGCTATTGAGGCATGTATGAATCTCTAAAGGATGCCGATTTCTTTTGATGGCTTGTAAAAATATAAAATAAATATGGAATTAAATCAACTACTCAAGTACTGACATCTATATTGATTTAGATTCAGTACTGCCATGAAATGACAGTTTGTCTTGCATATTAAAATGAATTTCTTAAGTTCTTTTTAGTCAGAGGAAACTCAAAAGAGGTTAAGCCATCGAAGACCAATTGAACGAGTTTCACACATGGGCGCTAATGAATTTAATGAAGTCATTTTTCTTTAACCGATTAACAAAACTACTCACAACAACGATTGTTGTTGGTCTCCGTTCTGCCTCACTCGCTCCATTTTCATTGCCCCATCTGGTGCCCTTGCCCCTGCCACATTTGCAGCACGTCACTTAGAACAAGCGAGTTCATAATTTCGCATCATTAATCATCCCTAACAAAGAGATCTGAATGCGATGGAGGCGTCGGATTCAGAATCGAAGTCGACGTCGGGCCCAAAGGGGGACAATCGACGATTGACAGCTACCAAAGTGCCTGGGCGAAAGTAATTTGAGCTGAGTTTTTTTAGATCTGCTGCCGTGTTATTAAAAAACAATTGTTAATTATTAAATTTTAAATTTTACACACTTTGCCACAAATGAGGCTCATCAGCGTATGGGGGCCACATCACAACAACTCTCTGCAACTGTCTGTGCCACATCTTGAAGCCAATCATCGGCTGTGTTCGGGCCGACACCTCGCTGATGAGATCATTCATCAAACTCTAACCGGGTGAAATGAGTTGCCATTGTTGAGATGCTGCCGCTGTTGCTGCCACAGTCGTAGCATTTCAGATGGGCCCAGACTCCCAACGTTTAACTTTGACTGCTTAATTATCGCATCCAACGGTGGCAACACCACATACCAACAGCAACAACAACAACTACACTTAACGCATCGAGTTTCAGCCAACTGTTATGTAGTCATAAAAGACTTGAGCACCTTTGTCTATAAATCGATGTTAAGCTATCATATTATAGCTTTTATTGAAATTGTTATCATTTCAAGGCTTAAATCCATGTCGAACTTTCTGGTCAACGGTTTAGTTCTCGTTTTAAATCTAAATCAAGGCTAGAGACTTTGATTTCTTATGCATTTTCTTTTCTTATTTAATGTATCTGTTTTTGTTGTGAATATTTTAAAAGTGTCAAAGAAAACCTCAGAAGAAAATTCGTTACTTTGAATGCACAACAATAAATGACCAAAATGAAAACAGAAAGGACAAGACGCATAAATTCAGCAGACCGCAAAACGTTGCGCTTCATTAAAATCGGATTAAGGTCCTTCTTAAGCTGACGCTGACCAATATCCCTTGGTAGGGTTTCCCACGCTGACCAGAAAGGACAAAACTCCAAAAATCTGAAATTGTCTCAGCGTATGCAAAAACGCCGAATAAGTTCAGATGAAATGCGTATAAAATCGACCCAAAATCAACCCCAATAGCTGAGGTCCGAGATGATCTAGGTAGCTCCGAAGCGGAA
Organism: Drosophila phalerata; assembly: GCA_951394115.2. Taxonomy (NCBI): domain Eukaryota; kingdom Metazoa; phylum Arthropoda; class Insecta; order Diptera; family Drosophilidae; genus Drosophila; species Drosophila phalerata. The sequence continues at coordinate 7,955,353 of OX596005.2, forward strand.
CCCTTTATTAAATTGTGTAAGATTTCAAGAAAATCAAGCAGAAAATTTACGCAAAACTGAAAATTGATTTTACTGACCATTGCAATGCAGTACGAGGGTCCAGCCAGGACGACTAGGGGTTGAACTTGTCAACGATCGTCGTGAGGTACGTCCACAACACAAAGGTTAATTTTCTTATATCACGAGGTCAGTCTTGGACACTCGAACTCGAACTCTACCTGGACATTCAGCATCCTCATTCGTATTCGTATATTCGCATCAGTTGAGATCCTTTTTGCATTGTATTGTTGCTGTTGTGTGTCATCTTCCTGCAGCCTCTGACCTTTGCCTGTTTTTACTGTAGCCACAATTAGGCAAAGTTTCTAGGGTCAAAAATGTGCATTTGAATATGTATTTCTGTTTCTTTTTTGGGCGGAAAACAACCGGTGTGCTATTTACTTTTGCGCTTGGGACTCCGCCCCATTCGCTGACCTCTGGCACTCGATTTGAATATGTGCTAATGATTTGTGACATGTTCAGTTCGTCCAGCTCGGCTTCTCCTACTTATTACCCCAGCTATCCATATGTCGGCCTTTTATCGCAAATGTTTAATTCATGGGGCCTTCTACAATACTCGCATGCACACAGACAGAGAAAGTGAGCGAGGAAAAGAGATGGATAGAGTTGGGAAGTACTCGTAAATGCAATTCATGTTCCATGGGATTGGGATTGGGTTGGGGTTGTCAGACACATAAATAACACTGGGCGTTTTAGTTGCTCATACTAAAAGGGGAGGCTCTCATGTAATTACTGCCTGAAATACACGCAAATACACACACACACACACACCCGCAAGCACACACATAAACACACTGGTGCTCAGGTGACCTTTTGACATGCGCGCTCGAAATACATTTCGAGTGGAGCACAAACACATGCATCGAGGGTATATACTATATGGTACATATGGGTACAGGGTTATGTACTGAAAAGTTCATATGTACTCGTTACGTGGCATTTGAAACCCTTAAATTACTTCAATGTGGTTGCATGTGCTGCATTCGATGGGGAAAATGACTTCAATAATGAAATTGCAATCATTTCTTATTGGTCGCTTTCATTGTTCATAAAACTCATTTTGATTTTCTCTATCAGCTATTCACATATTCCTACAATTGATTTTTTTAATTATAATTATCTCTACGCTTTTTATAGTCTAAATTGAAATTTGTACAGCTGCAGTTCTAATTTTAATTGATATAACTATGAAATGAGCTAACTGCTGGAGAAGTAATATAAATATCAAGCTTGAACTTACATGTAATACTGATATTTTGTATTGCGTAGGAATATTTTAGTACTCCATGAATATTATAGAACTTTCTTTATTTTGATAGTTGCTTAAAAATTTGTAAGTAATCTTTAGTTGTTGACCGAGATTGAGTTTATTTTTATTCAATAAATTTAATACACTGTTTTGACAAATGTCAAAAGCGCAATTTTTAATTAAATTACAAATGACTTATATGACTTAAAATATATCCTTAATTTAAGCAAAAATAACCTACACCAAATGTGTAAAAAAAAAACAAGATTTCAATAATAAACTGCTGTGTAAATATAGATATTTGAATAAGCTTATAAAAGAGTTTCTTGTTAATATACATATTTGAATAAGATTTGAAAAATGTAGCATGCATTATATTTCTTAATCTGCAGTCAGTATTAACATGAGAGTAACATTTAGGTTATTTTTACTGTACTAAAATTATTGCAACTCTTTTGGCGTTCATCTCCCTAAACTGGTTGTACAGTGTAAAACAGAATCCATCATCGAGACGAAACACCATCAAGTATATTGAGTTGACAAACTTTCGTCTGAGGGTTTCCATTTCAAATGGCAATTTGTTTGGTTGAGAACTCAATGTGTGTGTGTGTGTATGTGTGTGTATGTGTCTGTCTGTGTATATACAAAAACAGCGAAAGAGTGCGCGAATACAGTTTTGTTCATTTTCCGGCGGCAGCTCCACTTCCCACTTTTCCCAATGAATCATCAAGCTAAAACAACAAACCAAAAAAAAATCAACAGCAAGTTGTTAGAGGAATGAAAGACGGGGAAGAGGGTGAGGGGAAGGCAGATGCTATGTTGTGGCTGCTGCTGCTGCTGCTGCTCGTCAGTTTAACCAGGATGACATGGCCCGGTCCATTGCGGTCCTGGACTCTGGCATTTTAGCACTTATTCATAAAGTCCTTGCCTTGCCTTGCCCTGCCACAGAGTGCGCCCACAACTTGCCCCAAAATGAAAAACAAGCAACGCGTCGTTCCCAAAGAAGAATTACTAAAAATTTATCAATGTAAAAGTTTGCACTGCTGGCCAAATGGGAGCAGACGGATGTACAACAAAAAGTGGGCGGGGCTCTTGCAAAGGAAACAAGCAACAATGTAAATTATATGCCAGTTGACTGCATGGTTGGGTGAGGGGTGGTCAGGGCGGAGAGGGAGTGGGGGAGTGGGCAAAAGTTTTCTTTGTCTGCCACTGACAGTAGCGGGGGATGTGCAGTATCTAAATACGTGTATCTGTATCTATACATGTACACGTATCTGTGCATGTAAGTTATATAAGTGCACTTCCTGGAAAAGTCCTTGCTGCACACACTGGCACAATTGCATTCAACTATTTACATAGAACTACTCCCACTGAAAATATGGAAAGTTACCTTAAACTTTTTAAGCTAGAATTTCAATAATATATTTTTATATTATATATTAATCTGTGTATCTTTTAGTATACTAAAAACCTTATTCCTATTTATTTTCTACTGAGTTTTCCCAGTTGCAGCACTTGAAAAACCAATTTTTCATATATTTACACAATTGACCAATGCACCTTGGTTCAAGTGCTATAAAAAAGGTAAATAATTATGGAATAGTGTATGGAAAATTTAATATTTAAAACAATATTAAGACCCTATTTTTAAAGTCTATTCAAAGGGTACACTCAGATCGATTCGTTCTGAAATATTCTTGCTTTAAGAGCGAATTGTTCTAAAGTATAAATCGTGCTTATTTTAACATAATGTTATCCTAAAAATGTGTATGTTTGTATACTGTTTGTATGTAACTATGAACGTTCAGAAAAACTGAGATTGACCGGTATTATATTAAGTACAATATGATTTGAATCAATATAGTAAATTCTTATATATTTTTGCTTAGAATTCTCAAGTGGTTCTGGCTTGTCTGCTATGAGGAGCTGTTCGACGGTCCCTGAAAAATGAAGACTGTAGTTGAGGACTCTAGATAACAGGATAATTTCTGTAGTCAGTCCTCGCTTACTTTTGATGATCTATGATTTTGATAATTTTATCATTTTATTTTGTTGCAAAATGCTCATAATACTTCTTTCGTATTTATACCCGTTACTTATAAAAAATAAGTATAAGGGTATATTGTGTTCGTTGGAATGTGCGTAACAGGTAGAAGGAGGCATCTCCGACCACATAAAGTATATATATTCTTGATCAGCATCAATAGCCGAGTCGATATAGCCATGTCCGTCTGTCCGTCTGTCCGTCTGTATGAACAAAAGGATCTCAGAGACCATAAGAGATAGAGATACCAAACTTTCACTAAAAGACTTCTATATACCCCACGCAGATCAAGTTTGTTTCAAATTTAAGCCACGCCCCCCTCCGCCCCCGCAAATAGCGAAAAACCGTCTAAACAAAGAAATCTCAGAGACTATAAAAGATAAAGTAACCAAATTTGGCACACAGATTTATATACACCTCACGCAAATCAAGTTTGTTTCAAATTTAAGCCACGCCCCCTTCCGCCCCCACAAATCGCGAAAAGCTACCACACCCACAGTTTTTAAGATAATATAGTTTTTCTTGTAGTTACTGATATCTATTGTTATTATTTATTATCCCACTAAATCGCAACACGATCGGACAAGTAGAACAGCAGTTATTGTCTGAAAATGATTCTTTAAGCAATACATGGCAAGACATGCCCCCTAGAGTATGCAATAGATTTTGTATTGTTAGAAAATTTTCTTTAAAGTACTTTTATATGTAGTGAAATAAGTAACGGGTATCCTATAGTCGGGATCTCGACTATAGCCTTTCCCACTTGTTTTATTTTAAGATGGTTTTGCACTCAGTTATAGAATTTAAAGGACTTGAATCAAGTATGAAATATAATTAAGTCTAGTACGTCTGAAAAGCTCTTAAAGTAAGTAAATAATGTTCTCAAACTTATAATATTTTGGGATTATATCAAGACCATAAGATTCTTAAAAAAATCCTAAAACGAGCATGAATTATCCGAACGCTTTTGAAATCAAAAATTTAAGAAAATTCTTAAATATAGAATTTCGTACTTGAATCGAGAATATCGGGCTTGACTGACTATTGACACCGGAAATTCTTGATTCAAGTACGATCGGGCTTGATTTTTCTCTCAGATGTAAAATTCGATTAAATGTATATCAAATTTGTAAATATTTCTCAGCCATAATATTAGTAGACTTTGAGAAAATGGTCCTAAGACGTTTAAATGACTTTTTGCAGATAAAACATAAAATAAATATAAATCAGGTTAAATTTGATACTAAGAAAATTTGTATTAAGAAATTATCCCATCAAATTTTCTTAAAAATTCTGTGCCTTAAAATATAACAAGAAGTCACTGTGCCTAGCGGTACAAATACAGAGATTCTGTTTAAAGAGAACATGTTCCGAGCAGCCACCTACTTTCAATGAACTGTCCAAAGTATCAGCCCCAGCGAACGGAGGAAAAAAATAGAGGATCTGAGGTAGACGAAGCAGAAGAAAATGTTGATGGTGAGGGCGAGAGAGATGGGAGGAGAGGAGAGGAGAGAAGAGGGAGAATAAAGAATGATAGAAGTGAAACTGGCCAGTTGCCAACATGATGATGGCAAAGTTGTGGGTTAGGAGCCAAAGCAGCGAGTGCAAAGAGGCGCTCAAATGGGGTTGTTAGTATTTAACCCAAAAGGGTGGAGGTGCTGCCTGGCTGCGCGAACTCTGCGCAGAGCACGACCACGACCAAGACTATGACAATGGATTGCCAATAGAGCGGTGGGAGGTGGGGAAAGTGAGTGTGTGTGTGTACACGAATAACATACGAGGCACTAACAAGAGGTGCCGAGAACCACGAGATTAGGTTCAAAGGCAAAGGCAAAAGCGCAGGCAGGACGCAAAAAAACTGACTGCAGGATGCGGAGGCGCCTCTATAACTCTTCAGCGTTGTTGCCTTTTTCATTTTGTTGGGGTTGGAGGCGCTACGAAGGCGACAGCATCCAAATCCAATTGAATTAGACTTTAATGGTTGCCAGAGAGAGACATCTAGCGGTGTTAATAAAAAGCAAACTCAACATTTTTAGCTTCTTCCACTTGGCATTCCCTTCTATTTTTTCCCCCTCGCTTTGAAGAGAGCAGACAAAAAGCAAATTCCGATACAGTTAATGATAAGCTCATACACATTGTCTTTCGAGTGCAAGCGAGATAGCTGCACTGGCAGCAAGAGCGAGAGAGTTGTAGAAGGCGTAGCCAACGCTTTGAGTGAGAGCGTGTGTGTTTGTGTGTGAGAGAGAGCTGTGTGAGCAAGGAAACGACTTAACGAAACTCAACGAAACAATTTGAGTGAATTGAGCGCTGCTTATTGGAAACCAACTCGACAGTGCGTCTTATTAGCAGCTGCGTTCAACTCACCCCTCCAACACCCTCCCCCCCCCCTTTCCGTACTCTCATACTTGCTCAATTGGACAGTTTCTCGTTGATCATCCAATTATACGTTTGCACTGCATGCACATTTGCCCTACCTCCAGTCAAACAAAGAGTGAGAGAAGTGTCACAGAAAGACACAGTGAGAGAGAGAGAGAGAGCAGTGCCAAGTGGCGTGCCACTATTTGGCCCCTCAACTGGGAAGACACTTTTCCAATATTTCTGCAGCACATGCAGTTGCAGCCTCCTCCCTTCCCCGGCCCTTCTGCCCATCTGCTTGGAGCCCTTTTAAGACAAATGATGTGTTGAGTTCGCGTGGCTAACAATTGTTTAGGCCCCGTTGCAATGGATCCATTTAAATTTTCAATTTCTACGCTCTTTGCGTGCAAATTGCCGCAAAATGCTAATTTCATAATGTTATACAAAAATTTATGTTGGCGTCTCTAATTGAGAGCAGTTAGCATTCCCGATTGCAGCTTTAACTGCGCCTTTGGCCTAAGGGAAGGGTCTGGAGTATGGGAGGGGTGCTCGTTAAAATCAAATTAAATTATGATTTCATGTTTTGGCACTTTCCAAGTGCTATCCACTCGTATTGCATGTCGCGACACGTCCAAACCAATTAGTATCAAATATTATTCTAATTTTATTAGAGTCCAAACAGTCAGTAGGCTTCATTTATGCGTCAACAGTGAAAGCCCCCAAGTAACAGTTGGTGGGAGTTGTGGGTAGAATAACTTTTAAAATAGAAACAACTTTAAGTACACTTTAAACTATAAAAAAATATTATATATATGTAACAAAAGAAATGGCTTCAATTCCTTACTTTGCATCAGAAAATTTAGAAGAAATATAGAAATATAGATTTTACTTTGATTATAATCAAGTTGTAAGGAGAATTTCAGCTGACTTGGCTATATTCATATTTATCGCACTGTGAATGCATATAATATATGAACTGCTTGTATTCGCAAGACTATTGCATTATAAAGCGATCAATCGATAATTTTTTGCATTTTTTAAAATTGTTGTGTTTGTTCTCGGTTTTTTATATATTCTTCACGATCAAGCTTATATATTAAATTTTAGTGTCTTATTTACTTAAAGAACTATTTTGAAAAATTAAATTTTCTTGACGATTCAAAGGATTTCTGGCACTTTATAGGATCAGAGTAGTATTTTTCCACGTTTGTGACCCATTTGCAAGTAGTTAAATAGTATAACAGTTAGCTATCCACTATCTATATACTATTTACTATATGTTATTAAAAGCCTCAACTAGTCAGTTTGCTTAGCTCTTCTATAGAGCAGCCAATGAGAGACAGCTTTGGATATTGTCATGATTCACAGATCGGCCATTACTTTGAAGCTGGTCGGGAGATAAAGCCAAAAAGTAGAGGACGACGCACTTTAATCAACCAACCAGAAAACCTAACCAAAAGTATGTTATCAACTTTTGTTTTTATTCGAGTTTATTTTTTTTTTTTTTGTTAGGGAGGTGGAGCTCATTTTAAAGTCATGGCACAAATTTAGGAACTGATAAGAACATTAACGGTAAAGCAGCTAACAGATGCGCCAACTGCAAACTAATAAGCACAGAAAACAGCAGCAGCAGCAGCAGCAACAACAACAACAACAACGAAAAGCTAACTGAAAGAAGAAACCAGAATCCAAACAGAAAACGAGAAGAGAACGAGTTCTTGTTGGACGCCCAAAGACCACAGACCAAAGACCAAAACAAATCCAATGAGCAGGAGAGCATAGGGAGAGTTTCACTCAACGAAAGAGCTGAGAGCGTAATGGCATGTGTATTTGTATTTGTATTTGTATTTGTATCTATTGATGGTGGTGGTAGTTTGACTTGTGGTGGTGGTGGTAAACGGAGCGCCAGTGAGCAAATCAGCCAAACGCATTGAAGGTCTTGCCCCGCCACCAAAGAGACTGAGAGAAAGAGAGCGGGAATGAGAGTAGCGTGTGCGAATGCGAGCGGCAATTTCCACTCAAATGAAGCCAGGCCATTGGGTCGATGCGAGTGCAAGCGGTACAGCGATAGCGGACATTTGGGGTGCAACAGTATCTGTAGCTGTATCTGTATCTCTGGCTGCCACTGTATGTGTGCTTGTGCTGCGACTCTGGCTATGCTGCCACAGTGGTGGAATGAGAGAGATTTGTGTGATGTGTCGTTAGGTCGAAACGGTCGAGTCGGGTCGGGTCGTGTACCTTTTGCCACGAATGTTTTGCCAGTCAGGCTCTAAAAGGCCTTACGAGAACAGCTGAGATTTTGCTGCTCGCATGACGCGCATTTTTAAAAAGATAGAAAAATTTTTGAGAAATTTTATATATTTTCCAAGTGCCGCAAGCGAGCTAACAAATTTCATTTACTTATATTTATTCGTGTGTGCTGAGAATAATATTAAATCAAAGCAAATAAATTGAATAAAAATAGAAAATAAAAAACGCAAAAGTGTTTTTCGTGCTGTGTAAAATGTGCAGTGCAATAATCATATAATTATAAATAAATTATAATTATTTTCATAATTATTGCAACGAAAAATATATAAAATAAAATACTTCACAAAAAAAGTGCAAGAGATAAATTCAAAAAAAAAAAAAAAAGAATAGAAAAATATTGAAAGAAAATTAATTGTTAAAAGAAAAGAGGAAATATTTTGAATTGGCGACTTTCTGCGTTGTGACCCAAGTGTGCCCAAGTGAGGACCGTGCAAAGTGTATTCCAGCGGTTATTCCACGTGTTCCGATCCGGCCGCCAAAATTATTACGCACAATTCCCTGAGCGTGTACGGTGGCGGCGTCATGTGCGCCTCACCGTCCACAGCTCCCGGCTTCTTCAATCCGCGCCCGCAATCCGGCGCCGAGCTGTCCGCCTTCGACCTGGGCCTGTCGCGCTCCATGACGCTGGGCGTGCCGCCGCACAGCGCTTGGCATGATCCAAATTTGGGCGGCCATCTGCATGCCTCGGCCGGACCCGGCTCGCTGGCTGGCACCGGCAGCAGCGGTGGCGGTGGCGGTGGTGGCACCACGCCGAGCAGTGTGGCCAGCCAACAGTCGTCGGGCATTAAACAGGATCTGTCCGGCCTGAGTGCCTCCACAGGGAATCTCAACCAAAGCGCACATCATGTCATCAAGGAGGATCTGTCCAGTTTGCCCAGCGCCAATGGCGGCTCCACATCCGCACATCACACAAGCTCCGGTCAATCCGGACATGGAGCGGATATGGTGCCCATCATCAAGGGTTCACAGTCGGCCAGCTGCTTGGGCGGCAGTACCGGCGGTGGTGGCGGCGGAGGCGGCAGCACCACGCCCAGTTCCCAGGCGAACAGCTCACACTCGCAGAGCAGCAACAGCGGATCACAGATCGACTCCAAGCAGAACATCGAGTGCGTTGTCTGCGGCGACAAGAGTTCCGGCAAGCATTATGGACAATTTACCTGTGAAGGTGAGTACCGGGGGTAATTGTAAGAGAGGTGTGAAGGGAAGTCGGGGGAAGTCGCGGGGTTAATCCATAGAAATCGCCAGTTGATTTCAATTGAATCTTTGTATCTTCATATCTTTAAATCTTTGTATCTTCGCATTGCTATGCTGTGAGGATGACCCAACAGAAATCTCATCTCTAAATAGTTTGTTGGGAAACTCGAAAACTGAGAAACTGAGAAACTCAGAAACTACTCAAAAGCGTGCCTGCCAGCCGCTGATTTTGACAGTTACGGTGAATTATGGCAGTTTGATGAGTTGGCAATAAAATTCGGAGATGTACGGCGAGTTGTCTACTTAGGTGGGTGTGTGCTTGCAAATTTGCAGAGAGACAGAGCGACAAGGGGAGAGACAGACAGTTGAGATACTTTTGGTAACTATTTGCTGAAAAATATACAGTGAAAATTGCTTAAGTGATCTTAGATCTTTTGGTGGTTAGACACCTTTCAAATTTATTTCAGTTTACAGTCTTTAGTCAGTTGAAATACATTTGAGTATGGTTTTCTGGAATGTAACTTTTATCCCCATCTCAATGTAATTTCGCGGTAAACCTCTTTAGATTGTGTAACAAGTCACTTGGCTCTCTCTCCATACAGCTAAAGATACTTTTGTATTTGGTAACGTATTCAGTAGAATTTCACTGAGAATCTTAGCTCGCTTCGCAGCTCTGGTCAAAATGCCGTTACAGCACTTGTATTGCTCAGCTCGACCCCAGCACGCATATTCTCAGCTCGCTTATCGCTAGATAAAACAAAAGGGAAAAAGACTACAAAAACGAAAAATTATTATCTAAATAAAATACGGTGCGCTTTGTACTAAGCCAAACAATTGTTGTGCAAACATGCAAATTGTGCGGCTGCCTGCTAAATGAAGCGCCCACCTTTTTATTGTCTTAGACCTGGCCAGAGAGACCGACAGACCGACAGGGAGACAGTCAGAGGGGTGGATTGGGAAGGTTGTTCACATACATGGGTAGCTCGCATAGGGGAAAGAACTGCATTCATGAAGTCTAAGATTAACGCTGCACGCAGCGCTTGGCATTTAGTACAAACTCAAGTTGAACTTGTCATATTCGTATCTCTTCAAATGTTCTGCTTTTAGTCAGAGAGAAATGACTGCAGCAATGCATAGATACGCTGCACAGTGGTACAAATAAACAGATGTTTAGAGTTTCAATATAAAATATATTGTAAAGTCATGCTTAAGTTTTAAAATGATCTAATAGATTCAAAACTATCTTGGTATAGAGCATGCTTTAGACCACAGTTTAAGAAACAAAGAAAAAACAATCTCACAGATAAAAAAGTATCTTTATCCACTGTACTGAGGTTGGCGCATTGCATTGTAGGCGCTTTTATTATTATTAATCACCAAGCATTTTGTACGCATGCTCAGCAACAACAACAACAACAACAACAATGACAACTACAACAACAACAACAACAAGAACAAGAACAATCAAAATATGTTGTTGGGTGACCGCCTCGTTGCATTCTGAAGGTGTTTCTCCGCTTGCCTCAGCTCTACATGCACATGCATGTATCTGTATCTGTATCTGTAGTTATGTATCAGTGTATCTGTGTATCTTTTGGGGCTGCGGCTGATGATGTTGCCACGATAGCAATCTATTTTGTTCTATGCAATCGCCAGTTGTAGACGGCCACTCAGTCTTCAGTTGCAAGTTGCAAGTTGCCAGTCTCAAGTTGAGGCAAGGCATTAAAAGTAAGAGGAAGAAAAGAGAATTCAAAATAAATAGTAAAACGCATAGAAAGCGTTCTGTTGCACTGCAACTGAGACTCATATCATTTCCCAGTTAGATATATATTTTCTCTTCTTTTCGGATGTATGTGCGTGTGTGTGTGTGTGTGGATCTGCGTCCTTTCAGCTGATTCACTTCAAGGTGCTCAAAGTGCTTAGATACATGTACTTTTGCTATTGCAAGATACTTCTCACAACTCGTTTCGCTGTCTGTCTCACTTGTACGTCTCAGTGTCTGTCTGTCCGTCTGTCCGACTGCCTGTCCGTCTGTCCGACTGCCTGTCCGTCTGTCTGTCTGCCTGTCGGCGCTGTCTGTTCGGGGCACAGTATGTGAAATTTATTCTAAAAGCCACCCCACTCCGAAGTTCATTCTCTCTTTAAGATTAATTGTAGCTTATGCGTGTTGTCTCTTCCCTCGTCCCTCAGCGCCCTATGCCTTGTTCCTTGGCCTGTTCCTGTTCCTGTCTAGGAAGTCCATTGTAGTAGCAACTTGTTTGATATCAGCACACACACACACACACACACAGCTGTTCATCGTTACAAACTCGAGTCGCACTTGCTGAAATTAGGCACTGAAACAGCGTTCGAATCCCACTCATTATATGAGCCTAACCAGGAAGATACACGTATCTACTCACACTCCTACTAGCTACAAAATGCCGTCTAACCTTTCATAAAAGTCACGGTTCAAGCTGCCTGAAAAATGCCCGCTGATAAAAGCCTCCTGATAATATTAATGATGAGTGCATGCCTCTAATGTACCCAGTTTCAAGTCCCCGGCAATGTGGCAATCCACAGATTCAACTCGACTCCACTCGACTTGAGTCGACTCAACTTCTCGCCTATTAATTTAGCTATTTGTCATGGCTATTAGTTGGCCATATCCGCACTCGAGTTTCGTTTTGGCTCATCATTAATATGAGCTTTGATATGGGCTCTTTTCAGATTGCATTATGCATTGTATTCTCGAAAAAAATAAAAATAAAAAATTCCTTATGTTTTCTCTGTTGAATTGCAAATTGAATGCAGTGCGTTTATTTATGACAAGAAAAGTATCTTAGCGCCCATGTCAAAAGCTAATTAAGTTGATTTATCTACCTGCCCCACATGAAAATGACAAATAAATTTAAGGTATGAAAAATTGTTGCAACAAACTAAGTACTCGTAGCTGAGGCATGCAATTAATTAACTGCCACATAAACATAAACTAAGTCAAACAACACACAATTCCAGCGAGAAACACTTAAAATGCAATGCGCTAAAAGGAAAATCACAACAACAGCAACAACAGCGACAACAACAACCACATGAAGAAAAACTGCCTCATGGCGCTTGATAAAAACATATGAAAAATTGCCAACATGTCTAATTGTTAAGCGCGAGCGACGCGCATTAAGTATCTGCAGTCTGCTTAGTGTGTATCTCGCAGATACACAGATAGTTTGTCAACTGTTGTAGGCACGCCGACTCAAACCGCAACGCAATGCATTCGACGAAAAGGAAGTTTGATGTTAACTCATTTAAATAGGTTCCCACGTTCCGCAATTAAAGCGCAACCCAAGCTCAAAAATTCATATTTATATCTGGAGAGACAGAGAAAGAAACTCACGACGGTCAAGTCTTCGTCCAAAAATATATATGTATACAAAAAAATTGATGTTAACAATGTCACAGTTGTTGTTTGCTTCTTGTTTGTTGTCCATAAATGTATCTGTGTACGCGTATCTTTGTTGTTCATTTGGTTGCTTTTTTCGGGAATTTCTTTTGCTGAACAACATGTGTGGCTTTTTAATTCACTTTATTATGCTGTGCGCAAATAAAGTTCTCACAAAATTCCCAATAAACTGTAATATCATTTTATAAATTTTTTAAAAAGAAATCTAGAAAATATAAAATACATTTGACTTGTTCACAAAAATAGCTACAAATTGAATTAAATCAAATCTTTGATAATAATAAATTAAAATTTGTAGAGTAATTAGAGTGCAGTAATTTCGATCGTTATTTGGCACATTTCACTTTTGATTTATTAATTTATTTTCTACTTATATTATAAAATCATTGCCTTTTCACTTTTGCACCTCGAATGGGCAGTTCTTAAGTTGATCGGAGTGCCTTTAATAAATTTCATGAAAATTCCGCTTGGTCGACACATTTGCTGAGCTTTAACAAAGGCGCACATAAATCAATTAGCTGTCTCCTTCATGCCCCAAAAAAAAATAAAAAGAGAAAAAATCAAAACAAAATAAACAAAAATTAAAGTAAGAGCAACAAAGTAAATACAACTGAAAAAAAAATATTAACAACGCCCACTGCGCATTTTTCAGATCTGTTTTTGGTATATTTTTCTCGTGTTTCGTTGCAATTTATGACGTTGCAGCCTTATGCAGTTTAATGTTTGGGGGGCGCACTGGGCGTGGCAGCAACGCCTGCAGCAAACTGCATTTTACTTATTAATTAGCAACGAAAAGCTTAATAAATTTCCAGCTTGTATTAAATTTGCATTGCTGAATCTGTGGACTTGAATCTTTTCCCCTCCTAGCACAATATATCATTTATAATATGAACGAAAGAAAATAAATCGTATTTTGATAAACATTTATAACTTCCGTGCGATTTGGCCAAGCAAAAACCTTTAGTCGCAATATATTGTTTTGACAAATTATTATTATGACGCGCTGTTGCTGCCACACGATGGGGCAATAAAATAGTGAGGTAGCTGCCAAGCAAACCAACTGAGAGGGAAAATAAGAAAAGCATTGATATTTATTGTTGTTGGTTGTCGATTCTTGTGGTTGTTGTTGCAATTGCTTAACATTTTCCCTGTCAACATTTAATGAGCCAGCGACTTGGCCTGGAAATTATTTGGCACAAGCGCCAGCAAAGCCCTTCATTAAAAGCAACAGCAGAAACTTAATTGTACAGATTTTGGCAAAAACAAACAACTGCAACAACAACAACAACAACAGCAACAACAACAATGCGGCAAGACATTGTAATCATTAAGCGCTGACTTGTAGTACAAATCGTTGTACTTAGAGGAAATGTTAAAGCCAATAAAGCTGCTGCAGTTGCAGTTGCAGTTGCAACTTGAAGCTTGAAGCTTGAAGCTGTGCCTCGTCTCTGCCAAATGAGGCGCAAAAAATGCATCCTGACACGATGCGATTTCGAAAATGCCCCGCCTCCTCCCCCTTTTGAGACAACGAGAGGAAAAACTTTTGGGCTGGAAAAGTCGTGAACTAGCAACTGAGTAAACCGAACAACTGAGCGACTTGATCCGCTTTATAATGTAACGGTTTAATTAATTATGTTAAGCTGCGGCTCTCTGGGCCAACAACAACAACAACAGCAACAACAACAACGTGCAACGTGCAACACAGGAGACCCAGCAGACATAGTTGTTGCCACTTCATGCGCAATTTTCGTTTTCAGCTAACTTGGCTAATCGATCAGCTGCAGCAAGCCGCATCCGCATGCCCCTTACTTCTGCCCCTGCCCCTGCTCCTTCTCCTCCTAATCGCCTCTCACTGTCTAGCTCCGAGAAATATATTTGGTTTTATTTTATTTCGGGTACAGCTTTTGCTAGCACGTTTTGTTTTTGTAGCATCTTCTCGCTCTTTGTGCCTTATGCACTTGCAACATTTTCAGCCAACTTGAGCTTGAACTGAACTGAATTGCAAGTTGCGGCTCATGACGACATGCCCCGCGGTGCAGAGAGTGCAGAGAGGGCAGAGAGTGCGCCGCGTCTCTTTAATAGTGCAACTCCGCAGCAATAACCTTTCTTATCGCCATGTGTCGCTGCCATTGCCCAACTAACAGGCCCAACAACCAGGCCCAGACTCGGGCTCAGTCTCAGTCTCAGATCCGGACTCATACTCCAGCATTGTACATGACCGTAGACCTGGACTTGAACTGCAACTGAGACTCAGACTCAGACTCAGACTCAAACTCAAACTCAAACTGTGGTCTGGTACTTCGCATAGAGTTTGGGCTGCATAACTTCACATAGCATCAGTTAAATCAAAGTTAAATCGCTTATCTTTATTTTCGCCAAGTTTCAGTCGGCATTTTGTTGATGTTGTTGCCGTAGCAGTTGTAGTTGCTGTTGCTGTTGCGGTTGTTGCAACGTGCGAATTGCTGCAGTTTGCTCTGCATATGGTGTCGGTGGCATATGGGCCAGGCTTGTAACAGCTATAAGCCCTTTTCATTTGTGAGCCAAGAACGAGTTTTATTCAAGCTCATAACCAGCTAGGGAAAACGTTGACTCAAAGACGGATTTACTTTTAGCTAATTGCGTAATAGATACAATTGTTTCTAGTCAACGAAATCAAACAAACCAAAAATATTCAGAATGAATGGAAACATTTCAGCTAAAATAATTATGGAAACAGGATAAACTTTTATTTACAATTTTTATTTACAAATTAAAGTTTTGAATAATGGTTATAAAATAAAAATTGAAATGCAAATAAATAAAAGTGATACGTTTATAAATAATTTAAAAACAAATTAAAAATTTAGCAGAGAGTTAAAGTCAGATCGTTTAAAATACATATTGATTTCTTAATTTTAACTACAATTGTTCTGTTAGTTACTGATATCTATCAAATATCTTTTTTATACGTAATCAATCTTAATCCTATCATTGCTTGTGATCAATCTCAGGTCAATCAACTATGTGTATCTGAAGAGTTATTTGAGCTACTCGTTACAGAAACTAGCTTCAATCTCAGTCTCAGCAATTTGCGATTCGCGCAGTCTGCCAAGATTTTCATTAAGTGGAAAGTTCTTAAATTTGCCACAGTTGTACAGTTGCACAGTTGCACAGTTGGGCTGTGGCAAAAGATACTCGTACTTCCCACAAGTATTTGTATCTACCGGGGAATTTGCTTTACCATTGACCTATATTGGGCTATAAACCCTGCTGTTTTATCGTAATGTCAACCCCAAATGATGGGTGCCCTGCTGTTACCCAGTAATCAGCTGGGCACCTGCAACGGCAACAACACCAACAACAGCTCGAACTGCATCTGCAACTGCAACTGCAAGTGGAACTTTGCTTCCGCCTCTGCTTGAAGTTCAAGCGCGTTCATAATCAGCGCATTTTGTAGATACTCGAAGTGCATGCAAGTTAAAACATTTTGCGGTTCGTGTCTGGTCTGCAATTATGTTTCGGTTGTACTCCAGATACTTTGTCTAGCTGCTGGTTCGCTTTTAGTTACCGCCGCCGTGGATACGAGCTCAATCTCAGCTCAGTCTCTGTGCTAATTACTTTGACTAGTTGCCTGCACATGTAAGCTTAACATTTAATTATTGCGACTTAATGATGGCTCTCTCGCTGTGCTCAGTCTCTCAGTATGTGTTTGTGTGTGTGTGTATTAATAATTAGAAAATGAGCCAACAATGGGGCGGTGTCTGGGCTGCTATTGACTTTTGTGTTACACTTCTACACAACAACGGTGCATTGACCGCAAATTGCAACTAACAACAACTTCGTTGCAAATCAAATGAAATTGGCCAAAAATTGCCAATTGGCATTCGATGATAGGCAATTTTGAGGCGCTTGCTGTGTGAATAAATGGCTAGTACTCATACCAGACACTCATATTCATTGCAGTTCGCAGTTCGCAGTTGCACTCGTCGAGCCAAACTCATTTCACGCTTTAAATTGAGCGGCGATGCGGCAAAAGTCTCGCGTTCGCCTGCACTTTCATTTGTGGGCCTCATGGCCATGGTCACGCTAGGGTGCAAAGGGTAGGCGGAGAGGGGTAGTAGTGGGGATATCATATCGTGCAGATTCGCATACATACATCAGGAAGTTCAATTAATAGAACGCTTAGCCGTAGCTGTAGTTCTTGGAAGTCTAACTGTATTGAACGCTTTATGGCGCATAGCACACACGCAAGGGCGTCCACAAGCTGCCACGCCCCCAGCCCCAGTCCCCCTTCTGCACACAACGCCTCTGTCAGACAGGCACGCAATTAAGCCAAAGCGTAATTGAAACTACCGCAAAGCGCTCTGGGGCTTATGGCTAAACTGTCTGTACTTATGAGATACATTTTGAAGCCATAGCAAAACAATGACAATTCACGTTGCTCTAAGGCTTCACTTCCAACCACTCCTGGCCAGGATTTGCAATTGCACTTGGCTAGCTTAGTTTTTGGGAGAGCCTTTAACAGATGCCATAACCCACAGCTCAATCTGCATCTGCAGCCGCATCTTCATCCGTATCCGTATCTGAATCTTTCTTTTAAGTATCTATTGCTCCTCCCATTTTCGGTTATTGATATAACATGATATGCCATCGCTGTCCAGTTTCCGTCTGTCCGTTTTTCCCCCCGCGTTCTCAGATTTTGTTTACGGTATCTTCTGCTCATAGTTGAATGCTTCTGCTCGTATCTTCATCAATAACGACACGGCACAGTGTTTGTATCGTCTGGTCTCAGCTCCAGATAAAGCCGCGATATGCGCATATGGTCCTCAACTCTTCTTGTTGTTCTGCTTCTTGCTGGCCAAAACCCAAAGGTATCCCAACCAGGCCAGGCCAGGCGAGGCCTAGCTGTCCAGCTGTCCCACAACAACAACAACAACAACGACGAAAGTGCAGTCAAAGTTTTGTGGAAAAAGAGGTAAAGGCAACGGTACGTTTTGTGCAGAAATCGTGACTTGGTACAATATCGTTATTCGTAGATCATATGGTGTAAAAGCTTAAGTGTGTGTTGTATCCAAGTGAATATGTGTGTGTGTTTGGATATTTCCTAGATGCCTCTTAGTTGGGTCTTGGGCTTGTCTAGCGCGGCGTGTGAGGCCAACGCTTAGGTCGACTTTGCTCTATGCCCTGCTTAATCAAATTTCCTCTTTTAACTGAAAAGCTGCTTTGAACTAAAAAAGAAAGATTTGATTTTATCCTAGCTTTTATAACTAGTATCTAGTCTACACTTTCACTCTCACACTCATTCTAAAGCTTTACTTTTTTGAGGCACTTTCAAACTATAAGCTCAATTGTAGCGTATCAACTGATCGACTGCAGCTCACGTGGAAAATTCATTGCGCTAGCCACGTTTTGGTCCACACGATCGCAATGCGGCTTATTCCCCCAACTCCCCTCCCCTACCTCTGTTCCACCCTCGCAGAATGGTTGGGCATTGAATATCTTTAATAGCTTTGGCTGTGTCTATGTCTGTGTCTGTATCTGTGTCTGGTATTGTGCTTACATATTTTGTTTGATGATGATTTTACAGCTTAAAACGAATTTTATGAGCATATGCCATTGTTTTGAGTTATTGTGAGAAATTGTTGTGTGGCATGGCCCAAAGCGAGATCTGACAACGACTCCCATCAGGACGAGTCGCTCTCTCTCTCTCTCTTTCTCTCTCCTTCTCTCTCTTTTTCTCTGTTTATGCTCCACTGAATGATACACATGTTTAGCTACATGGCGACATCGAATTGTAGTTGAGCTTTAGCTTGTAAACAACACGCCAGCTACGTCTAAGCATATCGAAGAGTGCTTAATGGGTATCCACAACAACAACAACAACTGCAGCAAACTGTAGACTAGTCTTCTGTCTTAACAGTAAATTCGTGTTGAAGCAGCCAAAAAAGAAAAAGAAAATACAATTCAGCCCAACGACATGAGATTGTGTTTGTGTGAGTGTGTAAGAGATCCAGTTGAAGCATCGAGTCAGTCGTATCTTCGTGCCCAAGATACACTTTGTTAATTGAAAGCCATTAAAGGTAATTTTATGGAAGGCGTTAAGCCATGAAACGTGTAACATGACCATTGACATAGGCATCACTTTGGTGTCGAGGGGAGGTGAGTCTCAGGGACAACACTAGGACAACTGCCAGGCATCATGGCATCATGGAAGTGTAGCGCAACTTGCCGCATTTGGTGGCATGTTCTTCGCTTTTTTTTCTCCCTATATTACATTTTTTTTCTTGTTTTTGGCTCAAGTGCCATGGAATTTGTCTCGCTTGTTGCAATAGAGCCTTTGGAGGTGTAACTGACATCGAGTTGTTTGTATCTAAGTCGGGTTATATATGGGATAGGTAATTTGGTTTGTTTTAGAGATGGCAGAGAGTGTTTCAAGAAAGACTTTTACATTGATTACTAAATTTATTAATATACAATTACTCAAGCAATATTTATTCATATTCTTTTATTATAAATTTTCTAAAATTTTCCTTTTCTTTTATCCATCCACAGGCTGCAAATCGTTCTTCAAACGCTCCGTGCGACGCAATCTCACATACTCATGTCGAGGCAGCAGAAACTGTCCGATAGATCAACATCATCGCAATCAATGCCAATATTGCCGTTTGAAAAAGTGCCTCAAAATGGGCATGCGACGCGAAGGTAAGTCTCTACCCCCAATTCCCTGTCAGCCTATAGTTGTCTAGTATATATAAAATGCTAAGAAAATAAAATTCGAAATTTCTCGCAACGGGTGTGGGTCAATTAAAAGTCAAACAGTGAGGCAAATACATAAATAAATTAAAAGCGCAGAGACCAAGGCAAGAAAGAAAACAGAAACAACAAGAAATCGGAAGTAGCACACGACAACAACCAAAATTGTAAGAAAAAAAAAAATAAAAAAAAATTGAATTTAGGTTACATTACGTCTAATAAATGGGACGACTAAATGTCAGATGCTAGGAATCCGCTGAGAACACTATTGACAAGTGTGGGCTGATCTCTATAGAGGGGTTCTTCACATGATGATGGTTCATCTATTTGGGTACCAAGTGCCATGCCAGGGAATGTGGCCAAAGTGGCAAGTGCCTGAAATAAATAATCCCAGTTGAATAAGAGTAAATATTTTAAATATATAGGTCTATAGTTCTATAGGTCTTATATGAAAATCTTTAGAAAATGTATGAAAGAGATAGAAATCCTCATAGACAACTTATTAGATACGTATGCATTGTCATGATACATTAAATATCAAACCTGTCATTCTGCTAGGTTCCAACTTACTCGACTGTCTGATACCCTGTCGGCAAGGTACGTTAAACACTAAGTTAAAGTAATTTGCTAAACTATTATGCCTTGTTACATACGTTAGTTCATTATACCCAATGAAGCTTGCTTTTACGGTTACAGGGTCTATAAATAATTAAGCATTTGATACAGCATATTGACCCTAAAGATCAAATGCAAACTTGTTCGTTCGCTGGTTAATAATTAAAAAATTGCCACAACTACAAGAACAAGCTAAATGCCTGAGCATGGCGAGTACTCGAATATATGAATAGCTGACAAGCTGAATAGCTCAATAGTTGAGCATACTCAAGTGAGTATTAGGAATTAGCTCGATATTGTAATTTGTATGTCGACACTTTTTTGTAGCGCATATTAAAGTTAATTCGATTAGATCTTACACTGCAAAGATATTTTGGGCCTGTTTTAAATGAACTTCAATGAGTAAGGAAAAATAATTTCAAATAAGTCAATAGTTATAGTTGTTATAGAGAAATACAATGCATTTTAATATTGCATACGATTTTGCTCAGTGTATTTTGTCAGTTAATCAAAGACAGTCCAAACTGAATGCATGCAACTAATTTGTGAGCTGCGATTGTCAGCAAATATTTGGCATAGTTGGGCCAAATGTTTTGTCCACAAATTGGCAAACGACGACAAATTGACAGATACTTCAATACAATGACTGACGGTCTGATTGACCAACCGTCTGACTGACTGACTGACTGAGTGACTGACTAACTGATTGACTGCCAAGTTGGTTGTTTGGTTAGTTGCTGTTGTCGACATTAACAATTAACATCTGTCCGGGGACCTGTCGAGTTACTGCACAAAGCTGTTATTATTTGCACTAATATTGACAGGTTTTTCGCAAAATGCTAATAACCCACAACAGCCGCAGCCGCAGTTGCAGTCGCAGTCGCAGTCGCCGCAGCAGCAGCAGCAGATGTTGAATTCGAGTTACTGCGATTTGGGTTAAGAACGAGTATAATGTATGGCGACGATGGCAATTAAAATGCAGCTACAGCTACATTGTAATTAAATGTATCTAAACATTGATTTAACCGACTCTGGCGCTCTGACGGCAATTTCGCAAAAAATTATGATACATTTGCCTAGGCCAAGTACAACAATTTCTGCTTTGCATTGTTGTTCTTGTGGCTAATGACACATGGCCTGAACTGGACAATTTTTGGCTACCTGTTCTTGGTACATAAAAATGTGTGTGATTACCTGTAGTTGACGACGAGTTGTCAACCTAATAAAAAGCCTTCAAAAAAGAGTTCAACACCTCTTTCTAAATGACAACTTCCTCGTAAAAACTAGTTCACAATATACACACATATCTCAGTTGAAAAATCGTGAGAAAATGTATTTTCTGCACAGAAATTCGGACCCTTTTTTTTTGTATTTTTTCTACTGGGCGCTACTTAGCAGAAAAGCGGCACAAAGGTTATGCCTTTGAGAGACCCGAACTTGCCGCGGTCAAGAAAAACCAGAAAAATCGCATAAAATCAACCTTCGGGGTCGCTCTAATTAAACTGCAGTGTCAATCGGACGAGTGGTGGGGTGGGTCAGCGAACTGGACAAACAATTTGGACAAAAAACTTGTTTTTAGTTTTTTTCCTAGGCAAGGGTGGGTATAGCTCAAATTATGCATATTATAAAGGTATTTTTAATAGAATAATACTGAATTCACAATATTTCTGAAATGGGTAGAAGAGGGATCCTTAGATAAGCTCACGAGAGAGATAAAGTAAGAAAGAGAGAGCGAATAAAAAGAGAAAGAAGTTTAAATGTAAAAGATGTTATTCAAATTGTGAAATGCATTTGCAGTTGCTTCAATCGTACGATGCGTCGTTGCATTGCGATTTATATAATCTTATATGCATTACAATTAACAATGGAAATTTTTAACTGAGCAAAAAAACATCAAGCAGGGCGAATATTTAATGCGCAAATTGCGGCAAGTGAAAGGTTTTTGGACCTGAGGCCGGAAACATCATATACTATATTCGTATGGGGAAAGGGTAAGAAGAAAAGGTTGGGGAAATCAACGAGTTGGTTAATCCACTTGGCCAACAATTAGCTTTCAGCCACTTGGGCACGCTCTGAAGTGTCTGTGTCAAGAGCGATTGACAAGAGCGCTTCTCGATAAATGCAATATATACAACATATATACGATTACAAAAAAAAGTGAACTTGAGAGAAAGAAAAGCGCAGCCAGGACTTGAGCACGTGCTGAGGCCAAGATTCATTTATTAAGTAATCAGCAATTGGTAGAGCTCAGCTGCAGCTTCCACTACTCGTTGTTGTTGTGGTTGTGTAGTTGTTGTGGTTCTTTATCTGTAAAGTCGATCGAGTTGATCTTGCGAGGCATCTGCAACACTTAGTTGCGGTCAGTCAGCAACTGCGACTGCGACTGCGACTGCTTCTCTTGCTCTGATCTCTGTGGTCAGAGAATTATTTTCCCAGGCGCATAAATAAGCCCAAACTGGACAACAGAGAGAGCGAGAGAGACAGAGAGCGAGAGAGAGAGAGAGTCAAAACTGGTTTGCTACGTCTTCTGCCTGCACATAGATCAGCAGTTGAGCGGCTCGACAGGAATGGGTCTGGTAGAGGATCTACTTGGGTCACAATTACGCAAATGTATTGTATAAATAATTGTGTCGCCGTTTCGCTGGACAGTGGTCAGTCTGGGTTCTGGATTTTGAATTCGAGGTTCCGGTTTCGGTTGTGCAACAACAACCCTCGGTACTTAATTGCTTGGGTAAAGCAATAAACAAACCCATTTTGCATTCCCTTCCGTTGATCCTATGCAAAACTCTTAGGATCTTGGTCTCATTGTGCGATTGACCAAATATGCTTTCGCTTTCCGTTTCAAGCAACAAAAGACGTTACTTTTCCTTACTCCAGTCAATGTATGAGTGTGTATGTGTATGTGTGTGTGTGTGTGTGTGTTATGCCTAAAACAATAGCTAAACCCAACACTTGGCCTGATCAATAATCATGTTTAGCTTTATTTGCTTTGCTGTCTTTCAAACATTTCGGTTTCAAATGCGCCGAAGGCAACATTTTTGTGCCTTTTTTTAGTTTTGCGATTTTTTGGTTCGATTATGTCGGAGTTGGAGTTGAAATGCGACCCAGCCTGTAACTGAATCTCGAGTGGGGTTAGGTGTGGTGCATACGGCTCTACGGACTGGTCCTCTAGGTGTGTACCTCATATTTGAGGTGTAAAAACCTTTGCTAACCCACTTTACTAACACATAAAGTACTCAATTGCGCCATTGTATGAAAATGCGTTTAAAGAATGGCCAAGCCTCTGAAGTTTTGTATCCTATGCAGGTGTAAAGTCGAAACATATTAAATTCACTGCCTTGCGGTTCAAAGTTCAAGTATTAAGAGCCTTGCAACGCACCTTAAACATCATTTAAGAGTGAGTAATCAATATTTCTAAGCTTGCTGGCCTTTTGAATCTATGCTCTTTATTATATTCACCAAATTCTCTACCGAATGCTCAAAAGACTTTAGTCAATCTTGCTCTCTTTCTCTGAACACACTCATTCTCTCTCACTACTCTCTCTCTCTCTCTCTCTGATCCTTGTGAAGACAGAGTATTCCCTACATTTGCATTCCATTTATAAATTGTAGCTTCAACACTCCAACTTACACATTCGCAGTCTGAAACACGTGCTTGTATCTTGAAGATGCGTTGAAAGTATTTAGTTGAATTTGCATATCTAAGCAGTTGCGGCAACAAAACGAGGCAAACTATAGGGTTGCAAGTTGGGACTGAAGATGAAAATGGGACTGGGAAAAGGGGTTAAGGGTTGTTCCAAACCCCAGAGCAAAAGAAGAAAAGTATCTTATGACGTTGTCGGTTGAACAAAAGCCAGATTTACGAAGAGCACAGACACAGATACAGACACAGACACAGACACAGACACAGGCACAGAGTGCGTCCAGATTGAGGTGCCCGATAGGCATTGTGCGTTGTGGCAGCTTTGCCAACAGTTGAATGGGGCAACATTGTGCGGCGTGTGATGTCGCGGTCAAAATAAGCGCATAAAGGCGCATATATTGAATTACCAAAATCAAAAAAAAAAAAAAAAAACAGAGATACACAAATACAGATATAAATATAAATATACAAATACACAAATACATACAGATGCAGATGCTGATCAACATACTAACTCCATCTCTTTCCATCTCTCTCTCTCTATCTCTTACAGCTGTTCAACGTGGCCGCGTACCGCCCACACAGCCCGGCCTAGCGGGTATGCACGGTCAGTATCAGTTGGCCAACGGCGATCCAATGGGCGTGGCAGGCTTCAATGGGCACTCGTACCTCAGTTCCTATATCTCGCTGCTGCTGCGTGCGGAACCGTATCCGACCTCCCGATACGGCCAGTGTCTGCAGCCGAACAACATTATGGGCATTGACAACATCTGCGAGCTGGCCGCGCGGCTTCTCTTCTCGGCAGTGGAGTGGGCCAAGAATATACCCTTCTTTCCGGAACTGCAGGTGACCGATCAGGTGGCACTGTTGCGCCTCGTCTGGTCCGAGCTGTTCGTGCTGAATGCGAGCCAGTGCTCGATGCCGCTGCATGTGGCACCACTGCTGGCTGCCGCCGGTCTGCATGCCTCGCCAATGGCAGCGGATCGTGTGGTTGCCTTCATGGATCACATACGCATCTTCCAGGAGCAGGTGGAGAAGCTGAAGGCGCTGCATGTCGATTCGGCCGAGTACTCCTGCCTCAAGGCGATTGTGCTCTTCACCACCGGTAAGTTGCTGGACATCCTGTACAAGGATGTGCCCGCACTGCTAACCAAAGTTTCAGCTCTGCTTGGCAAGCGGGCGGCGTCTCTGGGCGATGCTGGTGGCGCTGTCACCGCTGACTGCACCAATGATGAAGTGCTCAGCGTGGTGCGTGAGCATCTCGACGACCTCAATCGCCAGGAGTTTGAGTCGCAGCTGCAGCAGGCACCGCTGCACTTGGCCACCTTCATGAAGAGCGTGGCTGGCGTAGAGGCTGCAGTGCAGCAGGCGGAGCAGCAACAGCAGCAACAACAACAACATCCGCTACTCTCAATGACTCAAAATGAGTCCAAGCCAATTGCTAGCTCTGTGCCTGTTGTGCCCTCCGCCAGCAGCGCTTTCAGCACCTGCGCCAAGTCCAATGTCGGCGAGGTCGATCTGCTCGCTGCACTCTATGCCAGCTCCAATGGCAATGGTGAGAGCAGCGCCACCAGCACCACAACCAGTCACAATAACAGCAGTGGCCTGGGCGCTTCACTTCCCACTCAATCCCAATCCCAATCCCAATCCCATTCGCACTCTCACTCGCAGAGCGCATCATCCTCGCTCAGTTTGACCGCCTCGCCGGTGAGTGCGATCGCAACCACTGCCGCCTCTGTGGTCCCCACGCTGACCACCACCTCGAGCAGCTCGCTGGCTGGAGCATATCAGACGTCGGGCCATCAACAGCAGGCGGCTGCCGCGGCGGCCATGTTCTATCAGACGCCGCCCCGCACCGCCTTCGGTTCAGCCTTTGATATGTTCCACCACAGCACGCCCTTCGGTGTTAGCCATGCGGCGGCAGCGGCTGCGGCAGCTGCACATTCCGGCAGCGGTGGCAGCTTTGGTAGTCCCAGCTATAGATACTCGCCATATAGCCTGGCGGGCAGTAGATGGCAGTTGTAGACCTGATCTATTCCCATCAGTCTCTCAGTTAGTCAGACAATCGAAGCCCAGTTCTTGATAGATCCTAGTCGGTTGTCTTAGGTTAGCTACTGTAACTGTAACTGTAACTATTACTATCACTTATATATCTACAAAGTACACGTACTTAATTATGTATCTACCCGTATTTAAAGCTACATTTAGTGCCTATTTCATATGTATTTATTGCCTTAAACTAAGTCTAATTTATTTTAGCGCTAATTTAGTTTAGAATCTGTTCCAAAACAAACATTACCAAATATGAACAAAAGATGAAAATAGAAGAGAAGTTCGATGGAATTGAAGAAGATAGAAAAACTTTAAAATATATATACTGCTGTTAAACAAAAATTAATCCTGGCTTGTGTTTTTACTTGATATATTTGTTACTAATTCTATAAGGCTTGTTGACTAATTTTTTAAACAAATCTATAATAATTTATAGTAACTTTATTTTATTTATTATTTTACTTTATTTTATTTAGTTATCACTAACAAACTTTTGATTTTTGCTACTAATTCCATGACATTTATGCTTTCAAAACTTTGGATTTTAAATATTTGAAACAAAGGCTACGTATACTCGTAGGCAAAACTATAGTTCAAATTAAAGTTCAATATCAAAATGAATATACATTTAGAAATTCTATGATGATTGTAGTTTTGAAATTATTGGTTTTCAAATTTTCCATCACACAAGGAAAATGTAAAAATAACGTACAAATATATATTCAATTCCTTAACATTTAACTAAATCTCAAAATATCAACTCTTTTTGAATTCTCTCTTAACTAAAAGCAAAGTGAATTTAAAAAAACTCGATATTTAACAAAAAAAAAACAATTTTCTTAAATAGTTCTCTAATACTTAATTATTTTTCAAAATATCAACTCTTTTTTAATTCTCTACAAATAAATGAAGCTTAATAAAAATCTTATATTTCTATAGAAAAATTTCACTTTCTATTTACTTATTAAAGAGAATATTTTAAAAACTTAATTTAAATCACTTTCAGCATAAATTTAATTGCCAAAAAAACCTTAAAATGATGAATCAATTAAAACAAAAAGAAAACCTTGCTGATTAAGGTGTCTGGCATGAAGGGAATGTTTTTGAACTGAATGCTATGCATTTTTAAATGCATAATCCTCATTTCATAGACAATTTCACAGTCACTAATTAAAAAAAAAAACTATGAATCCAGCTAAATTTAGCTCTATTTGAAAGCTGTTTAGCTATTTTCATAGTTTTTTAACTACATTTCATTTATTATTTTGTTTACTAATTTGGCATTTTTTTATTTTTAACAAAAGCAAAAAGCAAACAAAATACAGCTTCACACACTTTGGCACACATTCTGGACTTTGGGATCAACTTGCACTCACACACACATCTAACACGCATACATACATACATATATCATAAGAAAATCCATAAATATAAAAATTTTAAAACTAATATGGCAAATGGTTTTACAGCTAAGGTTTTTATTATTATTTATATGATTCAGAGTTATTTATATGCTACATAGATATTTATTTGAAATAAATCAAAGATATTTGTAAGCAAATATTATTGTTTAAACCCAACTTAAAATTCTTTTTAAATTAAATTTAATATTATGCAAGGTTTAAGATTAGTTTTCTAAGATATTTTCCGAAAACGAAAGGTAGACAATTTCCCCATTTTCCATTTACATTGGCCAAAAAAGTCAGCGAGTCAGTCGAGTGCACTTCATTGTGTGCCTCATTGTGTTCCCATGTGCTGGCTGTTCAGTTCGTTTGTCAAACCGTTGGCTGGTCATGTCAGCCAGCTGTCCCGGGCGCACGTCGGGTCTGTCCTCGATCTGCGACACTGACTACAACTCCCTCTACCCCTGACTCTCCCCCGGACGCTGCTCCTTTCAGAGCTGGCGACGTTTATTGACGTCGAGATACCACATTATGAACATTAATACAACACTCGTTTATGTCGCTTACTTACAAGCCGCAACTGTTGCTCCTTGGCCAAGTCCAAGCCCCTTGACCAGGCTTAAGCCCAGGCTCGGGCCTAGGTCCTCAGCCAGCAATGAAAATAATTTTCCAATTTCCAAAACGCTGTGTGTGTCGGTCTTTGAGTTTTGGGTTTGGGCCTGGCTTTTGGGGTCTATTGTGAGGGGGCGTCGCGACTTCGTGTTGCCTGTGCTTCGACTGCAACTTCGACTCCAACACCGACTCCAACTTCTACTCCGACTGCGACTTCGCCTTCGACTCCAAGTGCAACTCCGACTCTGACTGTTGCACAGCAATTGCATTTGAATTGGCTGCATGAGTCCATAAACTGCAGCCGATCAATCGCTGCATCGCTTCAGCTCCCTTTCCCCTCCGTTTCCAATGATTGTGGTAGACACGATCGCGGTACTAAAATACCGGGTATAGACTTAGTAGATCTTCTGCTTTTTGGCCCAGCCAACAGCAACAACAACAACAACAACAACCACAACAGTAACTGCGGCACGTTGACGACATGTCTGCAACTCTGTGTTGCATCTCGAATCTGGTTGTGGCCTCGGCATCAGCATCGTCTTCGTCTCCGTCTCCGTCTTGATCCCAACTCGCCTGATTGCTGTCGTTTGTTGCAGTTGTTAAGAGTTGTAGCTTTCATGTCTTGGCCACACTTTTTGACCAACATTTTGTGTTGGTTTTAGCCTCGTCTATGGCTCTCAGGCAACCTTTGTGTTTGCCTTGTTCCTCGCTCCCTCTCTCGCTCAATCGCTCACTCGCTCACTGATGCCCAAATCGTTTTGTGGATTGCTCATTGATCTGCCTGCGCTACTTTCTGAAAATTGCCACAGACATGCTTTTTGTGCCTTGTAATTAACAGTTTCGAGCAGACATCTTTGATTAGAATCATCATTTGGGCGCGCTTCAGTCTTCAGCCCGATACAATACGATATGATGTTGCCTGTTGTTTTCGAGTTAAACTCTGGCACAATATTTACCTAAGATTAGAAAATTATTGGTAATAGCAAAAAAACTTATGTATAATAATTAAATTAATGATTAAGTAAGACATTTTACAAAGCATTACTTGTACAAATAATCTTAAGTAAATATCTGTCATCCGCTCAATTCACATCATAACCTATAAACAACTCAAGCTAACTTAATATCGAGAAAGTATCGTTTTGATCCTCTAAGCCAACTTGTCACCAAACTAAATACCTGTTATTTAAATGGCTAACTTTTGTACAACTTAAAGAAATGCGGCTAGAAAATAAATTCATAGTTGACCTCACATGGACCTCACTTTTGGCCAAAAGCTTCGACCATATCTAAAGGCATTTTTTCTAATGCTTATTAAAACTAAATAAAGTTATAACTGTTGCCGGGCAGACACGAAGCCCAAGACAAAAAGTTGATTCGATTTGTTGGCCTCAGCAATGTTGTTCGTAGTCGTTGGCCATAAAAAAACTATATAATAAAATATAATGCAGCAATTCATAATTTTCGTTAAAGAGCTTAACCTTTCCTATGGCCAGAGTCAGTTGGTAATACCGTGGACAGAGGGGAAGGAGGCTGGCGAAGGTTGATTTGGAGTCTGTGCCACGTTCTTGTGTGACCAAAAAATCTGCTCCTTTTTCGATATGCATGAAGTTGTTGTTGCTCTTATTGTTGTTGTTGTTGTTGTTATTGTTGTTATTGGAAGCACAATTCGGTTACGTAGTTACATCAACTACTTTACGGTCATTATGCATTTAAAACACGCGGTCACGATCTCCGCGCTGAGTTAGTAACTGCACAAAAGGAGGCAATGATAGGAGGAGGCTCTGAGGTCCCAAAATCGAAGCTGAATCCACAGAATCCACGGTTAACAGAGCTAAATCCAAAACCAAAGCCAAAACCAAAATCAAAGCCATAGTTATAGCTCGAGAAAGCTGCGCCTTCAACTCGTTGACTGCATTTCTTTTTGGCCAAACTTAAAACTGGAATTTCTTTCACTTTGTCCTCCTCGACGTTGTCGATATCGATGTCGAAGTCGATGTCCATGTCTTCTGCATTTCAATGAAAATACAATTTTTACCTGGCATATTGATTCGAATTGTGGGACAATTTTGTTTCTCTTCTTGCTGCATGTCCTACCAACTCGATTCGTATTTCTTTCCTTCTTTCTTTATGGTATTTGGGCATTCCTCTTGACTTTCTGTGGTCAAAATGGGCGACTTGGGCAGCTTGGATCATCAGAGCTAATGGCAAAGTCAATTGACAATTATGACCATGGTCAATGAAGTGATTCGCTCAGCATTTCATCTCAACGGGCCATGTATAATTTGTATCTTTGCTTCGTTCACGATTATTGCTTTCGTTGTTGTTGTCGTTGTTGCTTGTTGCTTGTTTATGAAATGAAATGGTTAATAATTGCTAATTGAATTTCTGTTGCCTTTGGCGACAAATCATTTATCTTGATTTACGCGCATTGTGTGGGGGCGTTTGCTAACTTGAGTTCAGTTCAGTTAAGGTTGGTTATTTGTGGTTTGCTTACTTACCAGTTGGCCAGTTGAACTTGCAGCTTGAAATTGCCAAAACGGGCATCATAAAGTATAGATCAATGTAGGGCAGAGTAAGTTTCTTACATTTTCAAGTTTCCTTTAAGAAGTTTTTCATTTCTAGAAATTTCATTAGCTTGAATTTAACATCGGGTATTACTTATCAATTGTATTTATTTTTGTAAAAGTTGACACTTCACTTAGCAATTGACAGAAAAGTTTGCTAATGCATTGTAAACATTTTAAGAATGTTTCAATAGTTTTATTATGCACTTTACATTCACAGCATTTGTCACCAAATATTTATTAAATTAATCAAGCAGGTGTAAATTTATATAAAGAAATGAGTAAGCAATATTAGTATATAAATTAATTGAAATTATAATAATACTTAATTACAAATACATCATACTCATAATGATCATTTTTTTATAATAATTATTATTTAATAATTAATGTCTATTGAATATTTAATATACTTACTTCTAGTTTTATTTATAAAGATTTGTTTACAAAGTACTAAAATAATAATAGGTTAATGAAACAGGCCAGAAACAGGCTTTGTCATTTATTAAGCCATAAACAGTTTAGCTCATAACCCATATGGGCAGTTTGGAGATTCAATCTTTAGTGCTCCAAGCAAATCTCGGCGTGTTTGCTATCAGTAAACGGCAGTGAAGAGAAGGGGTGAGGATGTTAACTCTAATGAACTTAGAGCCAAGTTTATATTTTTACTTTGTACCTCAATGTATTGGCTTTCAATTGACAGTTGTTAACTTGAAGTACGCTTGCGTGTAGCCAAAGGCAAGCATGCAGCAAATCGCATAATGAAATTCAAAGAGCTCAGCTAAGAAACTGAAATACGAGACATTAAAACGACACATTACGTCCCATTGGTGGCATTTTGCAATGCAATCAAATTCGAATTCACACCGCAATCGGATATGTTGACGATTTCAACTCTGGCAACGACTTTAGCTCAGACTTGCGGCTCGGACGATGCCATCAGATTGTCAAGTAAGCCGGCAAATGGCCAATTCATTAAGCAGCAAGTTGGCAAATTCAAATTTCAGCTGCTAACGATATTAATGCCACTTGTAAATTTTTGCGTAATGTGCTTAGCACAAAGATAAATCAAAAGCGACTCGTACTCTTTTGCATTTTGTATTTTGCATTTGGCACTGAAATCATATCGTTTTGTCAATTTCTCGACCCGTATGCATTCCGGCTAATTAAACAAACAAACCAATCTCATATGCTATTTCGGCACGGAATTCTTTACAGCTATTGAAAGTGCTTAAAGCTATGCAAATTTGCAAGTGCTGATGTCTAATTTGAATTTCAAATAGGCAAACCTAGCAAATAATAAGTATACGCCGAGTGTGTTCCACTAAAAATATGCAAACTCGTGTGTGTACAATTGTTGTTGTTGTTGTTGCTGCTTTACAACATTTACAAATGCACACACATGTAAACTCAGTGCTGTCACGAAAAAATTGATAAGCAAACTTTGCGTTCGGCAATTAACACTTGACGACACACGCTGCGTATGCGCAATGTCTTCGCCTTTGTAATTTAACGACAAGTCAACAGCATAAAATAAAAACCCAAACATACAGTTTATGGCCAACCTCATATTATTATAGTGTTCCATGACTTTGTTGAGGGCGTTGCCGCTTAGTTTAATTTTCCGAAATTTAATTAAACGGCCTCTTGTTGGCCTGTCTCTCCGTTCGCTCATACGTCCGGGGCTTCAATTGGGCATAAATCATGCGCAAGTGACGCAATCGCCTTATTCCGTCATGTGCCATTTATAGTTGTAGTTGTGTGTGGGTGGGCGTGGCTAAAAATCCGCTTCATTGTAGTTGACTTACCAATGGAAGGGGCTTCCACGTCGCTGGAAACGAAACTCTAGTGAACCGCAAATGTATGTCAGCGCCAGGTGAACTGCAAATCCAAACATATGATACCAAAAACCTGATTTGCATATTGCATATTGTCCGAGTTATGTGCTTGCCACTAAGAGATCTCTCTTTGTTCTTACATCTTACAGATGCCTGCGGCCTGTCGGATGTGACACACATTGAATCCCTGCAAGAGAAATCCCAGTGCGCCCTCGAGGAATATTGTCGGACGCAGTATCCCAATCAGCCCACGAGATTTGGCAAATTGCTGCTGAGATTGCCCTCCTTGCGAACCGTCTCCTCACAAGTAAGTTGAGCTAAACAAAAGCTTATTTTAATTGATAATAAAGTGTTAATAGATTATTCAGTTTTATTGTTCTTATATGATACTTATACCTATTTCTTTGTTATTTTCTTTAAAATTTCTATTTCGTTAGGTCATTGAGCAATTGTTTTTTGTGCGTCTAGTCGGTAAAACGCCCATCGAAACGCTGATACGCGACATGTTGCTGAGCGGCAACAGTTTCTCTTGGCCCTATCTGCCTTCAATGTGACACACAATGTGGCGCCAATTGACAACAACTTGATCATCAGCCGCAGCTGTGGCGGCCGCTGTGGCAGCCAATCATAGCAACACTACGCTCAACATCAATCCCTGCAACAACATCACTGGCAACAGCAACAGCAGCAACGGCAGCGGCAGCAGCAACAGTGCCAGCAGCAGCAGCAATATCAGCATCAACAACGGCAGTGTCGGAGGCGGCGGCGGCGGAGGCGGAATGGGTGGCGGGGGCAATGTTGTTGCTGACAATCATAGTCATGATCACAGCAATGTTGCTGCCATGCACGTTACATACGGCGGCAACAACTGCGGCAACAACGGCATCAACAGCATTTGCAATCAGCAAATCAGCAGCTACAATAACAACAGTCACAGCAATAACAACAACAACAACAACAACAGCTTCCTTGGCGCCGGCTGCAGCAGCAATGGCAGCGTCAGTGGCAGCAGCAGCTTCGATTATATGGCCAATGCGACTGCTGCATATGTGACACCAGCAACATCAGCACTGGCAACAACAACAACAATGCCAGCCAATGTGAATACAACAACGATGCTGTCTAATTACTGCGATGCTGCCACTATGATGATGGCTGCTGCCGCTGTCAATGCAAATCAGTGCCTGCAACAACACCACCAGCGACTGTTGCTGGCCAGCAGCAACAACAACAACAACAACAGCAACGAGCATCTGGCAATGGTCACTGCCACGGCAGCGGCAATAGCTTCCTCCTCGTCCTCAGCGGGTTCGCTGTCATCGGCATCGGCATCGGCATCGTCGACACCGACAGCAACTGCCGTCGCGACATCGCAGCAGCAACACCAACAACAGCAACAACAGCAGCAGTCGCTGCCATCTCCGCCAAATTTAATCGAT
This sequence comes from Drosophila phalerata, assembly GCA_951394115.2. Taxonomy (NCBI): domain Eukaryota; kingdom Metazoa; phylum Arthropoda; class Insecta; order Diptera; family Drosophilidae; genus Drosophila; species Drosophila phalerata. The sequence continues at coordinate 7,988,902 of OX596005.2, forward strand.
ATCAGCGAAGTTCCTCTCATTGTGGATGTCAAGTAGTGTAATTATTTATGCATATTGAAAAAAAAAGAAAACAAAACAAAAAACAAAAAATATCTAATGAAAAATGTAAAAACAAAAAAAAAATCGTGTAGCTTAATTGTTTTAAAATCTCCTTTAGTTGTTGTATCTTGTACATAAACATATTTCAACTTTCTCCAAGGCTCCTTAATCAACCGACATCCAAATTGGTTTTTGTGTCTTGTTCAAAATCGCCAAAATGCCAAATGGTTTATGTTGATCGATTCTGGCCTTATATTTTAAGCGTTTAACGTTTAAAGTTATTGCCAATTGTCAATTGCCAATTGAATATGTGGCAATTATTTCTATAAATGTATCTGTATCTGTAACTGTAATCTCTATCTGTATCTGTATAATATTTAATGGCACTGAGTTCTACTTAATTTTTAACTGAAAAGCGTAAACTAAAGTAAAAATCTTTATAAAACCCCCAGAAAAATCAAAAGAAAAATTTAAAAGACAATGTAAATGTACGTTAGGAAAAATATTTATCTATTTCTTATAGCATAAACTTACATTTACATAAACAAACTATACATAGATACCCATTTACTATGTATTCTACAGTGTACTTTACTCTCCTCCCAGTGGTTTGCAGAATTATACCAAAAATATATTTTTACTTTATGTGTGGCAATTATTTTGTGAGTGCTTTAGCAATTTTATTTTACTTTAAGTAAAATTTAAATTTAAACTTAAATTTGTATGTAAATGTAAATTTAAATGAAATTAAGAAATGCAATTCTCAACAGCTCCAATCGTAGCCATGTCTCAAAGATGTGGTAAATTTGAACAATTTAAGTAATATGCAAAATTTAGCTAATTTTTTATTATTTTATTATCATTTTCAAAAAGCGGGCAAAACCAATTCAGTGCAAGTTTTCAGTTTATTAAACGATCTTATAGACTAAGCATTATTTTATTTATATGTATAAATATAAACGTTTTATATATTTTATAATAATAAAAATTGCGTTTTTAAAAGAACTTTTCCTTGTTTCAATTTCTCTTTTTCTCCAAAAAAAAAAAATAAAGCCAGGATTTTCTATTCCCCAGATTAAGCATTTTACTTTTTATGTTAATTAAAATTTCGTTTTAATTTGAGTTTGCTGAATTGAGCAACTGCAGCCAAAGTATTGTATATAGATTTGTGTGAAACACTTTTAAAAAATATTATCAAGCTCATAAAATTAAACAGAAACTCGTAAAATTCAACAGAAATATTTTCATAAATTTCAATGCGATTGTGTATTATGTATAAGAATTATTTTGTAAATAATGAAGTTCAACGTATACAATAATTAAATGAATACAGTTACTTAATGAATGCAGCTCATAAGCGCGTGTAAATACATTTTGAGGTGTCACTTCGAGAGAAATTTGTATAAATTAATTCACAATCAATGTCAACGAAATGGTAAATCAATTGCAAGTGCAAGTGCATTTATTATAGATCAAGTACATAATCAAGTATGTACATACTTAAATATTTCATCTTATCAGAATTGATAGTCTTTATAGAGAGCCAAGTGTGTGAGTGTATATATATGCAAGTGTGTGCAGTTGACATCAAGCATCATGTTGATTGCTATAATCAAATTTATTATTAAGTATTGATCAGTATAATGAAAAATAAAAACATCTGTTTGTATTTGATAATTTCAATATGCAAATAAAGTGTCAGTTAAATTAATTTTATTTACTAAATAAATAATATACAAAATATATATACATAGATATATGAAATAAATAGCAATATATCGTTCTTCCCTCTATCACTTTCATCTCGATGTGTTGGAATAGCAAGTGTTGAAGCAGGAAAAATATAAATGTTCAAGTCATGCCCAAGTCAGACGCGAACCCAGCTTCGACCTCTATACAAATGACCCTCGGCGGGATTCAGAGACGAAGCCGGATCCATAGCCAGTGTGGTGCAGCAATTACTCGAACTGCTCCAAAATTGCCAATAATGAGACATGCAACTCGCGCGCTTAGCCTCTGTAATGGATTGCCGTGGATTGGTATCAATTGCAGGTCAATTTCTCAACGCCGTGAATACGATTTTTTTGGCGGCGCGGAGGAGAGAAGCGAAATTTCACGCGCCGACAAGATAATCGTCCCACATAATGCCGGGATTCCCTAGTTCGCTCTGGGCTCCTCACTCACCGAAAAGAAGGATCGTGCAACGCAGACAGCGTGTTGCCAGTCCAAGGTACATTGTACAAATTGCGGCAGGTTTTGTGGGTCTTGTGGATTGGCCCGTTGCGGGTTCCGAATGACAAATTAGATATCGAAAACAACATTTTGATCGACAGGCGATCGCCACCGATCGGCCTGGCATTGGGAAACGAGTCGAAAAATACAAGGAGTAGGACAGCTTTAAATTGCTGTTCGAACCGTGAGCCCAAATTGCCTGAAATAAGGAAGGCATTTTGCGGTTTTTGCTAGCGTATCCAAAGGAGTTGATGAAGGTGTTGATTTGATTACTTTTATGTAAGCGGCCAAAACAGACCGACAGACAGACAGACAGACAGACAGCCAGTCAGTCAGTCAGTCAGATCGTTGCCAAAGATCTGCAGTCTTGAAGTCAGTTGAGCATATTTCTCAAATCGTGATCGGGCTAATTTTGGATGGTTGGATTACGACTTGCAGTTGGCGTTGGAGTTGAAGTTGTAGTTGTAGTTGGAGTTGGAGTTGGAGTTAGCGTCTTCAATTGTGCCGCCGTGCAACATGCCCCCCAGACAATATCTAAATGTGAAAAATGATTTGACTTTAATGGCCGCCACTGAGTGATCATGTGATCATCTGATCAACTGATCAACTGATCAACTGTTCAACTGATCAACCGATCTGTGTTTCGATCATCATTGATGCCCTCGCTGCCTTCCCGCTGAAGGTGTTAAAATTTTGTGACCAATTGGCCTGATAATCCACAGCGAACTTGTTATTGCTGTTGCCACCTTCCACAAGGCTGGCTGAGTTAACGGTTGCAACGTCGCAATGTTGCAACTGCAACTTTAACTATTTTGCATGCCACTGCCTTCGATGCCTCGATGGCTCGATCAGAGTCTGCGTGAATTTTTGTTGCCTAGGCAAATGATTGATTCGTTCTGCGGTTGGGAAACGTGGGAACTTGGCTTGAAGAATTGGAGGTGTGTCCGCGCACTACTTTTCGTACAGCAAATTATTATCTTTATGAGCTGTAAATGAGTTACGGAAAATTATTCGAATTACGAGTACTGACACCTCTACCAAACTATGGCCTAGAGTTGACCACGACTGATCGCATAATATGTATGAGGCATATCATCCAGCAAAATTACTTACTTTTCTGGCGTTAACTTGCCGCAACAAAATCGGTTTTTTATGCTGTTAATCTTCAGTTACAGTCGAGTTTCGAAAATTGCATTCGTACTTGGTAAATATAATTGATTTTTGAGAAACTATAACATTATAAAAAAACATTGATATAATATTTAGATCTTCGGAAAGTAGCAAGTTATATCTAAGGACTATTTATTGAGTTGTGAGATGCTTGACACTATTTTTTCTGAGAGAATCTGTCGATGATCCTTGAGTCAATAACGATCTGTTGAGAAAATCTTAAAGTTGAGTTCCCTTCTTACAGTAAGACAAACAATCTTCTGTACAAAAAATTTAAATTACATCATGTGTGTTACGTGCTATTCAAATTTTCATTAATTTAAAAGGGCTTTCGAAATACGTGCATACTTCCAGCTAAATCCTTGAAAAACTTATTAAAAATCTGAACAATAGAAAAGAAAAATGTGCAAACCTAAGCCAACTACTGTGTGTGGTGTTTACAATACTACCGACTATAGTTGAGCATACACAATATCGTATACACAAAGTCACACACACAAATAAGCACACACGCACACACGCTGAGGTAAAGGCATTCACAAAGCCGTCACAAAGACCCAAAGATATTAGTGGGCATTTTTCAATCCTTTGACGATGGTCAAAATAAAATATTATTTCGCGCGTTAATACGCAAAAATAAGCAACTGGTTGGGTGGCAAGCCGCCGACGCGGCTAGGCGGGTGGGCAACGTGGTGCAACGTGGTACAACGTGGTGCATGGAGCTTGGAGCTTGCGCCAACTAGAGTTGCTGTCTCAGCTCTTTTTCACAGCAACAGCTTCCCCTCTCGGCACTCTGCTGAGGTGTTGTTGACTAAGAAGTTATGATGGGAGCTGCGGCGAGACTGGCAATTGCAACGTGAATTTGTGACTCGTTAAGAGCGCGTGGCATTGGTCGCAATTGGCCAAGGGGGCAAGGATCGGGGGCAGAAGTTGCCCAGTGCATGTATATATGTACCTGGATACCATTGGACCATTGGCATGTACACCATGGGTGGGCCATGGACCATGGCCAAGATGCAAAACGTTGAGACGCAAAACACTTTTGACAATTTGTACTTGTTGCTGGAGCTGCTGTGCGTTATAAATTATCAAATAGAAATAGTATTCAATTTATTCTCCTTTCTTTTATCCTGTTTTTTTTTTCGCTTTTTTTGGCATGCGGTGTGAAATATGTGTAATTGGAAAACAAATTCCTATTGCCTAATTTATGACTTATGAAATCGCAAGATATTTATTATGTGTCTCCCCTTTGGCGGGTCAGTCGGACAGAGGGCAAGGGGTCCAAGGGGCCTGTGGCCTGGTATTTGTTGGCTCTGCTAATTAAATTATGAAATGCGTCTAGGACAAAAGGCAAACATAAGGACAACAAAAGAGCCACATGTCCAAAAATCTGTGCGTATTCAATTTCATGTAAATTGTCGTAATGTGACAAAAAGGGAAACACATTTCAATGACAGATACACGACACAGACCACATACCCTTTCCTCAGACTAAGGTGCTGACGATCCTAATGAAATTGGACACCAGCGTTATTCCACTTCCCCCTAAGCCCTTTGGCCATTTGGCCAAATAAATTAATGTATCGTGCGCATGTTTGACAGTCAGAGGAGGACAGCCAAAGAGATGTGGAGATATCAACCCGAAATTATGCAAATCGAAGACCGAGTCGTCGACTGCATATGCAAAATGTTTAACCCTTAATTGGCCCATACGTCGGGGCGACATTTTGTGGCCACATCCACCGCTCACCTATCGCCTGACATTGATAGCCATCGCGCCAGATTTGAGATACACTCCAGCCCGAAGGCGACAGCAACTTTTTCAATTATCCAACAGCAGCAACTGGAACTGAAGCTGGATATCTGACTAAAACTGGGTGTGGGTATACGTCTAAAACTCTTTCTCTCTCTCTCCCACTCACGCTGCTGGCGTTGGCGTGAATTATCTGTGCAAACAGCCAGTGACAAGCGTTGAATTGCCACAGTTCTCTCGTTTGTTGCACTCTTTTTATGGCTCGGACTGTCCTGTCCTGTTCTGTCCTGTCCGGTGGCACTTTGTCGCATAATATGTTAATCAGCGGACCCACATGACAGGACAGCATTTTGAGCTTGAGGTCCAAATCAAATTGCGGGTGGTTGGCAATTTGGACACAACAATAAGCCATGTGGGTGGGATTTTTTGATTAAGGTATGATTACTCACCATTTACAGAGTTCAGAGTGGCAGTTAGAGATTTAGTAGAATGACTACAGTAACAATCGACTGTTAATATTATAAATAAAATCTTTTGAAAAGTATTTGATGTCTTCTAATTTGTAAAAAAAAAAAATTAGTGTAGTATTTGAATAAAATTGTAATCTAATCAAATAATTTAACAATTTTTTTCACACTTGCACCAAAAATTATTTATGGGTTGCTATGGAGTTTTGGAACACTATGATTATGCTCAACTCTGAGAACATAACTTGACTCAGATCAGTTCAATTTTATCTGTTACTTATGAATTTCCTCCCTTCTCTCCTCACTTTTAATGGGTAGAATGCATAAATATTTATACGCAATCTGTCGCTTACAGTTACAGCAATGGATTTAGCATACCCATATATAATAATCTTACATTCTCTGCTCCATTTGTTAACTGGTTCGCACAATAAAATAAACCGAGGACGAAGCCAGTTTTTTGGCAATAAATTGGCATTTAAATTAATACAATTTGAGTTATGTGCCATGGGATGCGGCAACAAAAACAACAACAACATCAACAACAACAACATTGGCCAGAATGAGGGCCAAAGGCAAAACGTGCCACAACAAGAAGCGCAACAAGGCGCAACCCCCCACAGCGTTATTTTCAATCAAAATCGCACATCCGCGAAATTATCATGAACTCAGCACACCAACAAAAAAGAGGTGAGCGTGTGTGTGTGTGTGTGTGTGTGTGTGTGTGGCTGAGAGATTATCAAATTGATTCCAATTAACACTTGCCACTGCATCAAAGTTAGCAGTTCGTAGCGCATTCTTGGCACAACCAACAACAAACCTTATAAATATTTTACCACTTTTACGGTTAACAGCCACAACAAGAGAGGGCCAAGACCCGACACTCACTAAAGGGGGAATTCAAGTTTATGGCGGCGATCCTTTTTACACCAATCCCCAACACGAATAACGCACATAAGTTAAGCGCACTTTGTCGTTATTCGTAATTCGTAATTCGAATTGACAAACACTCCCACGGGACGGGAAAGGGAGGAAGGCGAGTTGACCAGCTCCTCCAGGTGTTTGGATATGGTGCTCCAGTCCGTGTGTCCTTGTGTCCGTGTGATAAATATTCCATAATTTCGCTTGGCATTCAATTTCGATTTGTGTGACACATAAATTACGAATTAACGCTTTAAGCTCAACGCCATGCAACTTGAAATGCAGTCCGATTGGATCCTAAGAGGGGGCACCCTGTGCAGCTCCAGGGCGGCTTTTGGGTCACGGGTGGGCAACCAACAACAACCAACGCATTGTGCTGCATTTTCCGATCAATTTGGTAGTTGCCCGACCTATAAATCAAGCTAGTCTTTTCTCCTTTCTGAATTGAATGCGATTTGTAAGGAGAGCACACAGTTTGGACAGTTTTCTATTAGACTTCGATTTTTAATCAAATCAAGCACAAATGAGGTGAAACTTTGCTTACTTCCCACTTTCAGAAAGGCAATTTGAAATATTACACACCAAGGCAAACCTCCAAAATGAATAAATCTTCAAAAACCATCCAGTAATCTTGTAACCTCACATCTATGAAAGATACTTAACAAACTGAACACATTTTTTATCTGTCGCACGAATCCTAGAAACTTAATTAACTTGAAAATTTATCAATTTCGTTGTGAACTGAAATTCATTAGCGAAAAGTTGGAATGAATAGTACAAGAATAAAGGACCTGTAAAAGTAGAGACAAAATAATTTCCTTAGAAAAGGATTTCCTGCCGCTTGCCATAGAACATCAGCAGGATTCCTGCGATAGAAAGAGAGATACAGAGAAGAGAGGGACAACCAATGCGATAAAAGAAGTTCAAAAGTGGCATTAGGACTGCCTGCAATGGGGCATACGAAAAGTGAAAGATACGCACAAAAGATGATTAATAATCTCAAAGACACACACTCTCTCTCCTCTTCTTCCCGCATCCCCGCTGTCATTCAAAGAGACAAGCTCGCGGAAAATCTGCACTTTCCCCGTGGACCCGACACAAGACAAATGTCCTTGCTGCGTGGTCTGTTTTACAGTTAATTTAAGTTGACAGCGCCAAACGGATGCAACTTCTGCCAGAGCCCCACAAAATCCCCCTCCCATCAACTTCTCCGCCATCCTTGCTCCCCTTGAGCAGCTCAGACCATAGAAAATGCTGATTTTGTCAACTGTTTGCCACTGATAAAATTATTAGCTTGTCTTTGTTTCTCTCACTCCACAAGTTTTTTTTGCGTTTTCCGCGCATTTTTGTATTAAAATGCAAATTTTTGGTTAATTTTGTTGTTTCTATTTTAATCAGCGGCCAAACAGGGCGTCGCTTTTGCCCCGTCACAAAAACAAAAACCACCCAAAAACTCGCACCACTCTCCGTCCACCATCCACATCCACATCCTGTCTAGCGGTTGCACTTGGCTGATGATGAATAACCTCGGCGTATGTTTTCCATGCCTTCAGCATCCTGTAGGCCATGTCCATGGATTAACAGATTTTAGTGGTTGCTGGCTTAACCAGCGGCAACATTTTTAATTTCCAGCTTGTAATTGCAACATATAATTGTTTTTTTTTTCTTTTCGTAATTATTTAGAAATTTAATTGTTTTTTTATTTTCTTCATTCATTATTAATAAAAAAATTATTTTGTATTTTTCTTTTCTTGCAAGTGTTATTAAAATTAAATTAAATTGCAATAACCTTTGAAATCTAATCTAAGATTGACTTTAGCTTTCAAATTATTTTCTTTTACCCATTAGCATTTCGACAGATTTATCATATGGTGGACAGTTTTCGTCATCTCAGACCAACAGCCGATTATTAGATTTAAATGCATAGTCCATATACATGTACGATATATCTATGTTTTTGCTCGTGTGTGTGTGTTTATCTGGCATCTAAGCAGTCACTTGAAAAACGCGACTTTGTATGAACCTAGTCTCACATAAAAGACATAAACAATTAAACTCATTTGACGATTAATTACGAGCCGCTTCTAAATCGCGTGCCGACGCCGCCGGCGACGCCAGTTCAGCAAAATGTGTGCTATCAAAACAACAAGAATAACAACAACAACGACAACAACAACAATAATAGCAATAACAATAGCTGCTGTGCTGTGCCTAAAGTACAAATTCATTTGCTGCTAAAGACACTGAGGCGATCGGAACTTGCATGTCGTGTCATAATCTTGATGAATGCATAATTGCATGCCCGACATGCGGCAACCCATGGCAACCCAGGGCAACCCATCTCCCTAAAGCCCATGCCACCCGCACCATCTATGTTGCAGACACTGTAGAGCCTGCAATTTGCGGTTACGTGAGGTTGGCCAAAGCTGTTCTCATCTAATGGGCTTAAATGTCAACCAGCATAATTCGAGCTCCATTCTAGCCTGGAGGAAAGGGTCGAGAAACGAAGCATTTCTATTTTCAAAATATTTTCATATACTTTAATAGAGAAAATTCCAAATTTTCATCATACCACTGCACATGCAATTAATGAATAATACGTCAATTAATTACATTGAAGACTCCGTAGCACCCAAATGTTCTTTGGCTGAAGAAACTGAACCACCATGAGCAGTAACATCAATAGTTATCCACATAGCTGACCTAAATTATTCAATTCGTTTTTATTTATTTTTAATTTTTTGATTTGTTGCAATATTTCCTCACAGTGAGTGCAAGCAGTATGCTACCCTCGCTCTCCTCCCTAACAACCAAAGCAACCAAAGATCGAGTCAGATATGCCAAAGGGGTCTCAGCTTGTTTGTGTAACTATTTATTCTAATTTGACCCGCTTATTGGAAGCCAAGTAACATTCTCATATTGGGGTCGTTCCTCGGTTTCGATCTGTGGTACGAGAAGACATATGAGGGGCCGCCCGTTTACCCCGTTTTTAATTGCTCTAACAATGTCGCTCGATGCTCTTAAATGATGAATCACTTTTTCATTAAAATTTGACTTTGAGCGTGACCCTCATGTTGTCACTGTTGACTTCTATTGGGCTAATGTGAGTAAATATCTCTTAAATGTCGGCCCCATTGATAAGTCAACGAGTACGATACATTGGAAATCCAATTTACTGTGAACAGTTGAGAAATGTTTAACAATTTATATTTTTTCACATTAGAAATACTCTTGAGAAATGTTTGTTACTATCTGAAAATAAAGTAATAGTGTTAGATTTGGAATTTCCAGATTTTATTGATTCAGTTACAGAGAATTACTGATTGAATCTACACTTACCACTTCTTATATTTTGTATAAATATATTTTTGTTATCTATCGTGGGAGAAAATCCATTTTGAAGTTCGTTTGTTCGTTATTTTCATTCAACTCTCAGATATGAATGAAAATCAATTAACACACTTTAATGTACACATAGTTCTTTTGATAGTCAGTTTAGCTATTCCGCCTGAAAAAAAATATTAAAGATAACTCTTTTTAGCATTTTAATACAAAAGTGAGCAACAAATTGGTTATCTCTAAGAAAATTTAAAACGTTTTTGCAAATGTATTTTTAGAAGCTGAAAATAAACAAATTGTCAGTATTTCTTGTCAACCAATTCGTGCTGAAAGCACACTTGGTAAATATAGTACATGAAGATATAAATAACTAAATAAATAAAATGTAGAAGAAAGAAATTAGAGCATTTGACACACGGAGCAAAGCTAAGAAGTTGATAAGGCTAATGTATTTAAGCGCAGGTTTAACCTGTGAGAAGACACTTGAGTTGAAACTTTAGTTTGGAGAACATCTGAGAAAGCTAAAAATGAGAGTTACGAGTATTATTTTTATTGGACTACTGAGCTGTATGTTTGTGAATGGAGCAGAGGAAGCACCCACAACACAATCTCCGGTCACAAATACAGCCTCAGTGGATACGACATCGGCGGAAACCACAGAAAATGCAACATCCATAAGTTCAACTACTGAATTCCAGGCTCTGGTCCAACGCCCAGCCGAAGAACTTATCCTGAAACTGCTGACTTCGAATACTGTTACATTAAATGAATCTAACAGTTTACTAAGTAAAATTGAGGATGATGTCATTCTGTTCTCGGCCAGTTTAAAACAGCAGATGAAGGATCTTCAACAACTTGGGTCAATTGAGCTTCAGTTTGCTAATTCCAGCAACCTTTTGAAGAACTTGTCATTGCATTTTCTGGATAGTCTCTCCAACACCACCTTTAAAGTTGGGCTTAACACAGAGCGAACTACACATGCCCTAGAGGACATAGTAAAAGAACAGCAAGCAGCCAAAGAACAGATAATTCAAATGCAGAAGAAGCTCAAAGAATACCAAAACAATATAGTCAACAACTCGCAGCTTATAGATAACAGCATTCTACAATTGACCCAGCTAGTTTCCCGCTCTGTGCTGCCCAAGCTTAATAGTCTGAAGACTCAGTTCAGTAGCCTGAATACCTCCCAGATCAACATTAAAGCTGAACTACCCAATATTGCACTTACCAGAACAATCAACGAGAACTCAATCCAGAAAATTAATGATTTAAATCAGCAATTAACTTATCTAAACTGCACCAAAGACACACAACTGAAGGAAATAACTGATATTTTACAGAGTTTGGCTCCAAGGAACCTAAAGCTAATTTCAGATTTGCTTCAAGATTTGGTTATCACTGAAAAACGCATTGACCTAGAATTAGCAGAATGTGATAAATTCAGCACGTGCTCCTCATTAAAATCAAAATCTTCTTACGGAGGCACTTCTAAGCACTCGAATGCTGCTAAGAAATATCAATTGGAATATGTTAAGTCAAAACGTTCTTCAGAACCTCTTGAAAAGCAGGAAATTCATTCAACATTGAAGACAAAAAATATCGCAACAAATATCAATAATCTCGACTCTAACCAACACTATCAAACTGAAGATCTCATCTATGAAATTCCAGAGTCTACATCTGAAACTTATACAAGCCAGAAGTCGAATTCCCAGGAAAGGAGTTTTAATAATCCGCTATTAATTCAACAAAGCAATCAACATGAAGAAGTAAAACCTAATGAAGAAAATTACGAGATCTATGAGATTCAGCAGTCCGCTAGTAAGACAGACTCAAGACAGAAGTACCTCTCACCAAAAATGCCTAATGAAGTATCTTATTCGATCCCAGAAACTATTGAGTATTATGATAGTGATAAGGCACATAAATTGATTGAATCCCTCGAAAGCAATCCGAATATAAAATTGCAGCCCAAAGTAGAATCCCCAAAATGTAAACCTTCTGAGAACTACAAGACCCAAGAACTTCAGACTGAACAGATGTCTGATTCTGCCGATTACTATGATTATAATACCGATGCAAGAGACATTTTTCATAATATTGAGTCTTACCAAACACATGACAATTTAAAGGAAGTCTACAATATTAATAAGGAAACTATAATTCAAGCTGAGCATATCTATGATGATAAGGATCAGAATTATAGCTTCTATAAATAATTCAAACTGGAGTGAGGAATGGAAAATGTCATTGAACTAGCAATATAGATATAAATTGTAAACATGTTATAAATTACATTCAAGATATTTTTGATAACATAAATAAAAGTAAAAAAAAAAACAATATTTTAGAATAATTTATTAAAGATCAGAATACACGAATTATGGTATCTGTCTTAGAATTTATCCTATATCCATTTCATCGGTTGCAAACTGAAACAGGAACCAAGGGAAGAGAACTTTAAGTCAATCGACTACAAATTGTACAAGCCAAATATGCCAACTATTTGGTGGCTATCAATTTACAGACAAGAGCAGACCGTGAAGCTGCTAAAATGAAACTGATACATGGCGAATGAGTTTTACGAATTGTAGAAGATTGGGTTCGGGGAGGTGGAAAGTAGACAAAAGTCGAGAACAAGCGCAACTTGAATGAACCTTTTAACATACTTGTAGTTACTAATTCCAAGCGACAGGCGACACAAACCAAAAACAAAACTGCATTTTTCATTTGTTTTTATTGTTGGCCAACAACGGGAGACTGCAGGACATAAGCAAGAAGACCCTGGCCAGAACAAAGTTGTATCAACAAAGTGACCAAATCACTGGCAATGTATCTGGCTACCAAAGTAGTTGTTGCTGTTTCTGTTGCTGTTGCTGTTATTGTTGATGTTGTTTTGCCAACAGATGCTATTCGAAGGTGTTGCCAGTCCAGTCGAGTCCCGCATGAATCGGCGGCTATTCAGTTGTTCGGGTTCGACATTCATGTACCAGAGGATTCAGGCACACGACCGTTTTTGGCACAAGCGGTGCAATAAATTATCAGCTGAATAGAGTGGGAGATGGGAGATCGAGCCAGAGAGTGAGAGAGGTAGTCAACACAAAGGCACAACACTTCAACTGGAGTGGCACTGCGAAAGAGATGGCAACAAAGCACGCACCCAACCAATTGATGACATAAAAGACCAAAAGACCAACAAGACAAAACAAAACTCGGCTCAGAATGACCAGAAGTATGCCCAAAAAGCAAAAGCGTACAAGACAAAATGCAGCAACATAAACACTGACAACATGCTGCGACCTCAAGCTGTATCTTTAGCTGAACCTAAATCTGAACCTGGCCCATGGCACTATCTCTCTCTCTCTCTCTCTCTCTCTCTCCTCTCTCCTCTCTCTCTATCTATCTGCACTCTTGAGTCTGGCATGGTTATCGGCCAAAAGTCGGGACGGAAGCAGCCGCACAGCCGCCGTTCCAATGACAACTTTGAGGGCAAAGTCAATGAGCGCCTTCCTGCTCCCAGTTGTCGGCTGCTACCAAAATCCCAATACCCGATGCCAATGCGAAAGACAAAAGGACCCCGGCGCGTTCCATATCAAAACATGAATACAACGACAGCTAACAAAACTCTCAACATGCGTTGAAATGCTAAGAAATATTTTAACAGTCCTCTACCAAGCGACTCGAAACATGCAACTGCTCAAAAACTTGTTGACCAATAAAAGAGCAAAAACAATAAAGAACAAATACTTGTATGTAAGTTGGCGACAATTAAATACCCTACAATTGTTACAATATAATATGGAAATCAGAATTTGTTCATCCCGGCATTGAATTAAAAAATTCAACATATTAAAATTAATCAATCAATTTTCTCAACATGTCAGCTAAGACATATGAATTATTATTATATTAATATGGGATCATAATAATTATTAAAGGGATTTAATTTAATTAATATGATATACCTAAATGTTAAGACTCTTTTTGTATTAATATTTTTAAAGGACTATTATTCAAAGGATTGTTTATAATATCTTAAAGTATTTAAACCGAAAATCAGTACAGGATATCAGTGAGTAGTGCATTGAATACATTCGAGATTAAAAAGTACACAAAATCTTGATCAATCGGATTCGCAGCTTCTTTTACTGCCTACAAAAATAATAAGCACAACATTTGGTAAAGTTTTTCTCCAAACTTCAATATTCTCTGAAAGAAAATAAACTTATTTAGATAAATCCTTTGCATTTTAGAAATTTATTATATATTTGCGCATATCATTTCTTTATAATGAGAATTTTAAAAATTGTCAGATTTAGTATTACAAAACTTATTTAAGAGTGTATTATGAATCTATGGTGGCACACTGAATATGAAAGCTACAGACTTAATTATGGATTGAGAAATTTCCTATCCTCAGCGGGAAAGTTATGGAATCCTGTTAAATGGCAATTGAGTAGTTTGTAACTCAATCCAAAGCACAGCGTTTCATATGATTGCTGGAAGGAAAGGAAAAAGCTTATTAAAGATAGATAATGAGAGTGGAACAATAAACGAAGCAATATGAAAATCACTTGCAGATTGGAAACAAATGAGTTGGGATTTTAGCACCAATATAACCTGGCAACATATTTGATTCAACCACAAATAATGGCAACAACAACAACAACAATAAGGATAGCGATTGCAGTAACAGAGTAACAGAGAACTCGCTGAGTTTAAGGCTCTCATGCAGCATGCTGTATGCTGCATGCCCCATGCTGCATGCTGTGCGCGATTCATGTTTGGTGATTAAAGTAAAGTTCGTAAATTTACAGTTTTCATCAAAGAGGCGACTTTTAGTGGACTGGACTCACCTTTTCAGTGCACAACAGCGCAGAGTTCAGCTCGGGTGACTGTGACGTTGACTCTGGACTCTGACTGTGACTCCGACTTCGACTCCGACTTCGACTTCGACTCCAAGTCTCCGACTTCGGCCAGACTTGGCCTTACTCACACTGAAGTACTAAGGTGCTCGCTCCTTTGGCTTTTCTAAACTGATTTCCAGCAATAAGCATTAGTTGAAAATTGCAATTGTTTTTTTTTTTTATTTCCCCATTTTTTTTTTCTTTTCGTTTTTTTTTTGTCGAGACTGAGAGAAGCGGGAACTGTATGCTCTGCACCGCGGGGGAGTGCCAAGGCAGCTCAGGAGTAGACCCAGGCCCAGGCACGATTCAACAACGAGGTCTGAGCACAGGCACATCATCAACTTGGTCGTCGTAGTCGTCATCGACAGCGAGGCTCAGCCCCAAAAGAAATCCAATTGTATTTAACGAATTTTTGAGTAACCAAAAGCATCTGTGGATGCCGAAAGACGGCTGCCTGTTGGGCCGCTTGTTGGCCGAAAAGGTGCGCTGTGCCGTGAATCATATGGACACCATTAAATGGAAAGGCTCTGGCTCTGGCTTTGGCTTGGCTCTGGCAATCACCAACACGCGTCAATTGCGCGCTGTGTGAGACTGCGAGGAAAAGCGGAAAATCTGAAGGAAAAAAACTGCGACAAGAGGCAAGAAGCAAAGGCGAAACATTGATTGCAGTCTCACTGAAAATCTGGCTGCGCTTTTCTCTGGAAATGCGCACAGATGGACTGAGATTCGAATACTGGGTTGGGCTCCAATTGGGTTTGCCTATTGGTGTGAAATCAAGCTCGCATCTCCAACTGGTTGTCATTGCCAGATCGCAGTTGTGCATCAAAAGCTCAACCGCAACCATTAATAAACCTAATAACAACATTAAAGCCAATATCTTTTTAGCAAAAACTAATCAGAATTCGATAAGTGAACTAAATAAGCTGATCAAAGTGCTGGTAATAAATGCAATTTGAATTTCACACACGCATGCATACAGGTGCAGGTTGCAGTTGCTGTTGTGTTGCTGATGTGTTGCCGATGTTGCCGGCAACATTACTTAATTGCATTACCAAGGATATCAACAGAGTGCGGCACTGGCAATCGATCGTCACGGATTATCAACTTGTAATAGAGCTGCTGTTTCATATCTCAGCGCTAAATTATGCTCTCTCAACACTGGACCAAGGGCTGCTGTTGTTGTTGTTGCTGTGGCTCATTGGACAGGTGTTGATTGCCCTGGTCAGGCTCTGGTTGCCAATTTATTGCCAACCGCCGCATCAATTGCTTCGATTAGAATACGCTTGCAGGCTGAATACTGCATCACAATGATACTGCTGGTTACTGTTGTTGTTGTTGTTGTTACTGTTACTGTTGCTGGTGGTGTTGGTAGTTGTATTGGTGGTAATGGTGGTAATGCTGATGGGCAGGCACTTGCCAGGAGAACGTGTTGCAAATTATTGCAACATGTACGTGACTCAAATATCGACAACAGCCGCACGCAAATTTTGTCGATATATATAGTTGATGCAACTAAAGCCGATCGTGCATTACAAAATCAAATGAGAAACATGAGAGAATATCTGAAATATTAAAATAAATATCATACACAGATTAAAGTTATATCTCTATTGAAATATGAATAAAGTATTTAAAAAATAAAAACAAATCCGTATATTAGTGGCTAACTTATTTATTTTAATTGTGCTTCAAATTCAATTGCGTTTTAAAAAAAAAAAATAGTCAGGGCTAATAATTAATAATAATTATTTACCAAATTTATTGTCGAAATATTCGGGAATTCATATTATCACATATGATTTGATCAAATCGGATCTCATTCTCAACGTACACTTTTATGTCGGTTTCTATACACCGATAAATATATTTAAAAGCTATAATTTGTCAATATTATTATACTCATGCTTGTGTCATGAATATAAATGTTTAAATATAATTTTTAAAAATTTATCAAATAGACTTCCGACAAAAAAAAGTATTTTCCACAGTAATTGTTAGAAATCTATTTAGAATTCTCTACACAAGGTAGCAGTATTTAATATAACATCATTTATTATAATATGCTAATATTATTTATTAATCGTTTACATTTCGAATGTCTCGAAATTTTTTTAAGATAAATTTATTTAATGTGGCATAAATTCCAGGTTCAATTAATGTCTACTTTGTTTTACTAACAAATTGAACAAAGTTTGCAATTGCAGTTCAATTGCAGCAACATGACTTCATTTTGTTGCAGTTGTTGTTATTTCTATTGTTGCTGTTGTTGTTTTATGTTGATTGCTGCGGTTGCTCGCATTTGAAGACAATCATCGAGAGCCACAATGAACCACACTGAGCCACTGAACGACTGAGTGGCTCAACGACGACGACGGGCAAAAGCATTGCAATTTGCTTAAAATTTGAGTTCAGCTGCGGGTCAAGCAACTGCCGGCTACTGAATTTAACCGTGACAGGGGCAGGAGCAGGGGCAGGAGCAGGGGCAGGGTGCAGTGGCATACTTAAGGGGCGAGGGCGCCACAAAATCTATTTTTATTTTTGTGTTTTTTGTCTTTTTTTAATATCTTAAGTCGAGCACAAAAATTGTTTTGATAATAATCGCAAACATTGAAATTTTTTATTCAAACAATAACGTGCCAAAAGTTTGCTACTGCATTTTAAATATTTATATCTCGACTTTGTCGTCATAAGCCGCCCCCTTAAACCCCTTTAGTTTGCCATCTAATTGTACAGCAGCTGCTGAAGATTTGGTTTTGTGTGGTTTATAAAGTTTGTTGGGCGCACGTTTTAGTTGTAGCTTGAAAAATTTTACTTGAACATGAAAAATATCTTGTTTAGATTTTAATTTGTAGATAGACGACAAGTAGACTTAATTATCATTTTTTGTTGTATCTGTGTGCCACATAAATATACTTACTTACATACATAATACATTAGGCAGGTTTGAGGGCGGCTCTCAGCCTGTTGCCAGTTGCCAGTTGCCAGTTGCTTCATTTGGCCAACTTTCCACGGCGAAATTTCGCCAAGAAGCACAGCATAATCATTTCCCAGCAAATCTATGCGCATCTCCCACTCGATGCTATGCAAATGTATCTTGTATCCGACGAATTAAGCCCAAACAGCACAAGAATTCCGCTAAGCGACAGAGGGAGAGAGAGCGAGTGAGAATGAGAGAGAGAGAGAGAGAGAGAGAGAGAGAGGGTGATAGTTGGCAGTAGCTGCGAGTAGCTCGTAAGGTAAACATATTTTCCATGTCGATGCCATCGATTGCGTTATGCAAAATATATGCAAATGCCATAAATACGAAGCTCCGTCCAGACTCCAAAAGCAACTCTTAAAATGTAGCCCTGGTCTAGAGTGACGCAGCAAAGGAAAACTGTTTTTCACCAGAATCGAATGCTGTTATTGTTGTTGCTATTGTTGCTGTCGATTTTCTTGTTGTTGTTGTTGTTTTTGTTTTTGTTTAAAGCCGCTTTTGATACCCAGCGATGCCAAGATTTGTGAAATTTATCGACCAAGTGATTGGATAGGTGTGGGAGGGTATAAGTGTGTGTGTGTGTGTGTGTGTGTGTGTATAGGTTTTGCATTCTCGGAACGGTAGTTAGCGTCTCAACTTGAATAATCGAAGACTTTGACAACATTTGAATATCGTTTGGTAGTCACTTGCTGTGGTTGCAAGTTGTGCTCATCGCAAAACAAAATTGAGTTGGTGAAAGAATAAATCTGCAAAATCACGAAGTTGAACCCATCTGTCAGGCGTTTGTAATTGACCCGAGCATACCAATGTTTACCAGTATGTCATGTTTAGGTGCCGTTTTCAATGTTAACTCTAAAGGGATCATGAAAGTCAGGTAAGTTAAAGCCGAGAAAGTATGCTGATCTACATTCAAAGAAAGAGAAATTTTTTAGAAAAGAAATTTATGTTTTTTGAATTTAAGACATATTTTCAAAAGTTTACATACCGAAAAAACTTTATATAATCTTTAGCCCAATAGCAAAGTTGACTTCTGTCTTATCATGATCCTTACATAGATCAAAATGCATACTCAAAATTACATACTCAAAAAAAAAAAGCAGAGCTTGCAGCTTTACTTTCTTGTTACTTTAAAAATGAGAATTTTTTCAAAGTTTAATCATACTTACCTCCCTGTCTATCTCGCTTTTTCTCTCCCTCTTTGTCTTACTTTGTCATATGCTTGTATAGTTATTTAGGCTGAAAGTTTTTGGTCATTCGTAAATAGAAAATCAAACCATAAATCTTACACAAATACCACTCAAAAAGCAATAAGACTATTTCAACGCCATTGTGTGCTAAGTAGATTTGGAAAAGGCGATACAAATTTCACCATAGAAAACAATTCCGGCTGCCTGGGGACAATGTGACCAGGACTGGACCAAAGGCATGCGTTGCAGTTGCCGATGATGTTGCAGTTGCACAGTTGCAGAGCTGCAGTCAATACGCATTTCCATGACAATGCTGCAACGAAGACAAAGCACTGCAGCCAGAGGCTAATCTTTGAGGCAAATCACTGGCAATATGCGAAGGTCTGCGCCATATGCTCAGATCGTGCCTTGGGCAGGAGCAGAAGCCGTAGTCGAGACCAGCGACCGTTGTCCAGTTTGGTTGAATCAATTTGTTAGAATAGTAGCCAGAAATTTAGCGGGAAAAACAAAGGGCAAAACAAGCAACTGGAGAGGCGTGTGACGTTTACAAACCTTGTGGGCTACTTAAGATGCCAGTTACAAGGGTGGATTTGCCAGGGTCTCTATTTTCTATGTCCTGTGTCCAACGTCCTGTGTCCTGTCTCCTGTCAGTGTGTGCCATTGTGCGGGTGCCAACTGGATGAACAAATGGACAGCTAACTGTGCAGGTAATCGGATTGTTTAGCCAAGGTAATTTGTGGGTTTTTAAGGGATCAACTTTAAGCAGCTGCCGCTGATTGCCGCTAACTTATGCAAAAATGCCTCAAAATGATGTTCGCATCGCAGAAAGACAAACTTTAGCACCTCATCGACATCGTAAAGACCCAGCGGGCGGGCAACTGATCCCTGATCACCGATCGCTGATAGCTGATAGCTGATCGTTTATCGCCATAATTCCTCTCACCACATCCACATCCTCATCCACATTCACGACAAGACACAACAGCAACATGGCACAATTTTTGGCGGCAGCCGTTGTGGCATCCCAAGGATGAGGAAGCATTTTCTTTGCCAAAAGTGTCACACATGCAACGTCATCAACATTGTCGCAAGCCATGGCCAAAAAAGAAAACAACAAAATAACAATATCAAGATGCATCTCAGCAGCCGCAACAACAACATGAATAAACACGACTGCAACGAGGCAAACAGAGGTGAAGAGATTGTTGTTGATTCTGGTCCAAAGAACCAAAGAACGCAGTCGGTCTCTGAAAGATTTATCTGATCGCAGGCATCAATAACTTGGCCTATGGCTGACCAATATGCTGAGGTATCAAACAGCAATATCGATAAGGCAACTGCAGTTGCAATTTACCCAAATATTTTAAAGAATATTTTATAAGAAATGCTGTTGTAAATCAACAAAAACTTATGGATATGATATGATATGCAAAAATATTAAGAAATAAAATTTAAAAATGAATTTAAAAATAATATAAGTCTTATGGAATGATTTGTCAGAAGTTAGCTATAAAAGATTTGAGGAATTCCTGATCTTATGACACTTTTTTAAAGTACTCCCTTCTTCAGTTTCTAAACTATGATTAAAATGAAAAACAAATTTTTCTTAAAATAGTTTTGCTTTCATTTCAGTATAGAATTTCTAGAGTTCAAGACAATTGCAGAATGTGTAAGAAGTCGTATGAAAGTTAAGTAATTTGAATTGCTTAATCAAACATTATTCATATGCAAGTGGTGGACAGTTAGTGAGTGAATGCGAGAGTACATCAATTAAAACTAATAGAACAATTAAAGAAATGCACCCAGAGAATTCAGGGAACAGAAAATAGAAACAAAAGAACCTCGCCGCATGCGGAACTGTGTGAGAGTGACGAGAGAGTTTTGTAGACGTCTTCTTAGGCAATTAAGCCAGATGAATAAATGTAAATAAATAAACGAGTGTGTGTATGAGTGCATGAATGTGGAGAGTGTGTGTGTGCTTATAATTTCTCAACTCTAATTCCCAAGAAATATACACACAAATTAGACAAACGGGAGCAATGATGGGATACAATTGCTACATAACTATAGTTGAGGCGACTGGCAAACTGACAAACTGACAAACTAACAAACTGGCAACTCTGCCAGCGGGAGGCGTTGCCAGTCAGACAAAGTGCACAAACAGTTAAACGGCTTCAGTGTTGGCAGTTGCAATTGCGGTGGCAGTTACTACCACCCACTTGTAATTGCTGCTCCAACAACAGCGAAGCAGGCAACATGCAATTATTAACAGCTGCGTCAAGAACAGACCTCAACACAAGACATAAACAATTTCCACTATGAATTATGAAAATTTTAAGTCAAGCAAAATGCCAAAGACTCGGTCTAATTAACTAAGTGCGAGCTAAGTGCGAGGCGGTCAGGAATCAGGTCTATCAACTGCATGCGGTTCACTTTGGTTTCGTTTGTGGCTCGTGGTTTGTGGTTCAAACCCCATTTTTAGCTTCATGCATTTTTAATTCCCTTAATAGCTTTTTGTCTCTTGCCAGACATTGATGGACCAGCAAAACACACACACAAAAAAAGAGCAACAAAATCAACAACGACGACCACAAAAAATTAAACACCAAAAATTTTGGGGAACACAGCTGGCACTCGAAACTCTGGCCAGATTAATCTGGTGGCAGAAAAGTTTTGGATCAGTGAAAAGTTGTACTGTTTTTACCTGGGCGCAGCTGGGAACCAACTAAGCGCAACGTGTCGTCCATCAAAATTAATTACAAAAGACGCAAAACGGCACAGTGCAGGCCAATTGTCGGTGGAAATAAGCTCAAAAGTTAAAAGGGGGTCTCGGCGACAGGGCAATAAGCCAGCGACTGGCGCCCTCTAACGGCTCACCCCTAAACAACAGCTTAGAACAGCGTCTCTTTCTGCACAGCACAGAGAGCCATGTGCACCATCCGTCAACACTGTGCTACGTGGTTGTCGTCGCCCTTGCGACCAGACGCTTAACAAGTTGCAACAAACTTTTCAAAATGATAAATTGACACTCCCACTCCCCGCCCATTGACAAACCGCCTAAGCTGAAAAGCGTTTCTCTTCAACGAAAAATTGTTGCATACTTTTGGGCGCGATTTTAAACGGTCCAATTGGGTTTTGATTGGATTGCCACAAATCAATCTATCCATAATGTAATTAAATAATTTTTAATAAATTTATAAGGTACAAATATTAAATATGTGAACAAAAATTTAAAAATTAAATGAGGGAAAAATAAAGAACAAATGTCATCGCCGTGCAATATCGATCACAATGGAATTGTTTGGCTATTGTCAGTAGACACAAGAAGGACGAAAAACCCATCGATTCCTCAATCAATGCAATGCACTGCGATTTATTGGCTTATGCGCATTTCATGCCCTTGGCAAGGCCAAATTAATTAATAACAAAGCATTTGCTGTCAATTGTTGGTTTTTAATTAAGGCCCGGAATGAAATCAAATTGAATGCGATTTATGCCTGATGATAGAACACGACTATCCGAATGGAACACAAAAAACAAATGTCAAAAGCGCGACTTTAATTATAAACAAATAGATGGCAAAGATATGAGGCCATTGATAAAATAAACAACATAATTAAAAGCGAACAACAAGTCAAATAGAATATACAGAAAGTTGTCAGCAGCGGACAAGTTTTGAACTCACGGCACGGGTCGCAATTTGTTCAAACATTTGGGCAAATATTTGACAACGACTATTGCGACGACATCAGCTAATAGCACAAGTATCCTTAACATGTCCTTCAATACGCTCCCGCCACTGCTCCCCTTCTCTCTGTTTGTCCAAGCCCTTTAATGCAAAGCGCAAACGATACCGTTAGCGGGGTGTCAACGAGCGCCCTCTGGCGACGTGTAGCTCGTGCCGTTGATATCCTGTCAGCGATAATGTCACACGTGAGTGCGCCGCATATCCTTGTGGTTGACTTGTGCCTGTCTGTGTGTGAGTTTCTAATTAAAAATTTAAAACATTTACATTTACACTTGTCAAAGGACTGTAGCATCTAAATTGACAATGCTTCTGTTTATATTTTTAGCACTAATATTCATAGCTGATTAAGCTAAAAATCTAGTTCTGAATTAAAAATTAACAAAT
Organism: Drosophila phalerata; assembly: GCA_951394115.2. Lineage (NCBI taxonomy): Eukaryota > Metazoa > Arthropoda > Insecta > Diptera > Drosophilidae > Drosophila > Drosophila phalerata. The sequence goes on from OX596005.2 coordinate 8,012,026, forward strand.
ATTTCCAAAACAAAGTTTTAGGGTTGCAAAAAAAAGAGATCTATTTTATTGCCTCCTGTGAGGATTGAACTCACGACCCCTGGTTTACAAGACCAGTGCTCTACCACTGAGCTAAAGAGGCTCACGTTTGAAGCGCAGTCAAGTTGGCAACAAGAACTCGAATAATTTCTTCATACTTCTTTTCTCAAGACAGTTGATATAGAAAATTCTTCTAACTGATGTCTGCAGATAAGAACTTATCGTTCCCAATTACATTAAGTGCATGCATCAACTTAAAAATATTCAGTTTCAATTATTTTAGCATGTAATTGTTGGGCAAGTCATTACTTTCTTAGTTTAATTTCTGTCTTAACTGTTCTTTATTTCATTGAAATGTCTTGATTATAATACGCCTTTCTTAAATGTACCTATGATTAGGTTCTGCTGAAAAATTGTTTGACTTTTCATTGATATAAGGAAACCAAATGTTTCAACAAAAAAGTCAATTTAAATTCACCTATTTTATAGCTGGAGGTAGAAGTGGATTTTTGCGGTTTTAATCCTTCCAGACGAATGCGCTGAAATTATTTATTATGACGCAAAACTTTTTTCCGGCCGCGACATTTTTCGAACACGACTGCGTCCGTTATCTACAACCAAAGAGCCAAAGGGCTCGAATGGGGTCCACACTTACACAGACATACATACATATGTATGTATACATATATACAGATATATACAGGTATACACGCTGAGGGTAAACTAAAAATAGAAATTTTGTCAGTTACGCCCGAAAATGCTTTAAAAGGTGGGCAATTCTTAACGGTTTGCTGGCGATGCAATAAAAAAATTGCTGTAAGCTGATTAAAGAGACATCAAAAGCAGATTTTGTTGATGTTGCAAATTCGTTTGTGAGCGCCAAGAATCAAGGGTAATCCTTGGCTAATGACTAATTTCAGTGGGATAACGATGTCGTAATCACATCCTGTCAGTTGTCCTGTTTCTCCACGACTATGACATCATTGTCAGCAACCTCTTGAGTTGTAGTCATTTTTTTTTTGTTCATTCTGTCTAATAAATTTTGGCCTTTCGCTCGCTCTCTCTCTCTCTCTGTGGGTGGTTACTTAACCCTTTTGTTGGTTATTGAAACTCTTTCGGGTTTGAGGTGTCTTTTGGAATTGTTCTCAGCATTTTCTTACATTTGTAATTTTCCATGCAGAAGTCATGTTTTCTTAAGTGTCTTATTGTTGGCAATTAGTGTTGTTTTAATTGCCAAAATCGTAACCGTTATAAATTTATATGCCCCAAAATGTGGCAACCGTTGCGCTTTATGACGCTTGAGTCATCCGCCCCCGTCAAATGGTCTAAATGGGAAAGGGCCACTTATTGACTGACCAGATCATTAATCCTTGGCTTGTTAACGAAAAACAATTTGTCCAAATAACAATTAAGGCTACCAACCACAAACTCGCACCCCCGCAATGCCCCGCCCTCATCGACAACACCCCCCGCAGAGCACCCTGTCCAGCATCGTTAACAGCCTTTGACAGTTTTATATTGAAATCCCTGCAAAAGTGACGCATTTGTGGAAAATTTCACATGATTAATAGCTTTAAAATATTTTACTTTGATTTCTGATCTTTCTCCTGCCGTTGTTTAAATTTCTATTTAATTGAACTGGTCCTTTTGGTTTCTATATGTATTCACTGTTTGAAGCTGCCCGTATTACCTTCGCTTAAACCTGAAAACATCCATTAAAGTCCATTATTTCATGCATGTTTGTGGTCAGTTCTTGTATTGTCCAACATTTTTCAACAACAATGACTTTTTTTCCACTTTTTATTTTGGAAATGCAATATTTTCTATTTGGGTAGATTTAATGCATTCTACTGCTCCTAATGGAGCTATTGTTTGTTGGTTTTTATACAGTCTAGATTTTTTATGAAAGTCCTTTTTATGCCAGTAAAAAACGGGACTGACTACGGGATATCCAAACTACAACTTACCTGAGCTACTAGATTCACTTGACAAATTAAGCAAAGAAAAGTGCATAAAAGAACCTGGCAGAAAATTATAATATTCTGAAAATGTTGTCTGAAATTTAAATTTAATTAAATACATATATAAGTAAATATATTTCCTCATTTCTCAGTCCTTTTTAAAACAATCATTAGTCAGCATTTGAAGAGAATGTTACGCCGAGAAGAATTTAACTGATTCTTGTCTTTAGCATAAATTGCTAAGTGCATTGGGGTTATTCACTCAATCCAGTAAATAGAAATAATTAGCACTTGACCATCTTTTGCTGGTCGCCAGCAATTGTCAATAATTAACATAATGGAAACATAAATTGCGAATGTATCCCGATTCCCGAAGAAAGTCCAATGACACAAACAATGCCGTTTATTATTGTCGAGGGGATGACAAAAGAAAGCTGGAAAAAATAAAGTTATATATAAATATTATCATGGGGTTGGGCAATAAATTCTAGAGAAAGCGCAAAATGAATGTAACGCCTCATAAATTAATTTGAAATGTGCATATGGTGACAGAGACCGAGGTCTCTTTTGATACTTATCTCTAACAATTGCAACAGCTCCAGTGAAAGTGAACAGTTCACACACCCAGTGAAAGAATGGACATAGCGTTAATTGTCCCCCAACATAAAGTGGGAGAGGGAGAGAGAGAGAGTGGGATAGGGAGAGGGAGAGAAAGCAACCGCAAGGCACATGTCCATTTGGTTGGACGCTGGACATGACATGGATGAGCCTGGCAGTCGCATCTTTGGTTAATTACCAAGATGTATGCGTGTCGCGCACACAGCCCAATTAACCCCCATTATGGGCGACTGAGTTTGTGGGTGACGACGACACTCAACCCAACACTTGAAGCAAATCCAACACTATGTTAAAGACACAGCCAAAGCCACAGCCAAAGCCAACACTCGTCCTGGGCGTGTGAGTTCAGACTCTCCACGAGGTCAAGCGTTCGCTGGGCAAGTAATTAAGATTTCTGCTGCTGCTTTTCCCCTCTGCGAGTAACAACAACGGCACAGGGACAGTAATAACAGCAACAAGCATCCGCTATACCAGTCACACATCCATAAAGTCGCTCTATGAGACGCAAACAACTCAGAGTGTATACGCCCCATCCATTCGATGCCAACACCAAATTGCTTTATGATGTTGCAGATTATGATAATGAATACCATCTGGACTGCACTGGACACTGAGCAGGGGCAGCTTGACGGCCAAGGGCGCCACACACTGTTGCAGCAACGTTGACACTTTAAGTGATTTAATGTTATTGTTTTCGAACAGTTCCCGAGCTACGAGTAGACACCATATATACGTATAGTACATACAAGCTTACTCGTATACCAGAAGCCTAACTAATTTAATGGATATTAATGCCATTTAATTAAAATGTTTCACTTCGAAAGCCTTGTTTACTTTTCGTGAACTTAAAATAATTCACAGATTTTTAAATACATTTTTCTTAAATTACTTATTCAAATTAACTAACGAATTTACAAATAAAAATTCGATAAAGTTTAGGTAAATTATATTTTTAGCTGAAAAATATTAAATTAAAATAGAAGTCAAATTTTAATGCAATTTAAAATGTCGGCATAGATCGATCGGAGTCAACTACTCAACATCAATAATATATTTCTAGAGCATCCCAAATTGCTAGAAGTATTTGTTAATTATAAGGTTACAATAAATTTTAACTAATTTTGAAACATAACAGCTTGTTGAGTTTAAGTATATATTTTGCAGATATGTAAAATGAAAATTGCTGTCCGTAAATATAAATATTATATTCTATTTTACGAGCACGAATTATATTTACACAAATCCCACTCGAATACACCGCTCAGCGACTGTGAGTCCTGATTTCATATCTATTGTATATCTTTCTCTCTCTCTCTCTCTCTGAGCTTTCACTCCCTCAATTGTTTGGGTGCAAGTGTGAACTGCCATTGAAATGATTTTGATTGGAAAAAATTTAATTTCCTATACGCTTCAGAGTATGCTTATCGCAGCGGCATTGTGTCAAAAATTGTCAATTTTTACATTGAACTTCGGTGTTTTTTTTTTTTGTAAATTTAAATCAAGTGTTGGGTAAAAAATGCGATATAGTAGAAAGCATTTAACGGATATCTAAACTTTTTGCGATATGTTGTACTCAAACACAAACCCCAAACCACAATTAATTAAGCACAAGCTCTTGACAACAATGCAACAGAACCAGATGTAAAAATTTATATACAGTTTCTATGTATACATATATATCATTCTTAACACCCTGTATTTGTAAAAGAAAAGTTAGACTAATCCTCTTTATAAATGACATTTGATCATATGTAGTGAAGTGAAAAACATACATGACTTAGAGTTTTAATTTGAGTAATTATTAAGTAACTAATTATTTAAGTAATAAGCTTCGAGAATCTCAAGGGCGGGAACAGGGCATCTGTTCTTCGGTCATAACCAAACTGCAACGATTCATTTTTATTTTTTTTTTGCAATCCGTTTGCGAAACTTGCTTCAATTACAATTTCGAATTTCGATTTGTTGTGCGAGAGGATCTGAACTCAGCCAATACGGAGTGAAAAAAGTTCATTAAACGCTTTTCCTAGCTGCCAACCAATTTTCACATTCATGGAAATTCGTTTGCCGTCGTTCTTTTATGCCACACAAAAGGCTCCAAAACCGCAGAGCGTGGAGTGAAATTCATTTTTTCCATTAAATCGAACCGTTGATTGTGCATGAAGCGAACAGGCACAAATGTCAACGCTCGGTTAGATGGCAGCGGCCTGATAGGTTGCCAGCAAATGCCACCGTCTCCTTTCCCCCTACTTCTTCTCCGACCCCCTCCCGCTGCTCTTCCGACTCCTGCAACGCCTGCCCATCCGTGTGGGAGTCTGAGTGCCAAAACGCGTCGACTCTGTCACATGCGATTGCCAAACAACCCAGGGGAGTATTTTTCACAGTACTTTTGCATTGACAATTCCGACCCAACCAACACCCTGCGCCATCTCAGTTCAACCCAAGTGTTTGACCAAAGAAACTTACTCACACATGATATGTGATATGTAGATATAACCAAAGCACAATTTTTATTCATTTTTAATACCCTGCACCAATTTGAATAAAATAACAGTCTGATTGGAGCAAATCTTAGAAAATTTATAAAGCATATACCTATTTACGTAGACATGACTGTCTGTCAGTTAAGCAATTATTAAGTATTTTATTCAATATGTATATATCTTCTCATCTTGAAAATTTCATAACTGTGGTTATCAATGTTTTTTCCTTGATCAAATGTTAACTTCAGTACGCAGGGTAGTTTCAAGTCGAACACTTTTTAGATTGCACTTTGTATTTTTTGTCATTTTGCTACTTGAAATTCGATACTAAACGCAATGGCTTTTTGACAAACAATGACATGGACTCACCTACTATTGGGGAGTATTTTCTGTGGTTTTCTTTATTTTTTTCTTGTTTCGGTTATTTTTTTTCTCTTTTTTATTCCCATTGACAATCGCATTTGCAAATGAATTGCTTATTGACAGTTTGATAGAATGTTGGCTCGTTGACAGTTGTTGTTGTCATTCTGTTCGTTCGTCCATTCACTTGGTTCCTCTTTTGTTATTCTTTAATTATTCGTTACGACAGAAAGAAAGCAAAAGTAAGTATCATGCAAAAAAAAGAAATGAAACAAAAAAGGGAAACTGATTGCTCAATTGTCTTAAATGAAGATTTAACTGAAAACAAGCTCCGAGTTATTATGGTGATGCCACAATTTAAGGATAGTCCCATTTATTCTTTTTTATAGGTAATGGTTATTTGTAATCAAAATTAAATGCTAGGTCTTTTTGATCAACGATCTTAAAATTAAGATGGTATACGTTTAGAAAGGCTTAAATATAATTGAAATACACATATCTTAGAAATATTTCCTGCATAATTCATAAAATGTATAAATAACTCTTCATTAGAGCTGGGTTATGTCAGTGGGTTTTACTTCTATACAGTACTTTTGAAATCTCCATTAACTTTAACCCCATTGAAATGCAGATTGTTGTCCATGACAAAAAGTTTTCCGCCTCATTGCGTTCTCTAGAGCTCTTCATATTTGTCGCATTTCCCTTATCTTCACGGGCTTGACAATGGACAGAGAGTATTCATACTCATATAAATAATAATAATAAATTCGCATGCAATTAACAACTTGGCTTCTCGTTCAATTTAATGCATGCAAAATCCATTAAATCACTTAAAATGCGCAAATCTCGCGGTTGCATTAAAACGCTAAAATGCGAAGAGACGCAACATTTGAGAACACTTCAGAGCGATGACATATAATACGACTACAAACAGTTGAGCGTGAAGGATATGGAGATGTGCACAAAAGTCAGGGCAGGACATGCAGGAGCACAGAAGGCACAACACTCCTTGATGTCGATGATAATGTAACAACACTCAACCTCCTCTCGTCCATGAGGGGCGTTGACAGTGCCGGGGCGTGGCAGTACAGCAAAAGGGTTGGACATGCGTGAAAAATTAAAAATATAAAAAGGGTAAAATGAATTGTCACATTGCCCAATTTAATAACATACAACTCGATGCAAATGAACTCATGAACACGTCCTATTTACAGCTCAAGCTAAGTACTTTGTCTAAAATCTTGTAGGACATCTGTAGAGAATTACAGAATCACGGACTGAGATTCAACTAGATGTTTGATCTTCAACAATACTATTTATTTTTCATACAAATCTCAAACCTTATTTAAACTAACAGGATATTAAAGCACATGTGAAAAGGTGAATGACAACCTGTCCATAAGTTCATCATCAAACTGTCAAAATTTAAATTTAATAATGTCAAAAATGCTGACACGTATCCAGCGCTCTGATTCGATTTAAATGTGAATGATGTCATGCATGAATAACTGATAACAAAATATTGACAAAGAGTTCACTGAAAATACAAATAAATGCAAAACAGGGAATCAAAGAGAAACCAAAAATCGGAATCTCTTTTTTGTAAATTTTTAAATAAACTTTCCATAAGATGCCATGTCCTTAAAGTGCACTCATAAAAATGCATAATGTATGGCAAATACTTAACACTAATTTTTTTTCCAATAATCGACTAAAATGCGAGTATCGTAGTTAAAATAGCCCAGAGATAATAAAAGTCATTTTGCTAGGCTGGAATTATAATGGACCATTTGCAAATTGCCCAAATTGTTCCAGCCAGCTGAGGTCCATGGTGAAAGATGGGCGGGTTTCAATTAGCCTAAAACCAGATGAATGGCCGAACGGCTGATGACCAAAATATTTAATACCTTTTATCCACCTCATAATTCGCATAATGACAAAAAGTCTCATTTTGTAATTTAGGCTGTGGAAATCAACAAACGGCAAACAGCAAACAGCAAAGAGCAACCATCCAACCACATTTACTGACCATCCGGATGCACTTCAACTTTCCACCCTGTTGCGTACAATCAACGCTAGGCATCGTCCTGGAAGAAGGAGTGGGTTTGCGTCACCCGCTGGCACACGCCAACCGTCGACTTCGACTTCGACGTCGACATCGAAGTCATCGTCGAATTGTTGCAAAAGTGCGAAACCGCAAATGTTAAGCACAACACAGAAGTCAACGCCACCACCCAAACAAACCCACCGACTTTAACGGCGACAACCGCAACGAGGCCACAAAATGTTCTTGATGCCGTCGACAAAGCTCTTCAATTTGCTTGCCATCTATTATGGCAGCTCATTGTGGGATTACCGAACACGACCACAACCACTAGACACACCGCCAACCACCAACGACGCTTGGGCGGACAGTGGCGCTGACGTTGGCATTGACAGGGCCAGAGACCGAACTCGAACTCGAGCCAGGGAAAGAGACAGGGGCAGGGGCAGGAGCATTGAGCAATTGCTAATAAAAAGGGTGGAAAATCCACTTTGCTATGGCATTTGATTTTGATTTTTCCCTGTGTTTGTTCATTGACTCTTGGGACTCGGCGTGTGGGCAAACTGAAGATATGGGAGTTACATCATGCCAGATGACTTTTGATGTCATCAGATAAGCACATGAATGCCAGGTAACTCTTCAAAAAATTTCGATGAATGTATATCTGATCAGGGTTATTTTAAGATTCCTGAAAATATATAGTATAGTAAATATTATCAAAAAAAAATTCAAAATTACCTTATCAGTTATATATCATGATTCTGAAGCTAATTCAACTGCTCAAAGTTAAGTTGCTGTTGAAAAGGATCGCTGAACAATGAATGGCATCCAGCTGAGTGAGTTTTGTGCAGGTCTTTACAGGATTACACTCGATTACAGGATACATTACAAGTACAACGGGTGGGCTAGTTTGGGCAATACCCGCTGGGAATGATCAATCAATTCAAATCAAATTTCATTTCATTCAACTGACTGAACATGGACACACAATTCTTTCTATTCAGGGTGAAAACTCTTCTATTATAATGATTATTGCAATGCACGATATGGATATGGAATTAAACCCATGTTAATTATGAAATTGAGCTTTATTCCAATCTGTAGTAAACTGGACAGAACAATCGCCTGTCCAACGTTGCATTCAAATGAAGCTAAGCAAACAAATCATTTTGGATAAAAAATAAATACTGAAACACTGCATACACATTTTGATTTGGATTTCGTCTGACAGACTTAATGAAAAACGGAAACGCCACTTGTTTTATTTCCCATTTCGGCATCATTCAACATCCTCATCAACGGCACCGAAAGTTTGTGCGTCTTATTACAACTGTCCGGACTCCAGGCATTAAGGAAGGGCATAGACAGGAGTGCAGATGGAAGTGTGGGTTGTGTTTGCTTATGTACTTTGTTTTTAGCGATTAATTAATGCAATTAATCTGCAGCTGAATTCGTGACTTTGGCCCGAGGGCTTTGCCTTCCAGTTTGATGAAATTGTTTGTGCGCATTTGTATTCCCTGCCCCGGGCAATGAGTGTAAATAAATGGTAAAGATTAAGTTGAGATTATCAGTAATAAAGAAATTAATTTAGTCTATCGAATGTGCGTACAAGTAATACTTATAAGCATGGTATAAAAGTAAAGCGGAACTAATTAATTCATTTTGTATACCTTGACTGACACAGACTTCAGTCTGATTAGTACTTTAACTTCTATAATAATTATTTAATTGTATATTATTCATTAATTAACTAAATAAATATTTTTTTCAATATAAAATGAATATGCTTCCATTTACCAATATCTTTCCAAAAATCGCTAACCATTATTAGTTGTCAATAATGTAAGTATATCTGTAATGAAGTTTTGAAACTAACTCTTTGCGTATATCTGTACCTACTATCTATTCTTATTTATCCACTTTAAAGTATCTTGACTTTATAGCACAGTATTCATTGAAAGCATCAAGTTATCATACTCTTAGTGTCTATTAGCACTTAAACAAATTACCATATTAATTGCAACTAATTAAAAATTCATTAAAACTCAATGCACTTCCCACCAACCGAATCAAAAGCCAGAACGGAGCCCACAATCGGACTGGAAATCGGAGTTTGGAGTCTGGCAATTTATTATGCTTTGTCATCTCGGTGTCGCCAGGACCAAATGTGCAAAATGATAATAATAAACATTTTCATTTTCATAATGCGACGATATCAATGAGTTCATAACGGCCACAGTAGTACTCAGTGTGTACTTTCAATTAAAAGCCAACTTTCAGCCATAATTCAAAACTAAAATATGCAAAACGAGTTTGTGGTGAAAGTTTCAATCGCATCGATTTGCATAGCCCTTTGGCTGAAATCAGACAACGCACACACACAAATGCGAGTATATATGTATCTATGTTGCCTGTAATTATGAATGTAAAGTCCACCCAACCACCGAACCCTACCAGCCCCACTCCAGGTGCACCTGTAACATCTGCACTCCACCGCATTTCGCTATTCATGCCATAAATTCCGGCTGTGTGGCACATTAATTAATTTGCTTTGCGGCATTTCAAAAGGATTATTTACAGCTCATTTCACATGTGTGTGCCTGTGTGTGACTGTGTGTGGTTGCAGAAGCCAATAGGCTAAAGTTTGAACACACAAAAGGCTCAAAGGTATTCAATATCAAAGAAGAAAATCATATATCATCTGTGCATACTAGATAAAGTCGCAAATTATGAACTCTACTTTTACTTTCAAGAACATTTAATAAGAGTAATATCAAAGATCAAATTTTGTTTTAGATTATAACTATTAACTAAGTAAACAATATGAAGTATTAAGGATTCAAGTTGTCACTAAAAGTCGATGAATTCCTAAATAGAGTGCTAAACTAGGATTGTTCTATTATTTAAGTTACTGAATTAGGTTGATCTACATATTCTCAAGTTCTACAGTCACCCCAAACATTGTATCTTTGTCATATCCCTGAAGTATAACCTATCCAATGCTCAAAGAAGAGCACTCAGTCTCAGCTGCGTGTCGAAAAGTTTGTGACATTATAAAATCTAATGAACAAAAATTAATTTACAATAATAACTCAACTAACACGAAACGATGCGACAAGCTGCTATTCTCCCACTCCAATTATAATGCTACTCCGGTTCTAGTTTCATTCGGTGAAAGAGTTGTGCCGTGTGCCAAGGATTCAAAGCGTAGGTTTTTGTGGTCTACCCAGGGGAGTCAGCTGTGTTGCGATTTCAAAGTGTTTCCGTTTTCAATTTGCATAAAATTCGTTAAAATGTCTAACGGCATTAATGAGCAACCCATTGGGAGTGGGAGTTTCGGGGACCTTACCTGTTGCCTTGAAAAGTGTCATCGGCTGTGCCCAGAGGAGCTCAAGTGTAAATGGATCGCCTTGTGGTATCCGGTAATTGTGTGTAATTAAATCCTGCCCCGCTGTTTGTAAATACCCAAAGCAAATGACAACACTTTCCTACTGTGTCTGCTCAGTGGTTACATTGTGGTTGCCAGTGGTTACACGATGCCAAAGCTCAAACCTCAACCCTTTCTGTCCTTGTCGCGTTCTGTTTTAATTATGTAGCGTGAATAATTTTAACTCTTTGTCTCATCTATTTATAAGTCATTGATATGCTTTAAATTCCGTTGTGGACAAGGCCTTGCTTTAATTACAGAAAATCCTTCTGTAATTAAATATCCATGTTCTTGGAAAATGGCAAGTTTATGACAAGGAAACTTTCAGAAAAGCATTTGAAAAGACTTCAGTAAATTGCCACAACGTTTTTCTTTTTTATATTTCCTAACTAATCCTTTAATTTAATATTCCGTTTGAAATATTCTTATCTCTATTAATAATGCTCTTTTAGAGGTCTGACTGAATTAAAGCCAAGGTTGAATCAAAGCTTGAATCATTGATTGATCTTTAAAGACACAATATTAGTCGATGATGGGGATTCAAACTCATATTAGTAACGTAGATTATAGAACCTACCCATTTCTATGAGTGGTTAGGAGAAATCGTGATCAATTCTATAGTAGTTCAGTAACAATACTTTGAAAACGAGTGGGTAGTTTTAAAGTGTATGAAATCTTTTAAGTTCATTTGCAACTAAACTTTAAAACTGCAAAAGTTTATTTGCATAACTGTAACAACAGACGCCACAAAACCACAAAAACAAAATAGTCTTTTTGTTGTTATGGTGTTACCAATTTTGTGTGTGTGTTTTCAGTTTAAACGAAGTTCTAACTCTTTTATTTGTATTGTATTATCTGCCAGATTGACGCCTCTGTTTGTGCTGCTTGCCACAATTTGCGGTGCTAGCAACAATTTGCAATAGAGAGCGAGAAAGAGATCATGCTGTCCCGCTCACAATCTCCACCTCTCTCTCCTTAAGCCGTTGATTGTTGGCTGATTGAAGCCACCAAGAAAATTGCTGTTGTTGACTGTGTTTGTTTTTTGACTGCGTGGGTTCACTGCAGCTGATTGCCTTACAATTAATGTTTGTAGTACGATCAGAGTAAAAATTTACATTTATTTTGACTAAACTAAACATTTGCACAATGTTAACAACTCCCAAAGAGGTGCTAATGAATTGACACCTTGACGTGGGTGTTGCCAAAGCGTTAACTTGTTCTTAGCCTAAATTAGAGTCCAAGTTACTCAATTAAGCTGCTTATATCACAGGAATAATCGATTATAACAGTTTATAAATAAAAAAAAAAAAACCGTAAATAAAATTACTTAAATTCTGTATTGTTTCTGTGATTAAAGTCAATGTTTTCGACAATTTTAGTATTTATAATTAGATATTTTTAAAGTAAATATAAACACAGAACACGTTTCTAATTACAGTTACAACAGTATGTAACGTCGTGGGGCTCACTTAATGGAGAATATTGTTCAGAAAAGCGATTACGTTATCTTGAGCTGAACGGTCGACCATTCATGGCAATTCGGACGACCTGACCAAATGTTGTAATTAACCTTTGGAGTCGGCGTGGGGCAAACAAGTTGCGACTAATCCTGAATTATTATTTGGCATAGTAAAAAGCAAAACGAGAAATGTTTTATTTTCAATTTACGGCCATAAGGGTTACCCATTAAGGGAAGAAAGAGGTGGAAGTTGAGGGCATCTCCTTCTCATCTCATATCTGCGTTTGAGCAACGTTTCCAAATCATTTGCATATGAATTTTGAACTCTTACGCCTCTCGCACTTTGCCTAGTTGAGCATTCAAATTACTGTTATTATTATTTTCACTCATATGCCACTCGTCCCGCATCTGTCGAGTGGGTTGAGAGTTAAGGTTATGGTCCCGGGAGTACGGTTCCGGGGGTACTATTAAAATCCGGCACGACCTTTGCGCCGTGCTCGCTTGGAGCACTTCCGTTTGGGTTTTAATTCTATTAGACGAGGCCACAGGCTCTACGCTTATCGTTGCGGGCACACATGTCGCCGTCAACCCTCTCCCCCCAACCCACATTAAGGCCCAGATTCTCCAGGCATCTGGCCAACAGTTCGAGGCCGAGGCGCGTAAAAGGTTAAAATTATAATTTGCGGCTTCTATGGCGCACTTTATTACGCTTTTCATTCACAACTTTGGCATTTGCAGACAACAAGCCCCGACACGCTTAATTTCTTGGCCGCCTCTCATAACATTTGTTCAACATCATGTATTATTCTACATGCAAGAGGAATAAAGATGGAGATGAGAGGACTGGCTTTGTTTATCCGTCGTTTGCTCTAAAACAAAAGGGATTTTTAATGGCTCTGTGTCGCACCTTATCAGCGTCGGATATCCTTTCCGCACTTGCCACAAAAACAAATAAAGGTTACTTACGAGATTTTGGTTTTCTCTTTTGGCCAACTTTGTTTATTTGTTTGCCTTCACTTTCACCTTAGCGGAAAGTGTGTCCAAAGTTTTGCACTTGTCTATAAACAAACCGGTGATAAGCCGCCTCTGAATTATTTCGTTTAATGTAAACTTGTTTGCTTTTCCTCTGTTAGATAAGAATATAAACTTAGTTGGTACACTCTAGTAAATGCATATACTTTAATGATATTTTCAAAAATATATTGTTTATTTTGTGGATAAGGTACGCGATTATTTAGTGGCCTGAAGACAGTGCCAAACATATTACATCTTAAATATTTTTTTTTTAGTAATAATAATTTTTTTAATAATAGATTTGTAAGGTAATATATTTATTATTATATCCACAAAATATGCAATATTCATTAGAAATATGTATATATATTCTCGAATTTCTCAGTAATCTTTTTGTACTCTAAACATCAGTTCGCATAAAAAACACATATATATGTCTGCGTCTTAAAGATAAAGATTGGCACTGATATAATAAGTAGATATATGATGTATGATATGTCATTTCCAAAGAAAATTTAGAAAATCGGGCGTTGAGAGTAACAGATATTTCTGTCTAACTATTAGACTTAAACTTTTTCCTTTCTTCAATCAGTCTAGATACAAGACAATCTTAGATATATACCAAGTAAGCCATCATTTTGAATGTGAGAGTAAATACTTAAATGGTCTTACACTCTCTTGCTGCAGGTTCTCCCACATCCCCGAGAAGTAATCGCATGCAAACAAGCTCAAGCCCTGGCCCCACCCATTTCTAAAAATAACAAATTGTCAACACATAAGATGGCATTTAATCTTCAACAAATTGCAAGCCACTTGTACCGACAGGCTTAAGTAAATACAATACGATTTCAACTGTCTATCTCCCCTCATACTTGATGCTCTCAATCTCCCAGTGCTACTATTTCGACTTGTTCCAGCCAATCTATCAAGCGGGGGAAACCGAAAGTACATGTTATGCGAAAATTTGTGAAATCTCTTCTTTTTTTTTCTCCTTCTTATGCGTCTTGTAGTCATGTGAAATTTGCATTTTAACTCAATAAATTCACTTTGCATACGCACACGTTGACTGGAAGCCGAAACATGCGCCGTGTTGCTCTATAAATCTGTTCCCCGAGACTTGAGACTACTTCGGGTGTGGCAAGAGCATCGCAGAGAATGGGAGACGAGGGGTGGTTAGCGACTTAGCCTTAAGCCCGCGGCCAGCCTTCCTTTTGGCTACTGACTCGCAGTCTAGCATCCATCCCAGCCACAACACCTCAACTGTAACTGCACCTTCTGCCTCTTGACTCAAACCTACTAGTATTATAGGATTATTCCAAGTGCGAGTTGGTAACTGGGAACCGGCCGTCGCTTTTTGTCGCTTTGGCAGTGCTTAAGGCGATATTTGCGTTATTTACGATTATTTACAATTTAAAATTTACATGTACCCCCTCTTTACTCCAACCCTCGTTTCGCTTATGTTGTACATCCTTCGACTTGTATCTTGATATGTTGATTTTTATTTATATCACAATTACTTGACTCTAACTACGGATTTGTTATGCTGAGCTGCAGTTTACCGATTGACTTGGATATTCATTAGGAATTTAGCCAGTGCTTAGAACTATTTTCGAACAATTATTTGATAAATATAATAACTCTTAAAAATGTAAGACTTCATGATTAAGTTAACACATGAATTTGAAAGATATTTATGAATTTATGATGAAACATGAAAGGTTTGGAAACCAAGCCTTGAACCATGAATAAAATAAAATACCATGTGCAATTGTTAAATTTCTGTGTAAAAATCAAACATTTTGAGCACTTTTCTTAGCTGGGCACCAAATTTATGCAGTTGTGCGATATTTAGCCGAGGGCTATTGGATAATCGAACCCGTTGCACCGCAAACTTCTGAGCAGTCGAACTCACAGCAGATGAGGAGAAACGAAGGCAGCGATACCCCGCCGATCTGCACCACCATCACCACCACCATCACCACCACTATCACCATCGTCAGCAGCAGCAACGGTAGAAGTCAGAAGACCAGTCAGCATCACAGTTTGGCATCTTTTTGAGGCAACTAATTGAATTATTAGCGGCTGCAGTCAGTGGTTGGGTTTGCTGTAGTTGTTATTCAACTTGTGGCTATGGTTGTGGTTGTGGTTTAGGTTGAAGCTGTGGTTGTGGCTGTGGCCTGGTCCTCTGCCAGTTGTGTGCACATTGAAATTATTGTTGGTGGTTGACAAGGATCAGTGCCGACGCCTTATTTGTGTTCATGCTCATTGCAGCGTCCTGCCTTCCTTTGCCTCTATCCCCTGCCATCTCCACCACCGCCACAGCCTGTGACCGCCTGCCAACTGCTACTGCCCCTGGGCGATGGGTGGCCACACTGGCAGACTCTAACAAGCGGGTGTTGGCCACGTTGCAGCCCAGTTGCTTCGACTGAGGAGAACTGGGTTTTAACTCAGCCCAAGGCAGCGACATGTGCACACGTATTGTTCTTGTAAATCATTGATTAATTTTTTACTTTTTGCATATGATTATAGAAATTTGTTAGTTAAATTGAATCACAACACAGTCCCTATCCCATGACGTAATGCACAGCCCAAGCAACCCTTTGTTATCAACAATCAAGGTCCAAGCCCATACTACACATATGTGAGACACACACACTCCTCTGACTCCTCTGACACTCTGCTCTCTATCAGAAGGCGAATGTCACGTATGTCACTGGCCCAACAATGGACCAGATATAATCAGCATGTCTTTTACAAAGTTCCCTGTATATTTCAGCCCTGACATTTCCATAGTTTGTATAAGAAATAAGAAATATGAAAACTGAAACTTTGGTATCTCGGACTTTTGTCAAGTTGTAGTTGCATTGTGCAAACTTTGGCTCTTCAAATAAACTTTGACACGTTTTGGCTCCAGCCCAGAGATTTCATCGAGCAGTTGACACTACTTGGACTGCTGCTTGGCTACAATGCTCCAAGATATCCATGTATAGTACTCTCATAACTGGAGCACTGTGTGCAACTCAAACTCCAACTGAGACTCAAACCATTCGCTTCCGCACAATTAGTTCGTTCCAATTGTGCGCCTTGGGTGTTTGTCTGGATGGGTTCAGAATTTCCCATTTTTGAGCTGGCAATTTGCAAGGTGTTAGTCTTAGGTGCAGCCTGGATGGGGACAGAGGGAGAGCTGCCTTGTCAGACAAAAACAAAAACAAATCACTTAGCCTTAATGGCTTATGGAGGCAGCGCATTTAACCAAAAACCTCAAGCAGTTAAACGGAGTGACAGTGGGCGGCTGAGGAGGATGCCAAACAGCTAAAACCCAAGAATATAAGAGCAGAAGTGAGTAAGGGACGAGAAGAGCTAAAAAGATGCTGTCAAACGGTTGTCTTTACTTGCAGCTCACACATAAAACTGGAACGTTGCACGTTGCTGACTTTAGAGTCAGAGACCTAGGACTGCGACTCGTACTCGGACTCGGATTGGAACTCGGAACTGCAACTGAGACTGGGTCTCCATCTTTCATAATGGGCGACCCAATTAGGCAAAGTGAGTGTCGGTAAAATGCATATGAACCATAAAACAATTGAACAATGTGCTGACAACAATTAACCAACATGCACAAAGGCAATCATAAGGATAAGAACTGAGCAGGAGATGGAAAAGGGAAAATGGATACAATGCTGAGTGTGTTTGAGTGTGTTATAAAGCCGGAATGGTTCTGCCTTTTCTTATTTGTATAACAACATCTATGGTATGAATAAAATAGCCAAATTATATATAGAACATATTGAAATTACTTAGAAAATGGTACTAAAAGTTCAGCTTATTAAATATAATTGCGACTTACACGTAATCTAATGAGGACGTGTACTAAGCTCCTGATTAGGAAGATTATTATAAATATCTTATCTATACTGACTCTTGAGTATACCTCTTTCAAAAAATATATGTATGTATGTGTATAGAGTATTACAAAAAAATATATATAAAATATAATATACAAATAATATATAACACATACATTTCTGATTTATCTTAATACTCTGTTTATTTCATTAACTAAAAGCCTTAGGTGGTGAACCAACATTTGGTCACATTTAGTCACCGTCGATAAATTGTTAACAGCTGTCAGACATTTGTTTATTAGATTTGTCAATGCAACAGTTTTTTGTCAAGTGGTCATTTACAGGGAGAGAATAAATGAAAAAGAGCTCTCAACTGGCCATAAAAAATCATCGGAATTGCAAATGGATTGACGAAAAACTTTGGCCAGAACAAATGCGACCAACTTGTTGGTGTCACATGCAGGCGATGCGTATAAATTAGAGGGAGACCATCGAGTGGCCACTGAGTGGTCACCGAGTGGCCATTGTGTGGCATCTTAAATGTCAAAAGTGACACCCCACGCCCTCAGCCAGCACCCTCGAACTCGCCCCTTGGACCTTGGACCAGTGCACCTGAAGCGCTCCAACTTTGACTCAAACCACTGGCAGAACAATAAATTTCCCTTTGACCGGAGACAAAAAGGAGGAAAGCCTCCAGACCTGACCAGATCTCTGACATACACATGTGTGTTTGTGTGTGTGTGTGTGTGTGTGGGCAGGACAAGAAAAATGATGACCACAACGCCCTGAAACTGGACGCACGGATGAGCACGGATGGCATAAAAAAAAACCAAGAACGTTATGTTAAGGAACAACTTGCCGGCTAATAAAAAATCAAAAGGCAAAACCTGGGGAAGTCTGGAGAGCATGTTTCGAATGCAATTGGCATTGGCATGGTTCACCATTATGTCCTGGTTGAGGGTGTTTAAGCGGAAAAGGTAAGTGCCACTCGGTCGCTCGGTCAGTCAGGGCTTTTAGTCAATATCACAAACGAACTGCAATTTTTCTTCATTTTTTTTTCACGTCAGCAGCATGGTACTCAACCGGAAGTTAAGCTGTTGTTTATGTGTCATAATAAATCATGTTCAATGTACACGAGACAATTCCACGTAAGTGGATAATGGAAACTCAGATAAAGTAGTGAGAGCATTAGTTTCTCATAGTTAAATGATAAAAGGTATCCGTGGAAAGTATCTTTAAATCAGGGATAGTTCCGACTATGAATTTTATTGGTGATTTTCATCAGTAAATTAAATAATAACTTCTATTTTTATACCCTGAGCCCATTAAAAATGGGCATAAAAGGGTATAATGCATTTGGCAGAATGTATGTAACAGGCAGAAGGGGGCGTGGCAGACCCCCAAAAGTATATATATTCTTGATCAGGATCAACAGTCGAGTCGATTAAGCCATGTCCGTCTGTCTGTCCGTCTGTCTGTCCGTCTGTCCGTCTGTTTGAACGCGTCGATCTCAGAAACCATAAGAGCTAGAGACTTCAAACTTGGTATGTAGGTTCCTGGATACCGTACGCAGATCAAGTTTGTTTTTATTTTTGGATCGGACAACTATATCATATAGCTGCCATAGGAACGATACATCGAAAATGAAGTTTTTGTATGAAAAGCTTCTTTAATTTTTGAGATATCTCAACCAATCTCACACGATATATATTTGGGGTGGTATTATACATCCTGACCAAATTTGGTCCAAATCGGCTCACTATATCATATAGCTGTCATACAGTCGCTCTGCCGAAAATCAAGTTTTAGTATGAAAAAGTTTTTTGTTTTTTGAGATATCGTAACCAAACTAATAGAATATGTATCTGGGCTGGTATTATACATCCTGATCAAGTTTGGTCCAAATCGGCTCACTATATCATATAGCTGTCATACAGACGATCTGCCGAAAATCAAGTTTTAGTATGCAAAAGTTTTTTGTTTTTTGAGATATCTTAACCAAACTGATAGAATATGCATTTATGTTGGTTTTGTACATTCTGACCAGATTTGGTTCAGATCGGTTCCATATATCATATAGCTGCCAATGGAATAATTGGTCGAAAATCAACATTTATAAAAGAGTACCTGGGATCAGGGTATCCTACTGTCGAGCGTGCTCGACTGTAGCCGCACCTCACCGCGAGCGAAGCGAGTAGGGGGCGGAGCCCCCTTGTTTAGTCTACACAATATTGAAGAATTATACGTAGTATGTAGTATTCGTCACAATAAGCTATAATTTATATATACCTTAGCTGTAAATATTTGAATTATAGCGTGGTTAATAGAATTATAAGCTTAAATGAATATGAGTTAGGATGGTACATCAGAAGTACTTAGTTCTTAGTCCCTTTTAAGCCATGGACTGTCGCTTATATTTCACAATATATATCTGTATATATTTCTGCTCGAGGGCACAATCCAAGGTGGCTTATAACATGGGTATATTTTGCATTAGCAGTAAACATAGAACGCATAATTAATACATTTTTTAGGGAGCAAAATTTTATCCAAAACTTCAGTCGGAAATACTCTGCCCAATGATGAAGGAAATGCCATTGAGAACTCTATAAACGACATCTCATCAAATATTACCAAAGCAACATATCCTTTCGTAGTGTCAATACAAAGAAATGATGCTGGAAAGTACACTCATCTCTGTGGTGGCTCCATCCTTAACAAACACTTTGTATTAACGGCAGCCCATTGTACGTTGAAGCCGAGGCAACTCTTTGCCAAAGATCTTTCTGTGCTGGCGGGTTCCACTAAACTCTTCGATAAGAATGCGAAACGTTTTCGCGTTAAGGCCATGAAGAAACATCCTCAGTTCATACCACTTAAGGGGAATGATATAATTCTTCTACAAGTGGATCCTGAAATACCAATTGATAATTTTCGATTTGACACAATCGATTATCGGAATTCGACTAGGAAAATCGGAGGATTAGATAGTTTCCTACTTGGCTGGGGTCGCACAGAATCAAATAAGCCAAAGGATCTTGAAGTTATACCTTTTCAAACTATGGAAGATAAAGAATGTTTTCTCGACTTTCGCTTTAAATATTTAACAAATTCAGAGATCTGTGCAATAAACCCAAAGGGACCTCGAGGAGCCTGTGATGTGATTAATGACCAGCACTTCATATACTTTAAAATTATTCAATAAATGTTTATGTTTTCAGGGTGATTCAGGAGGACCTCTAGTGGACGAGAGTCAACAGTCGCTATATGGACTACTCTCATATGGCAGGACACCGTGTCAGATTGGAAAACCTTTCGCTTTTACGCGAATTAGCGTTTATGTCGATTGGATTGAACAACAAATGGCGAATATGTTAAAACTTAATGCAAAGAGTATTAAATAGAGAATTCAGATAGCTGAGAAAAAATGGGACATAATTTATTCAGTATAATTCCCACGTGGCGTTTTCAAAATGTTTCCAAATGCAAATAAAAGAAGTCACTTAAAGAATTTTAACGCCCACATTTGTCAGAGCGACGGGATAAAGTTGCGAGATAAAAATGTGTTAATGTGCTACCCGCAACGCTTTTAGAATTCATGTCAGTTTCATAAGGTAACAATTCACGCGCGATTGTCATTCCCAGTGATTTGCGGAACAGGACCCAAGAGAGAATCCCAGTTGTGCTAAAGGCAATGAGAGAACCGCAACCTGGAGTAAAAAAAAATACAAATGACAGCTACGTGTTTTTGCTCTACAGTTCCTCAGCTACTTTTTTTTATCATACCCTGCCTCAAGAATTAACACAACGGGTATATCAGTTATGAATGCTGTGGAAACAGGGTGTCTAAATTTTATACGACTAATTTTTATTCTTAAATCTTTAGGATAAACAATTTGAATATTGCTACTATTAAATAATTAAATCTTATATTCTAGTTGAACATTTAAGGAAACACATGATATCTTCTAGTCTTGTACAAAATGGTTTAAATAATATTTAATGTAAATATTGAAACTTTCAATGTTTACTGGTAGCCATTTAAAAGTTTCCATATAATTTTAATAAACATTTACTCAAGCTGGGACAGCTGCATTTGTGGAACTGTATTGACTTTACGTGTATAAAGTTCAAGGTCCGTTCCATGAATATAAATACTTACTTTTAAACGACTTTATCAAAAACACAGTTCAGTTTAAACCATTGCGAAATGTTGGCGTATATCTACTTTTTGGGTTTCTTGGCGTTTTGCCTCTGTTCAGCACAGTCTTACACAATCTTCGACTCCTTGGATAACAGAGAGAGTTGCACAGCTATTGCAAGGAGGAAGGAGACATTAGATCCTAAAGAACGGAAGACCCGACAGACAGTTTAAACCAATGCAATGGCTGATGGAGATTATCCGGATAAGAGCCATAATGGGAGATCAGTCGAAGCAGCTTATTCAGAAGCGAAGGCTGGAGCACAGGGATATCTCTCCGCAAGGACGATACAATTTGCAGAACACACAGCATTCCAAGAACCAAGGCAAGATGCTTCTTATATTGGAGCACAGACCCGAGCCTAATCATTTGTTCATGTAATATTTTAAACTAGGTTTACATTTCATTTCGATATCTATTTAACAAACCTCAGTTTTAAGATCTATGACCCATAATTAAACAAACTTTGTGGAACATATGCGAACATTGTAGGCAATAAATTAAAAGATTTTTGTTCTGGCAAAGGATTAAATATTCACAACGACTTCAAGACTTTCCCAATAAATAATAAACTCACATATGCGACAGAAAAAGCATCTCTGTCACAAACTGTGCCACTTGATTGCGGTTGCCAACCACCACAACCCCCTCAACCACTGTCTTAAGCTCAGCCATAGTCACAACTCCCACCCAGAATAAAGCCTGCCACATAAAAAATGATGTTATATGCCTGACCCTAAATTAATCTAGCGAAACCTTTTCCTGTACGACGAGCTCTTCTCCACCTCCAATCTCTCTCGTATGCTTTACTCTGCGACTCTAAAGGACATCAAAGCCACTGAAGGATGACAAAAACGAAGTTATTTGAATGTGCACGTAAATGTCATATGCGAGCAAATTAAATTTGGCTTATGACCGTCTCAATGAAAGAAAAGCTAAGGAAAAAAACGCAAAAAATTATTGGTTCACTTTTTATGGCAGTATCATAAAAGAGACTCTAGGAATTTTATAATTTAAAATTTGTTGACCATTTTATAGACTCATTTTTAACCAGCAGGGCTTAAATAAAATGCATATTCTGTAAGACATCGACGGAACGCTGTGTCCTAATCCCAGTAAGCTTATGTCCTGGATTATTTAGGTTATCGCTCTTAAATACTTGAATATCATTAGGGAAGTCGTAAGCAGGTTTCATTAAAATATTACCATTTCTATAAGGCTCTAAGCTAGAATTGAATAAAAGTCCGAGTCAGCTTTACGCTCGCATTTAAACTTAAACTGGTTCTTATTGCTAGAAAGTCTAATGTAGCTAATCCGCATTTAATCGTAGCTTTCATAGTTTCAGCGAAACGAAAACAATTAACAATATTATCATAAACTATTTTGAACATTCTTGTACTGTTTTTTTTGTCTTATTGTGCACTGCAATTGATACGCGGAAAATTGAGCAAGTTTGTGGAAATGCGAAGAAACTAAGTCGCAATATGTCGCTTGCAGCGAATTGGAATTATGCAAAACAAAATAAGAAATAGAATTTCATTTGAAATTCAAAATTGGTATCCAGCGACTTTGCGGGAACTGAAACGACGCCGAGCTGTGGCAATGTCATTGCCAGGAATACCTCATTCACATGCAGTTGGCGTACCGCAAAGTGGATATTGATATTTTGTCCTTAAATTTTGTTATTTATGTGGACACGCTTGCTACGCCCTGCAGACAGCTTTTTGGGGAAAGAGGACAGCAAATGCTAGTCAGAAGTTTACAATTTGCCAACTTGTGCAAATTTAACGCGACATTGTCAGAGTAGCAGGACATGTTACAACCCCCAGACCTTTCCTTTTAAGGTGGGGTATTATATTTAGCGATTGTCATGCAAGTCGTGTGCCAGTGCAGAGGCCGTCGCTTAACTTTGACAGACCAAACCAAATAACCCGCACTCCCTCCAACACCTCAAAAGCCCATCACCCCAATTTCACCATAAATATTGCAACATTTTCGGCTGTTTCCTTCTCTAAAGAATATCTGGCACCCACTTGAATTTTTTCAATTGTCACAAATTTATTTTAATACAGCGTGAAATTTATGTGTGACAAATTGAATTTGAAAATTGAGTAATATTTTCCTTTACCAATTCCGAATCCATAACTTAAATTTCTTTTTTTTAGGATAGATAGAATTATATTTACGAAATTTTGTACAAATATACATTTATTTTTTCGAAATATAAAAAAATTTAAATATTAGTATTATACTTAAATATTTATCTGTGGCTAAATTCAACTAATGTATTAAAATTTTATAAATATTTACTTAATATTTTCACTATGTATAGTAACATCGATCTTTGGTTAAACTTACATCTTAGAATATATTATCATAAAGCTAAACCTAAAGGCAAGGGATTCAATGAAATTGATTGATGATACTTTTTACCATAATAAAAAAGCATAGCATAGCCAGTGTCAGTCAATGATTCGATATGGATTGGTTTAGCTGCAGGACACTCATAAGAGCATCCCGAACCAATGTTCAGCCCCACATATCACAGGATATTTAAGTATCTGCGCGTGTTTTATATTGTTTCAAATGGGCCAACACTAAACACTCCATAAATAAAACCATTAGGTATGCCATTAATGTAAGACGAACGGCGAAAAAAAATGTACATTTTAGTTGAGCATTTTTACACTATTGCAGAGGGTATTATAGTTTCGATACGAACAACAGAAGCTTGAATACCAGTTACTATAAGATATAACTCCTAAATAAATATATAGACAAATCTGTCGAATAATTTTATATAAATACTATTATAATATACTAAGTCAAATCATCAATCCTTAATAAATTGATAATTAGCAAGTAAAAAGTATAGTAGCAGGGTATTAATTAGTCGACCACAGAAGTGTAGCTATTTTTTAGTTTGCTTATCATTTTTATGTGTGCCTTGAGTATGTGGGCGTGTGTAGTGTAAGCTGTTTGCCTGTGTGTGTTTGACATGCGCAATCATATAAATCTTAATGTTTATAAATCACGTCGTATTGGAATAACCCGGGGTCACTTATTAGAAATCGCCTAGTAAAATAACAGCAGACATTAATGCATAAACTATAGTTTGGTTACCATAGAGTAACTTCTAAAATATAAAATATCATATGCGAGTAGAGAATGCAAATATTTTAGAAGAATATTCTTAAAGTCTCCATCGCAAGCAGAAAGCACACATTTTTTAGAAACAAAAAATGTCATTCTAGTTTTTGTGGCATCTTTTAATATGCAAATAATTTGTTGGGCAAATGGCAACCAACTGTGACCCAACAGATGACACAATGGCCAACGCCCTCTGTTGAACACGGAGCATCTATTCAAGAGTCAAGTTGACAACAATGAGACTAGGCCTACTTGCACTTGCGAGAAACAGGAACAGGATGTGACCGGCAAACGGAACATTGGGCGGCCATTTGAATATGACATTCACAGTTGACAGCTGTTCCGTCTTCATCTCCATCTCTGGATCTGGATGTGGGTTCGGCTCAGTGTCGGGGTCGAAGTCTGGGGGATGGCTCTGATGATGCGTGCCCATTGTGCACATTTGACGTTTGGTTTATTAATCAGTTTGGCCTGCGGCTAAAGCAGGGCCAAGGACCACAACCACGGCCACACAACCAATGCCGTCACAATTTTCCACAAATGAATAATTTTTGTATACAAAAAAAAAGGGCAAACTCAAAAGCGTCACAGCAGCAGCAGCAGCAGCAAAGGACAATCCACAGGACTCAGTTTATATTTTTGCGGCGCAAGTCGCATTTTAATTTCACACAAAAGATGAAAAAAGTCAAACAAATGTCAGTCGCGTGTTAATCAAGTGTAAATAAATGGCGCAAAGATTAGAGAGTCAGACCAAAAAACAAAAAAAAATCCAGTGAGAGTGTTGATGTTGAGAGTGTTAACCGGAAAATACCCTGTTATCAGCATACAAAATTCAAATTTTAATAAAGGCTCTTTAAATAAAAATTTACATTTATATGTACCATATTTAAAAAAAATAATACATTTTTTTTATAAAAATCAGCAAATAATTGCAATTGAATAATCGACTTAAGTAAATTCCGTTATAAGTAGAGAGCTGAATATCTATTGCTTCCCATTGATGAAACCTCATCCTTTTGGAATTCTGAATTTAGTATTGTCATTTAAAATATTGTTTAAAAAATTAATATGTTCAGATATGATTTAAGCAAATTTTAAACTAATATAAAAATCTATTTAAATTTGTCTACCTATTCTCAAATATTCGCCATTTATCATCTAGTCCAGGGTATAAAAGTCCCAGCGAAACCGCAGAAAAATGTTGTTGAAACCATGCAAAACAAATAAAAAATGGGGTGTGATTCAGTACAACAAAAAATACAACAGAAACAGGAAAAAGAAGAAAATAGAAAAAAGAACTTTGAATAAAAGAAAAACATTTAATGGTTTTTTAAATGTTTTTTAAATGTGCGTGAAAAATCTGTCACTTGACCGCAAAATGCTTTAAGTTCAGTTTTCGCTCAGTCATTTCCTGCTGACGCTGGAATCCAATGCAAATTAGCTACCAATGTTGTTATCATGAATCCAAGGCGCCTTGTTATTGCCTGACACCCACAGACGAAGCCCAAGTCGAACTCGAACTTTGGGCCCAAATCCTGAAGCCGTGGTATTGCCATTGCCGCCTTCGATAAATAAATGCTCAGACATTGTCCTTTTTAAGGCGTACCCCTCGGGTGGAAAAGGGCGTTGATGATACTATTATCTTATATCGCGAACGGTTGATGGCAATAAGGACCGCTGGCTGTCAGTGGCCGCGACCACTTCAATTGTCCTTTTTCTAAGCATTTACAATTCATAGATGCATAGATAGTCTGTTTGGAGTTTCGAAAAAATCGTTTTATTGGCTTTGAGGTCCTTTTTGTCGCCTCAGCCGCCCACCAACCAACAAGAACAACTCTTGAAGCAACAAGGACATAAACAGCAAATAAGTTTAACATTGTACAACATTCACAGGGTCCTGCCAAAGGGGCTGGCCAGAGGGTTCCCATTGTTATTGTATTTGCGGTGATTTGTGTGGCTTTGTGCAGAGAAGCGCTCGAATTTTAAAATGCTTTGCTTGCTGTGTACGGTGGGGCAAATGCGTCAAAAAGTGTGCAGGTTGTTCTATAAATATTTCAGAATTATATTAATGCACTCGTACTTACTTTACTTTGCAGAAAAAAGTCTCTGATGAAAATATAACATTGCAACATAAATATCTAAAAGATTTTCAACATGAATACTATGAGTATATTTGTACATATCAAGTCCAACGGTTTATAACTAAAGGAGCTATAGAGAGCGAAAAGACCGCTGAAAGTGAAATTGGAAATCGATCTAGAATCTAATATTATTTCAAATTACTCCCTTGTACCACTGTGCAATTGAGCCGCTTTTCTCAAAAAAAAGGGGTGCAAATGGTACAATTTGTAAAATTGCTTGTTGTCCTTTCCTTTTCCCTTTTCCTTAAGCACAGTGCCTTAAGACACAATGCTATCTAATCTTATTCGATATTATTTTAACGTTAAACTTACATTTCAACAGATTCTGGAGTCGCAGTTGAGGCTATTGTTAAACGGGAATCTAACAAATTGTCGTTAACAACAAGATGAGGCTTTAAACTCCTGGTTCCACTCAATCTATCCAAAGAAACAAGCACTTTTAATGATATTTACAGGAAATGGCAGAAACGCATCAATCATTTGTCAGCCATAAAAATTCGTCACACATGAGCATTAAATTATCAAAAAAAAAATGAAAATAAGAAGAGAATAGGCCTAAAAAAAAAATACATTCTTAATGGTTCTTTCGGAAAATGTGACCTTGTAAGTTATGAAGCATACATCCAGCACTGTGGGGCGCCCTTTCGAACCGGCGGAACGACAGACCACGAGCCAAGGTTCAACGATGGTCACTCCAGTAGAGTATGGAACAGTTGGATGCTTCCACTTGTGGCTGACATCGGTGGGTGGCGTGGGTTCAATGGGAATATTGGAATGGGGACTGCGACCGTGTGTGTGTGTGTGTGTGTGTGTGTGTGTGTGTGGAAGTCAAGTGCTTGGTTGTATGCGTACGCGCTCATATGTGAACATTTATTGGAAAACATTATTATTTATGACTTTTTGAATGACATCGCTTGAACTTTTCAAGCAATAAAGTAAGCTCTGTCCACAGCGGATATTGTGGCGGGACTTCCTTTTTTTTCTCCACTTTTTGTATTTTTAAAATTGCATTTTCTATAGAGAGTTGTGAGTTTTGATTTATGAAAATATTCATTAGGAATTAGGGATATGCTTCATATGCCACATCAAGCAAATGAATAAAGTGAAAGCGATTTATTATTATAAAATTCAAAAGAACAATTCTAAAAGCATTTGCGAATCGGATCACAGTAACATAATGATAATTTGAGACAATTTCTTGAAATTTATCTACGTATATTTAATACTTTGTTAACTGTCAACAAACATCCGTTTTCAGCAAATGGCTAAAACAAATAAATTGGTATCTTAAACAACGAATTACTTGAACGTCAATCTAAAATGAAAATCTTTGTATCCCAGAAATAAACGACCTCACAAATATCCCAGCAAGGAAATCAACACTTCAAAAGGGTTAGCTCCCAGTCTCCAGTCTGCTAAGATGTGAAGGACGTTGCATTTGCTTATATGCTCGAAGATCTTATCAAATAACCACAAGAACAATGATTATTTTAAGTAATTGGTAGTCCTTGTTAGCTGAGAAAATACTGTAAGGACCTTAGCTAAGACATTCCTTAAATGTGTCAGCTGAATCCTTAATTTAAACCGAAACTGTGACTTTGTTTTTATTTACTCTGCGAGTTAGGGGAGGACTCTACCTATTTACTGCTATCATGTGTTTGCACAAAAAAAAAACCATAGGATATTGTATGTATGTACAATATATGAGAGATACATACAAGCTCCAGGCGCATGACCCATTCCTGAACTCGTACAAAGTCCTGGCTGTGAAGGATACGAAGGATACACGAACTGTCGCACCGACTAAACTAATGCCATTCTCGTCGTGTGCTTTTGTCCGTGTGTTTGGTGTGTGTGTCTGTGTGTAGGGTACGGGTACGGGTACGGGTCCGGGTGAGTCAAAGTGTAGATAGCATTCTGCCATAGGACGACAACGACGTCAACGATGTCTAAGGTGGAGCAGAAGCCATGACTGCGGCCATGACAGCGATAATGTATACCCCAAACTGGGGATACCAGAGGCAGGAGCATGGCTTGTAGGGTTGTCGTTGTTACGGTCCCACCCACATCCAGACATCAGCCAACAGCCAACAGCCAACAGCCTGCTGCCATCTACAGCTCTCTCACTCTTTCTATCTGTTCCTCTCACTCCATCCCCGACGGCCCGATTTGGATTCACAAAATGAACGCTTTGTGGGTATTAAGTTCGGTTCTGCTTAATGCTAAAGATAAACGTCTGCGTATGTACTTATATTACGACTTGAGGGATATCTGTGAAGGTAAGACTGCTTAAATAAATACTTTAATTTCATTTCAACAACTAAGGACTATTGTAGAATAAGTTTGTGGAAAGTGTGACTTGACTTTAATAAAATAGTTCTATAATTCTATAGCAATTTCATTTATAATGTTTACTTTCGTTCAATCTATTGTATTGTATTGTAGAATAAGTTTGTAGAAAGTGTGACTTGACTTTAATAAAATAGTTCTATAATTCTAAAGCAATTTCATTTATAATGTTTACTTTCGTTCAATCTTTTAAAAATTGATTTGTATAGTAACTCAGCACCTATTTTATATTCTTGTTTCCAATTAAATTATTATAATCAGCTTAGCAATATTGTTTGAAAACAACGATTTTTTTTTAGAATAGTAAAATGTATATTTTGAGCGCTTTTATAAGCTGCAAGCAAAATCACTAGGGACCGTTTTTTATGACGCAGTTTGTTGTTAAACGATGTGGTCGCTTATATGTGTGGGTAAAATGGGAATTTCCGTGGCTCTATCAACCCCAAACATTGATGCAACCTCGACTTGAGTGCCCTTCTTATCGAGCATTGCTCAAGTGTATACCGTGGGGACGTGGGGAATATGGATATGGGCTCTGGGTAGTTTTTTAGCTTTCTTTAGCTGGACACAAGTCACACTTTTGTTTTATCGACAACGATACATCAGCCATCAACTTGATTAACTCACATGGAATGTGCCAAAGTGCCGAAAATCAAATTAAATGGCCTTGATGTGAGTGTTAGTGACATATCTGAGTGGTTATGAGGGGTTTCTTTCGAACACGACGCTTGATTTATGTAAGGCAAATCGATAGTTTGTGTTTCTCCTTAGAGAAAAGGGATAAGTGTCAAACATCCATATTTAGAAAAATGAAAAAATATAATAATATATTCACAAATTCGGACAATATACAAACAGTATTGAGTAGGAAAATAATGTTACTCAGATGTTGTCTTCGCTGTTCGCTCCTCGTACTTTTTCTCAAAGAAAGTAAAGACCGAGTCCATTGCCGAATAGGAGCTCCACTCGTGTAGGGGATGTCCAGCAGATACGCGCTTATAGTCATCGGGACAATCGCCCTCTCTTAAATTCGTATCAAGAGGCTCAGAGCTGGAAGCCCAATTACAGGCCACATCGTTGAAGTATTCCTTACAGCCGGCCGGTGGGTATCCGATTACTCCGTCTGTCAGAGCAATGGCAAACACTTTCTCCTTGAAGAAATCGGTAAACTTTTCCGTCTGCAACAAAACAAATGAAACTTGTAAAATTATCATATCCATATTTTGATTGGACAAGAATATACCAGAAATTTGGTGATGCAGGCGCCATAACTATGCGCCACAATGGCCACACATTCCGGATTCGAGGGCATTACAATATGCTCCCAGACATATTCTGCATGAGATTCGCACGTACTGACTCCCTTAATAGGTTTATACTTTTTATTTATAAAGCGTTGATTGTCATTGGTGTTTGTCACCAGGATATCATAGCCCAGATTTTGTGCCCGCTTAATGTACGGCAACATGGTCCCATGATCCAGGGAATTGTTTATAATCAATCTGTATAAAGTAATGCAAACTATTACATGCTGATAAATTGAAATTGAAATCGCAATATACGTACTTTCTAGCCCATTGACCGGCAAGCACATATCCTGATCCGTTGATAAAAACGATCAGTTTCTTCGATTTGGACAAACGCTGCGGCTGGGAAAATACAAATGTGGAGCGCTCTATGGGTGTGTTAAATGGTATGTATGACCTCTCGAGGCCATTCATTTCCAACAGCTCGTATATGATCTCTGGAATTTGACTAGCCAGCTTCTCATAGTGTTCTTTGTTCTCCGCTTGATTCTCGCTTATATTAAACTGATAAGGCTCTGTTCCAATTTCGCCGGTCGATGCATCAACTTTACACAGTACGCCGGCTACGGAGATATAAATAAATACAAATGTTTTTGTATATAAATATGTAAGGCACTATAGTCCTTTGGTTTTTATTAACTCACAATCATTAAAGCCATATCCAAACTCCCTTAGGCGGGCAATGGCTTCTTTGCTGTTGCTGGCTGGTGGCTCTACCATGTCACTGCTAGAAGATTTGCCTGTTAGGACAGAGTGAACCAAATGTTTAATGCGACTCAACATGGTGATGTACTATATTTAAATACGCCTTCTTTCTTACTGAATGAAACAAACAAGTTGATAATCTCCAATTGCCGGCTAGGGATGCAAAATCAACAAATCTTTGGAATTTAAGTTTTATTGAACTAATCCCTAAACTGAATGAACGAACTAAATCCCTGATTGTAGCTCATATAGTTCAGTGACTAATATTCTAATATAGTTCGTTCAGTGAAAAGAACCTATTCAATAGATCGCAAGACAGTGCTAGTTTTCATCAAATGTATTAGATTTTTATTAAGTTTTTTTAGTTTTTAAATTTTAAATTTTAATGACAAAATAAGTTGATTATCGATAACAAAGATTAGTTCGTGCAGAAAAATTATACTTTAAAAAGTATCGATACTTAAAAGGTATCAGACAGATGGTGGCGGTCACCCGATGAAAAACCAGCTTCGATAAGTTTATTTGGCGCCATTTTTAAAGAGGTTAACCAATCTAGTTTTTTTTCGTATAAAATGTGATAATATTTCTATAATAAAAAGCAGTTGTTCCTCAATTAATTTCCTAAATGTCAATAAACAACAAGAAATTGCCAGATTTCGTGCTAATAGAAATTTTGAAACTTTTCTAGCAATCGAACTTTGAAAATAGTCAGGGCTAGCTATAAAATAGCTCAGTTCGCAACAGTGCTGAAGAACCGAATCATTTTGTCCAATCAGCTGTTGTGGTCCAGAAGCTATCGATAATATCGACCGCTATTTATCGTTAGAGGAATCTAAACAACAAAAACCAAAACCGACACATCACATCAATTGTTGACACATCTTTTAAACGATTTCCACTGCCACGCTACCAAAATTTAAAGTAATATATTTTATAAATGCAAAGCTCACCATTCCTGTATAGGGAACTCGAAAGCTCGCCGCGCGCAATGTATTTGCGCGACTGGCGATCCGCCCTGCGAACTCCGACTTATCGGATTGGGAATCGCACAGTTCGCTTCAACTATCACTTTGCCCTGCTTGTGTTTTGTGCTGTCGTCCTCATATTGCTCTTCCTGTATGCACGCCAAGGCTCTCGATCCTCCTCCGATGGCTACTGGCTGCGCAGTATCCGGCATGCCAATTCATTGGAATACAATGCAACGTATCCACTGACGCCGCCGTTGAGTCTTCAAGGTGGCGTTATCATTTATCGGATTGCCATGATTGCGGACCTAGATACAAGCTCCAAAGTTGTGAAGACCGATGGCAGCGTTACGTGGCGCAGTTATCTGAAGAAAGGTTATCTAACATACACAGCGACAAAGAATGAGATACAAATTAGCTGGGACGACGGTGCGCCCACGACGCTGGAGTCGGGTTTTGCGCTGAAAGGACGTGGCATGGAACTGTCCGAGCTGGTAACATTCAACGGCAAGCTGTTGAGCTTCGATGATCGCACAGGACTCGTGTATGAGATTACCAACGACAAGGTTATTCCCTGGCTGATATTAATGGACGGCGATGGACACAACGCCAAGGGCTTCAAGTCCGAGTGGGCAACAGTTAAGGATCAAACGTTATTTGTGGGCTCCATGGGCAAGGAGTGGACAACAAGCATGGGTGAGTTTCAGAACCACAATCCCATGTACGTCAAGGCGATATCGACAAATGGCGAGGTGCGCTCCATTAACTGGACAAAGAACTACAAACAGCTGCGACTGATGTCCCAGCAAATCTCCTGGCCAGGCTATATGATACACGAGAGCGGCGTCTGGTCGAAGGTGCAGCAGCGCTGGTACTTCCTTCCCCGTCGCTGCTCCAAGGATAAGTGAGTAATCCAATCTCCATTGAAATTGCGTGTATTAATCCCTTTCTGACTTGCAGATACAACGAAACATTGGACGAGCATATGGGATGCAATATCTTAATCTCTGCCGACGAGGACTTTAATATTATCGAGACGGTTAAGCTAGATCCGGACAACACATCAGCTACGCATGGCTTTTCCAGTTTTAAATTCCTGCCCCATGCAAAGGACACCATTATCATTGCCCTCAAATCGGAGGAGCTGAATGGCAAGACTTCCACGTACCTAACCGCCTTTAGTGTTGATGGCAAAACAATGTTGCCGGAGTTGAGAATCAACACGGACTTCAAGTATGAGGGATTCGAGTTCATTTAGCGAACGGAAACGAACTGTGCTGCAATATTCAATGCAATGTAAATAGTGTATTATCCGACGATCTATTTATTGAATTACTTATAGTCAATTAGGTTTTATAAGAGATGCTCATAGACCAATGCCATTCATTTGTTGTGCTGTTTTCTTAGTTTTCGTAATGAATGAATTTCGAATCATTAAAACTCTCTTGTGTATTATATACGTAGCAAATTCAAATGCCAATAAATTTATTTTAATGAAACAAGTATAAAATATATTAAGTAAGAACGTACAAAAACACTGCTAGGTTTTACTTGTGTCACTACAATTCACAACTGATTCCAGACCTGCCACAACCAAATCTGCATTGTCGACGCGTCCCTCACTCGCCCGCACTTCCAACCGATCCGCATTGTGATTCACATTCCAGAGTTCAGGTAGGAACTTGGGCTGCATTGTATTAAGGAAATGCTCCCGCCAAATGCGTTCCAGTTCAATGAGGCCACCGAACTTATCCCGATACATGTCAACAACCTTTTTGCCATGCTGGCAATAGTCTTCATTCTCCACTTTGCAGTCTATGTCGGCTGCCCTCTTCAGCAGCTCATCTGTGATTTCGTTCTCGCCCGCGTAGTAGTCCAAAATGGTTTTCTGCAATTGGGCCGCTTTCTCGGAAGGAATACGATCATTCTGTTGCATTAGAGCTTTGCCGGCGGATTTGACGCTCCTAAAAATAGACTTAATTTAGTATAGAGGGACAGAGAGATGTGTTCCCCAGACTCACCTCAGCTGCTGGTCATCATGGTACTTGACCATGCCGTCTCTGTGCTTGAAGGGCGCGTCACAGGAGACGGCCAGTCTATTACGGATCTTGTTATCCGATATGTTGCTCAGTTGATGGCAGTTGGGACATAGCAATAGGATGTCGTGGGATGTGTGCGATTTCATGACCACGGGAAAGTGCTTTCGGTACTCGCGAGGCACCACATTCTTCCGTATATAGGCATCCCGACGGCCACAGACCACACACTGATTCTCCTTGGGCGTCTGATAATAGCGGCCAACATCGCCGACTGCTCGACCCGCAGGCTCAAAGTTCAGACGCACTGTGAATGGATGTTCGCTGATCTGAGTGCCCAGATTTTGGTTGAGGTACCAGGAGGCTTTGCGGCGATCGATAGTGCAGAGCAGCTCGCCGTCGGGCGCCTCCAGAAGGCAGTTGTCATAGAATACTTTGGACTGAGTGCCAAGATTACGGCATTGTTGTTTCTTTTTCGACGGAGTCTTTTCTGGTTTGACTTTGGTTGTCATCGGGTTTGAAGAAGAAACCGAACCGCTTTTTGTTGATATGCCAGCGGCGTAACCTTTTGTAAAATCCACGTCGAGAAAGGGCTCAATTTTTGGTCGTATCTGATTGAATTCTATGGGACGCCAATTCAAAAAGCTTCTGGGCTCCAGATCTCTTGATAGCTTCTGGAAAATTGCGACAGCGGCGAGTGCATCATTGGCAGCATAGTTTAATTGCGCAGAATCTAGCTGTGTTGCTTCCCAGTTGGAGCAGGCAAGGCGCCAGTTTTTGTCCAGCACAAAGTTAAGATGAGTCTTTGCCAGTTTACCCAATCCCTCCGCCTGATGGCCAGCCATTATGGCCATGAAACGCAAGTCGAAAGTGTTGGAGACACCGACACCGTAGTCATGTGATAGTTTCTTGGCATCGTCCTGTGGAGCCACTCCCACCTTGATGACATCATCGTCCTCGAGCAGCTCACGCAGATCCTTGGGTATCTGCTTCATGCAACACAGTCGGAACAGCGCACAGAGTCCCCGATGAGAGCTCAGCTGCAGCAAGGCCACAGGTCTGCGGCTTCCACCCACTGTGATCCATTCGCAGTCAAATCCCAGCACTTTAAATGACTCACAGTGCCTGAAATAGTAATTGTATCGTTATCAAACCATTTGTCCGCCTGATGTTACTCACTTTTTAAGCTCGTTCAATATGCGCTGTGATTCATGAATGGAGTTAATGACCTCGATGCGTTTGTGCTGCAGCGACCGAGAACTGCCGAACAACAACTTGCCACGCAACAGACCTAACATGGATTGCCTGTGACGCACCAGGACGTAGAACAGGCCCAGACCGGCTGCGATGAGGGCCCATCTCTTGGTGTTCACTGCAGACTGTTGGCCGGACATGCCAGATTAGAGTATAAAATTACAAAAGTTACCCAAATTGAAATATTACGCCAATGTAATCCGAAATTGTATCATGTATTTATGTAAATATTATGTTTTTGTGGTGTGTACACACATCTTGATTGGGGCTTACTTTGTTTTTGCCCCAAGTAATTACTCAACACTTTACTAGAGATGGGCGATATTGAGTGTTTCTCACCACAAGTATCGGATCAAGAAATGGCCCTGGCGCGAATTATAACTTTTATTTAGCCATAATTGAGTAATAAATTAATAATTCAATGTACATTTTTTATTTAAAATTAAATAAAATAAGAGTATTCTTTTTTGAATGCTATGAGTCGATTAAAAGTTGCATGTTTTAATTTACTCCGCAAATTCGATAAGCTTGGATCGAATATTATCAAAATTCTAGCTACATCGCAAAAGATACTTTTGAAAAAGTATCTCAGATTTTCAAGTACCTATTACGAATTCTAAAATTCTGGCAACATTTAACATTCTTTTAACTGCTGGCTGTTAAACTTTTCTTATTAATTTCTTAAAAATTTTAAAAATTCTAGAAAATCAAAAATTCAAAACTGGGTACAAGGAATTTTCGGTGTACCCAAATTGCCAATCAAACCAGATCGGCAATTTTTCGCCGGTGCCAAAAAAATCAAGCCAGATCGCAAACTGTTACCGGATGGGCAACTTTTCTAATTAGTTTGTTAATTCCAAATGTTTTTTGTGTGGAAGCGATTAATAAAATCGTTAAATAGTTAATGTGTAAATAAAGCTGTGTGGTGATAATAAGCGGAAATGTTGAGTTAAACTATGTGGCAGTCCAGCAGCTCATGCTGCATGCTTTTTGCTCATATGAATATTCAAAATAGCCGCAATACAGTTGGAAAATCGATTTTTCAAACGCAATTGAAATAGAACAGGTACGAAAATTAGAAACTAAAACCGAAGATTGTGACAGTTAATTAACGTAATAAATGCTTGCAGGATGTGCCATTAAATCAAATATTAGACTAGAATCTTTGAAATACGCTGCTGACCATGCCCGAGAATTTGGAGTTGCATCAGTTTGTGGATGGGACGAGAACGGGGGATTTATCAAATCAATGGCTGGAACGTCTGAAGAGGCGGGCAAACTGTCCATATCTGGGGATTATACTGGCCACGCTATCATCGCTATTCTTCTCGCTGTGCTCGGTGATAGTCAAAGGACTCGTGGATGTCAATCCCATGGAGCTGGCCTCGTTTCGCTTTGTGGGCGTGCTCCTGCCCACGATTCCAATACTCATCTACACAAAGCAGCCGGTGTTCCCCGAGGGCAAACGAGTGATTCTGCTGCTGCGCTGCTTCATGGGCACCACGGGATTGATGCTCAGCTTCTATGCCTTCCGGCACATGCCGCTCGCCGATGCCAGTGTGATTATATTCTCCACCCCTGTGTTCGTTGCCATATTCGCGCGTGTCTTCCTCAAGGAGCCGTGCACGCTCTTCAATGTGGTCACCATCAATATGACGCTTCTAGGCGTCGTCCTGATCACCAGACCGCCCCTGGTCTTTGGTGATCCAGTGCTCGATTCGGATAGCGAAAAGTATTCGGATAAGACGTACGATATCTGGGGACCAGTCGCTGCCATATCATCGACGCTATTCGGTGCCAATGTTTACATCCTGCTGCGTGCTCTCAAGAACCTCCACTTCTCCGTGATCATGACCAATTTTGGAGCAATTGCATTAGTCTATACCCTCATCGTGTGCGGATCTATTGGTGCCGTCTGCTGGCCCAGCTGTGGACGCGATCGCTGGCTTGTCGTCGTCCTGGGCATCTTCAGTTTCCTGGGTCAAATCCTGCTGACCCTCTCGCTGCAGGTGGAACAAGCCGGTCCAGTGGCAATCGCACGTTGTGCCGACATCGTATTCGCGTTCATCTGGCAAATCATGTTTTTCGGTGAAGCTCCCAATGCCTATTCCCTGTTTGGTGCTCTAATGGTCGTCAGCTCGGTCATACTGACCGCCATGAAGAAATGGGCCATGACACTGCCCCGGGAATCCTCGCTCCGTAAGCGATTACGAGTCATTCTACTGGAGTAGACCAAGATCTTGTAGTGATTGATAGATTGATAGATTGATAGTTGTATTGATAGTTAATGGAATGCTTTAGACACGTTCGTGGTTTCTCTCAACTTAGCGTATTGCCGCTCACATTGTACTTCAAAATCAAACTTGGGCATCAGGGAACAATGCTCAAAACTAATTCGTAACATATTAAAAAGCTCAGCTTTTATATTTACACATATAAAGGCGCATTACTTAAACACCTACATACATAATTAATATACATAAAATAGGCATAAAGTTTTAAAGTTCGAGCGTGATACTCATACCATCAATAATAATAATAATAATAATAATAATATTCATACACACAGAGCTGGGAATATTGATTAAAGTTTGCTTTCATTAAAGAATACACAAATATTTGATTTAATTAGCTACATTTATCAACCATCTCTAAATCCAATTGAAACTATGTAGTTAAAATTTGAGCTTCACTATTAATTAAATCAATTAAAATGTAGTTCATCGATTGAAATATCTATATATTTAGAATGTTGCCTACCTCAAAATCCTTTTTCTTTTGTGAGGTCCTGTGGCTCCCTAGTTAAAGTCACCGTCCTTTCACATATCTATTACTACAGTTTGAAAAATAACTGGGTTAGAATCCTACACTGCCATGTAAATCAATTATCCAAATTATTTTCTTAATTCTATTTTCATGTTGTATTCAATTTAAAGAGAGGAGAATCAAAGTAGAATGTAGCGTGCTCATAATAATTATAAAAAATGTATCAAAAAATGTTCACAGGGATTTACTGATTGTTGAAAAATGTAACTATTTAAATCTGGCTCTAGTGGTACACTGAAATATCCCCACTAAATATAACAAACATTTTCTGTAAAGGTTTGCTTGATTCAAAAATTTAATCATTATTCCCACATATTGACTATGAAATACACACACATACTTATGACACAACTATTTGATTTAGTTTAGCCAAATTCATTGAGTTGTTGTTTTGTACATTGTTATACATGCTTATACTACAGACGGTATTTCCATAAAAATGAACTATATAAATAAATACATTTTGTGTAAAATTAAATAACCGTTTTCTCCCGCTGAAATTGAATTTCTGACAGCTGTTTTTATATCGATACTTGTGGGGTCAGCATAGCACAATTAAGGTATCGTACTATTTGTACTCGTTACGGCAAATATTACTCATTCATTAACAGTCGGTAAACAAACTGCAAAAATTCTACAAAAGTTTAAATATTCTATCTTCAATATTAGAAAAATTCAATAATAGGTGAATTTTCAATTTTTAAATTTGATTAAAATGGTACATGTTGCCAGATCAAAAAATGTTGCAGGGTGGCAACCTTAGGACCGGGTGGCCCGTTGCCACAACAAACCATAAAAAAAGTACTCAAAAAAAAAACAAACAAACAATCAAAACAAGCTTGCCGGCCAAAAGAAAAGAAAAGAAATACACAAAACAATTTTCAACGTGAACGTGAATACGTCGTAGTGTGCGCCGAACTAACATATTTTGATAAAATATTATATTTAAATACATTGAAAAAGGAACACTACGCAAACAGAAAACAAACACGTTGTACATTCGATTTTTGGGAGCAGCTGTTGGTTGTTGCGACATATGGTGATTGGATATAATAACATTTAGAAACCCAAATCGGCAATTACGGCATCCAGTTCGTCTTGTAGATTTGTTGCCCGCGAGCGCACCTGTGAAATTTGATCCTGCAAATTGTCCACATTTGCCTGAAGGAGCACATTGCATTTCCTCATTGCGGCAAAGCGACTCTCGTGCTTCTTAACGCGCGGTTCCAGATTGCCCTTCTTAGCGGAATTGGCGGAATCCTAAAAGAGACAGGTATGTTATTACATATACATATATATATATATATATATCTTATAGATACGAATGGATTATATACCTCCGCTTCTGATTCGCTGCCCGATTCCTCTTCGCTTTCTTCCGATTCTGATTCCTCAGACTCTTCTTCGGACTCCTGCTCTTCCTCGTGCTCCGCTTCCTCTTCTTCTTCATCCTTGTCCTCACTGTCAAGTTCGTCTTCATCCAGCTTCATCGAGGCGGCCATCTTTTGCACTTCCTTCTCCAGTTTCTTGAACTTCTTATTCTCCTCTCTTTAAATTTGAATACACCATGATAATACTTTGAAGTGCATAATTTGTATATTTGACTTACTTGAGTATGACATGATTCTTCTTCATGGCCTGTTTCAGTGCATCCTTCTCCTTCTTGGCTGCCTCTTCCTTGACCTTAAGCTTGGTTAGTTTACTGCGCAACACCTTCACCTCCTTGCCCAGTCGTCGTTCGCGTCGTTCTGTCTTCTTCTCCTCGGGCTCATCTGGATCGCTTTCGCTAAGCTCCAGATCCAACTCCGGCGAACTGTCACGTCCAAAGTGTGCGTCACTTGGTCGCCGGGATCCGTCCAAAGAGCCGCCACCCTACATTCACAATAGACCAAAGAATTACTGAAACATCTCTCCAAGGACAACCCCTGACTAAATGCAGCTTGTGGCGTTACCTTGTACAGGCCGTGATTACCGTGATTACCGTGATTGGTCACCTGGTCGTAGTAATCATCGCTGTCATCGTCGTAAGCAAAGCAATTACTAATATGCGGTCTGTTAGTGCTTGGTGTCGAATTGCCCTTATAATATAAGCGATAGCGTTGGTTAATCGGTTAATCGGTTAATTGGTTAATTGGTCTATTTATGTTAGTGTGGGCAACCAAAAGCGTTTTACAATGGGGTTTGTCTCACTTATGGATCATCTTAAGATCATTTGAAGATCCTTTTCTCAATTCTCAATTGATTAAGAAAATTGAGAAAACGACCTTAAGTGTGTGCACAACACTTTAAGGGGTTATTCGAATGTGAATGTTGAGGTAATAGAGAAACGATATTGTAATACAGAGACACAGTACATATCATTAGGTCTTGTTTTCAATAATTTCATGTATATATTGTTTAAAAAAGTTACATCAGTTTGTATCAAAGGTGTTTTGTCACCGATTTACTATACCACAACACATTATTATGTCTTTCAAAGATAATAAATAAACTGTAAAGCAAACAAGTTACATATTTTTTCAATTTAAAGCGATTTTAGTTTCTAGAGTACATATTCTCATTGGTAATAAAAACTATAGGCGGATTGTAAATTAGAATTTGCGCTGATTCTGATGTCCATGAAAGACAGTTTAAAATTTCAAATAGAAATCAATTTTAGAATATTGCCGACAATATCTTGAAACAAGTGTCTAGGACAAGTTCTTTTTAATTAAAAAAAAAAATGAAACACTTAAGTAAAGACAAGACTTGTATCAAATGACATTAAAAAGACACAGACAAGAATTAAGGCGCTTCCAATTTCTGAAATGATTTTATTTGAGATTTATACGATTCTAATTGCTGCAAATTCGATTTCGCGTAGTTTCTGATGTCAAGACAAAGACTGTTCAAGACTTCACAACATTTCTAAATACACCTTACAATGAGTGTATGTCGAAAAAGGTGTCTTTAATCCAACAAAAGAAACAATTTAAAGTTAAGACTAATTGGTTGAGATATCAACATCCACACACGTTTCAGCCCCCATCAATGTTGTATGTGTAGTGTGTTGTCAGCTGATGTGTAATTATTTATATCTACTGCTATAGCTACAACTATTCCCATGATTTGCAGCTACAATTACAACTACAACTGCATCTAGAATCAATGGCAAAAGCGACTAATTGCGATTGCTTTGTTAGCTGGGTTTAGTTTTCTGGCTGAGCTGTCGCTGGAAGGCTGCGCAGACGGCGCTGAAAATGTGCGAGAACATGTGGATATGTGTGGGTTATGACCCCAACTTCGATTTCAACTTTAACTCTAAGTTTAACTTTAACTTCAACTGACAACACCAACACATTGTGCGACTTGTCTTCCCGCTCCCGCTCCCGCTCCCGCCCCTTCTTAGGATGTAAGTCGCTTACCTGCAGCGCCGCTGCCAATTTGCGCTCCAGCAATTGTATCTGTCGCTTTTGTTCCTCGATTTCCGTTTTCGCATCGACGAGCAGCTCGCTGGTGTCGTGATAGTTCTGTTCCACCTCCTTGGACACCTTGCGCGCATCCTCCACCTCGCGTTTCAGCGAATTGACGTACGCCTGCTCGGATGTGGGCGTGGGATCCATGGTGGCCACAATGACATTTGAACCATACTCGAGATTCTTCTCT
The DNA here is from genome assembly GCA_951394115.2 of Drosophila phalerata. Lineage (NCBI taxonomy): Eukaryota > Metazoa > Arthropoda > Insecta > Diptera > Drosophilidae > Drosophila > Drosophila phalerata. The sequence goes on from OX596005.2 coordinate 8,053,832, forward strand.
CGCGACTTCTCCCGCTCCAGCTCCGTTTCCAGTGTGCGGATTTTGGCCAACAGCTTCTTATTCTCACGTTCCTGCGCATCCCGATTGCGCAGCTCCATGGCCAACATTTGCTTCGTGCTCTGCAGATCATCGCGAATCTTATCAATGTCATCCAGCTCATCGGGACTCTCCTCATCAATGGACATGGCCGACACAATGCTGGGCCTGGCGCTGCCTGCTCCAAGTGCACGGTCACTAGCTCCCGGACCGAGCGCATGACTGCTGGGCGCCTCGCTCAGCATATTGACCTTTGACTGCGACTTGTGCAGCTGCTCCTCAATGGTCATCTGGCGACGGAACTTGCGCAATCCTCCCAAAATAGGTTTGCTGCGATCATTCGTCTGTGTGGGACGCAACCGAACTCCGCCTTGGATCTGCTTGAGCAGCTTGTTGTGCGAATTATCCTTCTCCGTTTCATAGATGAACTTGTCGTCCACTTTGGTCATCGATTTGCACGTCAATATGGGCTGAGATCTGCACAGAAATTAAATTAGTTGAGTTGGACATTTTTTTTTTTGAGGTTTTTCTCAAATGATTAAAATTTCATATTGCTTTCATTATTTTACCTAGTTCGATTTCAACAACAACATTTTACTATTATTTAATATGATTAGTTAAGTATTACAACATTCACTTAATCCCTTTGAGATTTGCATAAATTTTATCATAAGTTATTTATCAAATTAATTGAAATGCAGTAAATTATTCCATACCACATTTTAGAAATAATTAAAATAAGATAAACCTTACACTAAACATTATATAAAAGTTTTACAACCACTAAAATTTAAATTGATATGTGATTTTCCTTGTTACTAATATTTTAGTTCCGTTTGTTATCGACACTAAATATTTATTTGAATGTGTGTCTTAGAACCCAATGATTTATTATACATATTTTATTGTCTTTGAAATTTCTGTTTTGTGGAATATATTTTAAGCATTAATTTAAATTTAATTGTGTCAATACTGAGAGATTTCCATGTAGAATATTTGTTTCCATTCAGTTTTCAGTTTAACTATAATTAAGTAAGAAACACTTCTTTCTAGTCGTTCAACTGTCATAACGAAGTTCATGTGAAATATCTGGGATAGTTTTAACAATTGTTGTTCATTAGTTTCTATCGTATCTTTGATTGATTTACCTTCGCCGTTCGGATAACTAATTTAAAAACTATTCATAAATGACCTGCCATCTGTGTGGAACAGTCTAAATGAGCTGCTCACCTGTCGTTGCATGCCACATGACGCAGCTTCCTGCCGCTCTCGACCTCCTTCATCATCTCGGACCAGTCTGGACGTCGGCGTGGTCGTGTTCTGCATGAAATCAAATAGATGATGGCTTAGTCTAACAGCGATTCTGGTTCAAATTCTGCGAGTGTGCTTACTTCAGCTTTTCGAGTGTTTTCTTCTGCGTGTCGGATAACTCGCGCTTTTCGCCGGCAGCCAATGGAGGCGGTGGCGGTGGTGGCGCCTTTGGCACCAGAGATGGCAGCGGCGGCGGCGCTGGAACTGTTAACATAGAGAGACAGAGGGAGAGAGAGAAAGAGAGAGAGGGAAAAAGAAGGAAAATTGAAAGGTTAGCAGCTGCCTTAGTTAGGATATAAGTATGGATGGTCTGCCCGATTTTCTTTCTTATTTTTTTCGGTTTTCAAGTAAATCGTTTAGCGCTGCGTGCACTCGCGGTTATTAAATATAATTTTAATTTAATGAGTTTGCAATTTGTGTCAGTTGTTTGCGCAAAGTTCTTCTCGCCACAGGCCATACATATCAATTGAGTTTCAGCTGGATGTGCAGGGGGAGTATTTTCTTTCCAATTCGGTTGTTGCACGCTCTCTGATGCTCTGCATTTGCCGGCATTGGCTGAGATTGAAAAGTTACTGCCCTGGTTGTCCGAGATCCCGAGACACAGCACCGGCACCCGCCACCCGCCACCCTCCACCTACCACCCCGTCATCCAACACTGAGCTTATTTTATTGCTTTAACACCCTGAAACATCCGGAACTACACAGAGTTTTAGTTCGAACTCAGCAGGGGCAGAAAAAAGTTTGATTGCATTTTTTACTTTGTGCCGTTGTGCTTGACTCGACTTTGGTTTAGTTAGTTAGTTTAAAGTCTGTGATGCGCTTGCTGCAGGCTTTTGTTAACTAGGCCAATTAATTTGAAATGTTTGCACAAGCTGTTGCTAATAAATTTCCGCCTAAATTGTTGGCCTAACAAGTTCCGAGACGCTAGAATATTTCTTCTTCGAGTTGCCCTTGTAATTAGCAATTGGAAAACTTTTTGATTTGTTTTTTAACCCGTAACTGTATCCCCCCTCCCTGTTTCTTTTCTTCACTCTATATTTATCCTTGATCCCATCCACAAACACGCACAAGTTGGTATACAATACTTTGCATTCTTTTCAGCTTGTTTAACGCCATCACCCTGTACAGGTTGATGGTTGGGTTTGCCTTTGTGTTGTGTTGATGCTAAAAAGTGCAAAAGTCAAACAACTGCTTAAGACAATGGCGGCGCCAAGTGATGAAAAGCTGACAAATCTGTTAATTAGCTTTGTTTGAATGAACCCAGGACCAAGAGGCAACTCACAACACACAACACACAAGCAATCTTCCAGTAAAGAATACCTCATCACCCCATGGGTCGACCTAAAAGGCAGCCAACCTTGCAGCAAACAGAAACATGCCCCAATCTCAACCTTATCCTTTTGTCTGACTGGCCTTGTCCCTCCATCCCTCCCTCTCTTCATCTCTCTCTCTTTTTCTCTCTCTCTCTCTGCCCCGTTTTAATACGCTTTAGCCAGGCTTCTCTTGGAAGCTTCATCTCTGGTTTTAGCAGTCTCGCCTGGCTGAATCTGCACTTAATCTTTAAGTGGTTGGCTGCCTTTGCGGTGGCGGTGCATTATCCGCTACTCCAATTCAGTTGCTCATTCTACACCTGTGCTTGAAACTAATCCCGAACTCGTGTTACTTTACTCAATGAAATCAGATCAGCGCCAAACTTGATTATTGCCGTATCTCCCTGGTGCTGCTGTTGCTGCATGTTAATGTAACATCCTGGCCACGTTCTTTATCCTCTTCATCTTGGCCATCCCTTTCTGTCTGGCTGCCATTTGTAGTCACTGATTAAAATACGTGGTCAACTTTTTGGGCAGCCAATTGAGCGCTCGTTTAGTAAGTTTCGCTTAATTCGTTTTAGTAATTTATGGCAAAGCTCTTGCAAAGCGACATCCTAAATCAGGACCTCCCCCACTTTTGCACACACTTACAAAATGAAAATGAAAACAGAAACCGAAACAGACACTGAAACGACGGGCAGAGTACAGAAAAAACAAAGAAAGAGCAAAACAAAAAAATACAAAAGTAAAGAAGAAACTTACCCATGGCACTTTATGGAAGGGTGCCGGGCAGATAAAACTCTTCATTCATTCATTCATGTCCACAAAATTATTTCTTATTTAAATAAAATGCTGAGCTGAACGAGACCCAGCGTCTCTGAGATGATGCTACCCACTTAATATACCGCAAAGCCCGCACTTACAACGACGCAAAATGAATAGCGGGGTATGTAAACATAAATTTTGCGAGCTCACTCAGTGCTCTCCCTTCCCCCCTCCCCGCTCCCCACCAATCTTGGGAGTACCCTCGGTTCCTGTCTCTGTCCCTTGCCTTTGTCCCCGACCCAAAGAATGCTCCTCTGTACCCGTAACGTTCTGCAACCGTCATCCCCGGCTGATGCTTTCCATTGTGTTATCATCAACAGAATATTCTATGCATGCACAAATGTTGCCGTTGTCATTGAATCACGCTGGGCCGAGCGCACTACCAAAGTTGTGAGGGGATGGGAGGGATAGGAGGAGCACTCCGACGATGGCGGAGTGAACCGGAGCATTAGCATGGACTTCAGTTTGATTACTGACTTTGTTCCATTGTCTGTGCTTTACATGATGAAGCGTTGAGAAGCTCTCCCATATTTTACAGTCAGCCCTCGCTCAACTTGCCCAACAAATCCAATCCCCTTTACTGACAGCTTTAATCCAGGCGCTTTACAGGCGTCTGATTAACATTTTGCATCATCTTGTTAATAATTATTGCCTGTTCATTTGCGGCCAACTAGAGCACTGTACAACATGGTTGTTGATTAAAGTTCTTGTTAAATACATCCACTTTGAAAGCTTAGAATTTAAAATTTGAGCTAATGGTATTTAACTTTATCCTGAATTTTATTAAAGATCTACGCTTAGGAGTTTATTTAATATATTTTCTTATCTAGCCTACTTTCAAGAAATGTATTAATCATCTACGGTCTATTTTATAAGAATCTTTTAAATAATTCATCGAATATTTTAATTTTTTAAAAATAAATAAACAATTAGGGAATTTGAATCTACTTTATTGAAGTGCTTTTCATTTTATTTAAATTATTCTAGGTGATTGGCGATGTGCGGTCGCTTTCCTTTTCCTGGTTTGCTTCGCATCAATTGTTATACTAAATATCAGCAGTTTCCGCTTCATAAACCAAATGTTATCCAATCAATGCGAATTCATCAGACTAGAAGTCTTTACAAATGATTTGACATATATGTGTATGATGCAATTATTTATTTAGTGGACCATTTTATTGTCGCCTAGTGTAATTATTGGTATTATGCTGTCGTGTGTTTTAATGTTTTCCTTTTACGTCATTTTGACCACGCTATGTCCAAATTTGAAATGGCCTAATCATCTTTTATGTCCCCCAGTTCCCTCAAAACGCATGCACCTATTGAAAGTCGACAGAACTCAAACTTAAACGAACCAAATAAAAAACGAAAGAAATGAGCAAAAAAATAAAAAGCACAGCCGTTACATGCCTCTCATACAGCCATATATACTTAAATATGTGTGTATATAAGTTGAGATATATATATAGAAAGCTGGCTCATTTAAATAAAAGAAAATATATTTTGTCCAGCCGGTTGTCCTTTTAGCTCCTTTGAAGACATTGGCTAGGCTTTGTGGCCGCCAGTGCCTTTTTATTTGGTTTCTCGTTTTTTAGTGCAGATATTTGAATATAAATGGGGCATTTAGTTCGACTATATCAAGCACATTGCCATATATCTTTTGTCCTTAACACACAACTGTATCACATCGGTTCAAGTTTTGTTTTCTCGGTTTCCTTTCCCATTGATAGTTGCCAGTTTTGGTTTTGCGCTTTAAAAGGCGCTGGCCAAGTGCCTGTCCCACTCATCATTCTCATCTGGTTTTAAACATTCCACTTTATGTTGTAGTTTTGACACAATGAGCAATAATCATGAATTTTACTTAGACCATAAAAAAAAAGAAACACTCCAGAAACAGGACTAACAGTCCAGGATGAAAGGCGGCAGCCGAAGACGTCGTCCAAGCACATTAAATAAATGTTTTTCTTTTCTGTCTTCATTGTTGCCTTTTTTGTCTTCTCTCGTTTTTTTTTTTTTTTTTATTATGCGACAGCTTTAAAGGACAAACGTTGGGGACAACGGTTACCATTTTGTTTAGTGACCTCTCATACCATTTCACTTCGAAGAGAATCCTCGAGCCTCGTGCCTTTTGTGTGTTTGCGTTTGCTTGGCAAGATTAGGACGCATTTGCGGTCACGTTATTGCCCACTGATTAGGACAGACCGCAACTCGAGTTAACTGCCTCAACGTAACACGTAACCTTTTCTTCTCCCTCTCCTTTTTCATTTCCCGCTCTTAACGAGTTTTTCACTTCATTCATTCCTGGGGCCACACCCACGGGCAATACAATTCAATTAGATAACTTATGCAACTCACTGTTATTGTTTTCAAATTACGATCAGGCGCAGCTTGAAGCCACAAACTGCATTAGAATATTGCGATTTTGTCTCCCTTTTGTAATATTGAAAAAAACTTGTTTTTCCCTTAGCACTTTTGTTTTTTTTTTTTTAATTATTTGGTTTTTTCTCTATTTTTGATTGGGCTTTTGATATGTGGGCGGAAACAGTTTGCGCCTCTTTCGACTCAGTGCACAGCACTCACTAAAATTTAATAAATAAAATATGTTATTTATATTGCTTTATGGCTTTATATGAGCCTTTATGTGCTTTGTTGTTTTTGTTTGGGCACAACATTTTTGATGAAATGTTTTGTGCACATTTCATTTATATACTTTAACATACATATTCATATACTGACTCGAACGTACGTACTCATAAATACATACAAATGCATTCAAACAAGTATGAGTATCTCTTGGTGCGTTTTCAAATTTTTTTAAAAATGAGCAGTCGACGCGCAGCTGAATGTGAATGGACTCACACACATCCTACATACAGATAAGTGCATTTGTGTGAGTAACTGACGGGTATATGTACAGATTGGTATGCTTGTATGTATGGGAATTATGTTCCTACATAGGTGGGTCTAGGGATGGACACCCGACTTTAATATTCTGTCATGCATAATAAAAATGCACAGGGAATTGCATTTTCATCACACATCACATGCCTTATGTGATGAGCTGGAGTTCCTGGCTGAATTTCCAGCATGACTAAATTAACAAAAAATAACTTGAAGAAATTTCGGATTTAATCATACCAATTTCTAATTTTGGCACACTTAGTTTCACGGTTTCTCGTTGTACAGTCAAAATAATATTGCGTGGAAATCTTTCTAGAAAATACATCGATTTGACGGTATATACTTTTAAATAATGCTTTTTTAAAACTATCTTTTAATTAAAATAATAAATTTAATAGCCTCCTCTTGTTACAAAATAGTTTCACGACATGAGTATACGATATTTAATACCATTACGATACGGGCACTCACGCGCCAATCTCTAATGGTCAATACACTCATGACCAATATCACTCATACGCTACGTTAGCCGCGATGTCTTTTGATACATTTTTTTTTAGCTGTGACGTCTGTCGGCCTTGCCTTTTGCCATCATTTTGATGTATAAATTGTGAGAGAGAGAGAGAGCGTGAGAGAGGGAGCGAGAGAGGGGCTAATAGAAGGTCCAATGCGAAAAATGCACACGGCCATTCAATTGATACATATGATAGATATTTATACTTATACGCTATCCAAAATAGTACCCAAAAACTTATATATATGCCCCATATTCGCATTGCCTGTTAGATTGTTTTAGACATTAGAGAAGCATCAGTAATTTACAGCATTTGGTGTGATATCCATTAGAGTAGTTAATCGGGGAGTTTAGCTTCCAGTCGAATCTCGTTGAATCCGCTGACAGCGAAGAGTGGGATGACTTACCATTTTTGATGCTTTGCTCGCGCTTTATTGAGGGCGCTTTCCTCAGGGTTTTGGTCTTGAACTCGGGCTTGGGTTCTTCTTTGGGTTCTTTAAGTATTTCATCAATTTTGGGTACCTTTTTAAGCACTGGCCGAATCTTGAGCAGATTATCGGTGCTCTTGCTCGGCAAAGGTTTCTCCTCGCGCTTCACATGCCTCAGCTTTGGTTTCTCAAGCTTAAAACGCAATCGACGCTCGCGCTCCTCCTCGGTCTCACCCTCGACGGCCTCATCGTCGTCCTCGGGCGCCACCTTTTTCATTGATTTATCCCGCTTGACCACAACGCTGCGCAACTTGGGTTTCTCTAATGTGAAACGCTGTGTCAACTCACTTTCCTGCTGCTCCGCTTTCTTGTTGATCTGCGTGGGACGCAGCTGTGCGGCCTTCTTAACATGCTCCGGAACCTTGGCTTCCACAGTGGTGTCATCATCATCGTCGTCGTCGTCGTCATCCTCTTCATCTTCGTCATCATCGGTTTCTTCCTCCTCAGTCACCTCCTCCTCGGATTCGGTTTCCTCTTCACTTTCCTCTTCCTCCTCCTCTTCGCTTTCCTCCTCGGAGGAGGATGACTCTGGCGGTGGCGTTGGTTCCTTCTTCTTGGCCGCCGGCTTCTTTGTTGCAAGACTGGATGCTGCTTTTTTCACTGGCTCTGGAGCAGCTTTCTTCAACGGTATCGTCGTCTTCTTGACAATCGGCTCGGCATTTTTACTGGCAGCTGCTTTAGTTGTTGTTGTTGCTGCTGCTGCTGTTGTTTTCTTGATGGGCTCCACAGCTGTTTTCTTAGCCGGCTCAGCTGACTTTTTGGCTGCTGTTGTTGTTGTTGTTGTTGCTGGTACTGCCTTGGCCTTGCTGTTGGTTGTCGTTGTTGTTGTTGTTGCAGCCTTCTCGCCATTTTCCTTGGCCTCGTTGGCGGTTGCCTTTTTGGCCCACGGTGTTGTCGCTGACTTTGTGCTGGCATTGGACACTGTGGCGGCATCCTCTTTCACCCACGGCGGACGAAATGTAGTGCGTCCGCTGCTGCCGCTGCCGGCTGCGCTGCCAGTGCTTGTTGTGCTACGGGGCGTCACGAAGGGCATCTTCACGAACTAAGCAACTCAGCAACTGTTTTCCGTTCTGTTAATTCTCCAGGGGTTCTTCTTGTTGTTACTCTCTGCTTTCCTGTTGTTTTTGTTGTTGTTGGCACTCTGTTCGCCCACTTTTCGTCGGCTATTTGCACACACTTTTTAAATAATTTTCTGTGATTTTTCCGCTTTTGTTGTTGTCGTTGTTGTTGTTGTTGCTGATGAAAACACAAAACTTTGCACATTAGCACCAACGACTGTGGCGGCTGTTGGATTGTCGTGTTGGTTGGGCGGTGGCGGTGGCACACCTCCACTTGACTCACTCTCCACTTGTCCAAAAGTTATTTCAAATTGCCGTTTCTCTATTTTTTTTTTTTTTTTGCTTTGTGATTTATTTTTTTCGAAAATAATTTTTTTATTTTTGTTCGTTTGTTGAAAACTTGTTGTTGTTGTTTTTGTTGTTGTTGTTGTTGCTGCTGCTCGCGTTGTGCGTGTCGTTGTTGTTGTGTTGTGCTATTTATTTAAAAACCTGCTGCCGACGATGAGCAACAGCTGTTTAAAATATTTAAAATTCTCAATTCGTATATATTTGGGTATGTTTCATTTCAAATGTTATTTTTAAATGCATGCGCTCATTAGCTGCTCGTTTTTGTTGTTGTTTTTTCTTTTTGTTGTGAGAGTATCTTATTAGCAAACAAAATACAAAAATGTAGGCCTTTGTGTCATAGTAACAATCAGCGGGCCATCTCTAAAAACTGCTGTGTTGGCCCAATGAATAAATTGGCCAAATTCCCACTCGCTAACGAGTTAAATACTTGAACAAATTCTATGCAGTTCCAGTTAACACGCTATAGCTACACATCTATGCACTCCAAAAAACAACAACAACAACAACAACAACAACAAGAGCAACAACAACAACGACAACACAACAATAGCAACAGCACAAACAATTTGCTCTGCCACTGCCTCGATATGTAAAAGGCGAAAATATTTAATTTTAGTTTCTTTGTGCCCGAGCGCCAAAGCGTCGGAGAATCAAAAAAAAATTAAAAAAAAAGAATCTCTGACTGTGGCGCTTTCGTTTCACAAAGTATACAATGAAAAGCGTACACAGACACACAGACATACAGAGTGAAAGAGAAATAGAAGAAAATTGAGGCGAGAGATTGAAATCCGAATTTGTTTCATTCCATTTACCAGTTTCCATGGCATCTTTATCGTCATTTCCATTTCTCCAATTCGTCCAACGGCCTTTTGCAAATTTTCTCAAAATATACAAATATACATATAGTATATGTAAAAAAAAAAGACTTTTCCTCTTGCTTGGAGGAGGCGTTAATTAAACATGACATGCAAATAAAAATTATACTTATAAATATGCCGTCATTAGGCCGAATAATATAGAGAAGATACGAGGCTATAAAAGCCAAATAATGGCCAGCAAATTAAAAAAATCATATTGCATTTAACCTGATGCTAACAGTTTTTACAGATATGATTATTACAAATTCAGACAATTTTTCTGGTACAAAATGCTTATCAATTTAATATAGATAATATTTCTCCGACTTGAGTTCGGCAATTTTTACGTTGCAGTAGCTGAGCAAATTCTTTTTTTCAAGTGCTGCGCATTTAGCAAGATTTATATTTTTAATGTTAATAATTTATTTATAATTTTCTTTCGATATTTGTGGATTTTTATTGGCTGCGACGCACGTTCCGTCGTTAGTAGACAATTTTTATATACACCCACAATGCACATACACCCACACACATACAAAGCAGTTGCACAGTGGAACAACTGAATATTGAAACAGACACGGGAGATATTTTTGCTCGGCACGCAGCGCCTATGACGGCGTTTCAAAAACTAAATTCATGTATTTTTAACAGCACGCCAAAAGCTTGAAAATTTCGAAAACATATCAAAAAATACACAAAATTATTTGAAAATCTCGCTCTCGCTTCCACTCTCTCTTTGCGTGCTCTCTCTGAAAAATCAGAAAAATGAAATTGAAAATTGTTTTTGGCCGACGAAAATATTTTTAGCAGACTCGACAGTTTGGCGCTCAGCTCAGCCGATTGACCTTATGGCAGGTGCAGCATAGTTCAATGAAACTGGAATTATGAATATAGTTATGTACACACACACACACACCTACAAGCCATACAATATATGTATATATAGTTGAATGTGTGAGCTTGTTACATGACGTCGGCCGGCATTTTACATTATACATTACACATCTTGAATCTGTTATCAATTGGCCTGAGTAGTCGAAATGGGTCTCAATTACGCAAGTTTCTTTGCGTGGGTTGGTTTGGGTATTGTTGAGGAGAAAGAGAGGGATGAGCTGGGAGAGGGTTGAGGGCAACGCGTCTTACCCTGTGATAAAAACCATTCGTCTAGAAAATCCAAACCCATTAGTGCCTCTTAGCTCTCAGTCTTTGCTGATAAATTTTATTGATACTTCTTAGATTGTTTTTGCAATATTTACATTGTCGCCAGCTGCGAGATGCGTCCTCTTTTTATTTCTTTCTTAAATGTGTTCTACTCTGTTCCTCTGTGTGCTATACAATTGACATTTGTCGTCGACTGATTGCATTTGCAATCCATTCATCTATCTATCGGTTAGTGCGTGATCTTATTTATAGTCACAAATGATTGCATATCGATTAGACAATTGCATTGTTGCAGTGTGCGAACTAGTGCAAAAAATTCAAATGCTTGCACCTCTACTTGATTGATTGAAAAAATTTAAAAGAAATTAAAAAGTTGGTAACACTATTTGATTGATTGAAGCAAAGCAAAACCAAGTGGAGAAGCATAAGGCAATAATTGAGAGAAACTTCAAACAGAAATACAAATGGAATCAACTCGGAGGACATAGAATGAATAAGCAGTAGAAATGGAAAAGAAAAAGGTGAAAAGTTCTTACAAAAAAGGAAAAAGAATCGCTGCTCAAAATGATAAGCAAAAGAAGTAAAAAATATGCCAAAAATGGGAGATAAGGTGAGAGCAGATTTCAGCATTATAATAAAGTCTCTCAAGTACCTTAAGAAAGCTGAAATAAGGCACAAATTGTTCAAAGGAGAAAACAATTGACAAACCGAGATGAAGTGAAATGTTAAAAAAGAAAGAAAGGGCAGACAGTTCATTACTTTTAAAGCAAGACAAAAGGAAGCAAGGAGAAGTTGCCACAGCCAGCCGGCACTTAAAACAAGTCAGGCACTTATCTTAATTGAAATTAACAAAAGAAGACTTAACCAGAGTCAAATGCTACCCTCAGGATATAATTACATTCCCAAATGTGTTGTGAAAATTGCAACAAATTTAATTTGTATGGAAATTTAAATTTGGCCAAAAAACGATTGATTAAAAACTATGTAATTGTTTTCCATAATTTATCAGTTTTCGGCACGGTCATCAGAATGGAAATGAAATTTAACTAGGCGTATGAGTAATAACAACAATGGACGAAAAGAGTCAGTTGCATATTTCAGTTATATCTTCTATATATGTATGTATATTCATATAACTGTTTTGCGTGCTTGCAACTTGTTGGTTGAACAACAACACAAACAAAACTCATGAATATTTAAAAGCCCACATAGTTTTGGGGTTAAATGCTGTCGACAAACTTGCACTGCATACTTTTTGGCGGTCTCAAAAATGAGTTATTTCTCTATACCCTGTAATCAACTTTTAGAAAATACTATTCTGAAGGTAATGACTGACCCCTGATAGATATCTAAAACTTCACTTTCAATATGAGGGTGACCTTAAAAATATTCAACAGACATCAAGTCTATCTAAATTCAAACTGCTTTAATTAAAAACTATCGTATTTCTAAAAAGAATCTCTAAGAAAAAAAACCCCCGTAAAAATATCTTTTGGTGTGCTGAGTATCTCTTAGTACAACATTTTTTCTACATTTTACTGCAAAGCTACAGCTTGTTTTAAAATCAAAGCGAAAAAATGGCAGAATCAATAAAATTAAAAGTTCCCTTGGCACTGAGTTTTATTATTAAATGTTTTCCGTTTATTTGTGTGAAAAAATTGACAACTTGCCATGTCCGTAAATCAATTTGAAGAGCGTAGACAACTTTACAGCGGTTGAAATAACAAGTAATAAAACACACTAATTAAAAATCATTTGTCAGACAAATTAAAATGCAATCAAAATCAAATTGAAAATTCTTTGACGAATTTGTTTAATTAATTGTAGCAAAAAAGAAATATTAAATGAAACAAATATAACTTTTAACGTAATTCTAGTAGTTGTGTTTATTTGTGCTCTCTTCTCTTCATGATACACCAAACCTTATGAAATACTGTATATGGGAGTCCCTGGACTCTCGGCTGTTTGTTAACATGTAGCTTCTGTTGTTGTTGCTGTTGTTTCTGTTGTTGTTGTGCTCTAAACCTTTTTGACCTCGTGCGGCGTCTCCGTTGTGTTAAGTCGAGTAAATTTGGGCCACGTGGATATCTCCTGGAAGAGTTTACCACCAGGACATTCAGTATCGCGCACCTGCCTATGACCTAGCAGCTTGTAGTCTGCAGCAATGTAACCCTGGGCGACTCCAAATGCTATCAAATCCTTCGCTGCTTGGAGCATACGTGCTGGCGGCAGTTCAGCTATAAAAATGTAAAATTTGTGAGAAGTTAAAAACTGTTTGTATAGTTTGAATCACTCCCTCTAGGTACTTACTTCGCCAGTCGCCAATGAGCACAATGCCCACACTTTTGTCATTGTATTTGGGCGCATGAGCACCCACCACATTAAATCCACGTCCAGTATAGATCATGCCATCGCCACCGATGCCAAAACTATAGCCAATGTCATTCCAACCGCGATCATCCTGATGGAAGATCTGAATGTCACGCATGCTACGCATACAATCCGGCGTACTGTAGCATGCGGCTGGTATATACGAATGATGTATAATGACATAAGGGGCAGGTCCGGTGAAATAATCCACCTCCTTGGGCATGCGGGCACCCCAATCTGCTCGGGACAGCAGCCGGGCGCTGTGTACCCCACTTTCCGTGACGGCCTGCTGCATTTGCTGGGTGTAACCTGAAAAGGTAAATGCGAGAACAGAGATTGACCGTCAGTTGGTTGTTGGTTACTGTTTGCTGCTTGCTCTGTTTGTTTGCTTGGCCAATAAACAGACAACGAACGTACCACGTTTATTTACAATTTTCGCACTCTTGTGTGTGTATGTGTGTGTGTATCTGCGTGTGTGTGTGTGTATTGCGTCACGCTGTGTGTAGCATTAATTGCATCAGTTTGTTTGACTTCAACTTTATCGAGTCTCTTGGTTTTAGTGTGGGATGTGTATCGCCTTTCGCGTTGGTCGCGCGATTTTCATTGATAAATTATTGAACGGATTCCCCGACTTGTGCCCGGTAGTTGCTGCTCGCTGTTGGTTTTGTGGCTGTGTTCGCCCAACGAGGTGAGAAATCGCAATGATACCCAATGTTGAATGCCATTCGAAACACTCAATAAAAATTCCCCCGCACAACACAGCAACCACAGTGACAGACAGAGCAGGAGAGACAAAAAGAGAGACGGTGAGAGAGATAGAGTGAGAGAGAGTGAGAGAAAACTGACCAAACAGCCTGCTGAATGCCCCCCAAACGAGTTGATCGCTTTGCTATGTACGATTTGAATAGTATATTTGCATATCTCTCAGAATTTGTAACAACGTCGGTTTCTTTGCCAAACGTGTCAATTAATGAACCGGCCCCAAATCATATAAAATATGCATGAAGTTGGTTAAGCGATTTGTTTTGTTTACTGAAGCGTTTAGTGCGCTTCAAAATGTCGAGAGTGTTTGCTACTCTGAACAGCTGTTTAAAATGTACTGTTAATTCTTCATCTATTGCGGGGCATAAACATACTATATAGTTAGTATTAGAAAGTAGCGTTTCCTTTAATCTTTTATGCATAGATTTTTACTTATTTTATATGAAATCTCTGAAATTGTTGCCAGCGTGAGGTCATGATATTTAATTGTATTTGTGTTGTATCATTATTTATATTCTCTATCTGTCTAATTATGTCTCTCAGTTTTTGGTATTAAATTATAAAATAAATGATTTGAATCTCTAGGACTTTGCTTTTTTCCACAAAAAATATATATACTAAAAAACGGTGCCACTGTAGTTTGAATCAACTTCAAAATAACTAACAGATTAGAAATGCAATGAAATTTCACACCTTTACGAACGAAGTAATTGAGAGAAATAAAATTTAAAGTTAAGTCGTACTGTTCCAATTTAAAAAAATTCACATTGTATACACAACTGTGACTATTTAAACTTGTAGCGTTAAAGGCAAATAAATAAAAAAATGAAATATATAAATTTCGTATACTTTGTATTTAATTGCATACAAATATTTTTTTTAATACTTGACTTTGTATAGTAATTGATAGGCTCTGTTCTGATATTTTTTCTGGTTAAATCGATGTATTTAAATAAAGTTAGAGTATATCAAGTGCGCCGTTGTCTGTTTATTTCGTCAAGTAATGATGAGTCAGCCTGAAACTTTTTAATAGATTTGAATATTAAATAGAGACGGCAACAGGTGCTATCATCTATCAGTTGCCCGTTTCACAGTTACCTATTGACAGTGATGTTTGTTGCCCCAAAGCGACGGCCTTCAAAGCCAACTTTCTGGTATCCGCCCCAGTCATAAATGCAAATGCTCTACCAAAAACTATTTCATTCAAAATTCGTTTGTGTGTGTGTGTCTCTCTCTCTCTCTTTTTCTCCCCCTCGATCTATGTGTGTGTTTGTGCGAGTGTCTGTTTAGGGGAAATACTTGTCGACTTTGCTAAAGGATGAGTGTGAAACTTTAACAGCATCCATTTGGAAAGGCGTCTCACCCGCCACATGCCACTCCCCCTTATCGCCCACCGCCGTCTCGCATTTATATGCATATGCAAAGTTGGAACGGAAAGCGCGGGTTTGGAAATGACAGCTGGAAGATGTGGAAGTGGAATTCAAAGTTAAGCTGGAGTTGGAGTTGGAGCTGGAGCTATAGCAGAAGCTGATGCCGAAGCACTTGACTAAGTTAATAGTAGCAGTTTCTAATTAAAATTTAGAGAGCAAAACATTTTTTAGTGTGTCTGCACATTCGCACCTGTATAAAATTATATTCCGACTCCTGCACACATGCACACACACTCACATATTATATACATGTATATAGAGTGACTACAGGAGCTAAACCTGGAGTAAGAGCTGAAACTGGAGCTGGAGTTGGAAATGGTAATGGGATCGTCAATTGGCAGCGCGTGCTTGAATAATAAACAGAGCGTGTAGGCGGTAGGCGGATGGAGGGGCGTGGTAGGTGGCTGCTGTCAAATCATTTGCTGTATAATTTATGCCTTTTGCTTTTTAGTGTTACATGTTAATTACGTTTATACTCGTTTATTTACCGTTAAGCCGCCCGAGATCACCTGACGCACATACAAAACACGAAACTAAAAGTTAATGCCCCATTCCCCTCCCCTTCGCCATTCGCTTACCGCTTCCCTTAATTGTTGCCCCTAATTACGCGGCCTAATAAAGTAAACATTAAACTCGTTGTGCTAATCAATGTTGCAAACTATTGCTACACTGACACACACACCCACACCCACACTCACATATTCATATCGACACCTACTATTAAATAGAGTGTGCCTTAGGATGATGTATAATGACTGGAGGGATGTGTCTCATATTTCATAGGAAAATTGCGAAATGTAATTTGACGCTGTGCATGAAATTGACTTGCCGATGGGCAAGACAAGTCGGATGGTGGGGGTTGCCAAATGGTATTGGTTGCCTTGATAATGTGATAAGGCTTAATCCTAGCGAGCTTCTCTCATAATTGAAGTTTTCAATTTATTCAATTTTCCAAGCACCCAACCAAACCACCCCGCGCTAATTGTTTGTTTTTAATCAACCAAAGCATATAAAATATGCTATTTATATACACACACACACTCAGACAAACATATCTACACTTTCGTAACTGCGAGCATATTATATGAGCGAACTCATTAAGCAAATATTGTTTATAGTATGAAATATTCCAAATTAAGTCACGCTCACTCAAAACAGAAAAATTGACACGGTAAAAATACAAAATAAAAACAATATAATAACAATGTCAAACAAGACCAAAAGGAGCGCTGACAAATTTTTTATACTCTAACAAATAATTAAAATAAAAGTAAATTAATAAATAAGCCTCACTAATTCTGTTTACTTTAACATATTGTTTTTTCTTTTGTTTGTAATAAATTTACAAATGCTAATATGAGTTAAAATATTGTTTTCAAATTGAGAGGATTTATTTGGAAGCATTATCCTTGAAATACAAGTGAATTCGGTCAAAAAACTCCTCGATTTTTTTTCTATAATATACCATTATATTTTTTATTAGTACACGTATTCAACTTTTTTTAACCTTTATATCCAGTTTTGTATTTAATTTAAATAAACTGTCTATTTTGTTGTGCTGAATGGAAAATCGAGGCTCTCAAAAATATGAGCAAAGAGATAAAACAACGAATCCTCCCTTTATGAGGTGGTTGAGATATTTAAATATTTAATATGAAACAGATTAAGCATTATTTGTAGCGATAAGGATGCGTCATTAGGAGAATCAAATATTCTTAATGAATTAACATTTGCCGTATGTGGAACAGGGTACCCCAATGTGTGTATACCCTTAAAAAGTAGTTTAAGCTTATTTGTTGGAGTATACGAAAACAATAAATTAATATGCGTACTATTATAGATCCCTGTCCAGCTGTCGATGAATTTGTGCGCTCAAATTACATTTTTGTTAAATGCGAGTAATTAAATTTGCGCGAAATTCGAAACATTAAATACCATGGCATTCAGTTATTCATATATAGTATAAAAGTAGTATATATTATGCATGTTGTTACTATCTCATCGGTTGTATCTGCTAGTCAGATACAGGGTGCTCTGGAAACAACTTTAATCGAGTTGGCAGGCGAATAGAGTTTGTCGATAACAAGCTCGAAAGCAGAAAAAGAGCTTTAGTGATTCGGTAGTGCAGTGTGTTTATGTGTGTGCGCGTGTGTGTAATTTTGTGTGTATATATTTCAGGGGCAGGCTGATAAGGCTCACAACACTTACCCATCATAGATAACACAAGTAATCCCAGTGCTGTCATGTTTTCAGGTTTTACGCGAGTATTTTGGCTGATGACTTAGAAACTTTTTTGCACGTCCAAATTTCTTCTATTTTTCTATACTATTCTATATTTTTTTCTATTTTAGGAACCTTCGTTAAGTTTTGTTGTGTTGGCAAGAAGTGTGCATATATTTGGAAAAGTCGAGTTTAATTTTCACATGCTTATTGTAAAAATTACTTTGTAGTATTTTTTTTTTTGGCGCTTTGATAATGTTTTGTATCGAAGCAGCTCAGAAACGCGAATGATTGGGTAGCATAAGGGCGCAACGATGTATATAGACCGCACAGATACTTATATTTAGTTTGTATTATTTTTTTTGTTAGTTTTATTTGTAGTTTAATTTCGCACCAGCGCCGTCGACGTCAGCGTCGCTGTCGTTGTCTGCGCGCAATGCCAAACGATTTGTATATCGCATTGAATTTATTACCAAGCCTCGACAGCGACGCCGGCGTCGACGACGACGTCAGCGTCGAAGTTGGCGCCTCGGCGAATCGTTGAATTCGCTCTTAGCCTCTCCGTAACGCTCACTTCCGCTCCGCGTATCTCAGTTGCTCAGCTGTCGATCGGTTAGCTCTCAATCTTCTGATAATATTGTTATCAACCCGGAGATTTGTTTCTTTCTCTTTCTTTTTTTATGCTTAATTAATTGTATTTAATAACAGTTTTTAAAGCTGAAAATTGTCGCCGTTGCCGTTGTGTGAATTACACGACAATGTGCAAATTTATCGACCTCCTTTGAACCGTTTTTGCTTTTGGCCTCTCTGATTGACGGTACTTTTTATTTGCACTTTGTTGCGGGTATTTTTTTTAATACTCTTTCTTGCTCTTTTGCTTAGCCCTTTCTGATCGGCATGTGCTGATTGTTTTGCCCCATTTAACAGTGACTTGGCAGAAAAATGATATCAACCTTAACCTAAACGTGAACTTTGATGCGCTTTCCCTTTGATAATTGCAAATGTAGCTCATCAAGTATCTATCTCGTGACTCACGTTCAGATATCAGCTGTGTTGTGTTACCAAACGATGGATTAATCAAGGCAACTGAAACAATTGCTTATCATTGTGTTCTAGGCCAAAATAATTGCTAATCATTGTGTTCTAGGCCATTAAGTTTAGACTTTCATGATATGAGTATATCGGTCAGTCGGTTTTTGATAAGGCTTTCCAGCAGTCACGGTCAAAATGAAAGCTTTTAAGAATTATTTAAAGCATACATAGAATTTTTTCTTACGCAACTCTTTTGAAGCAAACACTCTTTTGTGTTTATCTTGTTTAAATATTTAATTAACCATCGATCTAAACCTATTTGACCTTTTGTAGTATTATTTATTTTTAATTACCCATTAAAGATTATTATTAATCTATGACTATTAAAATTCTCTATAAAGCTGAATTTCCATAGAATTCTTGTTGTTTATTTGTTCAGTTGTGATTTCCCCCAAGATGTTATCAAACAATGACCTTTTGAACATTTTTTTCTGAATCACTGAATGACCTATCACTTCTTTGCTCAGACCTAATGCACTTGTATGTCTGTCCCCAGCTCTGTCCCTGTCTCTGCATCTATCTCTATCTCTGTTTCTGTTTTTCTCTTATGCTGATGTTGTTTTTATTATTTACCATCCGGACTTTTGAGGGGATGTCCCTGGTTGCTTTGTAGGGGAAGCCCATGACAAATATATTTGTTAAATTGCTTTAGTCAATCCGTTGAGGTTTAATAGACAAATTAGCGGAGGTAATATGTGGTTTATTTCACCACTGGACAGGGTATTTCAGCATTCCCATTGAATTTGTAACCATCCAAAGTTATATCAAAACTTTCTATTCCGATATTATAATATTAAACTAACCTATACATACTTCTATAAAATCTAAATATTTTTTAAATTAACATAAGTTTAATAAACATTAAAGATATGAGGCACAAAAGCTCTGCCAGACATTTGGCGTGAGTAAACTGAAACAAAGTTCTGGTAACTTGTTATACCGGCTTCCCTGTCAATCGGATGTTATATATGAGAGATACTGCGATATCAATAGTGTTAAATCATTGTATAACTGATTGGTTCATAAACAATTAATATATTTTTTATGATTTACAATTTTTGTTATCGCAATGTTATTTTATTAGTGTATAATTGCTTCGTTTAGATTTTAGGTATGTGTAGGTTGTTTAATTTGTTTCTTGATTTTCATTTGTTGAATGTATCATTAAAGTTACACACACGGACGGGGGATTACCGCAGCATCCAGATGGTCGTAATATCATCAAAAGGAAATTCAAGTCGTTGCCAGCCAATATTTTGGAGGTGTTTATGTGGCAAGGTAAACACGCATGCCTCTCCACCCGCCAAGTCTCCCCCGGTCTCAAAATATTTATTTATTTAATTTTGAAAAGGGGAAATTTTTCGATTGCACACAATAGACACATGGAATAGTTCAAATAGTTGAATTGTTGGCACGCCACTTACCACAAATTATATTTTGTTGTTCTCGCTGATGTTGTTCGTATTGATGTTGCGTATATTGTTGTTGCTGTTGTTGTTGCTGTTTCTGTGTAGCGTCCGCCTTGACAACGTCACTTGGTTTTGGCAATGTTGTTGCCACTAAGGTCGAATTCCCCGACCCACATCCAGACCGCTCGTCGCCCATGTCGTGCCAAAGTCGTTAACAACCAAAACAATTCTGAAACCGCTAACAACAATTTGGAGCGTACGGAAAACTGACTATCTGAAGTCGATGGCAATGGTAAAGTCGAAGCTGTTTTACTGCCTCTGATTAATTCTTGTGCGTTTCCAACATCCACCTCACACTGCAATCAAACTGGGCATGCGAGCATCTTCATTAAGTTGGCCAACTTTGGTTCTATTAATGAAGACCAAAAGAAAAAGAGAAATTGGCTTAGTTAGTTCAACTGAACATTACAGAAGCAAGTTATAATGTAGCTTAGATAGAAACATGGATAGGCTTAATTAAGTTAACACAATTCACTTTGATCC
Source organism: Drosophila phalerata (assembly GCA_951394115.2). Classification (NCBI taxonomy): domain Eukaryota; kingdom Metazoa; phylum Arthropoda; class Insecta; order Diptera; family Drosophilidae; genus Drosophila; species Drosophila phalerata. The sequence continues at coordinate 8,074,467 of OX596005.2, forward strand.
TAAACTTCTCATACATTTTTTGGTTCACAATTCAATTTTAGTGTGACACTATAAAAACTTTTAATCGAAATGATATCACAAGTTGAACTAGTAATAACATTTGTTATTAATTATCACCATAAACTGATATAAAATAAAAATAAATTAAATAAGTAGATTTATAAACAAAATATTAAAAAAAAAAACTCTTAATGTATTAAGCATATACATTAGTTTAAGGAAATCCATGTTGCTTTGCGACAATATCTACAAAAAAAGGCCTCAAATCTGAATAGAGTATTCCAACTACGATCATGTTTGTCATATCACTTCTTAAAGAGTTTTTTTTTTGTTTTTAATTTCGTTGTATGCGAAACTGGCCGCTAATCTTACATCTTATCAGGGTATTAAGTGCGGTGTTTGCTAACTGCCGCCTGGCACGCTCTTTTTTGGAGTACAATATATAGAAATCACATTGTTTTTAGGGTATTCACCAAGGTGAAACATTATCTGTGTGCTGTGCGGCTGTTAGATAACGACAAGCGTGTATTACAATTAGCAAAAGTAATTGCAAACTATTTGTTCCTTCACCCTCCGTCCTTACTTCGCCACATTCCATAATAATACCTCAGCTCGCGATATGCTTAGATTATTATACTGAAAGTCCAGTTCGTAGTTGCTTAATTAATGGACAACATGCACAGGCTGTTGCTTTCCATCTCCTGCTCCACGAATGAAGATCTGGAAATGCTTGTATATGTATATCATTTGGGCAGGCTGTGGGAAAAGTTTTTGGCAGGAACAACTCATCAGTTGGCGCTAGCTGTCGCTTATATCATTGCCAGGACAGATTAGTTACGGTTGCTGGTTGCGTTTTGGCTTAAAGGAATGGGATCGGAATTGGGCTTGGGATTCGGGTTGGGGTGTAGGTCTTGTCAGTGCTATCTTGATGCTGGGCGGGTTTTTGGCTTCACGACACGCACATGCCATATATTAAGGCATACATAAAATGACAAACGATTTGCGTTGCGCGTAAATTGAAAAGCGCTGAGCCTGTTAGATTGCAGCAGCAGGAGGTAGAGCCAAGCAGCAGACGGGAACAGGGAAAAGTGAGCAGAGAAGAGGTGAGGAGAGGAGAGGAGAGAGGAGACAGCAGCAGCAGTTGATGCCAGAGGAAGAGGCTGCTTCTGGCAGTTCTGGCGACAGCAGCGAATTTTGCTTGTTTGTTTGGCTGTTTGTTATTGCTGCCTGAATGTGTCTGCATGTCTAGATGTCGTTGTTGTCGCCCCCCTCTCTCTCTCTTCCTACCATACAGGCGAGGCGTCTCCCCTCGCGCTTAGTATGGCTGAATGCCAAAACTTTGGCAAAGTATTCAAATTAAAATTTCAATTAAGGAAGTGAATTTGTGTGCCGAAAGTGTATTAAGTCTATTAGGGCGGCATCTTGGCATTTGAGCTGTGGCTCTGCCAGCTTCGGATCCTGCGTCTCCTACAGCTTCCCCGTCCATTCTATCCTGTTCGATTGAAATGTGGGCGCACACGTGTATAAATATATATATGTGTGTGTGTTAGTGACACGCCCAATGTTCGCACCGTTGCTTGATTTATTGCCAAAGTTTTGTCAGTCACATGACATAAGAAGTACTTTGTGGAATATATTTTGCACCCACATTGTGAATTTTAAATAAGCCGACATATTGCGGTGTGGTGCAGTGGTTGCTTGATATCATGCCTGTTGGGGCATTATTAATAATGTAATCAATTTGTAAACAATTTGGCATATATCAATGCGCTTCGTGCTGCCCATAAATCTCTCACAAAATTAGCAATGCCGCCGTCCACGCAACGCCAACGCCAATTTGCATCCCGAATCCGGCGTAGAGCCCGCAGCTACGCACATCCCTACGCCCTCTGACATATTGCAGTGGGGCCACGTTGATGGATGGACGGTTGGAATGGACAGTTGGCTCTATCTGAAACTGACTGGGTGTTTTGTTGGAGAGGCATGCTGCTGCTGTGTTGCTGCCACATTTGCCGAGCAACAGATTTTGCCATGTTTGCAGCACGTTGCGAGTGAGTTTGGTTTGAGTTTAGCTGAAGCGTTTGATTGGGTTGGGTTAGGCTTGGGTTAGAGAGCTCGTTGGTTGGTGGTTACGTTAGTTGGTTGCCTGGTTGGTTGGCTCCGTTGCCTTTGCCTTTGCTTTTGCCTTTGCCTGCCTGTCTGCCTACCCAGCTGCTCGCTTGGCAGTTAGTGACAGCTGCTGCAAGGCTGAACGAGAAAAAAAATATGCCGGAAAGAGTGGAATTTCTAATATATACAAGTCTGAAATTTTGTGTCCTCTTGCTCACACTCAGAGATTGAGAAATTCTCGGTGTTTGCAAACCACAAATATCTCAATTCTCTCTGCGGTTCTTGAAACAGCTTTGTGAGAACCTTAAACTCAAGTTCAAATGTATTTTACTTCAATTAAGGTGGAAAGAAGGAAGGAAAGAAGGTGCTCAAATACATTTTAAGATTAGTATTGAGTTTAATTTCAAAAACTGTTTCGGATAAAAGTTTTTTAAAAAGTTTATATCTTAAAATATATTATATTATAGTTTCAAATATTTTAATTTTATACTCGACTCATAAGCAGCCTTGATAAGTTAGTAGTGGATAATAATTCGTCTAGTAGCTCCTTAAGCGTCTCTCCGTTCTTTTTTTCGAATATTTATTAAACTATATTTTGAAAATATAAAAACATATTTTCTGTTCTTTGAGTTTTTTTTTTTACATTACTTTAAAATGTGCAAATCTGTATAGCTGCCAATTTATACCAATCTGCTTTAGAAAAAAAATCAGATCAGAATATATAGTGTATGGACAATTTGGTATTTTCCAATTTGATATTTGTAAGTTTCGATTTTTCAGCTAAACCTCACTTGTTGATTGATTCCATACATAATTGAATGCCAAGTGGAATGCCAAAAACAGTATTATATTTTCTCTTTGAGTGGGCTTCGCTTATCCCCTCAATGTGTCCTTTAATAAATAAATATTAGTACTCATAACAGTTCTGTCCTCGTTGACAACGTCTCTCGTATGTGTGTAGCTTAAAAAATTCGTATTCAGAGCATTCAGACGGCAAATTGAAGCTTTTATTTCAATTCTTTTTTCCTTTTGCCTTTTGCTTTCCCCGATTTTGCCGTGTATCAAGCACGACTGGTCACTGGTGCATGAGCCTTCAGTGGGTTGTCCGCTTTGTTGGCACTCTTAAAGTTTATGAACTTGTCATTCAGCTGGTCATATTTTTACGCTTTTCTCATTTTTCTCTCGCTTTTCTTTTTCTTGCAGAGATGTCGGCGCGGTTGAATCATCAGCATGCGGTGTACGCTTGGCGTCGGGAGCAGGAGAATAATCGAGTGCAGGCGACGCATCAGGTGAATCGCTACTATGGCCATTGGGGTCAGGTGACGTCACACTTTGAGAACTGGACAAACAAGGAGTACTACGACAAAGCCGACAAGCGACTCCAGCAACGGAAAAGTCAGCAGCAAAAGGAACAGGAGCTTGAGGAGCGACGCACAAAGCTCCGCCAGCTGCTGGACAGTGACAGTGAGGGCTTTCAATTGGAGATGGGACGCAAGCGTGGAACACGGATGGCTTCTGATGATCTGAAGACATTGGAGCGTCTCAATCAATCGCTCAAGGAGCAGGAGCAGCTCAAGCGTAAGCTGGAAATGGAGGCCAAGCTCTATGGCCGCTGGCGTCATGGCGTCGACGATGAGAAGCTGCTGTACAAGTCCAAGTCGGACAACGAGGTGCTGGCCAAGCTCAACTGGCTGGACAAGCAGATCGAGCAGCAGCAGCAGCGCGAACAGCAGGAGGCGTTGACCGCCGAACGTCAGCTGCAGCTGCAGCAGGAGATCAGTCGGACCGAGCTGGCCCAAAAGGAGCGCCAGCTCATCCGCGAGCAGGAGATCAAGGATATCCGTGCTCTGCAGGAGACACACGTGACGGAGCTGAAACAGCGCCAGGAGCAGGCCGATAAACTCAAGGAAGAGGAGCAGCACTTTCGCTTATTTCTCACCGAACTGGAGAAGGAGAAGCAGTTGCTGGAGGAGAGCACAGCCATGATGCTTCAGCGTCCCGACGTCTCTCAGGCTTACAATCTGAAGAAGATCAAGATCTTCATACGTAATCGCAGCGATGCATTCCGCAAACAGATCTCGCTCTGCATCAATCTGCTGGAACGCATGGCCAAATATGCTGTGAAGACGGAGGAGTTGCAGGAGCAGCTCGACAAGTGCAAGAAGCAATTGCTGGAGGAATCGGTGGCCTACAGTCAAATCGAGGCCATGTACGAGTCAGAGGCCAAATACAATTTGCAGCGTTGCGAGGAGAATTGGCGTGAACAGCATCTCCAGCGTTTCAGCGACATCAACAAGATCATCGAGCAGGAGCAGCAGCTGCTGAGCGGAATGATGCGTGAGAATGTCACGGAGCAGCAGTCGCTGATTGAATTGCGCTCCACTCATTTGGCTGGCATTGAGCAGACCACAAAGCAGCTGGAGCAGCTCAACAAGGAGCAGGAACTGGCATCGCCACGCAGTACAGAATCCACAAGCATGCTTGGTAATACGGCATCGGCGACAGAGTTGCACGGCGTGGAGATCTCCGATTCCGCTGATCAGCTGGTACCTAAGGTATCCGACTCATTCACCAATCTCAATCTGGATGTCTGGGAGAATATGCCACCAGTGCGTAAAGGCGTCGATTCTCCTAGACTCAACAACACACGCTCCTTGAATGTCGTCAATCCACAGACCGCAATGCCGCCCAAATTTGCACGCAAACGCGTCGCTTGGACTTAGGATAAGGATCTGGTCTCTCAATACGAATCCAATTGAAATTTATAATGTTATAGCTATAATTTATATGAATGTGTGTGTGTGTGTGCTTATTGTAAACTCTGTTTGAAATACTTGCACTCCCTCTCTCTATCTCTCTCTCTTTCTCTGTGTACAATCACCCGACTGATAATGCTTAAAACTATAAGAAACACTCGTGTTAATAAAAAAAAACTTAATTAGTGAATATAATGCAAATTTGTTTCCAAATTAATTGAGGTGACTGTAAGTCTTAATCTGGATAAACCCATTGTTTCTGTGAGAGCAGATTTCATAACAAAATACCTTAAGTATTCCAATAAAATATCTTTAAAGTGATTGTAATTGACTGTCATGTGTAAGAAACTGTAGAAAATATTAAAATGATGTGCAAAGTATTACGAGAAATATAAATGTAAGTAAAATGTATTTTTGAAAATGAGACTACTCAATTCAATAAAGCTCGAATCAGAAAGAGAATATTGTAACGTCCAGCGATTAATTAAATTAAATAGACAGATTGCTGAAACGAATGATCTAATTTGGCTGCTGAATATGCAATGTGGCCCAATTATTCAGATATTAACATTCAGCACTTGTATGCTAGACACTCACTCTGGTTATTGAATTTATGGATTACCTGGCCAGGACAGTAGATCCAGGAGTAATAATCAAAATGCACATAAATTTACATTAAGTAGTTTGCAATTACTTCACCTAAAGCCACGTCAGCTGCAATGTCGAAGGCAGAGATACAGAGATGAAGAGTTCAAGGAATGTGAAGACAACATTTCAATTTAGGAACGAGTCCATCTATCTATGAGTGAGTCAATCTCTCAGTATATTCACTGACCATTTGTAGCAAGCAACAAAATAATATCGAAAATGATTTTCGGAGCATTATCAAATCGTTGCAGTCGATTTAATAATAATAATATTATATAAATGGGGAAACAGTTGAAGGAGAAAAGATGTGCCAAATATATATGGCCCCAGTCATGCAACGACTTTGATTAAATTTCTTTGAGTGTTTGGGGCACCAAATGCAATTTCATTTGCACTAATGGCTGCTGTTGCCGCCGTTTGCTGCCGCTGCCGCTGCCATTGCCGCCGCTGTTGTTGTTGCTGCTGTGCAACTTCCGGTTCGCTTCGCTGCCAGCAACAATGCAAAACACACAGCGCAGCAGAAGCGGCGAAAAAACAGAGCGAAATGTGCAGAAAAAAGCGATTGTTAAATTGAATTAAAACCAAAACGAAAAAAGAAATAAAGAAAAAAAAAATGTTAAAATGCAACGCAACTCAACGCAAACATTGCTGCGAAGCATCCAACTGGCGGCCATGCGGAAGGTATGTATATCACACTGAGGAGGAACACCCACCCCCGCCTCCTCCTTCCACCCACAGTCTCGGACGTGGTGTTAGTGTTGCAATTACAGTTGCCCCACTAACGAGGTTTGTCTGAAACAAGCTGAGATTTCTCCCCAGTGTCAATAACATTTGAGTATAATTATAATAATACATATTATAAATACTGAAATATTTTTCCATTTGTTATATCATTTACAGGTGCAAATAGGTTGAAAACATGGTAACACATTTTTTGTAACAACCATTTTTATTAATATCGTAAATTTTTTCGCTTTGTTTTCAAATGAAATGAAATGCAGCTGGTGTTCTTTTCGTTTTCGTATGTAGATTTAATAAAGCAAAAAACCTGCTCCATCAGTTGCAGTTTAAATTGAAATAAAATTGCAGTATACAGTTTCGTTTATGTCCAACAAAAAGAATTACACTTCAGCCTGAAGTAAATGCTTAAAGCAATTATTAAATTCATTTCAAGAATTAAATTAATTTAACTCATAAGGGTGGCATACTGTTAAATCGCACCTCGCAGCTCGACTAACCCATTAAATTCGTGCGCCTTGCGTAAGCTTTTTGCCAGGAAATTTACATCCGCATTACGAAATTTCATTCAAACAGGTGCGATTCAGCGCTGTGAATTGGCCACGTACTGACTTGGCCATAAGCCGGCGTCCGGCTGTCCCTTAAATAAGATTAACGATGTCTGCGGATGCGGTGACGGCGTAAGAAGCAGCAGCAACAGCAACAGTGACACTCACAGCCAAAGCAACAACTGCTTCAGCAGCAATAAGGCAAAATGAGATTGAGACGACGACAGCAACAGCAACAGCAACAGCAACAGCGACAACGACGACGGCAACGACAAGGCTTGTCAACGGATACGACCACGCCCACATCGTATGAGCCGTGCCTTTCATTTCGAGTGACATTCACGTCAACAATTCAACAAACAATTGGCAAATGTGGCCATAAAACCATGACAGTTGCGACTGTTGCTGCCATTTTGCCTACCACTCAACATTCTCCACCCACACTTTGTCTGTCTGTCTCTCTGTCTCTCTGTCTGTCTGTCTCTGTGCTTGTTGCCATTTTCTGTTGCTTCCAATGCACAAAGCGGAAACGGATGCGGATCCGGAAATACATGTATGCGTACTGTTGCTGTTGTTGTTGCTGTTGCTGCAACTGGCTGTTGCTGTTGCTTTCGTCCACACAGACGACAGACGACAGGCGGCGTCATCGTCAGCGCCATTGCCGCCGGCTCAGCAATAAGCCAACATGTCGCCAACAGACTAAGCCCACACTGAGGCCGCACATTTTGCCGGTTTAAGCCTTCAGTCAATTGCATTCAAATAAACGGCTCACCGACTCACCAACTTTCCACTTTAGAAAGAGACTTGGGAATTATGGTGAGAAACTACAGCTAAGAGAGAGACAGATAGCGCGAGAGAGAGAGAGAGAGGGTGCACTTGCAAGCAGTGAAAATTCGCTTTGGCCCAATTTACATAGAAATAGAAATACTGAATACATATCGTACTCGTAGAAGCGAAGCTCTCACTAAAGCTGCAACTTCAACTCTGGAATGCTCAATTTCATCCATGGCCAGTTGGCTGACAGTGTGTGGGGCATCATTTCATGTAGCACTTTATGGATGGATAGGGAGCAAACTGCTTTTAAACTTTAAACAACGTTTATATTATCTCGCACTCTATACGGTTGCTCATGTAAGGGAGCGAAAGATGGTTGCAATGCCATGGCGCCTTCTCCATCCTTCAATCCCGGTCGCCAACATTTTTTTAGTCAGAGCATACATATAAAAAAGTTGCGTAAATATGCCAGCAAGCAATACAAGCAACAACAACTGCAGAAAAAAAGCAACCACAACAACAAAAGAGTCGCTTTGGTGGCGCCGCTTTAAACTCATGTTGTTGTTCATTCTATATGTATGTATATCTTTAGTGTGGTGGTGTGTCTACATGTACATATAAGTATGTAATACAGTTTCAGTTTCATAACTAAAAAACCATAAAACAAAATTGTGTACACAGACCAAACCAGGCAGCTCAATGCCACCGCACATCCGTACCCCAAAGCTCTGACTCCCTCCTGATACTACGGATATGAGAATAATAAGCATACAACATATCATGTACTAACTACATTTCAGTCTGTGTGTGTGCGTGTGAGTGTGCATGGCATTACAGTGGAGATTAGCTTGGTGGAAATTAGCTAAAAATCAACTCAAAAATGCAGAAGCAATACCAAATCCAACTACATATATTTGTATTATAAGTTGATATAAAGCTAGGAAAATAGAACAACAAAATTACTATTAAACAATTTGTAGATAAACAATTTTTAAAAAATTAATTGTATACTATATAAATAATACAACTACTCAAAAAAAATAGAGCAAGAATACACATATTACAGAATATTATAAATTTAAAGCAGAACAGCAGGATTATAAATGTTAAAAGTTTAACTACAATGTTTTATTGTGATTAGTGCATTAATTTATGAGGAAATACTTGAAGCGGATGTACTAGGATGTAAGATAATAATATCAAATTAATATCAAATTAAAATTGAGAGAAACTAAAAAGCTTAGGCGTAAGCTTCTTAAGTTTATTTTATCAGAAGTTTTACTTTGCAAGTGTTCTTGAGTATTCTTTTGACGAACCTTGCCTATTTTTATTGATTTTAAAAGGTAGAGAATAAGTTTACTTGTTCATAATCAGTAATAAATCAAGATCATGCTTATTTGTGCAGAAGAAGCTTATGAATTAGACGTAAGTTCAATTAGCTTCAAAAAGCTTGAACTAGTTAAAATTTTTTCAAATTCAAGACCTTTACTACTGTGATTTAAATAATCTAAGTTATTTTATGTGAACTGAATAAAATTATTTGATGATTAGATGCAAGTTTGTCTTAAATTGAGCTTTAATTACATATGATTACTTCACTTGGGAATTAATGTTTCACTTTACGATTATTGCATATTTCATTGATTTAATTAACATAAATTGTTTAAAAAAGCAGAAAATGTAATTGTCATTGCGCTTGCCCTTTCATATTTGCATTTAATTACATGGATTCATTTTTTACAAACACATTCATACAACTTGTATATAGGTCGTGTTAATGCGCAGCCTGCGGGTCCTTTTGTTGCTGTCGTCGATGTTGTTGTTGTTGTTGTTGTTATTGTTGTTGCTGCTGTTATTTGAGTTGCTGTTGTTTTTGTTGTTGGATGAGTTTCACACGGCGCTTCGTTGGGTTTCCGGTTGCTAAGGTGTGACCACAATTCAATTGACGGTGCATAATTGTCGAGGTGTTAGCCGAGTTATTCGTCCGTTTGAGTTTCTGTAATGCGGCCTCAAACGGATTTAAGCAGTATAAGCCACATAAAGCCAAACGCTTTAACTGGCTTCTAAACTGACCTCCATTTAATTTTTCGTTTTAGCCAGGTTATTCACACTGTTAGTTAATGTGGCTTTGTCAGAAAGTTTGTGCAGAGAAATTAAAATTAAAATTCATTTGTAGCGTTGGCACAACACTCAAATAAATGAGTACGAGTACTCATACGAGTAGTTGTGTTCTCTAGTATGAGTACATAAAACTGCCCAACAATTACAACCGCAACCACAACAGCAACAGCAACAGCAACCGCAGCAGCAACAACAACAACAGCAACAACAATAGCAACAGCAACAGCAACAGCAACAGTAGCAATTGCAATGGCAAACACATAAACCTTTCATTTGGTTATTTTGCTTTCATAAAATTTCAGTAACTATACAATTATACAGTCAGGTTTTGGCCTATAAAAATTTTGGCCACATTTCCTGTCTGCCCTTTATATGCGAAAAGGGGTTGACGGGTTGATGGGGTTTTTTCTCGGTATCTGCAATGCTTTGAAAATGCCCCGAAACGGTAATTAACGAGCTCGAACGGAACCGGCGACTTGAAGCGTCGTTTCTGGAGCGGCTTTGGCAACAGCAACAGCATCAGTTGGCATCCAGCCGTCATTGCAACTCTCAGATGCAGCTGCAACACCTGCAACACCTGCAGGACGTATACGTAACTTTTGTAATTAAAAGCAGCGCAGTGCAGCAGCAGCAGCAGCAGAGACTTCGACTGCGACAACGACAACGACAACGACAACAAAAGCAGCCATGCAAAATGCTGCAGCTGGTGCTGTTGCTCTTGTTGCTCTTGTTGCCTTTGCTGTTGCTGCCACAGCAATGGGGCGTTGGTCTTTTGGGCGTGGCATTAGAACAATGCTGTGAAATGCGCACAATAGTTTTTTGCTCTCACAGAAAAGGGAGGTGGGTTAACATTTGCCAAGTGGGTGGCATTAGGGTTAAACGTGGTTATGGTTGTGGTTGTGGCTGCGAACTTAGCTGCGTCTTAACGCTATTTGCCTCTGGCCCTTACAGCAACTGCAACACCTGCAGCATGCGGCAACACCCGGCAACAGTTATGCAGTTGCAGTTGCAGGTCCTTCTGGACCTGCCACAATTTCTTAAAGTGCTGCCAAAGGAGCTTAAAAGATGCTCGACGCACTTTTGGCCGGGCAAGTGCGTAGTTAGAGAGAAAGTGCTTAGAAAGTTAGTGGTAGTAAATGTTGTTGTTGTTGCTGTTGCTGTTGAGTCGTCTTAAGACGATTTGAAATTATTATCGAATGAACTGCCACAATCAGATTATGAGGAATCAGACTGCAGAATTTAATAGAAGTTAATTTTGTAAGTTGCACTGCAATTTAGCTTCAGCATAATCCTTCATTAATAATACTGCTTTTGTATTTGGTACAAATATTTAATAAATTATTAAACGAGCAATTAAACATTATTTGTATGTTATACTCAATTTAAACATTATGAATATATTCGAAGTAAGTTCAATGCATTTAGAACATAATTAGACGATTTACTTGGCCAAGTAGATAGCACTCTAGCTCGTAGGTATATATAAGATTTGAGTATACTAATTATTAGAAATAAATAATAAAAAATACTTGAATCGCTTGGAGATATTCAATCGATTGCCATTTAAATACTTCAAGGTTCTCTTCCATATAAATAATTTCTATTTGGGGAATTAACAAATTTTAGATTCTTTTTAATTCAAATATACATAAGACTCAAAGAACAAATCCCTGATTGCAAGGTCGTTTTGTGTGTGATATAATAATACCAAGTTTAGAGTTGTTTTGATAAAAAGGTATTTTTTCTAAAAACCTTTTTTATTTTTCACATCTAAAAGTTACGTGGGATAAATCATTATAGGCTAACTTGTAGTCGGGCTCTCCTGTGTATTTTTTTTCTTCAGGCTTTTAACATTATATCCAAATTTAATAAGAATAACTTGAAAGGATAAATTAAATATTTTGGAGTTTAACTCCGAATTTGTTGAGAGTTGAGCGATAAATAAAAATGTGCATGTCAGTCAAGGGATACATGACAAATGATATTAATTTTATTCATCACGTACATGAAAATGTTTAACTCAGTTAAGTTGAGATTTGTTCATTTTTATTAACCATTTTCTTTTTTATTATGTTTTTTTTCTTTAAATTTTTTTTTGTTGTGGCAGTGCATGTATTTTCAAACTGTCATCAGAGTCGTGCCGACAGGATTGGAGCGAGGAGAGAGGACAAGGACGAGGACTCTTGTGCTCTTGGCAGCGTCCAGTGGCTGTCCAACGTATCAGTGGTTGGGTTGGTTCTCCGTCATTGTTTTTGCATTGCCTACAAGTGGCCCGCAGGTCAGGGCCAGGTCCCGGGCGAGTCGGTGTCACCAGCTTGCTGGCATAGTTAAAATATCCTGCGGGCTGCGTGGGCTCGACTCGGCTTGGCTCCCATAAAAAATGGCCAAGTTTAATTGATAAAGTTTCTGATGATGCCATGACGCCGCATTAAGCTCGCAACCAGGCTCGGACCAAGCAACCAAGCAACTCTCTCTGTCTCTCTTTTTCTCTGTGTCCCTTTCCCATTCCCTATTCCTGTCACTGAGGGAGAAATAACTGTTTGTTCAGCTTTAACTTTAAGCGTTGACGCGTGTGTGTGTGTGAGTGTATATCCTGACACATGCTGTGCTCCGCACTGATTCCCACAGCGCTCGTTAAATCAATCGCATTCAAGCGGCAACTACAACCCGCACCAGGACCTCTATCCTCATATTTTCCCGGACACGAGCACGAACACAAATCGGGGACCAATCTCAAACCGGACGACACAATCAATGCAAAACACAAAAACAAAAACAAAAACAAAAAAAGAGAAGAGAGAGAAAAACAAACGAATGTTATTCCGTCACTTCATTGAGGACATCAAAATGTATGAGGCTGTCTGTGTCCTGTAATGCCCATCAGGCACACACGTGGTGCCATCGTCATCAGGTCGATCCACTGATGCCACAGTTGCTGGTCACGTTGTGCTCTGCTTTGCTTTTATTAAAAACGCTATGCAGAGCACATTACAAGTTAATAATTCCCGTGCTCTACTGCGCGTTTGGTCACACACACTCACACACACACACACACTCACGTACTCATGGATATAGTTACAGATGCAGAGCTGACAGAGACAGAGACAGAGACACGGATGCGGGAACAAGAGCACAGTCATGGCCACGATATGCCATATGCTACACATTCGTCGCGGTGAAATATTTTGGCCCTTGTCCCAAGTGAAACATGAAACGAATAATTTTTATTATGCTTCCCATTGCACGAACGAATGAATGGCGTTTGTGTTCGAAAACACATTTATTTGAGGGCGTTCTTCGATATTTAGTAGAGTGAGTGGTGAGTGGAGATCTGTGGAGAGTGGTGGCTGGAGTTCAGTTCTATGGCTAGTCTGTTGCCCTTTGCTCTGCGGCTGAGGCAGTTGACACAAATTGTCAGTTCATCAACGCCTACCGGGCGTATGGGTGATGTGGCCTGGCCGTTGAATATGCCTGCGAGCTGCCAGCTTCGTTACGCCATACACACACTTACACACTCACTCACACACACACACACACACACACACTCTGCATGGAGTGAAACAAGCTCATATAAATCCTGCACGTTGCCCATAACCATATTGAGAGCCTTTTGGGTCCATCGTTCCTGTTGCTATTGTTGTTATTGTCGGTCGGTTGTTGGCGAAAGTGTCATTGTTATTAACTTTTTATGGCTTATTACATAAGCATCGCAAATCCATATCAATGCCTCGACGTGACATACAAAATTGTCACACTAATTAAATCTAATTCCATGTCACCGACATCTTCTTACTAAATAAAACCTTCCATTCTCAAAAAGGTATAAAAAATTGAAAAAGATAAAATTGAAAAGAAATAAAGAGACAGATTTGATTTAAATTATACGCTTTAAGCTTAAATCGATTTCCGGCCACAATTACAGTTGGGCCTACATTTCGAACAGAATATAATCAATTGACAAAAGTTATTAAAAGTTTAAGCGAATCCCATAAAAGTTTTTGTTGTGTGTGCCAGAAATCACAGAAGAACTCGTTCATGTTTCGATTTCCTCTTCCGATCCCTTCTGCCAGACAGCGTTAAATGGCAAACCAATGCAAATCAATAAAGGGCGTGATTGGGTGTCGAGGGGGAATTGTAGGAATTGAGTTTGAGTTTGAGTTTGAGACAAGTTTATATCGTAAATTGTGTGCAACGAAAATGAGATACGTAGAACGCATACCAAAGGATTTCAGAGTAGAACATTTCTGATTAGCCCAGCCACGTTGTCTGCCTTATGAGCTGGCCAAGTGTTGGCCCAGTCGAACAGCCAAGAAACCAAAGGACACAAAGAGACTGAGACAGAGACTGAGACAGAGACTGAGACATAGACTGAGAGCGGGATAGGCAGAGGGATATGGAAGGAGATCGAATTGGATGCTACTGTGGACAGAGACTATTTGATGTTTTGTGCTGACCTCGCTGCGGTTCGAGAAGTGCGCAAGCATAATAAAATCAAGATAGAGAGAAACCCAAGGCAATGACAGGACAGCTCTGGACATGAAGACATACACCTCCTCGCTCTTCTTAGCCTGGCTGTAACTGTACTCTGCTCTACTCTGGCTAAGGATATGGACTGCCTCTAATTGAACTTGTGTGCAAACGTATTTAAGCTTATGTGTGAATCTTGTGTCTGTCTTCGTTCATTTGTTTGTTTGTTTGTTTGTTTGTTCGACTGATTCAGACTTGAGTTTAGCTTAGAGCTCTGCCAGGATGAATAAAAATATTGTGTTAACTTTGGATACCAAAACTCGTTAAGGACAGACTGAGAGGGCAGATCATACATATCTCACCATCTCACTCTCTAAGTGTATTTGTTTCATTGCTCTGAATGCTAATGATGGGAAAATTTGTGAATTTGCTTTCCACGTCATAGAGGAAAGGATGGCAAGAGGGGAAGAGATGGAAAAACTCAGCTGAAATGCTAATGATGTAAAAAGCTTCGACGCTGAAACAAACGACAACATTTTCGGGGGCAACATTTTGTCCTCGAAATGAGGAAACTGACTTAACTTAATTGAAGTTGGCTTTGCCCATGCTTTTGGCTTTGCCGTTGCTTCTTACTTGGCAATTGGCTGATGGACTCACTGTTCACATTCGCTACTTTCTACTTTCTCTCTGTCTCTCGCTAGATGTTTGTCTCTTTTTGGATGTGTGCCGTCTTCTGCATTTAAAAGCTATCACCTTTCATTCCATTTTGGCACCCCTATTTGCCCCTCTATATTCCTTCCCCCCCTTCTATTCCCTTTCCATGTGCTTTCCTTCTGCTAGTGACATTTTGTATGATGTGATCGGATGCTCGCTCGATGTGATTTCGTAATTAATGAAATTCTGGTGGAACGAGCGTAAATTGAGCTTAGCGGTTAACTTGATGGGCTTTAACGAGTTGGCCAAAACGTTTACTTGGCAAAAACCTGTCATGAGAACTCTCTCTACATCCATTCATCGTGCTTAATGAGTGCTCTGCTTCAGTTCGATAGTGTCCTTGAACAAGCACTTGATCAAAGTTTGCCATTCAGTTTTCATTAAGTATTTAAAACCAGAACTGAAGTACCATTTACGTTTGAATTTTGATTATGCTCAAATGCTTTCCTTAATTAAAAGAATATTTAAATCGTAATTGATTATCTTCCCATAAAATTAAATGTTCGATTTTAACTAGAATCAAATCAATGCTTCATTATTTTTCACATCACAAATATAATAATTCCAAAACTAAAATATATTACTAATCTCAATAACTATTAATAAATATATTTTTCATAGTATATTATATCTTAAAGCAACTACCCGAGTTATAGTTCTTTAGAAATTGTTGCAAATTGTTTGCAGTTACTCACATTTCTTTGGAAATACTGGAATTACTTATCTGCCCCCGTTTTGTTGTTTATCCAAGTGAGTTATTTTTTTGTTTTTTTTTTTTTATTCAAAATGCACTGAGCGACCATTCCGGATGTAAGGTTTGTACTTTACTGCTTTCAACTGATGATCGTGGCAATCAACTTCCCTCACATTAATGATGATAAGCGAGTCGAGAAATTGTTTATCAATGTCTTGGGGAAAGTTCCCCGTTCATAATGCTATTATTATTATTTTATTAATATTACTTTTGAATTGCAAAGAGGATATTATTAGCAAAGTTCTGGCCCCACAATGAAACTACAAAACAATAGACTCACAATTTGCAATAACGACTTTGAGGAATTTCGTATAATGTTTTTAGTACTTCCTTGATATTGTCTAGCAGAGCTGCCGCTTTAGGGCATTATAATTCTCTTGCTCCCGCTGGCCTTTCTATAGTATTTAGATGCTTTAATCACCAGACTTTAATAGCTTTTATCAACCGAGTGCATAGGGAGAGAGCAGGACGGGGATAGAGGAGCCTGGCCAAAAATGTGCAGCACTTCCGGCTCGTTAACTTTGATGTAGGTGCAGGGAACGAATGTGGGTCTGAAATTCTCACTTGCGTTGGCCAAGTAGCCCAGTATAGTCAAGTTGCCAAGTGGCCAAGTTGGCCAAGTAGTCAGGACAACCACTGACAACCCTCCATTAGCATGCAACATATTTTAATTAGCCAAATAAATTGTAAATGTCTGTGGCTGAAACATTTTCGGTGTTAAAGCCACTGCAATTGCTGCAAACTTCTCCAGAGAAATCTCTGTCCGACTCATGCGAGTCTGCCGGCTGTCCAAGCTAGTTAAAGCTTAAGCACTTGTATTTCCCAAGATTTATTGTGCATAAGCCAACAGCATGGGGATGAAAAAATCAGCCAAAAAAGCAAAAAATAAAATGAAATAAAGTAAGAATAATAAAAATGTGTAATATACGACTACATATACATGGGAGGATAGTCCCAGGCGTCTGTTTAATTTCACTTAACGTTTAACCTGATGCCATTAATGGAGTGCAATTAACGCGCCTTTTATGGTGCTCCCCGTTACATACGCATATACCCTGTAAATATGTATGCAATAAGTATTCAATCACATGTACAGCTCTGCTTACATATGTATATTTAATTAGCGGGCAACATAAAGTCAAGCGAGTGGCAAGTGTGTGAGTAAGGGGCGTGGCAAAGGGGCAAAGGGACAGAGGGACAGAAAGGCGAGCCGCCAACGAGTCGCTTGATAAATAGCCAATAATTCTTACAGTGCTTTAGAGGCGCCTCGACGGCTGGCTACAGGGTAGATGGCACCCAGGAGAGGGACTCCTAGTGCTGTTGAAAATCAAATGAAACGAAATGAAATAAATGGTCTGGCATATAACCTTGAGCGTGTGTTGTGGCCATTATCATTTGTAATTTGCAGCAATTAGTTGGGGCTCAAAAATTCTAAAGCAAACTTTGTCGACAGCAGCGACAACAACAACAACACACACACACACACACACACACACACAAGCAAAACAGCAGGAGCAAAAGACGAAGATGTACAAACACAACAACAACAACAACAATAAGGACTAGAGTCCTAGTAGCGGCCACGTGGCAAGCAAACAGAAAGCAAAACAAATAATAATAAAATAGTCGAGAGTGCTCTACTAACAGATATCCCTTAGGCAGGTTTAGTTATGATAATAAAACTGACCTTAAGTTCGCGTAACATATTTTTTTTGTTTATAGACTAACATTTGCTAAGAGGTATTTTCAATATATTATGGGAAATTAACCACAATTATCTCTCAAAACACTTATAGTTGCTGCAAATACTATAAGATCTGTTTCACTCAGAACATAATTACCCCTCAAAGTTATTGAGTTCAATTGCAGATGTCGATTTCTTTATATGTAACCTAGAACAGCAGCTACTCTTTTGAGTCACTCTTATGACTATAGGGTATACGAAAAGAATTTATTGAGCGCGGGCCAACTTACATATTTATAAGGCACATTAAATTAATTTACGCATGTTTTGCCATGTATACAATATACTTTGGCATTACCTAATGGCGACCTAACCTGCGCCGGGGTCTAAGGTCAACGGATGCCTGTTTACAACCCGGGAATACTTAAATGTTCTGCACAGTTACATGTACAAATTCCCGAATGTAAGTACACGCAACAATAGACATAATTAGTGCTATTGATTGTACAATTGTCGATTAACATGTGACATTGTTGCCCAAGATTATTGTGATTTTAGATTCAGGACGCTTATTTATACATCAGTCAAATGCTACACAAGTTTTTAAGTCCCAGTTAAATATTTTACTCGTTTTCTCGCTCCCGTTTAATGAGTCTCCTGAGTGTCTTCAAAGTTTTTTAAGTTTTTAAGAGAAACCTTGAAATTACACAGAGTCACCAAGTTTGTTAACGCTTGAATATGATTATTACATTTCTTTTTTGTGTTTCTCATATTAAAAAGTTATTTATTTACTTTTGCATTACTCTGACACGTCTATTTGACATATTTTCCAAGCTTTTTATGAGTTTAGCAATGACCAAACCTTAAAAATTTATAACGATTCTCTGTCTCGTCATTCTCCGTCTCTCTCTCTCTCACACTCTGGCTTTACTTGAGAAAACTTTCAATTTTCATAAAGTAGCTTAAGGATACTTTAAAGTCATTAATTGTGGCTCTCATCGCTGCGAATGTTGGCCAACCTCAAGGCTTTCATAATGCGTTAGAATAGCCAAGGCTCTCTGCAGTCATAAAATCAATGATGCTTCACATGCTCTCAAATTCTTGAATGAATTATTAATGATTTTCTATAAGTTTTATGTTTAAAGCTCTTTAAATTTATGTTGAGAAATAAGCTCTGCCTAAGTCTGCTCCCAAAAACTCACGGTCAATATAAGTTTGCGTCAATTTTAAAACAATTTAAATTTAATGGCGATTTTCGTTAAGCAAACTTCTAGAAGCAACTTTTTTTTTAGTGTAAAACACTACTTAACTTAAACGTTTATTTTAGCATCAAATAATTTGCATATCTATTAGCTGGAAGATATGAATTACACAAGTCTCGGTCCACTTTTTCTATTTCCAGGCTTAAAAGCTTGGCAACAGCTTTTCTCTCAGTAAAGACCAAAGCTGGCAATCAACGCAGCTTTCTTTCAGCTTTGAGCCAACTGTTAAGCTCCAGCTATAAGCCCTTCCCGGCAATTTCGAACCTTTAACCCTTGGGGGATAATAATAAGTAGTGTAATCCAACAATTTACACACAAATGGGTTTCAGTTCGTATTGACATCACCCACATATGGTGCGGACCCTTGGGAAATCGGTTGACTACACATACATGTACTTAAATGCACATATATAACTAGCAGAACAATAACAATTAGTTCTATTGATATATATGTTTGTAGATGGATATATATAGATATGTATTGCGTATATATTGCGCGGGGGTGGCCATAAAACATATGCCGTGGCTATGAATAATAAATCCAATGCACAGTTGTACGCGTTGTATGCAAAGTATTTCTATTTGCCACAGTTGCAAGACTGAAGAGAGGAGGGGGGGGGGGGGGGGGGGGGGAAAGAGTGGGTTCTTCGGCTGTTTCAACTCGCAACTCAAACCGAAGAAAATGGTGTGCAAAGTTATGCTTATCCTTATGCGACGGCTGCGTCCTCTTGCGCCAGATAAATTGCACTTTAAACCTACTTAGATGCATGTGTTGGATGTTGGTTGCCCGAGTCTGAATCTGAATCCGAATCTGAGTCCGCATCCAAGTCCTCCGAACAGCACCAGGATTGCCATACAGCAATTTTGGCCCAGTCAGCAGGGCTGAGAAGAAGTTAAAAAGGGGAATAGAAAGAGAGAAGGGGAATCTATGCCAAATGTTGCATGAGAATGCAGTTCTCTTTATGCTGCCTGTGTCTCCAGCTTTCATTTCTTGACTGCCTGCCAATTGGGCAGGACATGAGGAGAGGGAAGCAACTGAAATTGGAATAGACTTGTATTTTAAGCGGCTCAATATATTCTTAATATACTTCAGTTGGCTACATTTGGCTACAAAGTCGGCTCAGCGGTAAAAGTTAATACGATTTAACTGGCGCACAATTTGCAGACGACAACAACAAGGATAGTAACAGCAACAACAACAACAACAGCAAGGACAATGAATAGAAAAGACGCCTTCGCAAAATATGCAAAACATGCCAAAAGTGAAAGAGAATCCAGCAAAGAGTTGGGGCTAAAGCCACTTTGGCTTGCCAAAAATATGTATTAGGCCACTTGACTGCGCCCGTGCCTATGGCATAAGGACATGAGCTTTAAGGGAGTGGGAAGTGGAGGGAGGGGAAGGAACGTACTAAGGGTCTGGCAGATTTGTTGAGCTCATTCGCTTCATGAATAATTTGCGCCACGATGTCGTTGCTTGCTTTTTGTGACTCAAAACAATAAACAAATGGCCAAAAACATATGCAAAGAAAGATACAACGAGTAGAAGACTGTCTTGCCAGAACTCTCGATGTGTGGCAACCACTTATTCGTACAATACACATATTCAAATCGAGTTGACAGGCAAACGACAAGTGCCGCGTGCGTGTCATCAATGGCGTCATCCTGAGGAGTCACTCGGAAATGGAATGGAATGCCGAAGGGTGTCAGCTCGACAACTCGGCAAGTCATCAAGTCGTCAAGTCATCAAGTCATCTAGTCATCTAGTTATCAGCAGCATCATCAGAAGCAGCAGCAGCAGCAGCAGCATCAAAACAAATGGCTTGAGCTGCTCTTTATTCCTTCTTTTTGGTAGATAAAAAACGTGTGAACTGGCATTTGGCAGGCAGGATACTCGTACACAAACAGGACAGAAGCGGGTAACAGGTCAGGCACCTGGTCTTAACTCGTTGCAGGAATCTCACATCACCTTTTGGCAAATGATAGTTTTTATCTCAGACGGCAAGTGTTTGGTTCCCGATGAGTTATGGTCGCTGCATCAAAAAGGCTTTGCAACAGCAACAGCATCAACATCAACAGCAACTTCCCAGTCGATTGGACTGCGGGCTTGAGTGTGGCAAAGGTGTGTGTGTGTATCAGTGTGTGTGCTTGGCCCTCACCCATAACCATCAGTCTCTGACTACGTTTGAGTCTGCGATGGATGCGGAGAACGTGAGCACAATTCATCACATGCTGTCATTGTCGTCTTGGAGCTGGCTCTGAAACTGGCTCTTTGCCTGCGGGTTGTGATACTCGTAAGCTGGCCAGCTGGAAAGCTGCCACACATTGGATTGAAGATAATGTTTATTGAGCTGCTAGTTGGTTAATTTTAATACCGCACACTTCTTGATTTATTGCAGCTGCTCTTGAGCAATTGAAGCATACGTCAATACAATAAACTGCACTTGCTGTCAGCAATATATACGTTGTATTTCGCATTTTTTGTCTGCAGCACTTGCTTTTTATGTGAAAAATGTCTCATTAAGTAACCGAACGAATGAACAGACACGCCCACTGCCCATCAAGAACCACCCACCATACAACCACCCACCGTACAACACACAACAACTCAAGGCCCTCAGTTGGCAATATAAAAAACTCGTTTACCTGCATTAAACGAAACACTCAACAGACGGTTGAAGCATAAAGGAAATGTGACAGCGACTTGCTAACCAACAATGAAAAAGGGGGAAGACGAATGAGCAGATGAGCAGATGAGCAGGGGAGCAGATGATGGTTGTGGTGGCGCCATGGAAGGTGACTCTCAACCGGATGCCACAAGTGCCCCTCCACGCATAAGCTAAAAAGCCAAAAGCTGCTACCTGAAAACTGTAGTCAAAAGCTGACGGAGACCCCAAGTCAAGCTGCTACCAACTACAGTAGATCCTCTCGCAGCTCCTTCACTTCCTCCTCCGCGGCATCATCGTGTCGCGGTCTCCTGCAGAGCGAGGTTACCAAAATGCAAATCAGCTGTAAAGCGCGAGTAAGTCGCAAGCTGGTCGACATCCTGCCTCAACTCTCCCGCCTCTCTCCCGCCGCTCTCCGCCTTTGAATGTGGATTCCCGCGTCGACGAGTCAACTGGAGTCGAGTGGTGTCGTCGGGGCCACGTGGCTGCCCTGTAATTGCGTACACTCGGTGGTTAATGGGGGCGACACAGGCAATCTCAAAGAAATGTATGAAATTTCATACAAATTTCGGCTGGCAAAAGTGCAATGCACACAATAAAATCAAAAAAAGCGAACAACAATAGCCACTAAACAGATGCGAACCACTTGAAGTTGCTGCACGTGCTCGGCTTGAATGTTCTCGGAATTCTCATAACAACTACTTGAAACTCATTAGAAAGATATTATAGTCCTAAGTGGTCCAAAGGGTTCTCTGTAAGTTATAAATTCAAGGAAAATATTTCTATCAGTTGTCGTAAAAACTTTTTTTTTCACTTTACGCTTTATGATTCTGAACATTGCGAGAATCCGATTTGCTTGAGCTGACTTGAAGAAAGACTTGATAGAAATTGCCTTTATGCTTACTCGGAAATATACTAACTACTTGTAACTATTGCATAAACAATGTGACTCTTAAAACGATTTACAGCTGAATTGACTGACTATTTGTTATGCATTATAATTTATGTATGTCTTTTGACATGTGCCAGAAAAAAATGTGTGTTGAACTCTGATTGAAAATAAATATTAAAATATTGTATACAGATTGTTTTTTATGGAATGCAGCTTGAAAATAAATTTATTTAATATGAAAACGATTTTCTTTGAATTCCACTTTCCAATCAATTTAACAAAAACTAATATTCAGCATATTTTTTCGTGCATAAACAAATAAAAGATCTTAATTATGTCGACCTGCAGTTGAAGTCATCATAAAAGTATGCTAGGTAAATTTTTGTGAAATCGAATAGAATGTGAAATGTGGAACATGAAAGATAATAAAAAAAAATAGAATGCATAAATAAACTGAGAAAAATGCTATTATCAATGTTTCGAAGGCAAAGCTATGCAATTTTGAAGATGAGTTGAGTTTTTATTTCCTGTGCATTTGATAGAGATATGAACTCAATAATAGGCTGTGCTTGGATTTAATTTATTTCTGTTGCTCATGGTGCATGAGGACATTCAAAACGAAAGCGCTGCACACTTTGCTCAGCTCAGCTGGAAACTGTCTAAGTTCCGCAATGCTTTTCAATTCTGCCTCACAGCAGGAGGGAGCTCTGTGGCAATGGCCTGTGACTGTGCCTCTGGCACTGCCTTTCCCTTTCTCTCTGTCTTTGTCTCTGACTGTCCTGGCTCTAAGGTATTGTCCTGTTTTTTTTGTTTTTTTTTTTTTTGCGGATGTGCGTAGTTTTAATTGTTGTTTGGATTATGCGGCAAATGCTCCAGTTTAACTCTGTCAGGCACTTCAATTTGCAGCTGCCAACTGAGCAACTTTTCAACCTTGTTGCAACCTTTTGCACTTGAGCCGTCAGCCATCAACCATCAGCAGCCTACAAAAGTTATTGTTGTTGTGCGCGTGCAACGCTGCGTATGCGTGATTTGCATGCGTCTTGTTTATATTTGTTCCCTTGCTGTTGTTACTGTTGCTGCATTGTTGTTGTCGTAGTTGTTGTTGTTGTTGCTGCTATTTGAGCCCTGGCCCGGTTAACTTGTTATTGTTATTGTTTTCGCTTGGCCAAAGCCAAAACATGTGAACTGTGACAAAAATTAGCAAATAGACAAACATTTCAGAGACAGAGACAGAGACTAAGCCATAGACTGAGCTTGATCTAGTGACCTGGCCAATTAGGCGATGCCGCTTATGGCATTCAGCTTGTCAAGGTAACGTCTGCTCTCTTTATGTTTTTATGTTGACACCCACATACAAATACATGTATTTACTTGGCAATTTGTAAGCAATTTGTAATTGACGTGATGTCGGGCTAATTAACTAGCTTTAATTTCAATGCCTTCAAAGTTTCAATGAGCTGCAACAGTGTCGCACAACCTATACACCATTTGGCTGACCCACTGACTTGGTGACAGAGTTCCATATTAACCCACAAGCAGCGGCACATAACTTGGCTAACATTATGCCATTTGGGGAAGATAGAGAGAGATAGAGAGAGAGAGAGAGTCAAAGTCAACTAGCTAGCAAGAGAGAAGTAATTTATAAATTCTCAGAGAGCCAACTCTCGAAAGAGCGAGAGTGCAAAACTCAAAGAGAGCTAGCAACATTTTGTGTTGCAGGACACAGCTGCAGGCATTGGCAACATGTTGCTGCCACTTTCAATTATCTATGCGACATAACATTAAAATAATGAACAAAATATAATATATGCATATAAATACATATATATTTATTAAATGTTTATGTGTATATGCAATACAGATTTTTATGCAGTATATATTTAGCAAGCATGAGTTGGTAGCTGAATTTGCAAATGAATAGAACTGAATGTAGTTCGATGTGAGTGCGATTGCGATTGCGACTAGAAATGGAAAATTTATAGGGCGACATTTTGTCAGGCCATGGTCACAACCGCATTTACAGCTACTTCGTTTCTATCATAACTTTTTTTTTTACTTTTTCTTTCAATCTATACATTTTTTATTTATTTTTTTTTTTTGAAGTTTGTTCTTACGGCTCATCGAGCAAAACATTTTCCATTTTGATGGTCTGCCGTCTGTCACATACACTCACACACTCGCACACCCGCACACCCCTAAAATAAACATAATCTGAGCAGAGTGTGCATGAAAATTGTCGTTGTCGAGGCCCCAAAATGCTAAAAGCGTCTGCTAACAACAACAAAAACAAATGGGAACAACAGCAACAACAACAACATGTCACATTATTTAATCAAGCGTAGAAATTGAATAGGCCCTTAAAAACTTTGCCTAAGGCACTTAACCCACAGTGAAAATAGAAATTGACGACACCGCCAAAGGACCAGAGACAGACAAGATAGAACTTGAATGAACCTGACTGAACCTGACTGAGCGCGACTGAAGCCAGCTACTGTCGAAAGAAAAATGAGCTGATAACGGAATTTCATGCAAAATTGGTAAGCCAACAACCTGATTACTTAATTGCCGTCGCAGTGGGAGAAGGTCTATATGTATTGACAGTGTTTATACATTCTATGTGTGTGTTCTTTATGTGTGTGTGTGTGTGTGTGTGTGTGTGTGTGTGTGTGTGTGTGTGTGTGTGTGTGTGTGTGTGTGTGTGTGTGTGTGTGTGTATTTTTCTCATATATTAACAGCTCGTTTGTGGGCGCAAAAGAGTCTCAGCTGTAAATGGGGCAGAAAGTGTTATGATGGAAAGCTAAAGAGTTTCGCAATTATCTCCAGTGATTTTCGAATCTGTAAGTCAACACTCTGACATATTTACGAGTATTTTTTTTTTTATATATGTATATGTAGAGTGGAAACGAGAATAAGATACATTTTGTAGACAGGCTAAAGTGGAATCTGTCATTCGATTTATATTTCACGTAACTTTTATTCAAAATGTCTGGCATGGTATTTATCATAATGAAAAAGTTTAAGCAGAGTTAAAGATCTGCTAATAACAGTTGAAAAAGTTAACAGCATATTAACAGACGGTCTGAAAGAATTCCAAATGAAACTAATTAATTATTATGCACATAGAAGTTTACATAGAATCTTAAATGTATTTAATTTGAATGTTCAGCTTGCAGTCTAACTTAAATACAAATTCTGATTAAATTAACTTTGTAAAATTAAAAGACTTGCATATAATAAAAGTTCTTGAATACTTAATTATGTAAACTAACTGTAATAATATTTTGTAGAATTATAAAACTGATTAAAATGGAAGGCAGCTCTTTGTAATATAAATATCATTAGTATTAATTGGAGTTAATTTGGGCATCTGTGAGAATTGTTAGGATACTGCAAGGGTGCATTCTGGGCAATAGCAATTTTGATTGCAGTAATTAAATGAACAACTGAATTTCAATAACGTTGTCTTACAAAGAGCCCAATTTAAAAGTCTCTTTTAACGGTTGACCTTTAATATGGAAACAACATAACATGTTAAAGCTTTGTAATCAAATATGCATACTCTTTGGTTTCATTCGTGACATTCGACACTTTTCTAGGAATTTCAATTTGCATTTGATAAATTCGAGTATTCGTGGAATTCGCAATGCCAAAAAAAAAATATCCCAACAATCTTTACTGGTATGTAAAAGAAGAGACCGTGCCAAAAATGGAAAATGCTTTAACTTATTTTAGAAAGTAGCTTAACTTGTTTTGGAAGGCATAAGTAATAGATATCTTGTTAGGGAAAGGTGTCTTATGCTCGTGTCATATGACCTGAACATCAAGTATACAATATTAATGATACGCACTGTTGTACAATAGCCCCATTTCTTCTTCTTCTTCATCTTCAGGTTAAGCGAACTGACTCATTTGAAGTATTTGAATAAGATATTGTGCGGCAAAAAGGAAGTTTGGTGGGTCAAAAGCTGCAAATTTATTTTTAATTCTCACGCTTTTTACAGCTGCCATTTACTGGAACCCCATGTCAAATGGCAGAGTTCTGTCAGCTCGCTTCCCCGTTCCGTCCCGTCCACCCTCCCCTCGCTACTTTGGCATGGCCAGAGTCGCTCCGGCGGCGACGCTGACCATTTCCATGGCATCCGTTTAGCCTGTCTGAGTTCAAGTCCCGGACCCGAGTCGGAAGCGGCGACTCAAACGGGAAAGTGGGAACGAGTGAGCATATATAAAACTACCGAGTACTATTTGATTTCAACATTGATTTATGAGCGCATCCGCTACACGTAGTGGATCCAACCATTTCGATTGCCTACACCTCGGTGGGGAGCAGGGAGCAGGGACAGAGGAGTAAGGAAGGGGAAGTAGCTCGATTTGCTGTGCCTGCCTTTGGCAGATTTGCTTTGCACTTAACTGGGCTGTTGGGCTGTTGGGCAGTTGTTGGCTAGCACGGACATTGGCCAGGACTAGAGGAATGCAGGGAGTGCTGACTGCTTTCTGGCAGCTGATTGCCCAAAAGTCAGTAAATTAAAGTTCATAGAGACAGAGAGAGAGAGAGAGAGAGAGCATTGTGCGTGTATTTCTCTGTGTGTACACGTATATCTGGTCATGAATTTGTAATTTATACGCTGGCAAAAACCGCAAAAGCAAAATAGATATTTATTAACATATAAATTATGCATGTGATTTGG
Source organism: Drosophila phalerata (assembly GCA_951394115.2). Classification (NCBI taxonomy): domain Eukaryota; kingdom Metazoa; phylum Arthropoda; class Insecta; order Diptera; family Drosophilidae; genus Drosophila; species Drosophila phalerata. The sequence goes on from OX596005.2 coordinate 8,101,282, forward strand.
CCAGGAGCAGACAGCCAACAAGATGATTAATTGACAGTCGCAAACAGTTCGCTCTTTAAACTCAACTCCTGGACTAATTTGCGATATTTTAAATCGCCGTCAGTTTCATCCACTTTGAAACTCCCCCATTGAGTGTGCTCAGATAAAGTAAAAGCGAAGCGAAGAGAAGGCGAAGGCAAAGGCAAAGGATAGTTTCGCCTGTCACATAAATCGGATCAATAAATGATGATATTATGCTACCGCAGGGACACATTGAGCTGCCACACGCTCAGATACCGAAATGTATGTATGTATGGTACTATATAGTATGTAGTCTTTTGCGAGGGGCGACGCTATCGTTGACAATGCCAAGTCGTAGGTGGTAACACATTAAGATAAAGTGACAACGCCTCCTCTGCCAGCGATGGCAATGGCGATGACGACGACGACGACGACGCGACCCAATGCAGAAAGGGGTAGCCAGGATGAAGGACATACAGAAATCAGGCAGCTAGCATCAGGCATCAAGAAGGGGAGTTGGCGACTGGGCACATACATACATAAATGAATTGTTTGCCTGCGTTGTGTTGAGTGTGTTGAGTGGGGGGCAGGGAAGGCTTTTATTTTCGCTTGGCATTTTATGCGCATCACGCATACGCACTGTTACACACACGCATAGATGCTCACAGATAGATGTGTACACAGGCGACATGCATAAAAGCAAACACGCTCTCGCTTTGCATCAAAAGAGCTCTCAGAAAGCGTTCTGGCCAAGGGGTGGGGTGTGCTGGTAGGTGGGGTAGGAGAAGGAGAAGGAGGAGGAGGGGAAGGAGGGGGGGTGGGTTAGCTATAATGACATTTAGCTTTGAAACAATGTAAACAGCGGCCAAGACCAACGACAACGTCGAAGTTCAAAGTTGGCATGCTGTAGGCCGCCAAAAGTTGCTCCTAAGTATGTGTGCACATACTACACACACACTCGCACACACACACACACACACACACAAAGAGCTGCGCCAAGTTGTGTGCTAAGGAATATTCTATGAACTGTAAATGGTTCGCTTATATCGCAGTTACATAGACTCTACGACCACAAATAGTGAAACTCTCTCTGCCGCTTCCTTCCCTCCATTCCCTACGAACCTTTACCTTCTCGGCCTATGTTCCAAATGGCTGACTTGCAGGTTAACTGGCAAAGCAGCTTCGAAACCATAAATTCATAAAGTAAAGGTATGAAAGTCGGCCAAAGGACCAGTTAAGTTTGTCCTGAGAGTGAAACTGACAGGAAGCCGACATTAGGCGCAACTGATATAGAGACTACTAGGATACTCACACACATACACTCTCTTATTAAAGTTCTATGAGCTCCCATTCGGTTACATTTGACAACATCGCCATATGATTCCTTGATGAGGCCGTAATCGATGGATTTCGTTCTCAACAACAGAACACAGACATGTAAATGGACTTTGTCTTGAAAATAGACTTACGTCTAAAATTGATGATTCCTTGATCCTTTAATGCCAATCAATTGAGCTCCTTAGCCTGACTGATTATGCCAAGTTGGGAACAGTTAAGAACGCCAAAAGCAAATTAAAAATTTTATTATATTTAGCTGGATACATTTAAGGGAACAGTTCGGTATAATATGATAATCACCCAAAGTTATTGTTGAAGAGGATATGGCAAAATATTAAAATGCTTTGTCCTTTGTAAATATTCAAATGACAGAGGAGACTCATATAACATTGTGAAAACATTTGCGTAAGCTTGTAAATATTTCAATTTATTTTATGTTCTGTTTATATGTCTTTTATGTGCAGCTCTTTCTCGCTCTCTCTCTCTCTCACTCTCTGTCTGTCTTTTGTTTGGCTGCACTCAGTGCCAAGTGTGGGATATAAAAAATGGGCTCCCATAATCATATCCCAATAAAAGTCGGTTAGCATGCTGCACGCTTATTGAGAGTAGCTATGCCAGTTGGAGTCTGAGAGATGGAGAGATGGAGAGGGAGGAAGAGAGTGGTTGGGGAGGCTTCCTTGTTTTGGGATCGCATTCGGGCCACGTTATCATTATGCGCTACATCACATTCGCATGTGTGGCTGGCTCCCAGCCGAAATGGTCAGCCAGCTGCTGGCAATGTCTGTAGATGTGTCCATGTCGCTGTCTATGTATGCGTGTGGATGCGACCACCTACGGTGAGGATGCTGTATAATACATTCAATTCATGGCTAGAACAAATGATGTGGAAATGTAAAATAGATGTTGGGCTTACGAGCGAACGGTCAGACAGCAGGACAGACAAATAGTCCACACGGTATACGGTATATATGGTATATATGCATGAGCATGAGGCTTACGATGAATTCCATGTGAATAAGGCACAGAGGGGGAAAGAGAGACTGCCGGTTGCCAAGTGTTGACAAAGTGAAGCGTCATAATGTGGGAATAATGGCCAACATATGCACACTTCAAATTAAAGTGAGCAAACATCCACGTAGCTTTCATTTCTGCTGCTTCCCTTGGAGTCCATTTAAGCCAAGAAGTCTGTCACGTCAATGCCGTTTATTGTGTGACTAGACAAAGTCAGAAAAGGACTGGACTGGGATTGGGTCTGGGACAACTTCATTAGCTGCAACGGGCAGCGTTTAATTTTTATGGTCATCTGCCTAAATGTGCAATGCCCAAAGCAATTGGCTCACCCACTTTTATGGCTTCGAAACCATAACAAGCTTTAATTGAACAGCTAAACCCAATACAGATACAGCACACACAGATACAGATATTCAGTATCACACACAAAAAAACAGAAAACAAAACCTAAACCTAAACCTAAAAGGCAGTCACAGGAACAGCACACGATACCAAAACTGTAATAGAAACTGGCAAGAAAACAAGAGGAGCAACGGATGCAGAGTCATGGGCGATGGCTATGGCAATAGCAATATCATTTTCTAATTGGCCAACAGTTATTGTTAAATGGGTAATGGCCATCAGAGTATTGGTAGACGCAGGCAATTTAGTAAAAGCATAAAACAGAGCAATGACAAAAGGTTTTTCTCTCATTTTCTTATTTTTAATTTCTTCTTTTTTTAACATTTATTGAGCCTGACTTGACACTCATTCCTAATGTCTAAAGTCATTTTTAATGAATAACAAAATTCCACGAAAGTATAACAATTTTTGTTTGCATTCTTTTCATTTTTTTCTTTTCATTTATTTATTTTGAATAAATCCTTAATGACTGGCAAGAATTGTCTGAAAATAGCAATAATAATAATTTCTGTACGAGCATTACAGTTCTCGGCATCTGTGTTTTGTGGGCGAGTTTCTGTTATTGATTATATTGAAACACGTATTGTTATATTTCTCAGTACAAGCATGCACATATAAATTTCGTAGAAGGCATTCAATGGGATGTCAATTAAGAAAATTTTCCACAAAAGGCAGACAGGAGCAGTAAATTCATGCAATAATAAAATTTTGCTTAAGCTATTTTTCATGTTGTTTTTATCAGAAATTTGTGAAATACCAAGTTATCATCTCAAAATAAATTGTCAATATATGCTGAGCAAATGTTAAATTAATTTAAAATAATTGTTACAGCCTGTATTTAGAAAGTTTTTAGTGTCTATTGGGAATATGTGTCTAACATATAAAATATTTTATTTGATTTTCGCAATATTCTTATTCATAAAATGAAGTACAGGCGGTCTAACAGTCGAGTTCGCTTGCTTGAACTATTTACTAAATGTAACTTGCAAATACAACTGGACTTATTGAATCCGATTGGTGGATTTCAATTTACAGTATAATTTATAAATATGATATCTCTCTGTGTTATATTTTATGGTATAAAATACAAATTGAAATATCAATGAATACATATATTGACTTATAATTTGCATATTTATGACGCAATATTAATATGTCTATGTCAAAACCAGGCCAATTATTGTCATGACAGGTGCATGGCCTATTAACTATCCGACCAGCAATTGTGACAGTTAATTGACTAACTACTTATTTATGCTGCCAAACTCCAGTACTCATATTTATTTAACTTGTATTATACATAATGGTTTCATTGTTCTTATTTGTTTGTTTTCGTTTTGGGTTAAAAGGTGAAATGACTGCAATTACGATGGATTCGATAAGTATATACGTATTAACTGGAATAAGTGCTGGGTATTGTATTATATGTGTGTGTGTTTCGGGCATAACTACACTTTAACAGCCTGTCATAGTCAGTCATTTGGCATATTACGCATACGCATCGTGTGACAATCAACGAATACTTTTCAGCTTTAAGGCGAAAGTCGAAAAGTCTGTTATTAACTACCAGAATGAGGTCTCTGCTGCTGCTGCCTTCTTTTCCACTAATGAGTGATAAGTAATGGCCACATTCACGTTCCTCATAATCTTATTATATATGTATCAATATTACCAAATGTGCTTCCCATGCATTGTTATGGCTCGCAGCGTTTTTGGGGCTATTAATTGTGCTTAGTTTAGTTGCTGTACTTAGTTACTGGCATTTTTGTTAATCGCTTGATGTACAAGAAAGGCCCAGGACAACAGGGACCCAGGTCAACCCTCAGATGAGGCCTGCGCTGTCTGATAAGGATACGTTCCCGGTCTCAATCGACACACACACACACACACACAAGAAACACATACACGCACATGTATGTTTTTTAAGGTTTTGTGTGTATGTGGTGTCCTCATATTTTAACATTAAATGCCTGGGCATTATATAAGAAACTGTTTTTGAGGTTACGCTCAGGTTGTTTTCTTGGCTAGCCACATTTAACTGACCTTTAAACTTATTTTCAATTAAAATTGCAGACCCTTCTGAACTATTGTGTGTGTGTGGGTGTGTGTATATTTGTATCTGGTTCAACCTTTCTAGCATTTACTTAGCATTTAGTTTAACATGTATAAAACTATAACATGAAAGCAAGTTTCATAAATCACCGCTCAAAGCCAAGCAAAAGTGAAAAATCGTACCCCCATTTTAATTAAAAGCGTGCAAAACACGATACTCTACAAACACACACACCAACATCAACACCAACACACACACACACTACGACATAGAGACACAGCCTGGCGAAGTCGTATACAATGTTTTTTGGGCAAAGCCTTGGAAAAGCCTTGCCTGAATAATGATTGAAAAACAAGCAATGAACGGGGCTCGGTCTTTGGGTCTGGGTCTGGGTCTGGGTCTGAGTCTGGTCGCTGCGTCTAAGACCCCGTCTCCAAGAGCCAGTCTCAGTCACAGTCTCGATTCGAGTTCCAGTCCCCGTCTTAGTCTCACACCCAATTGCTTTCGTGCTTTTCGTGTCAGGACAGCAACGAGTTGTACAAACTCAAGAATGAAGTTTGCTTAAAATAATTTGCAGCCTGTCCAGGCTTATGCCTTTAGTCGACCCCGTTCCAGCCCCATCTTTGGTCCTTCCTCGGCCACTTTTATACTACAATAAGGGGCTTTGTTTGCTTATTTGCAAAGCCCATTTGTTTCTGGGTACGTGCGTCCTCTATGCGTAGGCGACAAAAGTCTTTAATTTTGCCTAATAACAACAATGCTGACAAAGTTTTCAAAGCCGCCAAAACGAGGGCGTTAACAAGCGCCAGAGACACACAACTTGCTGTTTATTTCCAACTACAACAATGAGATTTATAAGTATGTATTTCTTGTATGTCTATATAGGTATACACTATAATACCCTGTAATCATTAGCTGCGGCAGGTATTCATTCAAGCGCTTAATTGCCAAAGGATACAAGCCCAAACTCTTGGGCTCTGTAAGAGAAACAAATGTAATCAAAGGAGAGACACCTTTTTGTGGGGTATTGAATCAGTCTTTAGTATAATGATTTTAATTAATAATAACAAAAATATTCTGTGAATACTCATAAAAGTTTAATTTAAATCTAAGCAGTCAATCAGATTGTTTTGATATCTATACTAATTTATTTATACTAAATTGTATAAAATAATTATAGAGAACAAACTAATTGTATAAATAGAATTCTTGTCCTTCCGAAATTATTGCAATAAATTCAAAGAGAATACTTTAATTCTCTTTATTCTTAATAACCTATAGATGATCCAAATATTTTGATTTGAACTTTGTGTTAATTTTATACAAAGTGATATTATTATCTATTTTTTCTAAATTTTTTGAAACGCATAAAGCTATGTAATAAACAAATTCGAATCTTTTAAGAGTATAATATAGAATAAAAAATTCTACTAAAATTGTACAGATAATTTAGGATAGGTCTAAGTTGTAATAAATGTATCTCTACAGAAATGGTTGCCTTTAATCCATTCAAAATATGAAAATCATTATTCATTGCAGAGTATTTGAGAAGTCGATTATGCTTGATAATGGCTTGGCTGCTTTTCAAGTACATAAGTATAAGTAGGTAGAGAATTATAGAGGTATAGAGGTACAGACGTCATAGTCATGCCATAATAGCGTTTTGATACCCGCACATAAACAACAATGACAACAACGACAAGAACAACAATGAGAGCAACGATTCGACAATAAAATGCAAAGAGGAAAGACAACCAGTGTGTACTACCTCACACCCCATACTACACACCCCACACCCGACTCTAGCATACCGCAGTCTTTTGCACTCCCCTCTCTTCCATCTCCAGCTGCTAATACATTCCCCTGCTCTAGCTTGTTAAAGGTAAGCTCAACTTGATGCTGTCTGCTTTGTAGTGTCTATGCTGTTGCTGTTGCTGCTGTTGTGTCTGTGTGTGTGTCTCTGTATGTGTGTGTATGTCTGTGTGGCATCATCTAGGCGGGCGGGTTAATCGCAAAGGGGGAAGCCGAGGAGCCAACGGATTACGTAAACGTGGCAGCTAACGTACTTATTATGCTGGCAAGCACAAGGAGCTGCGATTTATTGTTTGACGTTTACCGCTGCCGCTTGATGTTGGTCTGGTTTGGTTTGGTTTGGTTTGGTTTGGTTGGGTGTTGCTTTGAGGTCATGGCTGGGGCCTATAGACACCGTTAGCGGAACACAAACGTTGATCTAATCCAGAGCCAGGCACACCATCCAGTCATGGCCAGAATGGATGACATGACACAGCCAAAATAGCAAAATGGCAAAACAAACTGAACGGCTTGTGACTTGATGAATGTATTTGGATTCGAAGGACTGCACGAACCCAATGAGCTGCATGACATCGCAGTCAGTCAGTCAGTCTGTCAGTCAGTTGATCAGTGTTGGAGTGTTTGAAGTGTGAAGTGTGAAGTGTGAATTGGCTCAATTGAATGATGGTCAACACTTGATACACAAGTTATAATATTGGTGTTGCATTGAAATCCTGCTTGATATTGATTGATATATGTTTATATGAAAGGGTATTTGAGAGTCGTCTATCGAAATCTATATTTCTAGTTTGGCTGGGGAATTTGCAGTCTAAAATAATCGTTTCGATAATGGCCTTTTATTTTGCTATTGCAATCAATTTATAGGCACAAAAACTCAGCAGATAAGCATCAACTCCAACCACTTAATGTCACAATAAAAATGTAACTAACCATGAAAATGACATGTTTCTCAGTAATTTGCCATTTTGACATGACCCTGATGTCCCTGCATAACAATCTAGTAAAAAAAGGCATCAAGCAGCCCCAGCCAATGTTATCCTTTCGACCCACTTGTCGTCGGACTTGTCCTTGTCCAGCTCTCCTTCTCTTCTTTTCTCTGGGAGACGTCAGTGACTACATTGTCCCTTCACTCACTTATAAGTACAAATTTTTATATATACGTATATAATATGTAGGTTCATATGAGTAAACCAATATTTATCAACAATGTTCGTGTTCGGCGCATTGCAAAACTCCTTAAAATGCTTTAGAATTATAGAAAAAAGTAGAATAAAAATACGAATGCCAGAAAAGAAACGTTGCAAAATAGCTAAAGAAATTTTCAATAAAATCGACTTTTGTTGGCAGCCAAATGAAAATACAAATATATATAAAATGTTTGTGTGTGTGTGTGTGTGCATGTACAAATACACTTACATTTGTATCTATGTATGTTCAATACTAACACACACACAGACACAAGTGTATATGTATTACAGGACATTCGCATAACATTCCTGGGCATTGGTCTCTGGTCTCCGGTCTGGCATTGCTTCTAGTTCTGCTTTTGGTCTCTGGTTTTTCACTGCTTTTCATTCAAGTTTTTTCCGTTACGTTTTTCACTTCAGCTTTGCATCGCAATTCGAGTGGAAAATTGACATATGTTTACTTTGTTGTTGGTGTTCTCTTTGTTGTTGTTGTTGATGTTGATGTTGCTGTTGTTTTTTACTTTCAGTAGCTGAAAGTCGGGCGTGATTACATTGCCGTACAAACAAATTGAATGGCATATAATGCTTGGACATGCTCCTTGTAAAGTTTCGAAACACATAATATTAAATATACTTGATATTTAAATGGAATTAAATTAAATTAAATGTATAGAATTTTCGTTTCACAAAATCATGTGTACTCAACTTTATAATTAAAAGCTAAAAGTATGCTTAAGTCTTTTTAAGTTCCACATTATTGTACTGAACTTGATAATTAATCGGTCCTAAAAGTCTGCTTTATTTATTTTCTATTATTTCTCAATCATTTCATTTATGCAGTTGTAATCAATTATTAAAGTAAATAAATATAAAAATGCTGGCTCATTGAAGACTGCAGCGTATTTAAAATTCAGGAATGTTGATGAATTTTTTTTTTTTCATTTTAGAGCCGCCATCAGAAATTGAATTAAATTATTGAAGCATTTTATTACCTCTAGGTTGGCATTTTTGGTGTGTGTGGTGCTGTCAACGACATGTTTGTGCTTTTTATCGCTGAAATATATTTATTAAGCCGAAAGGATATTGAGAAAAGTTATCAAGATAGTTGCCAAGCGACAACAGGGACAATCACTATGGTCTATAGTATGGGCTATAGTCTATATGTCAATGGACAAGCGTCGAGAGCCAGGGACAACTCAGTATCTCAGTTGAGTTAAATTGCCCATTGAAAAAGCCGCCTGGGGCAAACAATTGTTGCCATAGCTGCTGCCACAGTGGCAAGGCCACACCAGCAACAACACGAGCAGCAACATCAGCAATAACAACAACAGCAATAACAATAACAACTGCAATGTTAGCTACCGATTGCCATTATTTTGACAGCGAGAGAGGGACAGACTGAGGGAAAGAGCCAGAGCGAGGGAGGAGAGCAAGCAAGGTCCTGGCGCACGTCCTGGCTGAATGCTGGCCTATAAAAGTGCATTGTGTTGCAGAAAGTTGGCAACTTGCTGAAAGACTGAATAAGTGAAAAACTGTAAAACTGTTCAAACTGTAAAACTGACGCCCATAAATGATTAATGGGCCAAGTTCGGCTACCCATTTTCTGATGGCCCAAACACTTTTCGTAATTTTATGCTCTTGAAATTAGTCAGCCCTTTGGCTAAGCATCTCCCATTAACTGAATGCACATTAATGGCCATTTATAACAATTTTTGGCAAATGCCGAACATTCTACCAACTAACTATGAGTTGGCAGTGCAAATGAAGTGTAAAGCAGATACGAGTACGCGCTAAATGTCACAACTGGATGAGGATTCAAGGGGGGGCTGAAGGGGAGTAGTCAACAGTATTCGTAAATGCAAACGCAATGAAAATGTTTTTAAAGTTGCACAATCAACAACATGAGCCAATTTACATAACCCAGAACAACAAATAGTTACAAATTGAAAACTTTTGTCTGCCAAGATTGTAAGCGATTGTCTCAGTGTCTCGCTTCTCTTCCCCTTTTGCCATTCTTAAGTTCGCTTGTCTTATGCTGTTTCTGTTTCTGTTTCAGTTCAGTTTCAGTTTCCATCTCTCTATTGTTATAATCAAAGTAGCACAAATAACAAGAAAAACCAGCAACTGAAATTGACAGGCAGGCAATATGAAAACCCGAGCACAGATACAACAACAAGCATACAAGCTGAGATATATAGTAGATACGGATATGGGATACGGATAGCGGCGTACTCGTAGATACGTACAAAAAAAATAATAGAAGAAGAAAAGTATCGACAAGTTTGACGCTTTATGGCATTGTTTAGTGCCGCACATTTCGCCAAAAACGTTTTTCAACTTTCACACAATTGCGCCATTTGCAGCGTCTTATGATGGTGGCAATGGGGCAAGGAGGCAAGGGGATTGTGTATGGGAAACAAGGATTTTCGGTGGGAGGCGTGGTCGACAAAAATCTGCTGACGGAAGCTTTGGATACGTTGGCCATAGCATTTTTTATACGGAAAACGTGCGGAAAGTTTGAGTGTCAGCTTAGAGGAAAGAAAAAAGTTATAAAACAGTAGATAATAAAATAATAAAATATATGTATTTGAATTGCTCGCGACGCGGCACACACAGATACACTCGCACACACTCGCACACACAAAAGTTTTTGCTTGATGCGATAAAATTACATGTCAAATTGAATGTAACCTGCTATTTGTGCGCATTATGTTGGCCATAATTAAACGCCCAGTTACCACCAGTAACCAGTTACGAGCTACCAACATCCAATTCCCTTTGGACATTTCCCAGTCGAATTACTGGCCTCTGGTCAGTGTGGCAGCCACAGCCAACTGCCACATTATGTGATGGCTGGTCAATCATTGGTTTGCTTTATTTTATGGCCAACAGACGTTTAAACTTTATTCGCATTTATGGCCAAAAGTGTGAATGTTGCTCAAATGAATTTGGTCTCTCTCATTAAACTGGCGCCTCGACGATGACCTCAGCTCGTTGTACGAATACTCGTAATTGTGTAGTATTTGTTCGACTTTTCGATACCACTTCAGCAGTCACAAAATCAGTTGGCCAATTGCCACATTTAAACAAACAAAAAATGACCTTCCATTATTTAATTGAACGGACAGTCAAATATTTAATTTGTGACGAATGTAAATGAAATTAATAATTCTGCCTCATTGGCCATAATTTAATATGGTATAACCAAGCAATTGTCGTAGTTACTGAGATTTTATAGCATTGCAGGAATCTAAAATAACAAGTTGACAATTTAATACAATTTGAAATTCATTTAATCCAGCATGCAATTTAGGCTTTACAAAGTGTATCTATTAAATTAATTTTATAACTTAATTTATTGGTCAAACCATTACCGACCAAAAATGCCCTGTACTTAATTGAGGCTAATAGCAATTGCAGCTAATATTTAATCAAAAAGTAAATTGTTCTAATGTGCTTGACTAGTTAATATATAGGGTAGCAATTAAACTAGATTTGTTAACAAAAATCACTGCAAATTATATGCAAAAATCTACAGTTTTACTCAACTATCCGCTTTCATAAATGTACGTAGAATTAGTTAATAGCTCTGGACCATTATTAAATGTTTTGTATGATTCATCAAAATATTTGAGGTTGCCGCAGGTAATTACCATAATATAGTGTAAAAAAAATTGATGTGCTAAGTTAACAAAAAACATATAAAAATAAAATAATAATATTAATAAATATGTAAATGTAAAGTGTTATTGAAGTATTTGAACGAGTTGTTATTAAATTATAAATCAACATACAAAATGCAACTTCAAAGCATTTAATTTAAACTGAATAATAATAACTAAATAGTTGTGATGATTTTTTCGGCTATAAGTATCCACTCCAAAAGAGAAAGCTTGAGTTTAATGAAAATCCTTTGAGACAAAAGGGTTTATAATTTGCGTTTAAGTTATTTCGAGAGCGATAACTGTGGAATTTGGTCACCATTTTTGCTCATGCACAGACGAAGAAAGGGTAGAGAGACGGACGCATATGGTAGAAAGGGGGGTGGTGGGGTGCTTCTTCATGATTGCTCAAGTGCTCAAAGGGGGAAATCAATGCGTTTTCTATGTTAATACAATCAATCGGTCTAATCGAATCAAACGTTTTGACAACTGAGCGAATCAAATGGCTCGTTTGGGAAATTTTTTGCTCTGGCGTCTGTTATTTTTTTTTTTTTGCTTTCACTTATAAAACTAACGCACAAATCAACAACAACAACAACAACAAGGAGAAGAATAGCACAACAACAAGTGCACAATATGCATAAAACTTTATATGGCATTTAAATCGTGTGTGTGTGTGTCTTTGTGTGTCTTTGTGTGAGGGCGTTGACGCTTTTGTGAAATGGGCTTGATCAGTTGGGGGAGGAAAAAAGAAAACATATACAGTATCATTTTGACTGCTTACTGCGATTGTTAACTCAGGCGTCACAAATACCGGAAATCGAATACTCGTACAATTTGTAATTCTGATGAACAGTTGAGCAAAGCTTAACCATACTCCAGAATCTGTCCATGACCAGGTCCTGGATTTCCTTTTTATTCCTGCCACTACTTTTGTCAATGTCTCCTTGTGCAGCAGTGTTGTGTTTTTGTATGTGTGATGTTGCTCTTTAGTTTGTTTTCTCACTATGCGCTTTGCCTTCTGTTGCTTTCTGTTGCTTGGCTCCGCTTTGGATTCATTTCGTTATCGAGTCGATGTCAACAACAATGGCACCAAATGTAATGCCAAATTGGGCGACATCGTTTTATGTGCTATTTGTTGTTGTTGTGGCTCTTTGTCTTGTTGCTGTAGTAGTTGTTGTTGCTGTTATTGTTACTACAGTCTTTGTTTAAAGGTAGCCGGGCGTGCGTTTCAGCTCGTCCACTCATCATCAGTTGCTCTGTTAAATTTCGCACACGTAGCAGCATAAAAATTGACACCGATAATTCGCATCCATGTGAACGTGTGTGTGTATGTGTGTGTGTATGTGTGTGTGTGTGTGTGTGTGTGTGTGTGTGTCTTCATATCTCCATGTGTGTGGCCAATGGTACGTATACGCGATAAACACGCACACGTAACGCACACATACATCATGTCAAGTGAAATTTGTTGGTCTTCCTCTCGAGAACGATTGCCGGGGGAGAAGACTGTGGGATAAGAAGGGTGGTGGTAATGTCGCGACGCTGTTTACACAAACAAAGTTATCAATTTTACACACGCCCCGCATTCAATTTCCCGGTGGATGGGCTTCCCGTCAGGATAACAACATCTTTTCATACCATTACATGGCCACCCCTTCCCCATCCCCATCCCCTAACCACCCCCACCTATCATCGCATGACGGCATTTCCATCAATTCGGTATGCAATCAATGTCCAAATCGAAGACGCAAACCGACGAAGCCTCTTAGCAACAATAACAAGTAGGGTATCAGAGGTCGCTTCAGCGGGCTGTTTAACACATTCTCAAAACGTATATAAAAGAAGCAAAAGAACAGCAACGAATTTGTTTGTTCGAGTACTTTTCAGTTTGTTCAGGCAAGCAATATGTTTGGTTTCAATTTCGTGTTTTTATAGGCGAAAACTCTAGTACTTAAGCATACTAGCAAGTAAATAGCAATTGTAAACTGCAATTTTATACGATTTTCTGCATAAAAAGGAATCATTTTAAGCAGAATTAAATAAATTATCATACTATATATCATGTCATTTCAATTACAATTAACTTAAACAAATTTTAGGCATTTATTTAGCTATGCTGCGACAAGAAGAGTGCTATGCATATTTTTGTAAATTAACCTATATTATCCATAATATTTTATATTGTATCTAATTATAATAAATAAAAATAAATAAATATCAATACTCTTCTTTAAATGTAAATAAACTGTTCATTCTCATTATTCATTATATAATTTTACTCAGAAAATAATAATATATTTTGAATAATATGATTAAATTTTTTTTTAATTTAATAAACTAGACATTGCTAATAATTACAAAATTTAAAATTTTTAAGACCATTAGAACTACCCACTTGTGTATAAAAATTCACTCACAGCGTTGAGCGATGAGCAGAGACACTTTGGTGAGAAGGGAAGAGGTGAGAAATGGAGGTAAAGAAAGGAAGAAAGAGCTGCTAAGCTGAGGAATGTTTGTCTTGTTAGTGTAAAATAATAGATGGCATTCTTCAGGAGGGGAGTGGGTTTAGCATTAGTTAAGGAAGCACAGTAGCAGCTTATATACTTAAGATGCTGCTGGGCAACAGTTTTTATTATTTAATTTTTATTATCATGTTTTTTATTTTGTTTCAATTCTAGTAAGTTAAGAACAGAATCGTTGCTTTGTATTAAATGCGCGTAGGTAAAATGGAAAATTCCATTGAAATTGCGTTTATCTGAAAAATATTTATAATAACTTTGAAATTCAATTTCTAAAGAAAATATGTTAAACGAATTTGCAGTGAGGGGCACGTGAGTGTGTGTGTGTCCGTGTGTGTGTGAGTGTGTGTGTACAAGTGTGTGTTAGTGTCGATGGCTATGCTGCTGCGTTGTCAATGTTGTCGTTGTCGTTGTCGTTGTCTGTGCTAGAAAATTAAAATCGACCATATGTTGCCTCATCGATTTTGATAAGTCGCTGGCAGAGCAGCCAACGGCGCTGGGATGGTGTTAGGGCGGGACGGAGCGGGGTAGGCGAAAACACCCCGGCCTGGGCTTCATATCCGTTTCCGTTCCAGCACAATGGGTCACGGTGTGTACGTGCATGTGTGTGTGTGTGTGTTCGGGTGTATGTGTGTGTTTGTGTGTGTGTCGGTTTCCACTTTCAATTGAGACACGCTGACAAAACTTGTAAAAACGCGCGTTGTCATGCATGCGATTTTGCCTTTTTATTAATGTTTTTCCTGTTTCTGCTTCAATTGTTGGCATTGCTGTTGTTGTTGTTGTTGTTTCTGATGTTGTTGCTGCTGTTGCGTGACACAAATCAAACGACATTTTGTAAGTGTTTTTGGCGTTACATTCAATGCCTTGTTAAATATTTCATAAGCACTACTTAAGCATTTCAAATGAAATTTAAGCAAATCCTTACGACCATCAACTTAGGTACGATAAATATACATATATAGTATAGTAGTACGGGTATCAATAGACCCTATTGGTCTCCGCATAGATGGTTTGGGTGCTAACGGTATGTGCTACAATTGAATTACATTTCAATAAATGTTGCTGCAACATGTTGCTGCCACATTGCTGTCCTGCGCCTGCGCCAGCGACGTGGCACGCTCTTTTGACTGTGACAGCGTCAACATTTGCATATATGAACGTCGGGTATTCAGGTTGAGGATAGGTTAGTTTCAGTTCTTTAACGCGCCTCAAGCCACACACAACGCAGCGTGCGCAGTTAACAGCAAAATACGTGACTCTCAGTCACTGTGACTAACACTACTTCAATCACGTTATCACGCTATCACGTATCACGAGTTGCGAGTCACGCGTCACTCGTCACGGGTCATAGTGACAGTTACGTAGTGCCGGATTTAATGCGTTTGAAATGAACACACCGACACATTAAGCAGTTCTTATATCAAATTTGCCAAATAAGAAAAAGGAGTTAAAAAAACAAAAAAAAACAAAACGAAAATAGGAAAATAAGAGATCAAAAAACGCGCTCGAATGCGTTACGTTGCGCATGAAATGGCGGCACGCAGTTCGCGCTACATTGAATCCAAACGCATCACTTACAAATTGCTCTAGTCCGCAAAAGGTATTCACAACTCGAATACCCCAAACCAATACGAATACGAATAGGAATACGAGCATGAGGATGACTACAATTAAGTGTATTAGCAAAACGTGACCAGACCGAAATTATAGCCCCTGGCCAGAAAAGTTAACTGTTCTCGCTCCTCTTCCATTTCCATTTCCACTTCCCCCCCTCAGCCACCGACCAATCTTCGACTTCCTCGACCAATTTCACAACAGCTTAGTGCTTAATGAAGAAATTGCTCAACTTGGCTCAAACCAAGAACATCAGCACCACACCCACCCAATCGGCAATTTCCTCTCCTCTCCTCTCCTCTCCTTTCCTCTCCACTCCAAACTCTGCGACCCCGCGAATCCTGCGGGCGTCATGGTGATTGAAAACTCAACCGCATTGCGGACTTGTCATCATTTGAAATGAATGTGCTGCGGTCTCCGTTTCCGTCTCAGTCCGTGACTCGTCTTTGATAAGAATAAGACTTTGGGACTCAAAATCTAATCCGTTCAGATGGTTGCTCCGTCTACTCATAATAATACTTATAAATTAAGTATGGCGGATGGCAAAACAATATGGCGTTGACTCATTTAAGTCCTTGGCAGTGTCTTTGTCTCGAGTTTTGCGATTGCCATCATTTATTTTAATTACTTTCTGCTGTTGTCGTCTTTGGTTGCAGTTATAATTCAACAGCGTCACAAATTGCGCATGAAATGTTGTTGGAATACTTTATGGCGATGCTTGTGATCATGGGATTAACCACAACATTCGATAAGCACAGCACAAGGCATATGCCACACTTTGGTAAGTACTCAAAAGACAATTGAATATTATGGAATTCAAGAACATATAGGCTAAATACGATAAAGATTGTCAAATTAAATTAAATTACTAATTTCAATTTATTAAAAGTATAGCAAAAGACAATTGAATATTAAAGAAACCAATAGGATAAAAGCTAAATAGGATGATGATTGTCAAATTTAATTAAATTACTTATTTCAATTTATTTTAAGTAGAGAAATTTTCAGATGAATACATAAATATTAATGGGATGAGACCATCTTTAAGCAATTGGTCTTGCAATATTCGTATATAAATTCAAATCACAAATTTTATGAGAAAATATACAGCTGCTGCAGTTTTAACAATTGAAATATTGAAATTAACATGACATAATGATCTACATATTCCAAATATTATTGATTTGTCTTTTAAAAACAATTTAGAATTCCGTTCAGTTGAAATTAAATTTTAATTAAATCAGTTAATTGTTGATTCCATTCATAAATGCTTTTTTTAAATAGCATCCGCAGTAAAATAAGTAACTGGAAGTATCCAGCAGAGTTTGGAATCCATATAATTCTCGTTAAGATCTAATCTGTAAATGTTACTGAAATATTCATAAACAAATGGTAGCCACATAAACACCAAATAGTTTTCATTTAAATGCTCTCATTTTTCATTTAACTCCTGTTGTGTGGGAAATTAAAATGTCTTTTGCAGATGAGTAAAAAAAAACGGAGAAAAAGAGATATTCATATGAGGATTTATTTATTTGTCCAAGTATTTCGAATTATTTTTTGCAGAAGCAAGTGCAATTTCTCATTTATTATTTATGGCACCTGCCTTTATTTTTAGTGCCCGCATGGGGCATGAGGCATGGGGCATGGGCTATGGGGCGGTAGGGGCGTTGCACGAGCCGCTCGAGCTTGTTGCTGCGGTTAAACACAACAATTTGAAAACCCGAAACTCAGCTCTGGTTACTTTTCACCGGAGCCGCACTTTGTATGTAAATACAGAACTTTTATTAAAAAAATTTTTATATTTTTTTATATGCGTGTGCCTAAGTGTTCGTGTGTGTGTGTGTAAATTTGATTTTTTTTATTTTATTTTTTTTTGCGGGCATCACAAAAAGCAATTTCATTTGTAAAATGTTTGGCCAATACCGGCAAAATGGAATGTTGGGAAGACGGAATGACGGGAAGGCGTCAAGTGAGCAACAGTTTCAATTAAGTGTTTAACGGCATTTTATTGCTCGATATTTGATAGTTACAAGGGACTGTGGGTGCGCCAATAAATCAATATATAATCTCATATATATGTACAAGTACTTAATATATATTTTTGTTTGTTTGTTGAGTAGGCACTGTGTATTTGTATGGCTATTTGTGTTAGTATTTGTGTTTGGATTAGTATTTGTATTTGTATTTGTATTAGTATTTGTTTAGGCAGTCGTGGATTATTAGCGCATTAGTTGGCTAATACGTTGATGTTGATAAAGTGGACCCAATTCCACATAAATCACTTGCCCCACAGTGCGGTGACCCAATGATGGATCATAATCCGAATGGGTGTCGGCTATACTTGTGTGAGTGTGAGTGTGTCTGTACTTAGTATATATGCTGCCAATAAGATGGTAAACTTTAGCATAAATTAAGCACAAATACTCGTTAATCAAATGAATGTTGATTCGTCTGTGGCACTTACTCATTATGTCCATTCAGTCCATTCAGTTCACTCTGTCCATTCTGTACATTCATATCCATTTGCCCAGCTGTCCAATGCATCCATGTTATCCATCTGATTTCGATGGCAACGTCGACATCGACTTGGCTGTTGATGTGGATGTTAATGCTGTTGCTGAATACAAATGCACATGAATACATTTAGATTGACATTTAGATACAGTTATTTAATACCCTTCTGAAGTATTTGTGCTTCACTGTGTATGTGTCTCTGTCTGTGTTTGTGTGTGTGTGTGTGTGTGTGTGTGTGTGTGTGTGTGTGTGTATGATTGAGTGTCTGGCAGGTCTTGTGGTTTCTTGTTCAAGTGGTTTCTCAAGCGTTTATTGACCCATCCACTTTCTGTCTATCTTTCTGTCTACTCCTTCAGCACTGGCCACGGAGCTCTCCAACATCATACCCGAGGACTATGAGCCGCACTTTGATAACAGCACCGACCGTGAGATAATTGCCGCCCTCGGGACAACGGCTCGTATGCATTGTCGTGTCCGAAGTCTGGGAGATCGTGCTGTCTCCTGGATACGCCAACGGGATCTGCATATTTTAACGATTGGCATCATGACCTACACCAACGATCAGCGCTTTCTGGCCCGGCACATCGACAACTCCGATGAGTGGGTGCTCAAGGTCGTCTCCGTGCAACCCCGAGATGCCGGCATCTATGAGTGCCAGGTTTCTACAGAGCCCAAAATTAGTCTGGCCTACAAGTTGGTGGTTGTAAGTAAGTATGAATTGAGGCTCAGAAAGTTCAGTATCCGTATGATTAGATAGTTAATTGACTAAACATTCAAGTATAATTTACCTTAGACTTATATTAACTTATTCATATATTATATTTGGATTAAAAATTAAATAAATCATCAATAAAGATTAATACAAAATAGCACAAAAAAAAAATGATACAATTTATATTGAAATAATATGTTTTTATTAAATTTAAGTGTATTATTATTTTAGATTGCTTAATTATGTTCATATTAAACATTTTTCTTCAAAAAAGCGTAATTATGCACATTACATTACAATAACCTTATTTACATTATTCAAAATAAGTGTTTTTATTTAATATGCAGAATATTTTAAAATAATAATACACATTTAAATTGTTCAAAAAATTGTTAAATAATAAATTAGAAAGCACACAAATCAACTGAATAAAGATATATGGAAAGTGTTTAGACTAGGAAACAATTGAAATGAGAACGGAATTAATTGTAAATATTCAAAAGTTAAATGAGAAAGAAAATGCGTAGTCGACGAGAATGAGGTAAATACAAAACCGGAAGGAGCCGAAATAATAACAATGCAGTGAAGCACAGAAGAACGGAAATAGAGAAGAGTGAAAATTAAGCTAAATTTGGGCAAACAGATGGAAAAAAAAAAAAAAAACAAAATGTAAACGAAAAATTCAACTTTATTTTATGTTCATTAAACTTTTACCTATAAATGTAACTGTCGAACAATATAAAAAACACTATGAATTTGCAAAAGTTGCAAGTTAGTTAAATGTAGTTTGCAAACTGTTGCGATATTCTTTTTTCAAATATTATTGAACCTGGTCAAACTTTGTTGTTAGCACAAAAACTTGCTAAGGGATTAAGAACTTTATACATATATATTAAAGTTAGTTGCAGTTAATACTATTTGCTGAATTTTGAATAATATTGAAAGAAAATGTATAAGTTATTTGACAAATGTAGTCAGAGAAATTTTCACTTAACAGGATTTATTAGATATTAGGAAGATTATAGTTGAAAACTGCAAGAAGAGGAATTTCAAAAAGAGAAAATACTAGTATTTTATGTGAAATAGCTGCAGGTGCTAATGAGCTTCTCACAAAGCTAGTTCAACGAACCGAATGGCAATATTATGTGTATCTATCATGTTGTACTACTGCAACTGACAATCATTTCTCATCTTTGATAGCATCCAAAGCACAAATTCTGGCGAATCGCGAGCTCTTCATACAGAGTGGCAGTGACATCAATTTGACATGCATAGCACCTCAGGCGCCAGGACCGTACACACACATGCTTTGGTACAAGGATACGGAATTAGTCAGCGATTCGACACGCGGAGGGATACGCGTTATATCCGAGCAACAGATTAAAACCAGCAATCTGGTGATATCGCGTGTCCTGCACACGGATTCCGGAAATTACACATGTTCCGCAGATAACTCAAGTGAGTGTTGACCTCAAACAGCGCATATATGAAATTAAATACCCAACTTGTTACACTTCCAGACTCTGACAGCGTCTTTGTGCATATCATTAAGAGCGAACAGCACGCGGCCATGCAGCATGAACTGGGCGTGAGACTGGAGATGCCCAGCCTCTGGTTGCTCCTCCTTCTGCTAACGTTCATACACATGACACGCCCCCTACGGTCGGTGGCCTAAGCTGAGCGGGAACTTATGTTTGATGTCTGCTTCGTGCGTCGTGTGCAGGCCTTGGAATAAAGTAAGTTGACTCTAACTTGACTCAACTCAGCTGGGAGCTAGGTATTGATTTCATTACCTGCATTACAGCACCTGCCACCGCCACGCCCACTGTCAGCCAACCAGCCAGCCAGCGCCCACATTGTACATACGGATACGGCTGCAATGGAGGCAATTGATGCAACCTGTATATATATGTAAATCGGAGGTTTTGTTTAAACAGCTTTAAGTATTTTTATACGTAATTAAGTGAATAGACGCATTACAAAAACCCATAAAGCGAGTACTTCAAAAAGCCTAGCATTAAAGAGTAATCGAATAGCTATAAGTCAATGAATCGAATATGCAAACATGAAATCGAAACAAAGTTGTAAATAAATGTTTAATCTTAATTAACAAACAAACAAACAAACAAACACAAAAAAAAAAACAAACAAACAAACAAATAATGTTGAAGAGGTGCTCGCACTACTCGAACTCATTCATAGGTACTCGTATATAGGCTATCTGTCATCTAGATTAATTATGATAAATTGTGCGCAGCAAGTGCAAAATTAAATTTTAAAAACGAATGATTTATGGCAATATGAATGAATGTGAACAGTCGAACACTCCACTTTCAATCGCTGTATCTTGCTCCCTTCTCCATACCAAAAGCAATTTAACAGCATTTACGATTCTGATTTTCCGCCGTAGATTGGCTCCAGGCTATAACCGAGATTATACGGCTTAATTGCAGTTTATGCGGGGACTGCGGGGATGTACCGGTAATTGAAAAACGATAAAGGACGAACTGCACCTGAGTGTTGGCGAAGTTTAAACGCTTCAGGCGAAAATTCCACTTTCAAAGATGTTGTTGTGGACTCAATATTGTGGATTATTGATATTAAGCGAACGCCAAAATCTGCTAAGTCAACTAAATAAATATTTACTATAATTTGTTTAATTTTATACAAGGGTCATCTTAAAGGCATTGCCTGTCTGTGTTGAGTCCAAGAATAAAGTTTGGACAAGTTGAGAAACGTCGACATCAACATCAACATCAAGTGCAACTGCCACAACTGCTCTTCCACTAAATTGAAAACTATGTACAGTGTACACAGGGATGTTGGAAAATTTAATTTAATCCAGCTTCAAATATGCATCGCTTGAAACTTAAAGTTGTTGTGAAAGGTTTCTTGTGGTCGGGTCTTATAATTTGACACAAAACTCAAGAAGTTGCGTTCCCTTAATGCAAGTGGCAGCATCAAAGACGCCCTAAAATAGGTAGCACAATGAAGGCTGAGTGAAGTGGGCCACTTGTGAAGAGTTGCTTTCAAAAAAGGAGGCAGTCAACGTTTAGCACGATAAGCTAAATTTTGCATGAGCCAATACTAATTGAAATAAAAGCAACCAGGAGCCAAGATAATGGTACAGCAAGCGCCAGAAACTGGGTCGTAAAGTAGACAACATCAACATCACAACATCACCATCAACATCCATCATAATAGCCGAAATGGGCAAAGTATTTGAGATATGCCCGACAGTTGTAAGGATGAGCAGGCCCGGTTAACATGATGGACTCATATACCCCTGGCAATTGAAATCTTTAGGGAACTTTTGCGTATCTTATGCACGCGCTGACACTTTGCCAACCAACAAATATACATACATATTTCATACAGTTATATGTATAAGTAAGTATATGTACTTATATATAAACATAACCCATTGGGCAATGTCTCAGCTCAATGAATTGCAAGTGCTAACGGCACGATACTTTTGCCAGCAACTGTTCGTGTTGCTGCTGCTGCTGCTGCTGCTTCTGCTGCTGCTACTTCACCTTCACTCATAAATTGTACAACGAGAAATAAATCAAAACCAGCCTCGACGATGGCTGACGCTCCTCCAGCTCTGAAGCTCTGCTTCTGCTGCTGCTGCCTGAGACGCTGTCAGTAACAAATCATGCTCAGGGTTACAGCAATAACAGTGCCGAGCAAGCCAACCCATCTCCGTTGGAGCCAGAGCCGTAGACTTGTTTACGGGCTTAATACGCACAGCCAAAAAAAAAATGCGTATACGCTCCGTGTGCGCGTCAGCAGCAGCAGCAGACGTAAAAGAAGCTAAAGGAGCAGAAGCAAACAGAACGGATGTGCGAAAGCTCCGACTGTGCGAACACGACTACAACAAAAACAACAACAGCAACATCAGCGACAACAACAAGCAGCGTGTTAAGAAACTACAGGGCGTTGTCGCGTCGGAAAATATTTAATTACTAATGAGTTTTTCGTGCTGCAGCAAAATCAACATTTTAAATACGTGTCACAAAGACGAACAAAAAAGCGAACTTTTAACATTTTTAATTTGCTAATTAGCGAACCAGGAACACAAGGAACAACAGCCAACGGTAACGGTAATGGTAACGATGCGGCCAATTTGATTGATGACCAGCTGAAAGGCTGATATGAATAAAAAAATAAAATAAATGGAAAATATAGATAGATCCTATACGTGTACGACGACAAAAACAATTCATTATTCAGACACTGTTAGTCAATTGATTATCAGGCATTATGCTTGACAAATTTCTAGTCTGTGCAGACTCCAAGGCAACCAATTGAATTCCGTCCGATGGATATTTGCTGCCTGGCTGCGTAGCTTTGAGGCCCACCTGATATCAAATTGTAGATATATGTACAATATACATGTTTGTGGTGTAATGGTATATGTACATATACATGTGAATAAATTATGATTGGTATTCACGCAACTTTGGCAAAAACAATGACAACTCTTAACATTTAAAAGACCTTAGTCATCGTTGTCGTAAAGCCAACCTAGATAAACAGTAATAACAACAGCAGCAACAACAACAACAACAACGTATACATACATATATGTATAAGAAGCTGAAAAACTTTATCTTCGATATTATTGGGGCATAACTTTGTGGGTCATAAATCAAATTAGATGCTCGCTGACACTTAGCAACACATAAGAAATGCAAACGATTTTATTAAATATACAATGCAAACCGCACACAAGCTCAACTCAACACAACATAACACCACACAAAACAACAACAACAACAACAAGAACTGATTAAATCACAGATACCCTAGTTTTTATATTTCTTTTTAAAGTTATATGTTTATCAGTAGACTTTCACTTCGGCATCAATTTTAAATGAATTGTATTGAAAGGAAAAGAATAAGTGAGATAATTGTTGCGATAAACAAACTTGAAAGTTTCAAGTTGAGAAGATAAAGAAACTTGGAGCATTGAACTTGAAAACAACATGTGGACATTACAAAAAAAAAAAAACAAAAAAAAAGAATTTGGTCATTTCCCAACTTGAACTTGATAAGTTTACAATGATGCTGCCTTCAATTGGTACATAACGAACTCATATACCCTAAAAAAAAAATGTAATTTCTAAAGGGCATAAGCATTAGATAACATTTATCATGCGATTTGCACAGTCGGAGCAGATTTAACTTGGCCACGACTTTTGCACAATGCAGAGAGAAAGAGAGATTTAAGTGATTTGCTGAGTGGCTTTAAAATCTCAGTTCGAGTAATAAATGGCCAGGCACTATTTGAATAGCTCACCCAAAATGTTGATTTTCGGCTTGCATTTGGATTTGGATTTGGATTGGGGTTTGAGTTTAATTTAAGTTTTGTTTTAATAGCGCACCAAAGTGCAAAGTGCCTGCATTTTACAGCAATTTCAGTTTGGATATTTTTTTTTAGTTTTGGTTTTTGGTTTTGTTTCATGTTCACGTTGCTGTCATTTTCTTGCATGCGACACGCGATGGGCTCCGTTATAGTTTTGTAGGCCGTTTTAGAACACATCCCCACCATCTCCCACCCCCACCCCTACACCCTCTCTCTTTCTTCAGCCGCAGCGTTGAAGCCAGCTCAAAGTCCATTTGCTGCAATGGCAAATGGCAGCTGAGTCCGCATGTAGTTTAATCTACAAACAAAATCGTTTGATCCATATCGCCTCAGCCTGGACAGCGAAGGAGTCAGAGTTAAAGGTCGGGGCAAAAACAAGGAGTCAACACAAAAAGGTGTAAACAGAGAAATATGGAGAGTGAGAGACAGAGATGGACAGGGGAGGAGAGCGGAACAGCAGACAAAGCCTGCTAACTGCATACTACAATTGCACCCCCTGGCAAGAGGTTAATTTCCCCCAGGAAGGAACTCAGGACTCAATAACCTTAAAGCAAAATAGCCCGCTAAGTAAACGTCGACATTAACAAAAGGCAAAAGGTGAAACAACAAGATGGAAAAACGAATCATTTTGGGGGGTCGACAGCCATTTGCTGGATTTCGAACCAAACAATGCAAAATTACCGCCCTGAAATATGGAC